>JASXTE010000006.1:20249144-21449144 GCA_030280995.1 Hemileia vastatrix | reverse complement strand
GTAAATTGAGCATGGACGGATATTTAGCGAAGAGGGTCTAAGTGTATGTTAGTAATGGTCAATGGTATGGGAATGGTGCGATGAGAGGGAGGTCAATGCGAGGAGGAATAAAGGGATATAAAAGGGTTGGGTATTTGGTTCGATATTCCTTACAATTAAATTATAAAACGTATTTACATTTAATAGTGGTAAAATCTTTAAGTTAAATCATTGTTATTGTATCTTTCTTTTATTTTCTCAATAAATCATTTCTAAATCCTAAACCTTTGATTATTGAGCTTCCAACCCTTCGTGAGATCTTAATAATTCCTATTACCTTTGAAACTATCTTATAATTCTTCTCGAACATACCTCAAACCTGTAGCTCTTACTTCGAGTGACCTTCGAATCATTTCATCAAATCATTCCTCTGTGCTTCGAAGAAGTTTCTAAATCCCTCATCTCACTTTCCGGAACATCCTCGACCTTGTGAGTAGGTCCTCTGGTGAAAATTTATGATTTAGGTTTTGAGTCCCCCAAGACTATAAAATGAGGGTTTTGAGTCCCCCAAGACTTTAAAATGAGGGCTGTTGTTGTCAGGCTGAGGTCAAGTACAGAGACGTGAACTAGCTTGAATGGTCAGTTGTCTAGAAGATTTAATAGTCCTATATGAATACTGTAGTACAAATCCAATAAGTATTAAAATGTAACTCAATACAAGGGTCTCAGTAATTTTAATCTCACTAATTATATATGGCTTACAATCTTATAGTTGGTAGAAAAATAGATTTAATAAATTCAAATACTATTCAAAGACTCTATAAGTACTATGAAATTTATTTTAATTGTATTTGTTATATGTTTAATTGTAATGATAAATAATGTAGAAAATAAGACAAAAACCCCCTCCTTTTGTACACAATCACTTCCCCAATAAGCCCCTTGATTTACTAGCTCTAGAAACAGTTAATGACGCCTCATTCCAACTAATAGACATATCCAGAAACACATAGAGTGACCAGTAACATAATTAGAATGATATCACCTGCAAAAATCTTGTAGTAATAGGGATAATTCATCAAAAATAAAGAATAAGCAAAAAAAAGAGAGTTTATGCATATTATAGATCAAAATAAAAGACTAATAAGGGAAAATTAAGAGTAATTATTACTTAATAATAAGGGGGATTAAAAGTAGAATTTTTGGGGCTAATCATGACATTATACTAGGTGAAATCCCCATTCAAAAATAACCAAAATTGACTGAGAAACCACCTAAAAACCCAAAAAAGGGCATGAGATGTGGGGTAACTACATGCAGTCCTTGGAAGGTGCTTTCATGGATAAATCCAAGACTAATTCAGGCAAATTTAAGCGTTTTAGTTAAAGAAAGCTCCAAGATTGAGGTTATTAATGAAATTAGTGCATATAAAGAGGGTCAATGCATTTATAATTAAGCTAGGACACTAAATAAGCGCCTGTCACCTATTTTAGTGTGTTTCCCCACAGTGGGCGCAGAATGTGGGGTAATTATAGTGTGAAAAATCTAACTTTGCTAAAAAGAAGCAATTCACATGGGAAAAATGCAGGCAGTATGTGTCCAGTACACAGAAGCCATTTCTGAAATAAAAAACACCAAATTTAAAAAGTGTTATTTTTATGCCTTTGAGTAGCCAAATCAATAGTCCTAATTAAGACAAATTGATCTGTTGAAGTTATTTTTTAATATTATTAAATTTATAGCGCATATAATCATTTTTTAAGTGATTTAAAGCACATTTCTTGTTTTTTACATAAAACAATGAAAACAACAGCTTTAAGTCTGCTTAAAAATTATGTAGCCTTATATTTAAGGTTCTTAGGATTACCCTAACATATTCCAACTTAATATTAATTACATAAGACTTATAAAAAGTGGATATATGCGTGTATATAAGGTGTTATAATGGCATATTTTGTATATTATCATAAATTTACTTATGTATACTATTTGTGTACTCTAATTCATTGCTCCCATGTATAGTCCATGTGTTTAAAATAAATTATTAGTAATTTTTACTCAGTCCTGAGAGTATTTAGGCTGACACTTTCCCATCCAAAAAAATAAAAAAATGATAAGTTATACATTTATTTTATTTTATATAATTTTTAAGTATTCAGAAAATTCTGCAGAATTAAAGATTAATTCTTTATAGAAATAAAACATAAAAAAATATTATGATTACTGGTTTTTTAACCCCTCATCTGGTTAACCAGTAATTTATTTCTGTTTAAATTTTTTAAGAAGGGAGGATAGATTTGAAATTTTATTTTCAGGTATCCATTTATAAAATTCATTTGATTTTCCCTTAAATCTTAATAAATACTCAGTTCATTTCTCTTTAGTAAGAATTCTTTTCTTTAGTATTTTTTCAAACTCTGCCTTTTCCACAATCTCTTCAGGTTGCTATTTAGGCCTTCCTCATCTTTTTGGAAGTAAGTCAGGATCATTTTCATGTTATGGTTTTAATAATGAGATAAGTATAACTGGATGTTTCCTATCATATGGGGCATATAATATGACTTCCACAGAATTATTACCAAACATTTTGCTAACTACAAAAGCTCCTTTAAAGGGATTATTCAATTTAACATTACCTTGTAAGTTAAAATGTAGTGTTGAAATTAGGACTTCATCTCCTTTTTTGAATTCAAATTCTTTATGAGAATTATCCCACCTTTTCTTTTCATATTCAAATTCTTTTTGGATGCATTCCTCTGCATGCTTTCTACACATTTGTTGCATATGGATAAAGGATTTAGTACCAGGGTGTATATCTAACCTTGGTAATTTATTTAAATAATTTACTGGGGTATTTGGTTCATATCCCAGCCAGAGTTTAAATGGTTTTTTCTCTGTTACAGAATGATTTGTGCAATTATAAGCAAATTCAAGTCCAGTAATTAATTTTACCTAGTCATGTGTTAATTTAACAGTGTATTTGTATTCCTATCCAAAGGCACAATATCTTCTGATCATATATTCTAGAGTCTATATCATTCTCTCAGCCAGCCCATAAGTTTGTGGATGGTGTGCTGTAGACAATTTCAATTGACAACCTGATACTTCCATCAAAGATGTCCAGAACTCTGAAGTAAATTGGGGTCTCTTTCAGAGATTACGGCTTTGGGGAACCTAGCAGTACTCATCATTTGAGTCCACAATAGTAATGCCAAATCCATTTCAGATACCTCTTTATGGTTAGGGATAAATTTACACATTTTTGTTAATCTATCTACAATTACCCAGCAAGAATTAAAACTTTATTTTTCTGCTAATGGAAAGCCAGTGACGAATCTATATTTATAATTTCCCATGGAGCTTTTGGCTGCTCTATTTGTTTTAACAACCCAGCACTCTTCCCAGTTTATCTTTTAGATTTTTTAAAAGAGTCACATGTTTCAATGTATTTTTGTACATCTTCTTTCATGTTTATCCACCAGGCTGTATTTTTAACTCTGGTTAATGTTTTGTTAAAATCAAAATTACCATCTAATATTTAATCATGAAAAGTACTCAACATTAACTCTTTCATAGAAGGTGGTATAACTACTACATTACTTAGCTTTTTTCTGTAATATATATATCAATCTTCAATTGAAATTTTACCATTTTCCAACACATTTTTATATTTTGGAGGCAAGGTTTTAATTAATGCACTCATAGAGGCATTAGTTGGATCATTTAAAATGGTAGATAATTTAGAAAAATATTTATCAGATGAACAATTTTCCAATATGGTTTGCATAAATTCTTCCTCTAAATCCACTATATAAATCCCAAACATATGTATAACCTCATTTTCAGGTACATAAGCTGGTTTGTCAGTATAATTTGGCAAAGGGCTTTTGGATTACAAATCCACATTAGAATGCAATGTTCCTGCTCTATGAGTGATTGTCATTCTTCCTCTGTACTCTTGTACAGCTAGTTGACATCTAAACATTTTCCTATTAGGTGTTTTCATGTTTAGTAATGATTTTACTGCACTGAAATCTGTTATTAATTCAAATATCTGGTCTTCCAGATAGTAAAGAAGTTTCTCCAAGGCCCACACAATGGCTAAAAATTCCAGTTGGGTGGCACCATACCTTAATTCTTTCTTCCTTAAGGTTCTGGATATATAACAGATAACTACTTCAGATAATTTTCCATTTATTATCTGTTTTTTCTGTAAGGAAGCACCCAACCCTATGAAGCTTGCATCAGTATACAAGATAAAAGGTAGGTTAAAATCTGGCAGTTACAATATTGGAGCTGAAATTAAACACTCCTTCAATATATCAAAGGCATGTTATCTTTCATTATTCCAAATGAAAGCTTCATTTTTTCTGAATAATGTTGTTAAAGGAGCTGCAATTGATTGGTAGTTTTTTATATACTGCCTATAATATCCACACATACCCAAAAAACTTTGAAAATCTTTTACATTCTTAGGTATACCAATGTTTTTAATTGCTGCCACCTTATTCTGGTCAAAAAAAATTTGTAATCCAGAAACAAAATTTCCAAGTACTTTCAAGGATTGAAATCCAAACTTACATTTTTTTAGTGCAATTGTCATATTAATTTCATCCAACTTTTGAAAGACTCTATTCAGGTGATTTAAATGTTCATCATATGTTTTTGAAAACACTATGACATCATCAATATAAACCAAAAGCCATCCTTCAACCATTTCTTGATGAAAGACACTATCCATCAATTTTTGGAAGACTGAAGGCGCATTCTTTGGGCCAAATGGCATTCTCACATACTTATATATTCCCATATGTGTGGTTATTAATAAGTAATTTTAAGAAATTTTTTCCACAGGTATCTGGTGGTAAACTTTGTTTACATCCAGACAGGAAATTTATTTTTCTCCTTGTAAGGTAGCATGGATAGAAGCTATCATTGGTAGAGGGTAAATATCATCCAGAGTGAATGTGTTCAGAGCTCTGTAATCACCACATAATCTTGCCTTATCCTTTTCATAAGAGATCAAAACTGGTGAAATAACATAATATTTAGGTGTTGTGTCCACTTTTTCAAAAATACCCATTTCTAACAACATTTTAATGTTATCTTCAATGTCTTACCTTTTTGCAGGAGAAGCTGGGTAAGGTCTCTTTTTCAAGCTGCAAGGAATATTATCCAGATCAAAACTTATAGGATTTTCATCTCATTGTCTTTGACCAATCCTATTTCATTTGAGCCATGAGCAAATGCCATAGGATAAGATTTGATCAACCTCATAATATTGTCTTCTTCAATTTTTGAGAGTTGAGGACTGAATGAGGCCTTTTGGATTTCATTGTCCAATTCTACCACTTCAGTGGTGGTTCTTCCACCTTGCAGTTGTTCCTCTCTAGGAGAAATGGAATATACTGAATTTTCAGAACACATATTGAATTTTCTCTTACCATTCACACCTATAGTGAAGCAACTGTTTGCAGGATCTAGTTTAATGCCAAATTTTGTTAATAAGTCATTTCCAATAATAAACCAATCACTGCAATTATTATTATCTGTTACAACAAATTCACAAACTGCTCTTACATATCCATTACTATACTTAAAGAATACGGCAGTTTTGTATTTGCCAATTAGATTTAAAACTGAACCAAAACCCCTCCAGTTCTTTGTCTGTACAGGTTCTAGTTTTTCCGTATACTTACTATCTAGTTCCTTTAAAGTGTTAATAGAAACTACACTACCTGCAGCCCCAGTGTCAAGAATGGAATTCATTTCTTTTCCACATATAATAACAGGTGCTCTAATAGGTGTTATTTTTTAAGTATCATGAGATACATCTTTGATAATTTCAGCTTCTTCAATGGAAGTTAAATATGTATTTGTATGAGTTATTGTATCATTCATGAACATAATATCCTGTTCTAATACATATATCTCATTTTCATCATCACTGTAAGAAATGTTACTTTTACAATCCTCACTAAATTCCTCCTTTTCATCTTCATGATTTCTTTGTTCAGAATCTTGTGATTTCTCAATAAAATTTATTCTTTTCTTACAAGTATGACCTTTAGCCCAAGGTTCATAAAATTTGTAGCATGTGTTATTTTCTTGTCTTTTAGGCACAAGGGGAGCTGAAGGTTTTTTCTTCTACACTGGTAACATATTTGTAGTAGGTTTTACTATCTCAAAAATTTGCTTGTAATTATTATACCCGGTTTCATATTTGTGGTTCAATAATATTTCATTGCATATATTAATAAACCCAGAAGTATCTCTGATGGTTTCAGTTCTAGCTACAATAATGTCTCTGACTGATATAGGCAATTTATATATTATTTTTTTCCACTCATCATAATCCATTTTTGGATCCATGGCTTTCATGATTTTTATTAAATTCATTAAAAATACCATGGTTTTTTCTCCAGCATTTGGATTATATCTGGTTTTCTCATACAATCTTTGTTGAGTGATTCTAAATTTTGGGCCACCAAATTGCCTTTCAATTAGTGCCTTCCATTCATTCCAGGAGTAGTTTATTCTTTCACTCAATACAGATTCAAACAATAATAAGGCCACATATGTAAATAAAGATATCAATTTTGATGGAATTTCTTCATCAGGTAATTTTTATGAAAATTTTAAGTTATCAATTCTCTGAATGAATTGTTGCCAATCAGATTTTGAATCCCCATCAAAAGAAGGGTATTGATCTAACTTAGGCCAGTTCTTTTGGTTAGTTTTTGATTCCCTAATCTGAGGAATATTAAGTAATTCATTTACTTTAGAAAATGATCATTTATTTCATCGTTAACTTATTTTATATTATCAGAGCCCATGACACTATGTTCATGTTCAATCATTGGTTTATCATCTGAGTGTTTCATAAAAACTAGTACTCTTTCCACATAAGAGGTATTATCTTTTACTTTATCAATATTTTTCAAAATGTTAGCTATTTCAATTTCTACTCTTTTTAACCTATCTTTTATTACAGGTACATTAGTTAAGGTATCATTCACATTTAAAAAAACAATTTTACACGTCTCTCTATGGTAGCCATAATATTCTGAGAATGTTCCAATTTACTTTATAAATTTTTAATCTCAGAGTTTAATCTTTTTTTTATTGATTAATTCATTATTTGAATTCTCATTAATTTTTAACCTATTGGCTGTTGTATTCAATCATTGTGTGAGGTTTAATAATACACTTTCTGTATTTTTGTTTGACTCTCTAGAGAATTCTTTTAATTTTTCAATTCTTAAAAATAATTTGTTAATTGTATTTGATTCCATTGGATTGCTTTTAGAAAATATTCAACTTTTTCTGTGTCCAATTCAGAAGAATCATCATCAGGTTCAAGATTTAATTCATTTGGTTCCATTTTTATATTAATAGCATTATCCTGGTGGTCAATAAAGCAATGTACATTGTCCTCATTTAAAGAAAAGTTTAACATGTTATTTTCAAATGAATAACTTTTAAATCCTTATCAATTATATCCAATCACTCTCTATCAATTTCATTACCTATAATTAAAACATTGTTATGATTATATAATTCATCCTGAGAAGATGGATGACTTACCAAGGTCTTATTCCATTTACCCTGCCTCTCCTTGGCTTTCCCCTGTAATAGTGACTTCTGGAGCCCTGCTGTTGAGGGTTGTTGTAGTTTTGGGTGTACCAGTCCCACTTCCATTTACTTACAGTAATTTTTTGGTCCTCCTCTTGGGCTGGAGGAGTGGCTATGGAAATGTTGGATGCAACTGTTGTTGGTTGAGCCTTTATTTCCACTAGATCTTGATTGACTTCCATGAAACCCTGAGCTTCTCATTTCTCCAGATTGTTTATCTGTTCTACTATGTTGTTTACTCTTATTGTTAAGGTGTTCTGTAGAGTGAATAGGGAGTGAATTTGTTCTTTTAAGGTATTTCTTGTTTTCTTTATTGATACATGTTTTAACAGTTTTTCTCTTTCCTCCAGAGACATTTGTGGAGTGTTACTGCTTTTAGGAGAATCCTGGCCCTCCATTTGAATGTCCTGTAACAGGTATTTAAGCTCTAGGTCTTAAGCTATAAGGTTTTGCCTTATTTCTAACAATATCATTGTTGTCACACATTTTTATGTGGAATTTAATCAAAGAAGTAAAATTAGAGATCTTAAAACTTTAAATGAGAGTTTTATCAGTATATATCAATACCACTAAAGACAATTTTATTGCTTAATTGTAGGTATGAAGTGAATTCATAAGTTCCAAAAGTCAAATATGCTTTTATGTGGTCACTTTATTTAACTGGTCTACAATATGTAGCCGTCTTTTTATATATAAAAAAGAAAATCTGTCAGTAAGATTCTTTCTAAATATTAAATGAATTTTACAAACCAATAAAAAGGGATTAAGAGTCCTTTTAAAAGAAAATAATTAATCAGTTTAACTGGTTTATTATCTGCAAAGATCACAAATTTAATTGGTCCACTGACATACTCCCACTAATAAGAATTTTATGTTAAATTAGTGGTAAAAGTTTTTATCTGAAAATTTCACAAAATAAATTGATCTATTGACAGATTCCCACTAATAAAAATTATAAATAAATTAGTGGTAAAATTGTTGAATCAATATCACAATTTTATTATATAACAGGGATTCTTTTTCTGAAATCACTATATACGTGACCCCAACCTGTTGTAATTATCGAAATATTTCTATAGGGATTTTATTTACTTGTAGCCCCTTTTTTGAATATTTTACTTACTGGAAGAGAACCAACAGAATTCTTGAGTAAATGCCCCCAATTGTCAGGCTGAGGTCAAATACAAAGACATGAACTAGCTTGAGTGGTCAGTTGTCTAGAAGATCTAATGGTCCTATATGAATACTGTAGTACAAATCCAATAAGTATTAAAATATAAATCAATATAAGTTTCTCAGTAATTCTAATCTCACTAATTTTATATGGCTTACAATCTTATAGTTGGTAGAAAAATAGATTTAATAAATTCAAATACTATTCAAATACTCTATAAGTACTATTGAAATTTATTTTAATTGTATTGGTTATATGTTTAATTGTAATGATAAAGAATGTAGAAAATAAGACCAAACCCCCTCCTTTTTTAAACAATCACTTCCCCAATGAGCCACTTGGTTTACCAGCTCTATACACAGTTAATGATGCCTCATTCCAACTAATAGACATATCCAGAAACACAAAGAGTGACCAGTAACATAATTATAATGATATCACCCGCAAAAATCTTTTAGTAATAGGGATAATCCATCAAAAATAAAGAATAAGCAAAAAAAAGAGTATATGCATATTATAAATTAAAATAAAAGACTAATAAGGGAATATTAAGACTAATTATTACTTAATAATAAGGGGGATTAAAAGTAGAATTTTTGGGGCTAATAATGACATTATACTAGGTGAAATCTCCATTCAAAAATAACCAAAATTGACTGAGAAACCACCTAAAAACCCAAAAAAAGGGTGTGAGATGTGGAGTAACTACATGCAGTCCTTGGCAGGTGCTTGTATGGGTAAATTCTTGACAAATTTAGGCAAATTTAAGTGTGGTAGTAAATTAAAGCGTCAAGATTGAGGTTATTAATGAAATTAGTGCATATAAAGAGGGTCAATGCATTTATAATTAAGCTAGGACACTAAATAAGCGCCTGTCGCCTATTTTAGTGTGTTTTTCCACAGTGGGCGTAGAATGTGGGGTAATTATAGTATGAAAAAGCTAACTTTCCTAATAAGAAGCAATTCACATGGGAAAAATGCAGGCAGTATGTGGCCAGTACACAGAAGCCATTTCTGGCATAAAAAAACCAAATTTGAAAAGTGTTATTTTTATGCATTTGAGTAGCCAAATAAATAGTCCTAATTAAGAAAAATTGATCTTTCTAAGCAAATTATTAATTTTATTTAATCTATAGCACATATAATCAACTTTTAAGTGATTTAAAGGGCATTTCTTGTTTTTTACATAAAACAATGAAGACAACAGCTTTAAGTATACTTAAAAATTATGTAGCCTTATATTTAAGGTTCTTAAGATTACCCTAACATATTCTAACCTTATATTAAGTACATAAGACTTATAAAAAGTGGATATATGCATGTATATAAGGTGTTATAATGGCATATTTTGTATATTATCATAAATTTACTTATGTATACTATTTGTGTAATCTAATTAATTGCTCCCATGTATAGTCCATGTGTTTAAAATAACTTATTAGTACTTTTTACTCAGTCCTGAGGATATCCAGGCTGAAAGTTGTCCTTCAATACTTAAAACTGAGGATGAGTCCCCCAAGACTGTAAACTGAGTAATTTCTTATGATTTGCTACATTCAAGAAGTTTTCAGAGTGGTCAACGATTTTCATTTATAAGTCAAAATTTCAAGAAAGAGTCAAGTTGCAGAAGAGAATCAAGAGATGAATCAAAGTGTTCAGCATTAGCCTTGAACTTGTTGATGAGGTCTTTCCTTTTCTCAAGGTCCTGTGGATTTCTAGAAGGAGTGGTTTGGAAGTAGCTTAGTAGAAGGTGTTTTTGTTCAGGGGAGTGTTGTTCAAACTTGGCCTTACTTGTGGGAAATTGGTAAGGTTTTTGTGGTTCAATGGATCCTACATTGTCATCATCACTGTCAGAAGATAGAGAAGCTGAGAAGTCTTCAGTATTAAAAGTAGAAGGAAGGAATAAATTTTTTTTACCATCAGATGGACCAAGTATGGTGGAATTTGTTGCTGTAGTGGTGTTAGCCCTCCTTTTTGGAGGGTGTAGGATGTTGACTAATTTGGCATCAGGACGGATGGCCTGGATCTTTTGGTGCTGGTGGAAGATGAACCAGCTTGTGGTGGAGGTGAAGCTTTTGAAGATGATAATGAACCAGTTATGTAGCAAGTCTTCTTACTTGATTGGTAGACATCACAGGAGGTTCTGTATGGATGATCTGGTGGTGTTATGACGTATATCAGATTATTGTCAATGCAGTATTGGCAAGGGCCCATGTCAGTGGCAGATTTTCAAAGAATGCTGAACATGGTGGATCTGATGAAGAAGAATGGGTAAATTCTCAATTGGAGGGAGGTTGTGGTTTTCCAAAATTGGCAGAGGCCTTTTTTAGTCTGTTTGGAACTTTTTGGGAATTTCTTAATTGACATTGGTCAAAGAATTAGGTGTTGTTTTGGTTTTATTAAGTGAATTTTGAGACTATGGGTATGTGGGTACTACTATTGGATAGCCCTGTTTTTTCTCTATATTTGATTTCTGTTGGATATTTTTTATATTCCAAGTTTTATAGGGTTATTTCCTCAATTTAATTCTAAAATATAGCTGTTTAATTTTGTTTTACATGTTTTACAGGCTAACCTTAAGTCTTAGGGTTAAGTGCTTAATACCATTAATTAGAGCTAATTTTGCTCAATTTTGTGTCCCAATTTTATCATATCTGAAGTATGTGGTTTAAGAGTTTTAGCAGTTGTGGTGGATTTTTCTAAGTTTTTTGGGCTTTATTAGATGTTTTTTGGTGGTTTTTTGGCTTCAGGGAGGTCCTCCTGCATTGGTTATAAAGGCTTGAAAGTTTCTAGAGAGTTTTTATTCAATTTGTCTGTCAAAAGTGCCGAATTATTTGCTGTGCATGGATCTTAGATAGGTGGTCTGTGTGTGCATATCTGAATAAGAAAGTTTGGGAAACTTAAATTATCATACAACCATCTGGTAGTTATATTATTGTTTCTCACTCAGTTTTCACTGTTTTTTGGCAACAATTGGCTGTGTTTGTTTTAAGGTTAGTTCTTCATTTAACTTAACTTTGGAAACTTATTTTTTCTGTCTTAGCTTTGTAACCTACATCAAGTATATTTTCTGTGTTTGTGAAACAAGTGAATGGTATCTTTGGTTTCTGGTGTGGATTTCTCTGCATTTCAATTTTTCTGGTATTTTGGTTCTCAGTGGTCTTCTATTGGCTACTGTCTTGAATTTTAAAGCAGTAAAGTAGTTGTTTGGAAGGGGGAATCATAACAGTCTCTAATTTGCTGTAGCAAATTAATCTCACCTGGGTATTATCAAAGGGACAAGGGGTTTTCTCTCCAGTTTTACTCAGAATCCCTTGGTCAAGGCCAATATCTAGTACTATAGGATTTTCTAAACTGTGTGAAACAATCCAAGGCTTTGGTGCCTCAAAATATACTTTGTGAAACCCTATAAAAAAGCCATAAAAATATGTAAGTTTAACTTAAAAGCATGTGAAAATATTTTGTCATCATTTTCACAATATATTTCTGTGTAAAAACCTTTTTCATTTATGCATTATGCAACTCACTGCAAGCCATGCAAGGGGCTTTAGTAACTTGAATATTTATATACAAGTAACTGTAAGAAAATTTTCATCCAAGTGGCAAATTTTCTACTTCTCTCCTTCCGCTTACAAGAGACATGTTATTATAATAAGCTTTCCATCTGTTTTAATTAACAGTTTTTTATTTTGGTTTGTCCCTTATACTTGTTTCTTAAGAAAATATATTAATTTCACTTTAAATATATGCTCAACATTAAGGGGTTCCATTTTTCTCAATCATTAGGTTTTTAACCAAAGTAACTTGTTTAAAGATGAATAACTTGGATTGTTGTTATTTTACTCTTCTTTTATATCTCTTTAAAAATAAAAAAATAGAGCTGATGATTGTTTTTAACTCTTGGAAGCTTGAACTCCAACTTGTCATAGTATAATCAAAAAGCTAGTTTTAGGTAGCATCCAAAATTTATATTGGTTCCTCTTTCTCTTTTTATCTTTTTCATTCAATAAAAATGATACTAATTTTTCTACAATAATCTATCCCTAAAAATTATAATTAACAGATTATTTTTCAATTTATCAATCAATAAACTCCTACCAAAGGATTTTTTTTAAATTTTAAGTGAGTATATATTTTTTTCACTATTTCATTTTTAAACTTTTTATTATTCTCAATCATTATGTATTTAATAATAAAATATCATATTATCCATATGTGTATTGGATAAATTTTTTATACATATCAATAATTTATTGTATTGGCTGCCTGTAATTATATTAATGGTAGAGTTATTGTTGATTCTTGTTTAAAGAATCATACCTTTCAACATTATAAATTATTGATATCTGGATATTTGATATATTATTGATATATGGAGAAAAATTTAATAAAGCATTAACACAAAATTATGTATTATTACTGTATTTATCATAATAATTTGGCATTGGATTTAAGCTTCACTTTTAATTATTTATGTTTAGGGTATAGTTGAATATTGTATTCCCAATGCATACGGTAGAAAACTTTACTTTTAAGCAATAGAATAAAGCTTTAATTCCAAATACTTGTTTAAAATTTTAAATGCAGCTAATACACATGCTTGCTACATGAATGTTGGACATTATTTTTTATTTAATAATAAGAATATAATGATTATTTTTGGAGGCCTTATTTTTAACCAATGCATTCTTTTTCACATTTTACTTATTTATTTTTAAATAAAATTAATGTATTATAAACTACACTACAAGATAGAGGCTTCACAAAGTTTTTTTATAAAGAAAAATCACCACTGAAGAAAAAAATCAAACAAAAACATGCAAAAACATTAAGAATGCATCACTAATGGTTGAAAATTATGGTATTGAGACAGATAGAAAGATGGAAAATATTTTTCTAGGAGCTTTGTAAAAACTTTAGTTAATCCAGAACAGTATTTTATTTCAAATTCCAGCTGTTATATTTTCCATCCAATATGCTCCTCAATTCCAAGTGTGATGGTGAAAAATTTTCTATTGAAGATCTCATTTGATAAAACATGCTTGAAGAAAAATTTCAGTGTATCAAAGAGTTTATGTATTTTGAAAATTGAGTTTTCCAAAAAAATGCTCATAAAAATGGTGGTGGATATGGCAATATGTTTTTTGGTGGTTGGTGTTTAGATAAGAAAAAGTCTTTATTAATTCGTAAGTATCATATAGTTTTTTTTGAATAGTCTTAATCTTCTACTATTTTAATTAATTTTTTAGGTCGATATACTTCTAATCCCTTAGATTTTGCAGAGTATAATTTTTGCATGAAGCAGATAGAGTTATTCTTAAAATTATTTTTATCAAAACATATCTAATGTTAAGTATAAAGAAGAAGTAAAACTCTGTCAAAATATTGTGATTTGTGGGTTTGAGGAAAATTTTAATGATCAAGAAATGGAAACATTTCCTGGAAATGTTACCTGGAAATCAGGCTCAAATGGAAATGTGTTTTAATTAGTACTCACTGTGACTCAGATCTTAGCAAGTATAAATGTTGACCTTTCATGCCTAAAGACAAGAAGAAAAATTTTCTTCATCAATCTTATGACTAAAATCAGTGAAATCACAAAGGTGAAGAGCTTTATTTTCCTGAAATGGCCTGCAAAGTAGACATGGAGGCCACTAATGGCATCACAGAGATTCTATGGCCAGAAAACCTTCTTTATCATTTCACTTCACAATGTTATGAAATTGGTGTATTCATTTGCATTGGCTCTTCTTTTCAAACTATGACAAGACTATTAAATGCATTTAAAAAGCTCCAAGAGTTTGAAATAGATGTTTCTGAGTACTTAGATATAAATGATGAGTTAGAAAGATGTATATTTCTAATCATTAAACTTTCTAATTACAATGAAAAGACTTATTTAACAAAAAAAATAAAAATTTAGTGAATTAATATATATTTAATGTTACTAAATATATTGAGAATTTAAATCTGGAAAAAGATTCTGGTATAAATGTTAATAAAAAATAAAAAGACCATTAAGTAGTGATGGGTAAAAATGTGATTGTATTGTACAGGTATAGTTTTAGTTTAGTGGTACAATTATATATTTACACACTTCCAAAAAATTTTTTTAAGAAGCTGATGATTATGTATATTCTAGTGAAAAACCTAAAACAATAAAAGTATCAAGAAAAATGGATGTAAAAATTGAAAAATCATAATACAATACAAAAATATCATTGCTAAAAGTAAAATAAATTATAATATAATAAAATATAAGAAACAAAATATTGCTTTTTAATTTGCATAAATATTGCAAATGGAAACTAAAAATATACAATATTTTACAAATCCTTCCTAAAAGATCATATTCATCATCATAAATGTATCTGTACTATTAATATAATTTTTAAAATAAGTTTTTTTCTAATTAATAATTAAAGTAATATTATGTATTATTTAATTTTTATTTAAGTAAAAATGAAAATAAAAAATAAATTAATGAAAAATTAAGTATTAATTTTTTTCTTTGATTCATTCATTATTTACTTTCATATCTAACTTAAATTAATTTAGTGGCATGTTTCAATCATAAATTTACTTAAATTTGTACACTAGTGTAACTTGGATTTTTTTATGATAAATTGAATATTTTTCATCATATAATTAAATTTTAGTGAAGCATATAACTGCAAAAGTAGAAGTGAAAAAATTAATACAAGGAAATAGATATATTGAGAATAATGAATATATCAATCAAATTAGATCTCCAATAAAACTTAATTCTAGTTTGAAAATTTTCTTGTGGAAGAGGAATATTTAATAGATATGAATTTAAATTTCCTTGTAGATATTGACTTAGCCTGCATCATCTACCTTTAATTCAGATTCATATTTCCAAAAGCTGAATTATATGATGATATTTCTATATATCTAATTTAATTTTTTTTTAAAATTTATAAAAAAAAGTATGTAAAGTAGTAACTACTACTTCATTTTTAAGTAAATTTTATTATATTATAATAGAATATTAATAATTATAAAAGGGCTTTCACTTTTGTGAGAGAGTGAACCTCAATATATTTAAAAATAATTATAAAACAATCAAATTTAATTCTATTATAAAGTGTTTGAATATTTACCATTGAATTAATTTTGAGATTTGTGGATAGATATTTCTTTTTTCTTTGAGTTGAATGAATCTTAAAAACCTAGAAAAAGATTGTAGATACATTTTTATTTACCTTGATTTTTTCAGGTAGATGTAAGTAGAATTTGATTTATATGAAATTTCGGAAGAAAAATAACATTTTAATAACTTATTATTGACATTTAAGGATGAAAAAGAAGGATGACAATCTAAAAAGGGTTTTTTTTAAGATTTATAGAAATAATATTTATAAGTTCTTAATAAGGAGTACCCTGGTTGCTTTCTTTTATTTTTTTGCTTTCTTAGAAAGAATTAAATATATTTTTTTCCAAATTATTGAATGAAAATTCAATATCTATACATGAATCTATAAATGTAAAAAATAATCAATATAAAGCAAGCTAAATTGTATATCATCAAAATGTAGAGTAAATTTTCTTTTTCAAAATAATTGACACTGTTAAAATGATTTTTTTTAAATTCAACTAGTTTTTCAAAGACGTTTTAATATAATTTCATACCAACATGATGGCTTCTCATTACTTAAATGTCTAGATATTATTTTTTCATGCCACATATATATGTTATTATTATTAAATTAATTGAAAATTATTTCAAGGATTTTTTCATAGAGAATACTTATTATAATTGAAATAATTATGCACCTAGAAATTATAGAAATTAGATTAATAAAATTATACTTAAGAAAAAGCTTTGATGAATTGTGAGCAAATATTTATTACAATTAAGATATTTTAATTTTGAACATGCTGAAAAGAAATTATAGAAAAAAGATTCAAATTTTTGAGTAATTATCTTAAGATTTGATACAAATGCTAAGATATATTGCCATCTTAAAGAAATATGTAGTGTTATGAGAAAAATGAATTATAATGTATTCTTAATTTTTTTCAAATTTTTAATTCATCATGATTTTGAGTTATGATTATTGCAATAATATTAACTGAATAGAAAAAAGGTGCAAGAAATTTATACAATAAAATTTGTTGATATTTTGAGCATCTTTATTCAGATTAGGTACTAGATCTCACATAAATAAATCATTAGAATTTAACCATAAAATGTAGCAATAGGACACAGGATTTATTTACATGAAGTAGGATTGTGTATCAATTACATCAACAATACAGAAAAATGAAGAATTTGGCTGAATAAGATTCCAATAATCAAAAAAGTCAGCTGCCATTTCTTTAGCAATATGGCTAAGGATGGGAGTATTAAAATCAAGTGGCATTGGACCAGAATTATCTATTAAGGGTTTAATAAAGATATAAAAATAAAAGGGTTTCCAGATTTTTTCACCTCCTAAATTATTATTATCACTGTATTTTCTAAGGAGGCCAATTTGTGTTATGAATTCTAAACAGTCTGAAGCTGACACAAGCTGATAGTCCTGTGAGGAAAGAAAAAAAGTACAAACAACAGCAACAAAGTAAAAAGTAAGTGATTTATATTTATGGTGAGCATATTCTTGATTCATCTTTTTAATAGAATCGTTATGAGACTCATAAAATTTCTGCATATATGTCCATTTATTTTTATTCCTTGAATGTTGTTGTTTCTTGCTTTGAGCTTGTGATATATTTTAAGCAGGCTATGTAGATTTGAAAATAATTATTTAAATCATGACTTCGATTATTATGTTTCTAAATTGGCACAGAGGAGTCATTGAAAAATTTTCAGCAATTAACTGTGATGTTGAGCTGTTGAAAATATTGGGAACTTTGTTCTTCAGATGTGTAAGGCGGGCTAGAATATGTAGGGCCCGATAAATAGGACAATCTGGGTTAAAGTTAGATTCTTCAGCAGGAAGGGTAAACTCATGAAAAACGAGATAAAGAGATGATGCAACATGGGATGCCCACAAAGAATGCTGGTGAGCACTTGGGCTAACTAGTCTTAATAGCATGCACATCATCAATCATTCAGGGTGATCAGTCTTCTTAAATGGTGAAAGATTATTTGAGTTTGGTTCTTTAGCATTACAATTTTTTTCCAAATTTTCAAAGTTCAAATTATTGACCACCCAGATATGTGAAGTTTCAACATTGAGAAAATCCAAAGCTACAAAAATAACAAAACAATTAGTTTTCATAAAATGAATAAACAAACTTCAAGTAAGTGATACATACAGAGCTCATTTATTTTTGTAAGTATTTCATCATGGGAAGAATTCTTCCATAGAAAATTAAATTTGTGCAAAATTCTTTGTGGCTTTTTGAAAAAAATAGACAAACAGATTTTGAATAACTGATCAATTTCTGGCCATTCCCTAAGTACCTTTTGAGCATTGATTCTACCTTCCAAAAATTGATGATTTTCAGACATTTGCTTCTGTAATTTTTAGTTTCCAATCATTGTTGGAGCATAAGGAAGGGAATGATTAACAGTTTTTATTGATGATGATAGAGACCTTATGATTTTTTTAATTTCAATTTTAGATTTTTAAGATACAGCAACTAGAAGCTAATTCTTTGAACTTGAATTATTTTTGTGTGGCTGGCTAGGTGGATAAATTTCTTTATTTGGTTTTTTCTCAACCTCATCAGCAGAAGTAGCTTCATCATCTTTTTGAGTTAAAGAAGCTTCATATTTTGAATTTTCACCATCATTATCTTCTTCTTCTTCTACTTCATCTTAATTAGAGCAAGATTTGCTATTATTTGAAGCTTTGTATTGATTGTGGTTTTTTTAGCTGGATTAAAATATAACAAAAAGATAAGAAATAATAAATCAAAAGAAAAAATTTGGAGATAGCTTTAAAGACTAATATAAAGTAGTTTGCTTCATTACTCATGAAAGAAATAAGATACCTTTTGGAAACATTTTGGAAAGTTTGTTTAGATTTTTGAGATGTTGCGTAAGAGGAATCCTTTGCAGCTAGAGATTTTGTAGCACTGACAAAACTAGAGCCCCTAGAAAGTCTCATTCTTTTTGAATGTTGAAGAATTGTCTTATCTCCCTTTTGAGATGTTGATGCATGGCCTTCAGGGTCAGCTCTTTCATTATCATCATTTTCTTTGATGACAATGACATCATTGGGAGGAAGATACCTTTTTCATAAGATGAATTCTAATAAGTTTTAAAGAAAAATGGTCAATAATCTATCCTACTGAGTTTTAAGAAGTTAATATTAAATAATTGCTTACATTTCTCTAGTTCATCAATGTAATCAAGCACATTGTTATATGCATTTGAAATATAATTTGGCAAAAGATTCTGGATAAGAGTTGAAAGTAGTTCTTCAGTTTTACCTTTAGTGAATTTAAGTATCTTGCAATATTGAGATTTTGTAATTTTGGTCCTTTCTTGGCAAGAGAAGGGGGGTTAAAGACATGCCTAGAGGTGGTTTTTTCTTGAGTTTGAATGATTCTAATTGAGGATGATGATGTGATTTTGTCAAAATAACTACTTGGTGCAAATATATCAAATATATTAATGGAAAAGAAAAGTTACCCTAAGAAGATACAAGAGATAAGATAATAGATCTTACATAAAGGAGGTGTCTGCTTATCACGAGGCATTTTAAAGACCTATTACTTGAATAAAATAAAAAATTCTTATATCAAGATAATAAAGAGATAAAAAATATGTATTAAAATTAAAATTTTCTAGCTGTACTAACACAGATAAATGTCATAACCAAAAGATAATATTAGTAAAATTGAGAGAAATAAACGAATTGAGAAATGTGGTACAAAAAAAGAGGGTTTATATATTACCAGAAGCAGGTTTCTGATAGGGGTTCTTTTAAAATTGGATCAAGCTAGAAAGCATATTGGAAAATAGTCTGATGATAATAATGCAGTTAATAGTGAAACAGAAGTAACTAGACCTAAAAATTGGGGCTTTAAAGTATGACAAACAAAGAAAATGTACAATTAGTAATTTAAAAATCACAAAGGGTAAATTTTTGAGAATGTAAATTTAAATAATTTAAATATTTAAATTTATTTGTAAATATCAACATCATGAAATATGAAATAGGTATCTATTTTTGGAAATTTTGACGTAATTTTGTGTTATAAAAAAAGGAAGACAAAAACAAAGTAAAAAGATAATATAATAAACGGGATAAAAAAGTTAACACTAAATAAAATTATAAAAATTTATTAAAAAATATTAATTTATTCTATTATAGGTTCTTTTTTGGGCTTTACAGGAACCCTGTGGCACAAACCTAATCTAAACCTAGTTAAGGTTAAATTGATATAATAAACTAGCAACAGAAACACTTAAAAATCTTAAAATATGGATAAAGTAAAAAAGTAATTAAAATTATTGCCTTATAAACTCCGATAACCAAGTACATAAGTCACAATTATATAAAAGTATTTTACAGATTTGCACAAGGTTCCATACTGTAAACATCTTTTAAAAGTAATTGATGAACTTGTTCCACTGAGATAACTAATTTGAAAAAGAAAATAGATAATGGACATATGTTTCTAAATTATTAGAAACACTCAAAAAATATAGCAGAATTAAAAAGGGTATTTTTTACATTGATGTAAAAATTGGTTGCTAAAATAGTAAAAACCTTTAAATCAGGTCTAAAAAAATAATCAAATCAAAAACAATATGAGGAATGGATACTATAAAAAATATCACCATTATCTTATAAATATTGATGGAAATAAATTACTAGTAATCACAAAAAGTATTTTACTCTTTTACCTTAAAATGTAAATATCAACTACTCATAATAGTGGGTATCAATGTTCAGAGATCCGCAATAGGGGATCAGGAATTTTTTTTTCTGGGATCAGACATTATTAATTGCAGAAGATTCTTATCCACTAGCCCCGGGGCTAGTGGATAAGATTTGGCACCAAACTCCGGCCCACCATCAACAGTCCCCAACTTCATCAACCCATACCTATAAATCCACTCCTTCTTCAAAAACTCTGCCACATTCTTGGCAGTCAAATTAACCAGAGGCACTGCCTCAACCCAACCAGACAAATCATCCCTAGCAACAATCAATTATTTATACCTGCCCTCTTTAAAATGGACAGCATCCAGACTGACTCTTCCAAAGACAGTTGATTCACCACTAGCACGGCCCACCTCTTTAGGTTTCATGTGACTTCTTCTTTGACATTATTCACAAGATTGAACCCAACCCGGCACAGCCAACTTCATACCTGGCCACCAAAATCTGTCTGCTACTCTTCTAAAAGTCTCCTCAAAGCCTCTATGACCAAGGTCTTCATGCAAAGACTTCAAAACCAATTCTTGACCCTTCTTCTGAGTCACCACCACTTGAGGATTAGGTTGTCTCTTCCTCATCAACAGCCTTCCTGACACATAAAATCCAGGACTCTTCTTCTTGATTACCAACTAAGTATCATCATCACAACTATCTGGCCTCTCCAAGGTCAACAGATATTCCATCAAAATAAAATAAAACCCAGACTGACCCCAGGTCTCATCTTCAAAATCCAACAAAACAACATCCAAGGGTACAACTCTGTCATCAAAATCACCAGTGGGAACATGAGCCAATTGAGCAGCGCAACCAGGACACCAATCCTTAAATTTTGGCACGTCCTTCTCTTTCCACTGAACCTTGTGAGAATCCAGTTCACTAACAAAAACACCCTTTTCCAATTTTGAGCTATCCCAAACCACAAATCCATCTTCATCAACAAAAACATCCTGATCACCAGAATCAAGATCAGATCCAGCCAGTTTAGCCTTTTGGGGGAGGTCAGAACAATCATCCAGTTTAGCCTCATAGGGGAGGACAGAAAAATCTTCAGCACCCTTTGTGCTGGCCCTAACCACTGGAACATCTTTGTCAAACTCTTCAGAATCAAAATCCACATCTGTAGGTGGTCTCCTTGATAATCCATCAGGCATAGTAAAAGTTTTACCTGGTTTGTGTACCAGGTCAAAAGAAAAATGTTGAATAAATGCCACCCACCTAGTCATTGGAGCATTTAGAAGACTAGGTGTATTGATCATCTGAACCAAAGATTTTGCATCCACCTGCAGCTCAAAATGCTGCCCCCAAAAAACTGTCTGTAGCTTCTTTAAAGTTTTAGCTACACCACACAATTCCAACTTAGGTTGAGAATACCTAGATTCCACCTCATTAAACACCACAGACTCATATCTTTCTGGCCTAACCCTCCCAGTCTTATCCTCCTGAGAAAAAAACAGCACCAGCAGCAATATAGCTTGAGTCCACTGCCAGATAAATTTTTCCAGCACCAACACCATAATCCAACTTGTGAAGAACAATATCCTCACCAACAACCTTTTTCAAATTCTGAAAAGCTTCTTCACACTCTTCAGGGGTTTCCCCATTGCTCACATGTGTGGCCAAGGTGATGTTTTTGAAAGGTGTAGAAGAAACCCTAGCGGTGTACAATTGGGAGGACTTACTTTTAGACCCCAATCTCACCGCCCCAAAACTTTTCCGCATTTCCAAGTCTTCATCCTCACTTCCACCTTCCAAATCTTCAAATCTTGATTCATCTTCTGAATCACATCTTCTGTGATTGTGCAGTTTACCCTCATTCTGGAGGCCCAAAAATATATCTTGACAATCTTCACAAAAATATTTTTCATCTTCTTTCTTCATTATCTTCAGATTTTTTTCTTGATTTTCATGCATTATCTTGAAATTTTTATCTTCTTTTCTTGAGTTTTCTTCTGACCTACAAAAATAACCAGGGGTTTCCCCAATGCTCACAGGTGTGGCCCAGGTAATGTTTTTAAAAGGTGTAGAAGAAACCCTAGCAGTGCACAATTGGGGTGACTTACTTTTAGACCCCAATCTCACCGCCCCAAAACTTTTCCGCATATCTTTCAATAAAGATATATAAACAATCTTCTTCTTTAAACTTGAATTAAAAATAATTAATAATCTTGAGAGAGAACAGAGACTTGATAAAAATCTTGATGAATACTTGCAGAGAAGAGAAACATTAAAAAGAGAAAGTTGAAAATTCACTTGGTATATCTCCAAGGGAGCTGACCTACTACAACCTGGAATTTCCTCATCTTGGGTAGAGGTTGTACGCTAGGGTTATCAGCCCTCATTACTTTAAAAAAGACAGACTCTCAATAGAACCTGAGCCGCACTCCAAAAACCAGAGGCAGCACCCACTTCCTTCCTTCTCCTGCAACAGTCCATGCACTGGCACATTGAAGATAAAACAGGCCTGGTCTCCCAACCATCCTCTCTAGGGGATTATAACCTCATGTGAAGCCTCCTTTTGTCTTCACCAGTCAACTCCAAACTGATTCCCAAATCATATTGATAATCAATTCTTGCCTGAAAATCCATCAAGAATGGCCCACCCAAAACTGCTTTTATATTACCTTTAGCAATGTAAAAATGAACCTTCCCTGAGGCTCCTCCAACATCTAACTTCAAAAACTCTGAAGTTCCAACCAATTCAGTGACATGGCCACCGATCCCTCTCAAATTCCCACCAATACCAGTTTTGATGGGGAGGCCCATATGAGTTGCCTCAAACAAAGAAATCAGGTTTATCTGAGAACCTGAATCCACCAATGCCTTTTCCTCCCTGCCATTCAGAGTGACATTGACATTTCCCAGAGGAGCAGAAAAATGAGTTTCAAAACCCTCACCAAACTTTTCATCAGAATCAAAAATGTATTCTACCTCACCAGAAGAAACTCTTCTACTGGTCAACAACTTTTTCTGTCTATCAGCCAACCCTGGACTGATAGCATACAATTCCCCATAAGATAGGGAAACCTGACCCTGATTCATCCTTTCCAGGACAGAGTCCATAACATTAACTTGACCAGAAACTACTGGCCTCTCAAAGTGAGCCCTTGGCTTCACCACCTTGGTCCTAGAAGCTACTTGAGGACCAGCACCACCAACAGATTTACCATTAACAGGAAACAAACCAGATCCCTCACCAGAACCTCTAACTCCAGGAGGCTTTGGCAATGAAGCCAAAGGGACATCCTCCTCAGAGTCAGAATCCACCTCCATTGGCATTGGCTTACCATTCATTTCCAATGCGCCAAAACTAGGGGGGATAATGTCAGCCATACCCTTCTGCATCTTGTACAGCTCCTCTTTTCTGTACCTCTTCCTAGCTGCACTCAGCTTAGGATCCACCTTTGAAAAATTTGGCTTTGGTTGGGCCTGAGAACTGCTCTTAGGCCTTCCCACCTTCCCTGCTTCCACATCATAAACCCCAGCCAAGCATTAATCACTTGACTTTCCACCACAAGAATACAACTACAAACCACCAAAGGAATTAGAAAAAGAGACCTTATTGACCTCCTTCCCCTTTCCCTTGCCATCCTCATTCTCCTTACCAGAAGACTTCCCTTGATCAGGAATCTCCTCAAGCGTTGGCCTCCTTTGATTGATACCTCCCCTTCTCCTGACCAAATCAACAGGAGCCTGCCCCCCACTGGGCTTAACAAAAGAACCATCAGGCAACTTGAAAACCCTGCCATCAAATTCCACCTTTCCTTCAGACACATCCCCGTTCAATGCCCAACAATCATTGGACCTGTGCCCCCTCCTGCTGCGATAAGAGCAGACCCAAGGATCACTCCTACCAGCCCTCTTTTCAAGATCTCTAGGCTGAGAAGGTGCCTTGTTAGCCTTCTTGGCCTCCTGAACAAAAATGTGCCGCTGCTTTGTAAGATCAGCCAGCTGCTCCACCATTGGGTCCCTCTCCTGTTTGGGAACCTGCACCAAATTTTTCTCCTCCTTCTTCTCCCTAACTTCCTCTTCAGCCAAAGCCTCACTGACTTTGCTGACATACTTGGCACACCCCTCCTGATAGGTGTCCACAGCCAATAACTTTAAATGGGCCTCAAAAGCCTCCTTCACCTTATCCAAGGCAGGAAACTTTTGGTCCCCATTAGAAAGAGTCTTCATCAATTTCTTTCTTGACAACTCCTTCAACACATCCATCCTGACATCTCTAGCCAGGGCAGACCAAAAAACATCTTTGGCATCATTTTCATGTGCCAGCTCCTCCACTTCCACCAAATATTCTACCACAGGATCAAACAGTAGCAGAAACTTCCTGTAACTATGTAAGTTACCAACACCACCATAAGATTGCCATTCACTGACAACCTTGCTCAGATCAACCATAGTGAACCTGACACCCCATCTATCCACCATCTCCCTACACAGCAATTTCCAATCCCTCTTCTTGTAGCCAGACATGGCCACAATCTCCTTCTCCACCGACCTATCACCAATGAAGAAGATAATCTGCTTCACCATGTCCAGGTAGGAAGCACCATCCACTCCAGCAGCAGTTTCATACTTCTCTAGAAACCACTTGACATCCTCCCCATTAAACTTGGTACCATCCCAAGTTTTAATTATCACACACTCCCTAAACATCACAGAAGGAGGACCATCCCCCCCACTGACAGTCACCACAGGAATAGCAGAACCAGAAGCCATTCTTCCAGTCCAAAACACCAAAAAGAGCCAACCAAAGAAAACAGAGATTCCAAAGAAATATCAAGTTCTACCCTATGTTGGGCGACAGAAATTTAGACAATCCTATAGTACTAGCTGTAGGCCTTGACCAAGGGAGTTGGGGAAAAACCAGAGAGAAAATCCCCTGTCCCTTTAGAAAAATAGAGTGAGATTTACTTGCTAAAGTAAGTTGGTTCCTGTTTTGCTAAAGCTCCTTTTCAACACACTTGACTGCTTGATGAGCCAAGAAAGTAGTCCCCAGATAGACTACCAGACCAAAGAACTGAAATGTAGAACAAAGTCCACACCAGAGACAGAAAAGATACTTGATGTAGGCTGCAAATCCACACCAGAGACAGCAATAATACTTGCTGTAGCTTGCAAGACTATAACAGAGAAAACAGTTGCCAAAGTTAAGTTAAATGAAGAACTCACTTGCAACAAACACAGCCAATTGTGGCCAGAAAACAGTGAAAACTGAGTGAGGAACAATGATATCACCTCCAGATGGTTGTATGATGATTAAAATTGCCCCAAACTGTCTTATTCACTATTTACACACAGATCACTAACTAAGAGCCCATGTGCACCCACCAATCTGGCGCCTGTACCCGCCAAATTGCATACAAAACCCTCCTGGAGCACTCCCCAACCTCCTAAAACAGAGGCGGACGGGCCGCCTGAAGCGGCCCAGCCTCCCTGAAGCCAGAAAACCAATAAAAACCCCTAATCTACTTATAAAAATTAGCTACAACTACTAAAACCTTTAAAACATGGAATTTCACTATAACAACATTGAGACATGAAATATAGAGAAAAATTAGCTCTATCCAATGGTACTAAGCACTTAACCCTAAGATTTAAGGTTAGCCCGTAAAACATGAAAAACAAAATTAAACAGGAATCTTTTATAAATGAAAAATGAGGAAATGACCCCTTAAAACTCAGAGTATGAAAAATGGCTACAGGACATAAAATATAGAGAAAAACCAGGGCTATCCAATGATAGTACCCACATACCCGCAGACCCAATATCCACGGAATAAAACCAGAAATATACCCAATTCTTTAACAGATGTCAATTAAGACATGCACAAACCGCGTTAAATCACATAACAAAGGCCCCTGCTAATGTTGGAAGACCACACCGGCATAAGCCCCATTATAACGCCAATTACTCTCCAACATTTCTCTTCACCCTTTTAATTTTTAATTTTTATATTTTCATACTTTGCAAATGTTCTCTTTGTGTACTTTAATCACTTGGTTTTGTATTTTGGTTTGTTGCATATTCATTTTTTTTTGAATTTACGGTGAATATCTTTTTTTTGGATGGCTCATTGGTTTTCTTTCACCTCCTCAACATGAAATCGCATATTTTCTTATATCGCATATTTTGTCAGTGATTTTTTTTTCATTCATCACTCATATCCTTTTCATCCTCTCCTCAAACATCCCTCAAATATTTTGGTTGCATTTATTTTCTCAACTCAACTCACCAGGTAGGTCATTTTTTTTCTTTTTTCTTGGTTTTTTATTTGCTAATCATGATTTTTTTTATTTTTTTTGTTTTTTTTTTAAGTGTTTCATTTATTTTTGTTCTACGGTAAACAAATTTTTGTTTTGTTTTTTTCTCTTTTTTCTCTTTTTTTTTTGTTTTTTTTTCTCTCCTTCACCTCTCTTTATCATCCTCAAGGCCCCCCTTTTTCTCTCTCTTTACCTGTCTCAAGATCCCCTTTTTACCTTCTTTTTAGCTGCCTCAAATCCCCCCTTTCCCCCGTCTTTAGGTCCCCCATCACCCCCCCTTCCCCTCTTTTTAGCTGCTTCAATACTCCCCCCTTCCCCTCTCTTTATGTCCCTCAAACCCCCCCTTCACCTCTCTTTTGCTGCCTCAAACCTCCCCCTTCACCTCTCTTTACCCACCTCAAACCCCCCCTTTCCCTCTCTTTAGGCGCCTCAAACACCCCCCCTTCCCCCCCTACCCACTCCCTTACTTCCTCTTCTACTCCCCCCTTCTTAATGAACAATCAGTAACAATCATTCACTAAGTAATTGAATCAATAATGATTCAATTACTTAATGAAAGATTGTTACCGATCTTTCATTAAGAAGAAGGGGGGGGGTAGAGGAGGAGGTAAGGGAGTGGGTAGGGGTAAGGGGAGTGGAAGGGGGGGAGGAAAGATGTTAAGGGGGGGGAAAGGGGGGTTTAAGGTGGCTAAAGAGAGGGGAATGGGGGGGGTTTGAGGCGGCTAAAGAGAGGTGAAGAGGGGTGGTTGGGAGATATAAAGAAGGGTAAAGGGGGGGATTTGGGGGAATTTTGGGGGGTTTTGAGGAAATTAAGCAGGGGTATTCAGGGGGTTTTTGAGGCAGGCAAGGAGAGGATTTGAGGGGACTATTGAGGAAAGGATGGAGGGATTTGTAAGGGGATTTCACATAAATAAAGGAGTGGAATAGGGGAAAATTATGGAAGATAAAGACGGGTTACCTACTTTCAAATAAATATACTAACAAATTTTTTTTTGTAAATTTGATTAATTTTTTAATTTTTTTGGCTGGCAGTATTATAGAAATAAAAAAAAATTTCTTTATGTTAAGGACTGTCCCTCTTATTTCCAAATCCAAAAAGGCTTTTAAATTAAAAATTAATTTTTCTAGTAAATAATTTTTTGGTTTTTTTTTATTTTAATATTTTTTTGTTTTTGATTTTTATTTTACTGATTTTTATTTTTATTTTTTTTCGAGATCTTGTGAGAAGGTTTTTAATAACCAATCTTCAGGTTCACTTTTATTTATTTATTTATTTATTTTTTAATTTAATTTTTACTGAAATTATCTTTTTTGAATGAATTTAATTATTAATTTTTTTTATAGGATTTTGCTTTTATTGTGTTTTTTAAAATAAAACCTCAGGTTTTTTTTAATAAATTTTTTTTTTGGAAAAATTTTTACTGATTTTTTGGTTTTTTTTATTTTTCAATTTTATTTTTCAAATAAAAAAACAGCTTTTTTTATTATTAGGTAGGAATTTTTTTTTAAAAAAAATTGAGTTGAAATTTTATTGACAATTAATTTTTTTTTCAGATCAAAAAAATGTCTTCTTCTTCTGATCCACCCCTTACTTCTCTCTTATCTTCATCTTTATCTTCTTTATCATCTTCATCTTTATCATCTCTATCATCTTCTTTGAAATCAACATCCATAAAATCATCTTCTAAATCATCAAAAAAAAATTATCATCTTTATCATCTTCATCTATATCATCTCTATCATCTTCTTCAAAATCAACATCCATACAATAATTTTCTAAATCATCAAAAAAAAATTATCTTCTTTATCATCTTCATCTATATCATCTCTATCATCTTCCTCAAAATCAAAATCCATACAATCATCTTCTAAATCATCAAAAAAAAAATTATCTTATTTATCATCTTAATCTTTATCATCTCTATCATCTTCTTCAAAATCAACTTCCATACAATCATCTTCTAAATCAACAAAAGAAAATAATGATAATCAGTCTCATTAGAAGAAAAGATATCTGAAAAAAAAAATCTTCATCTAAATCATCAAAAAAATTTAAAGAGAATCAGTCTCATCAGAAGAAAGGATATCTGAAAAAAAAAATTCTCTGAGAAAGTTATTTTTTTCATATCCCAAACATTATTTTTCATAAAACTAAAGTAGATAAAAAAAATCAATATCCGAAAAAATTACCAGAAGATATCAAATATCTAACTGAATTTGGAGATGATTGAGTTGTTGCAGTTATCAGTAATTCTTATAAGGCTCAATTCATATTGGAAGTTCATTCATTTGATGGTATAAAAGATGAAGCTTTTAATCAACTATTGGATCTTATCATAACTCTTTATCAAATGGCTTTGGTTCGATTACCTATAAGGAATACAAATTTGTTGGGTGGTATCATGATTGGATTTTGTTGGAGACCAGGTTTTGTTAAAGGATATTCTCTTGGTATGTCTAAAAATTTTTTTTCCATTCTTAATATCATTTCACTTGTTTCATTTATATAGGCATATATTTGTTGGTCAATAATATTACTAAAGCTCATAAAGATGAAGATTTTTACTTATGGGACACTCTACCTTGCTTTAACTCTTTTCTTGCTCTTCGACTCAAAAAGCTCTGTAATAAAGCATCTGAAAAAAATCATGAACTAGCAACCAAAGTTGGAATACCAAATTGGTGAGACTCCAAACGGGAAGATATCAGCCAAGAATATCTTTTATTTTCTAATGTTATTATCACTCATTCTGGATTCCACAATAGGATTCATATCGATAGGAATGATGCCAATTTTCTTACTTTTGGTATATTCTCATATATCAATCCGATAACTGGCCACCCAATACCATCTCCAGCTAAAATCAAAGGACATGGCTTATATTTTCCAGACCACCAATGCATCATTGATTTTGGTTTGGGAAATTGTATCATCAAAACTATTTGAAATTCTTCTAAGATAATCATCAAACAACCAAAGCTCCTCCTGGTTTGGAATCCTGTCAAGATTTCACACATTTTGGTTGCTCATTTAAAATCAGTCATAAGTTGATTCAAAGAATCAATAAGGTAAAGAAAGAAGGTAAAGTTATTTGATTTAAAAAAACTTTATCTAGATCCAAAAAGTATGGGGATTAGAGTTGTCATCGAAAATTTTGTATTTTTTCATAAATTTTAAATAAATATTTTTTATATATCAATTTGCTCAAGTAATGTGATGAGCCAACAAACTTTGGTTGTATAACAGGTAATCATGATAACATTTAATTGTTTCATGGGGTTCCTCTTGCCTATACCTGTGGAAAGTCCCAAACTTTTGTTTCTTTACTTGGTCTGCATTTTGGCTTGAGGAATTGACATTACTTTAAACTAGGGAAATTGATATATATTAGATATTTATTTAATAATTTATGTAATTATATTAAATTTAGATGACTTCCACCCCTTACTTCAATAAAATGCAGGGGGGGTATTGCCAAATTTTCAAATCTGACATGTGAAATTGATCACTTAGAAAAATTTTGGTGATACCCACCCCTTGCTTCAATAAAATGCAGGGGGGAGTATTGTCAATTTTTTTAAACAGATATAGAATTTTTTTGACTTGTAAATATTTCGGTGAAATTTTTTTGGTGATACCCGTCCCTTACTTCAATAAATTCCATGGGGGGTTTTGCCAAAATTTCTTATAAGACTTGTGAAATTCTTGACATGTAAGAATTTTTGGGATACCAGTAAAATGCAGGGGGTAGTAAAGCCAAATTTTCATATAAGACTTTCAAGATTCATGACATGAAAGAATTTTTGTGATACCCACCCCTTACTTCAAAAAAATCCAGGGGTGGGGGATTGTCAAATTCTCAAAGGAGACTTGAAAATTTTATTTAAAAAAAGAATATTTAACATTAAAATACAATATTTCAAGAAATACAGAGAATAATTGTAAAATTTATGTACAAATAAATATGAAAACATGAAGTGTGAAAGAAATAAAAGAAACTAGTCAACAAAAAATTTCATTAATTGTTCTATTTCTTCAACAGATTTTTTTGCTTTAATGCATTCGATCAAGAAATCTTTCTTTTTTGAACTTTCTTGAAGATCATGCTTATACTTCATCTGTTCCATTAAGTTTTGATGCTCAAGTGTTTTTTCCTCTTTTTTGGATTTTTAAATACTAAGAGTTAACTCAAACTTCTTCTCCTCCAAATCTTGGACCCAATCATCCTTCTGTAAGGAGAGCTCGTACTTTCTCTCTTCCAAATCTTGTACTCTGTCATCCCCCCTTAAAGAGAGCTCGTATTTCTTCTTTTCAAAGCTTAGAGTCTCTTTAGCAATTTCCACTTGTTCTAGAGTGAGAATAAAACTTAACATAAAGTAGAATAAAATCAGAGTAAAGTAATAAGAGGTATGATATCACTTACCAGCATCATGTTTCTCTAAAAACTGTTCCATCAAAGAAAAAGGTGTTTGTGATGAAGTATCACTTTTTTGCCTTCTTTGGGAGAGGAAATTTAGACTACTTGAAGCCCTTCTCTTTTTGTTCAACATAGCATTTTCCTCCTCATCATTGTCACTAGCTTCAGACTCAGTTGATTGAGGATCCTTGGTTTGTTCATCAGCCTTTTAAGAAATAAGAAAAAGATAAGTAAATAAAAAATAGAATTGATAAGATAAAAGAAAAAAGAAACAGACCTGAGTTAGATTTGGTTGGGTTAAATCACCTATAGGATCTACAGAAAAGCTATCTAGATATGTCTCATTCAAATAAGGGGAGGCTTGAGTGGAGGAAGAGGATGGGAAAAGATTTGCTTCGACATCATGTTTGGAGATAGGATCTTCACTATCCAACATGTTTACAGGATTAACATCGGCTTGCTCTCCAAAAATTGCATCCATCTTTTTAAAGTAAGTACATAAAGAATCAAGTTTTTCGTTTATGGATTTTATGCCCTTAGTTATATTGTTGTTGGTAATCCCAAAACCAGTGGAAGATGAAAGAGCCTTTTCCTTCTTGTATTTTTCTCGGTAATGCTTGAAGCGTTCAGACATCTTTTTAGGTAAAAGATCAATCCTTCCCTTGGTCTTATTGCGTAATTCATTTGCCATTAGAAGATAGCCATTAACGTTTGATGCAGGGGGCCATCCTACTTTAGTGGCATACTCAGTACCAAAACAAGAATCATAGTTAGATTTGGTTTTAAGCCAGTTGATAAGAATGAGATGGTCATCTTTTTTCAATTAAACGGTCTTTGATTTCTTGGCTGAGCAGGGGAAAGTGGGAGTAGGGGGATTTTAAGAACAACTTGGTGATGGCTGCCTTTGAGAAGATCTAGGACAACGAGGCATGTTAAAATATAAATGAAGATGAAAAGGAGCAGAAACAAGCAGATGAGATGGTGAGGGGTTCTGAGTGGATAGAATGGACAGGATGGGACAAGAATGTGAGTGTTCAGCAAGGTAGAAGCCATATCCAGAGAGTAGTCCAAGATGTGGTTATGGCTGAAAGTAGGTCAAGATGTGGTTATGACAGAAGGTTGTCTAAGATTTTGTTATGAAAAATTGAGGAGAAAAATGTTAGATAAGAGGTGAACATTGACACGTAAAGTTTCTAATAACCCAATTATTAGCAAAAATAATTGCGGAAGATAATTGGGGTATAAGGATTTTTATCTGCAATTAATTTAATAGCGGATCCCTGAACATTGATACCCCCTAATATACTCAAAATTACCCATAAAAAGCCAAAGGTTTCCTCTTTACCAAAAGACAATGGTAAGGAATATGTAGAAAATTGATTCCATCAAATTGTTTTGAGAGAAAGTTTCCAGCACAAGTTTGGCCAATTTTACCTAAAAAAAAATTGAATCAATAAATTATCTTCATTATATGGGCTAATTTTTTTGATTTTCCTTGAAATATTTAGTCACTGGTCTTAGTCAAAGTGTCCAGCACAAGTTCAGTTAAACTTATGCTGGAAAATTTTATGAGGAACACCTCACTTCTCTTAAATAAACATGCACCTTACCAAATTCATATTTAAAAATGTGTCCACCGCAAGTACAGGTGAAATTGTTCTGGGCACTTTGACCAAGACCAGTGACTAAAAATCGCAAGGAAATCTAAAAAATAGCTTATATAATGAAGATAATTGATGGCATCAAATTTTTTTTAGGTAAAAGTGTCCAGAAAAAGTTTTTCTGTACTTGTGCTGGACACTTTTATGAGGAAAAATTCACTTTTCTTAAATAAACATGCACCTTATTAACTTCATATTGGAAGTGTGTCCTGCACAAGTTTGGCCAAACTTGTGCTGGACACTTTGGTAATGGAAAGTAACTTATTAATTCAAGGAAATTTAATAAAAATATGTTATAAAATGAAGATATTTGATGCCATAAAAAATTTTTTTGGGTAAAAGTTTCCAGCACAAGTTTGGCTGTACTTTTGCTGGACACTTTTAATAGGAAAACCTCACTTCTCTTAAAGAAACATGCACCTTACCAACTTCATATTGGAAAAGTGTCCAGAAAAAGTACAGCCAAACTTGTTCTTGACACTTTTACCCAAAAATTTAGATATCATCAACAATCTTCAATATTTGGGCTTTTTTTTGGCTTTCCTTGAAATAATGAGAGACTGTCCATGGCCAGAGTGTCAAGCATAAGTTTTGCCAAACTTGTACTGGAAACATAGCACAATACTTAAAAAATTCTGAAGTATTTTTATAAATTACATGTTATTAAAGCCTATTTTATTTTATTAAGCCATGAAAAACAAATATAAACTGATCCTTGTCTTGTTTAAAATGATCAATAATTTTCAATTATTTTTGCAATAAGTGAAATTTTAAAAAATAATTTTTTCTTAAGATCCATGTGAATTTTAATTTCCATGTGTTTGATGCTTTAATTTTTTGTATATATTTTTTATTAACTATGGTGATGGATTAAAGAGTGCACTTAATGATGTTTCTTTTTTTGTTAGGGATAGTGATCACTTTCATAAATTTTTTCACATGTGCATTTTTATACTAATAATTCCTGACTTTTAGCCACTAAAAAATCCATCATAATTATTGAAAAACTGGTATGATAAACTGAAAATCAGAGTCTAATTCTATTCTTGTTTTAGGCTTTGATTTCATCTTGTTGTAATTTTCTGAGAAGAGATCCAATTTAATTTATTTCAAGTTCATATATTGTGCATAAAAAAATACCACATTTATTTAATCAAAAAGTTTATCATGTCTTAAAGTTTTAGAAAAATATATATTAATTTTTCTATCTTCAATATTTTCATAATTGTAAATTCTTTTTCTTTATCTTATCTTATACGTCAATTGGCATTTTTTAAAAAAAAGAATAATAATTTTATTAAAAAAAAAGACTATTATCACTCTATATACATGGTTACCAGTGGGGTAAAAAATTTAAGATGCTGCTGCTTTATCTTGTTCTTTATTAACTTTGTCAAAATATATATCTTCTTGAACCTCAATTAACTCCCTCTCATAAAGGAACAAATTTTCTAAATATCCAGGTGAATAGAAGTTTTTTGGAATAAATTTGGGCACCTTCAAAATACCATCTTTTGAAGCTGTCTTTTTAGTTGAACAATAATAAAGTTTCTTCATTAAAGCCTTTTCATTATTTGAATGGGCTGTCCTTTAAGTAAAGTTGTCCATTTTATCTAAATTTTCATTGAGATTTGGATTTCTCCATCCAGGAACTACTTTTAAAGGACATTTCTCTTCTGGATGGGTTGAGGCTTCTTCTAAATCAGACATGAAACATGTATCATGAAAAAGTGCTACAAATTCTGGCTGATCAATGCACTTTTTTCTTGCCATGTCATAGCGGTTTTTTGAAATCTAAAATAAAATCAAATTAGTAAAAGACTTTCTTTAGTTATTGTGCTTTGAATAAATAACTTTATTTGATAATGTTTTATCTGTGCTCTTGATCTCTTTTCCTTTCTACTTGCCTCAATCACCTCCCTGTTTTGACTTGTCACCTTTCAAATATCCTTTCACTTATTGACCACCCATTGCTCAAAAATGATTTTTGTAAACCTGAGTTTTTTGATTAATATTTTTCAATGTTTAGAGCCACTTAGTACAATGGTCTGATACTACACTTCCCATTACTTGATTACATTGTGACTCAAAGAACTTTTGACAGTTCCAATACAAAGAGAGTTGACAAAATCTTTTCTCTTCAAGCTCTTGTTCCAAATTTTGTTTTAAAGAGATTGGTACAGCTGCTCCTCCCTTTAGACCTTGGTGCTCAGGTGTTGAAATAAAAGTTGGTAGATGAATTTTGGAACGTAAGAACATTGCAGTATTTGTTAAAATAAATTGAAAATCAGCAGCTGAACTTGCCTGAAGTTTGTTTTAAACTTGTTTTAATGCTGTTTCAATTGTCAACTTCTTGTAATCATGTCAACTCTTCCAGTCTTTAACTTCTTTGTTTGATGGGCCAATAGAAAATTCAGATACATTAATGAGTCCACCAAGACAGAGCTTCAAAAAGTGATAGATATTTTGGTTAATAGAATCTGAACTCCTTGGTATATCACACCTCATAACTATGCTCTAACCATTTGCAAGTTTTGGTCATTTTGAAGGGACTCAGAATCAAGTGTTCTGTGCTGATCAGTAGCTTGAATTATAAGAGAGGGATTAAATGCAAATTTTTGAAAATAAAAATTGGTAAGCATATTTTAAAACATAAAGGCATGTTGGAAAAAAGTTTACTCACCATTTCTAATGGTACTGGTTTCTGGGTAAGTAGAAGTAGCTTCCCCAAAATTTCCAAGAGACTGATTCAACAACATAATAGCCCAATCATTCTATACAATTTCTGCTTGCTGCTGAAAATTACAAGGTGCGGATTAACCATCTGTATTTGTGAAATTAGAAGAGCAATCACTTTTTCAAATTTGGGGATCTGATGAAGACTGAGGAGAATTTTAGGGTTTACCTGGATTTTCTCTAGGATTTCCAGGGGGAACATGACCCAAATCACCCATTCAGGATTTTGAGGAGGAGGATTATTTTTCCCTCTAAAGTTACTTGCTAATGGAGTATCAACCTTCATGGCATCACCAGTATTAGATATTCTGTGCTTTATAAAAATAAAACAATAATTATGAACTTTCAGAATATAGAAAAGATAACATTAAAGAGAAATAAGATATAAATTTTAATTATGAGTTTAATGAATAGAATATTCAAGTGAAAAAATTAGTGGAAAACTTGGCTTTATTGGCTTATAAAATATGGTCCTTAGATTTTTCTGCCCTGGTTCTGAACTATTTATGATATTTTTCAAGTATAGGTAGACTTTGTATAGTACATTGAATTCCTTTTAGTTGAAATTAAATTTACAATAAAATGTCACTCATTAATAGAAGGGTTTATAAACCATAAAGAATGCCCTTGTTATTGTTTTCTTAATCATTTAGGCAAAATCTCTAAAAGTTTTATTTATTATTCTTGCATCTAGCTATTCAAAAAATCTATTAAAAACATTCCAAATCCTCCAAATTCTTACCAATCCTAAATAATTCCAAATATATTAACAATAATATAATTTCCATGGTTTTTTAATTTTTTTACTTACTAGTGTCTGAGGTCCAACAGCAGTAATAACAATGTACTTTATTCAAAACATTTCCCTTTTGCACTGTAATGTGGTCACATGTCCAATAGTTGAATCTTGATTTATCACAATTTGTGTTGCTTTTTCTACTCTTACTAAACTTCAATGCACTTGTGGGAACCCCTCATAGGGATCCTTTTTTGTATCTTCTGGTATAAGTTCTTTAAATGGACTTACAATTAGATATAATTTTTCATTATTGTCCTTTAAACTAAAAAGTTGATCAATATGCCCAAACTGAATATATTTTCAAAAGTAGAATTTAATGGTAGAATTCCCAGCATTCTGTTCATTAGTTCTATAACATTTTCCATGGACCAATATGCTTGCTACATTTTCATCTACCTGGTATCTTACCTTCTCTGATGTTAACAAAGACTGTTTAGATGTCTATTTTCTCAAGTGTGCCCTTACCCATTTTGTAAATAATGCCTCAGTTAAATATATATGTCATTTTTAGTATAATGTTCAATTTTTTTAATATTAGATCCATACTGAGAATCATCTTCAGTTTCACTTAGTTCCAATACCCTAGACTTATAATGCCAGTTCTTGAGCATGGTCTGTGGTATTTCTTCTACTTTCAATAAAAATAAATTAGCTCATTTGCATTTTTAAACACCAAATTACCAAACTAAATACCTGGATAATGATTGTTTGGAATTCCAGATAATATACCATTTTCTCTTTCAGAAGCCCAAGTAGCCATACCTACAGGTGGACCAAAATATTTAATCATTTCTGGAAAATGTTGAGTAAAATGCAGATTCAGCTTAAAGCTGATATTTTTCAAACCTTCTTCAAAACAGTTACAATACTACAATAGAAGTTATTTTAATTCATCAGCTTCATCAATGGATATATTATTTAAGTCAAAAAGTTGGTAATTGAACTTAAAGTGGTGAGTGATTTGAGAAGATAATATTCTCTAGGTTTGTGTTCTGATGTCACTGATGTCTCAGCTTAATTAAATTCTTCTACCTAAAGGGGGATAAGTGACAAAGGAAAGTAAACAGTATAAAGTACATGCCACTCCGCAGATTTAAGGGAACCCGGATTTTAAGACCCTACTTGTTTTGGCACATGGGAAATCCAGGAGAGTTCTTTTGTTTGCTCAATCATATTCCAAACTACCTCTAGATCAGTGGCTAACAATTGTGGATTTCTAGTTCTTTTTCATTCTTTCTCTTTTCCCTTTCTTTTATCTTCTTTACTTATAATATTCTCAAGGCATTAATCAGATCTTTCATTTTCAGATATACTAATACTTGTTTGCCTTAATTTATAGTTCAAATTTACATTTCCACTTCCAGAAGCATGTTCTGGGCCAAACTCTAAGGTTCAAAAGTGATGTTCAGAACTTGATGAATTTGTCCTGCTGTTTTATGCTTTTGATTCAGCTACTCTACTATCCATTCTAAGATATTTTTTAAAGGTCTTGTTGTACTTGTATTTCATAGTCTTTTATGCCATCCAACTGGTTCAATGTTATCAGAATCACTGCTGATTAAGCTGCTTCTACATTTTTTATATTTCTAATTTAGAAATATATCAGAAATTTGTAGATAGTTCTTAAGTACTAAGAAGTGGAAACAATGTGAGATGGGTTGGTTCTTCTTTTGAATATCTAAAAAAGAAGCGCCTGCCACTCTTATTTTAAAGATAGTGAAATAATGTGTAATACTAATATCTGACTAGATAGTTTATAAGTTGGGAGATAAGTTATAAGATAAGGAAAAACAAATATTAATATCTGTATATTTCTATCCTTAATAAGCACTAGTATCCACAGCTACTACCTGTTGAAGGTTTCTCCTTGAATATTCCTTATTATAGCAATAAAAAACTCTAATAATATTTTATCCTACTGAATCTATATATTCTCTCTGTGTTTCACTTTTTCACTATACTATATGAAATACACACACAGAGGCACAAGCTCTAAAAGACCCAGAATATCTCTAATATGTTCTTGAACACTTAATTGCAGAAAAACCCAATCTCTTACTGTTATCAGAGTAACCACAAAAATATACAAATCACTATATATCACAATATATTTTGAAAGTAAATAATAGAGGGTATCAATGTTAAAAATTTGTAATTATTTAAAAGGTATTCAATGACACAAAAATAAAGCTACAGAGTTGACATTAATTCTCAATAAAAAGGTGTTTTTGGGGCACAATATGGCATATTTTAAAAAATAATCATGCACTACGCAATATAGGGGGTGGACTTGCTAGAAAGCCCTCAACCTGAACTCAGATGGAACTCAGGTGGAACTCAGAATGAACTAATACTGAACCCATACTGAACTCTACTTGAAAACCTACCTAAAACTGTTCTTCTGAGTGGTGTTCATCCCTAATTGTATGGTTCCTTTATCAATAGCTCTATGTGTGTTCAATCTATGGTGAGTGTGGGTCCGAGTTTGTAAAATCGCTAGCAAGTTTGCCCCCCATATTGTGTGGTGATGGTTGATTTGGTGAAAAAAGGAGGTATTTTGAAATGGGAGATTTATAACTTTGATACCCCCTAATATGAGGCTCTAATGTTTGTAATGTAATCGCTGATTTGAATAATAACTTCTCTACCTAAAAACTACTCATCCTCCCATTAGATAGCCTTTCCTTCTTATATTTTTAAATGTTCAAGACACAGTTCCCTAGTGGATCTCCAGTTCTGTCTCTAGATCCACATTAGTAAAACAATAACTAATCCATTAGTAAACTAAATACACAGCTTGTAACCAATACAGCACCTAAACATACCCTATGCTTACTAAAACTAGTATTAACTTGTTTCACTCATGTATCACATGCACGCTTATGACTGTACCTTGCATTGTTTCAGCGCTACTTCCCATGTTGACACCTTTCAGCAGTGATCCTTGTCTCCTTGACTCTTGGGTAATTTTTTTTGTGATTGAGTCCCCATCTTCCTTGCTTCATTACTAAGTCCATAGTTCTAAAAATTCACTTAACTAGTTGGCCTCTGCATCTTATATTACATGTTTCAGTAAGTTACCACACTAGCCGCTGTGCAGTATACTATGTACTTGAGGCCTTACTTGAGCCATACTTCCTTCCTTAACACATAACACAAAATTATTAGAAAATACAAAACTATAATTTTCAGAGCTTGCACTCCTAAGTTGATAACACATAATTCCCTTTGTGTGGCACATCTTGCTGCAAAATCCAAGCATACAGACCCTAAATCCTCTTCTGTTCTTTTCTTTCCCTTTGTTCTTTTAGAACCATAAAAAATATTTATAATAGTGCTATCTACTGCGCTATCATTCCCCTTTGTTTTTCCTGGGCTACACAAGCTGATTGGTCCAAAACACAAGTTACCTGTGATGTGCAGACCACATCCTCCCTCTACTCGCAACTGTCCCCAGGAGCCTATAAATAACCTGTGCCTTGAAGTGTTTCTTTCCTCCATCTTCCAATTTCTTCTTCATTTTCTATAAATCATCATCATTATCAATCCCTTCTTCTTCTACTACATAGTTTTTTCCTCTTATATTCTTGTATTACTCTTTATTTATAACTTCTAAATAATGAACACAGAAAACTCTACCATTAATACCAAGAATACCACCCACTTTTTGAATTATATCCAACAGTTCATGTGCACACAGACGCTTGCTGCTCCTCCCATGACGTCAGTCACTATGCTGATGTGTAGGACAAGATGCACCCGCTGCATTGAAAATGGCATAACCCCCATCCACTTTTCAAATGCCCCCCGTGGAAATGTTTATTTTAATATAAGTTTTCATTCATTTTTCTTCCTTTCTTTTCATCCTATCATTACTAACTATCATTTCCTTTTTTTTCCAGTCATGCAATTTCTGAAAAACTTTCAAAAAGAAATTTAGCTAAAATGGGCTGCCCACTGTTGCCCATCTAGACCCCAATTCTTCTACCACAGACATGATAAGTCCGATGACCATCAAGCGCCCTGCCCCTGCTCCAACTACACCACCTAACAAAAAACTTGGCAAGGTTGGTTTCCATGTGCATACTCCCAGTAGTGATGCTTCAATTCATAGATCACTCTTTTCAAAAGAGAGTATTCACACTTTAAATTCCTTTCTGTTCTTTTTCATCTTCTGGACTAACACTAATACCCTTCTTTTTTTTCTAGGATGCGCCAGCCACTCCTTATTCTGAGACGCCAACTCCACCAAACTATTCTCTTTTCCTTCCTGCTCTGTAAGAAGATCCCCTCTGGGATGCCACTCCTCTTCCAGAGTGTGCACCATGTTAGATGACTGCTGACTGGACTGACATGCATCCAGCTGGTGATGCCGTCATCCTGGATGATTGGCCGATTAATACCCCTTCACTTGACAACAAAGAAGAGCCTGTCACAGCTTGAAACTGGGAATTCTCAGAGAATATTTCCTGAACAACATTCAATGAAACCATGTTTTGAATGAACAACATGTTCTCTGCCTTTGAGAATTCCTTGAGGCAGTCCCGGTCCATTCTTTCTCCAAGTATAACCAATGTACACAGCTAATTTCTACCTTGCAACAAAAACTGCAAGACGCTGTTAATGACTGGGCTTTCTGCTTCCCCATCTTTGATGACACAGAATACTGAAAATCATCTTTTTTTTATTTGTTATTTTTTGCTTTTTATCCTTCATCCTATAATGCGTAAATAGCCTGTAAAAAAAGTAATAAAATATCTTATATTCTCATCTTAAATTCTTTGTGATAGTACTTTTACTACAAGATGAGCTGCCAAAAACAAAAAAAAATCATCCTTCTTCAAAACTTGCCAGCGCACCCTTTTACTAAGTGCTTCTGAAAGATGAAACAAAATAAATAAAAAAAACTTAAAATCAGTGCTACTACCTATAGCAGCAAATAAATTCTCTGTGTTGTGGTCTTCCAACATTGGCAGAAGCCTTTTTTGGTCTATTTGGTGTTGTTTTGACATGTTTTAAATTACATTGTTTAATAATTCGGTATTTTTGTGGATTTATTCAGCAAATATTGGGACTGCGGGGATGTGGGTACTACCATTATATAGCCCTGGTTTTTCTCTATATTTATGTCTTGATGAAATTTTTTATATTTTAAGTATTAAGGGGTTATTTTGTCATTTTTTATTTAAAAAGATAGATGTTTAATTTTCTTTTTTAAGTTTTACGGGCCAACACAAAATCTTAGGGTTAAGTATTTAGTACCGTTAGAATGAGCTAATTTTTCTCTACATTTTATTTCACAATGTTGTTATAGTCTAATTATGTGTTTTAAGGGTTTTAGTAGTTGTGGTGGATTTTTCTAAGTATTTTGGACTTTTTTGGAGGTTTTTGGTTGGTGGTTTTCTGGCTTCTAGGTGGTCCTCCGGCCTCAGTGCTAGAAGGCTGGGAAGCCTTTCTAGAGGGGTTTTATGCAATTTGGTGCTCAAGAACGCCAAATTTGCTGTTGTGAATGGGCTCTTAGATAGGGGGTCTGTGTGTACATAGTGAAGAAGACAGCTTGGGGCAAATTCAATTATCATAAAATCATCTGGAGGTGATATCATATTTTTCACTCAGTTTTAACTGTTTTTGGGCCACAATTAGATGTGTTTATTGCAAGGTTAGTTCTTCATTTAACTCAACTTTGGCAACTGGTTTCTCTGGTCTAGCTTTGCAGCCTACATCAAGTATGATTGCTGTTTTCTGTGCAACAAGTTCACAGTGTTTTGTTTTTCTGTTGTGAATCTTTCTGCATTTCAGGTTTCTGGTTCTTTTGTTCTCAGTGTTATACTATTGGCTACTGTCTTGAATTGACTTGGTGAGGAGGAGACATAATGTCAACACAAGGAGGACAAGGTTTGAAGATTTGCCTTATGAGGCTTCTTCTTCTGGAAAAGGTGGAGATGATGGCAAGAGCAAGTGAAAGGGGGCTTATAGAGTCTCATTTGAATTTTCATTTGGTGGTTTGAAGTTGTATTCTTGTGATGGAAATTCAAGTGGGTAATTCTTGGCTGGTGTTTATGATGTGGAAGCAGGAAAGGTGAGAAGGCCTAAGAGCAGTTCTCAGGGCCAACCAAGCCTAAGGCTTCAAAGGTGGATACTAAGCTGAGCAAAGCTAGGAAGAAGTACAGAAAGGAGGAGCTGTAAAAGATTCAGAAGGGGACTGCTGATATGGGCCCTCCTAGTTTTGGAGCATTTGACATGAATGGAAAACCAATGCCTATGGATGTTAATTTTGACTCTGAGGAGGTTGTCCCTTTGACTTAATTTACAAAGCCTTCTGTAGTTAGAGGTTCTGGTGAGGGATCTGGTTCAATTCCTGTTGATGGTAGATCTGTTGGTGGTTCAGGTCCTCAGGAGATATCTAGGACCAAGGTAGTGAAGCAGAAGGCTCACTTTGAGAGGCCAGTATTTTCTGGTTAAGCTAATGTTATTGACTCTACCCTGGAAAGATGAATCATGGTCAGGTCTCCCTTACTTATGGGGAATTGTATGCTATCAGTCCTGGGTTGGCTAATAGACAGCAAAATTTGTTGACAAGGAGAAGGGTTTCTTCTGGGGAGGTGGAATACATTGGTGATTCTGCTGAAAAGTTTGGTGAGGGGTCGGAGACTCATTTCTCTTCACCTCTGGTTTATGTAAATGTCACTCTGAAAGGTAAGGAGGCTAGGGAATTTGTTGATTCAGGCTCTCAGATCAACCTGATTTCTTTGTATGAGGCTACTCATCTGGGCCTCCCCTTCAAGACAGGAATTGGTGGAAATTTAAGAGGGATTGGTGGCCATGTCACTGAGATGATGGGAACAGCTGAATTTTTAAAACTGGATGTTGGTGGAGCCTCAGTGAAGGTTCATTTTTACATTGCCCAAGGTAATGTAAAAGCTTTTTTGGGTGGACCATTCTTGATTTATTTCCAGGAAAAGATTGGTTATCAGTTTGATGTGAGAATCAGTTTGGAGTTGACTTGTGAAGATGAAAGGAGACTTCACATGAGGTTGTCATTCCCTGGAGAGGATGTTTGGGAGACCAGGCCTGGTTTTTCTTCAATGTGACTGTGCATAGATTGCTGTAGGAGAAGAAGAGAAGTGGGTGCTACCTCTAGTATTTTGGAGTGTGGCTCAGGCTCTATTGAGAGTCTGTCCTTTTTAGAGTGATGAGGGCTGATGGCCCAAGTGGTACAACCTCCTTCCAAGATGAGGAAATCCCAGGTTGTAGTAGGTCAGCTCCCTAACAGATATACCGAGTGAATTTTCAACTTTCTCTTTTTAATTTTTCTCTTCTCTGAAAGTATTCTTCATGTTTTTTATCAAGTATCTGTTCTCTCTCAATATTCTCAATTATTTTTAACTCAAGTTCAAAAAAGAAGATTGGTTATATATCCTTATTGAAAGATATGCAGAAAATCTGTGGAGTGGTGAGATTGGGGTCTAAAAGTAAGTCTTCCCAATTGTGCACTGCTATGTTCTATTCTACACCTTTCAAAACATTACCTTGTCCATGTCTGTAAGTATTTTTGAAACACCTGTTTATTTTTGTAGGATAGAAGAAGACTCAAGAATAGAAAATAAAAATTTCAAGATAACTGAAGAAAATTAAGAAAAAATGTGAAGATAATCAAGAAAGAAGAAAATAATTATTTTTGTGAAGATCAGCATGATCATTTTTTGGGCCTCCAGCCTGAAGTTAAACTGCACAATATATTGAATAAAGAAGATCAGCATGATAAAATTTTGGCCCTCAAGCATGAGGATAAACTGCAGAATTTCAGAAGATGTGATTCAGAAGATGAATCAAGATTTGAATATTTAGAAGATGGAAGCAAGTATGAAGATGTTGAATTACGGAAAGGTTTTGGAGTGGTAAGATTGGGGAATAAAAGTAAGTCCCCCCAATTATGCACTTCTAGGGTCTCTTCTACAACTTTCAAAAACATTGCCTTTGCCATACATGAGAGCAATGGGGAAACACTCAGTTTTTGTTCCAGGTCTGGTGGTGAAGAGGTACTGAAGATCCCTCAAGTTAAAGGTTAAGCTGAAAAATATATAAGAAGGGAGCGTAGAATATTATGCCTGTTAATTAGCCTATGCCTGTATGTTTAAATCCTCCTTTGAAGAGACTTTCTTTTTCAAGAGATCTGTACTGTACTCCTCTTGTGAAGAATCCTCCTGATTTTGTGGAAACTGCTCGGGTGACTGTGGAAAGGTTGAAAATTGTTAATTTTGGTCCTGATGGATGGTTTTCTGATGAGTAAAAAAAAGTTGTTGTTGTACGTTATTGTGCTGAGGGAGAAAGTGGTGGCATTAGTTGACAAGGAAAGGGGTGTATTGAAACACTCTTATGGGGAACCTTACTTGATTCCTGTGTTTTGTCACAAACCATGTCAAATCAAACCTATTTCGATTCTGGCTGCTATTAGGGATGATTTTGTAGAGATTGTTAGGGAAAGAGTCAGGACTGGTTTATACAAACAATCAACATCTAGTTATTCAAGGTTAGTTTTATTTGTAAAGAATCAGAATGGAAAACTGAGTGTTGTGCATGATCTTAGAGCCTTAAACAGGCTCACTATCAAAGATGCGGGGATGCCGCCAAGTGCAGATAATTTTGTGGAAGCTTTTGCTGATAGGATGTGTTATGGTTTGGGAGATATTATAGGTGGTTATGTTTAAAGTGAAATTCACACCAATTCACGGCCACTTACAACGTTTGAGACTCCTCTGGGTAGATTTTAGCTCACTAGGTTGCTTCAAGGAGCAACTAATTCAGTGGAAGTATATCAAGCACAAATGGCTTTCTTTTTACAGGATGAGGTTCCTACTCATGCTGGTATTTTTATTTATGATGGTGGAATCAAAGGAACCTCCACTGATTATAGAAATGAGGTGCTGAAGGAGAACCCAGGTATAAGGAGATTGGTTGGAAACTCATTTTTCTGCACCTATGGTCTATTTCAATGTCACTCTGAAAAGCAGAGAGGCAAGGGAATTGGTGGATTCAGGTTATCAGATTAATATGATTTCTTTGTTTGAGGAAACTCATCTGGGCCTTTCCATCAAACCAGGTATTGGTGGAAATTTGAGAGGGATTGGTGGCCATGTCACTGAATTGGTTGGATCACCTGAGTTTGTGAAGTTTGATGTTATTGGAGCCTCAGTGAAGGTTCATTTTTACATTGCCAAAAGAAATATAAAAGCTGTTTTGGGTGGGCCATTCTTGATGAATTTTCAAGTATGAACTGGCTATCAATTTGATTTGGGAATCAGTTTGGAGCTTACTGGTGAAGATTAAAGGAGACTTCACATGAGTTTATCATCTCCTGGAGAGAATGTTTGGGATACCAGGCCTAGTTTTTCTTCAATGTTCTAGTGCATTGACTGTTGCAGGAGAAGAAGAGAAGTGGGTGCTGCCTCTGATTTTTTGGAGTGTGGCTCAAGTTCTAGTGTGAGTCTGTCTTTTTTACAGTGATGAATGTTGATCACGCAAGTGCTATAACTTCTCCCCATGATGAGGAAATCCCAGGTTATGGTAGGTCAGCTCCCTTGGATATATACCAAGTGGATTTTAAACATTCTCTTTTTAATTTTTCTCTTCTCTGCAAGTATTTTTCAAGTTTTATATCTAGTATCTGTTCTCTCTCAAAATTTTCAATTATTTTTAATTCAAGTTCAACTAAGAAGATTGGTTATTATCTTTATGAAAGATATGGGGAAAGCTGTGGAGTTGTGGGATTGGCGTCTTAAAGAAAGTCCTTCCAATTGTGCACTGCTAGGGTTTCTTCTACACCTTTCAAAAACATTACCTTGCCCACGTCTGTGAGCATTTGGAAAACCCCTGATTATTTTTGTAGGATAAATGAAAACTCAAGAAAATAAAATAAAAATTTCAAGATAACTGAAGGAAATAATAAAAAAAATCTGAAGATAATCAAGAAAGAAGACAAGAATTATTTTTGTGAAGATTGTCAAGATCTATTTTTGGGCTTTCAGCATGAGGTTAAACTGCACAAATTTTTGAAGAAAGAAGATCAGAAAGATCAATTTTTGGGCCTCCAGCATGAGGATAAACTGCACAATTTTAGAACATGTAATTCAGAAGATGAATCAAGATTTGAATATTTAGAAGATGGAAGTGAGGATGAAGATGTGGAATTGTGAAAAAGTTGTGGAGTGGTGAGATTGGATAATAAAAGTAAGTCATCCAAAGTTTGCATGGCTAGGGTTTTTCCTCACCTCTCAAAAACATTACCTTGGCCACACATGTGAGCAATGGGGAAATGCTTGGTTTTTTTTCAGGTCTGGTAGTGTGTATTTATTTAGAATAATTAGCCCTTTCATTTCTACTATTTATTCCCCTTAATTATGTGCTATATTAGGAGATTTCCTAAAGATCCATCAAGTTGAAGGTGAAGCTGAAAAACATAAGAAGGTAGCTCAGAAGATTAGGCCTGTAAATGAGCCTATGCCCGAATGTTTGAATTCGCCTTTGAAGAGACCTCCTTTATCAAGAGATCTGTAATGTACTCCTCTAGTAAAGAATCCTCCTGATTTTGTGGAAACTGCTAGGGTGACTGTGGAAAGGTTGAAAGTTGTTTATTTTGGTAGGTGTGTATCTGATGAGGAAAAGAAGTTGTTGTTGCACGTTATTGTGCTGAGGGATTAAGTGGTGACATTTGTTGAAGAGGAAAGGGGTGTGTTGCGGCATTCCAAATCTGGGTAGGCTACTTAGGTGAAAATTTGATTGGACCTTGTTTGGAAGAATATCATGGTGTTTGCGGGTGTTAATTTGGTTGAAGGGAGTTAACTGGAATTTTTTTGGGTGGATTTATGGTGATTTTTGGAAGGATCTATGGTGATTTTTTGGAGGATTTATGGTGTTTTGGAATGGATATATGTTGGTATTCCTATTGTTATTTGATGGTTTCATGGATTGGGTATTGGTTTTCCTGGATTTTCTTGGGCTCTCTTGATATTTTTGGTGGATGAAGTGTGCTCATGGAGTAGCCATTTTTTCCGGTGTGCTCTGGTGCGCTCCGTTTTGCTCCGGTGATTTTCTGGTGCAAAAGCGAAGTGTACTGGAAAACTTCTGTCATTGTGGAAAATTTTGGTTATGGTGAAAAGATTAACTCACTCTGGCCAAATTAGCTCATTATGGATAAATTAGCTCATCATGGCAAAAAGAGCTCACTGTGGCAAAATTTTCTCACAATGGGAAAGTCTGATCACCAGTGCAAAGTTTGGTCACTGCAGAAAAGTCTGAGCACTGTGGTAAAGTTTGGTCACTGTAGGAAATTCTGATCACCAGTGCAAAGTTTGGTCAATGCAGAAAAGTCTGGGCACTGTGGTAAAGTTTGGTAACTGTAGAAAAGTCTGATCACCAGTGAAAAGTTTGGTCACTGCAGAAAAGTTTGGCTATTGTGGCAAAATTTGGTTAGAATATATCATGCTTGTTAGATCAATAGTTTATTGTAGATCCTATGCGTGTAGGGTATGGTTGGAAAGGTCTAAAGGAGGAGAATCAGATGGGGGAAGGGAAAATCTTAGTCTTCTACATTTTTTTTGTCTTTTAGTTTTGATAATAATGGTCTTTTTTGTTAATTAAAAATTTTTAACATATAACAAAAATTATAATAAAAAATATCAACATATAGGGTACCATTGGATAGCTCTTATCCTTGGTGACTCAAATTTATTTCTTTTCTTATAAAATTTATAAAATAAAAATATAATAAAGAACACTCTTTAATTTTGGTGGGAAACTAAGTAAATCTCGGTCAGACCTTTAATAGGCACCTTTGAACAGATCATCCCAAGGGTAGTTTCTGGGGCACTTTACTGTACTTTTCAGTCTCTGGGGCAAGTGTTGCAGCTTGTTCTAAGTATTTGCTGTGACTTGTATCAGTGTAATCTTGTATAAGGTATTTGTTTTGGGGGTGTAATAATTTATTGAACTTATTTTTTTTCTATTTTATAGGTTTCCAACACTTTCAAAATCTTTCTCTCAGATTTTTAACTTATCCAACTCTTCAAGAAAATCTTCAAGCTTAGTTAATTGAATCTTACATTTACTTAGAGGGACAGGGATTTCTTTTTGTTTTTCCAACTACCTTAGATTCTGCCTGCAGAAAGGCTACTGTAGGAGTCTACTCTACATTTTTGGGGCCCAACATGGGGTTCAAATTCTCTAGCTTCTGAAGAAACTTACTTGTTGGACTTCTGGATTTTGGTTTTCTGGTTGTTGGATTTTGATTGGTTGGTTATTTGGTGATTCTGGTAACTGGCATAACCAGTACAGGATCTGTTGTAGTAGGGATCTAGGTATAGGGCTGAATCCTTGCTAGATCTGTTGTTTTATCCTAGTAAAGGGCTGAACCCTTTTAGGATATTGTCGGTTGTCTGGTAAAGGGCTGAACCCTTTCAGATTTCATTGGTTTCTGGTGCTATTTGGGATGTCTTCTCCATCTGGTGCTGGTGTTATCGCTGCTCCTGCTGATGGTGTCAGGCCTTAAGTAAGGGTGCAAACTTGGGATGGGCCCAAGTTTGTTGGAGATGATGTAAAGTGGTTTTTAGGCAGATATGAGGCTGCTGCTGGAATTTATTGGGCTTTTCATTTAGATATGGTGAAGCAGGTAATCTTTTTCATTGGTGATAGGGAATTTGAGAAGGATATTACTGGTATGGAGGGTTATAAGACTAGGGATTGGAAAAGGCTTAGTAGGGAAATGGTGGACAGATGGGGAGTCAGATATTCAATGGTGGATTAAAATAAGGTTGTTGGAGAATAGCAAGTGCAGGGTGGAATAACTTCTTTGGTTAGTTATAGGAAATTTGTTGGTAGTTTTGAAACTGTGGGGGAATATCTGGTGGAGGTAGAGGAATTGGCTCACAAAAATGCAGTCAAAGAATTATTTTGGTCTGCTTTTGGGAGGGATTTTAGGATGGATGTGTTAAAGAAGTTGTCTAGGAAGGGTTTGATGAAAAACTTACCTAATGGGGAGTAGAAGTTGCCTGCTCTTAAGGTGGTTAAAGAATCAGTGGAGTCTCACCTCAGGCTTTTGACTGTGGACAGTTATCAAGAAACCTGTACACAGTATGTCAGCAAAATTAATGAAGTTTGGCTGATAATAAAGATATTATGAAGAAGGCTCAGGAGGCAAGAAAAGCTCAGTTGGGGAAACCTGTTCCTAAGGTTGATAAGGATGTGGTGGAACAATTGGCTGACTTAACGAAGCAATTGAAAATTTTTGTTCAAGAAACTCAGAAGGCCAGCAGGGTTTCAGCTTTTTCTTCATCATCTTATTCAAGTAGAGGTTATGATAGGAGGAATGGTGGTACTGTTGATCTTTGGATTTGTTCCTACTGTAACCGGTGTGGTCTTCCAACATTGGAAGGGGCCTTTGTTGTGTGATTTGGCGCTGTTTGTGCATATCTTAGGTGACATCTGTTAAGGAATTGGGTAATTTTCTGGTTTTATTCCATGGATATTGGGTCTGCGGGTATGTGGGTACTATCATTGGATAGCCCTGGTTTTTCTCTATATTTTATGTCTTAAAGACATTTTTTTTATTCTAAGTTTTAAGGGGTCATTTCCTCATTTTTCATTTTTAAAAGATTGCTGTATAATTTTGTTTTTTGTGTTTTACCGGCTAACCTTAAGTCTTAGGGTTAAGTGCTTAGTACCATTGGATAGAGCTAATTTTTCTCTATATTTCATGTCTCAATGTTGTTATAGTGAAATTCCGTGTTTTAAAGGTTTTAGTAGTTGTAGCTAATTTTTCTAAGTAGATTAGTGGTTTTTATTGGTTTTCTGGCTTCAGGGAGGCCAGGCCGCTTCAGGCAGCATCTTCAACGTCAGGTGACCCGCCCGCCTCTGTTTTAGGAGGTCGGGGAGCGCTTCAGGAGGGTTTTTTATGCAATTTGGCGGGTACAGGCACCAGATTGGTGGGTGCGCATGGGCTCTTAGTTAGTGGTCTGTGTGTACATAGTGAATAAGACAGTTTAAGGCAACCTTAATCATCATACAACCATCCGGAGGTGATATCCTTGTTTCTCACTCAGTTTTCACTGTTTTCTGGCCACAATTGGCTGTGTTTGTTGCAAGTGAGTTCTTCATTTAGCTTAACTTTGGCAACTGTTTTCTCTGTTATAGTCTTGCAAGCTATAGCAAGTATTATTACTGTCTCTGGTGTGGATTTGCAGCCTACATCAAGTATCTTTGCTGTCTCTGGTGTGGACTTTGTTCTACATTTCAGTTCTTTGGTCTGGTAGTATATCTGGGGACTACTTTCTTGGCTCATCAAGCAGTCAAGTGTGTTGAAAAGGAGCTTTAGCAAAACAGGAACCAACTTACTTTAGCAAGTAAATCTCACTCTATTTTTCTAAAGGGACAGGGGATTTTATCTCTGGTTTTTCTCCAACTCCCTTGGTCAAGGCCTATAGCTAGTACTATAGGATTGTCTACATTTCTGGCTCCCAACGTGGGGTAGAACTTGCTAGTTCTTTGGAATCTCTGTTTTCTTTGGTTGGCTCTTTTTGGTGTTTTGGTCTGGAAGAATGGCTTCTGGTTCTGCTATTCCTGTGGTGACTGTCAGTGGGGGGGATGGTCCTTCTTCTGTGATGGTTAGGGAGTGTGTGAGGATTAAAACTTGGGATGGTACCAAGTTTAATGGGGAGGATGTCAAGTGGTTTCTAGAGAAGTATGAAACTGCTTCTGGAGTGGATGGTGCTTCCTACCTGGACATGGTGAAGCAGATTATCTTCTTCATTGGTTATTGGTCAGTAAAGAAGGAGATTGTGGCCATGTCTGGCTACAAGAAGAGGGATTGGAGATTGTTGTGTAGGGAGATGGTGGATAGATGGGGTGTCAGGTTCACTATGGTGGATCTGAACAAGGTTGTCAGTGAATGGCAATCTTATGGTGGTGTTGGTAACTTACATAGTTACAGGAAGTTTCTGCTACAGTTTGATCCTGTGGTGGAATATTTGGTGGAAGTGGAGGAGCTGGCACATGAAAATGCTGCCAAGGATGTTTTTTGGTCTGCCCTGGCTAGAGATGTCAGGATGGATGTGTTGAAGGAGTTGTCAAGAAAGGAATTGATGAAGACTCTTTCTAATGGGGACCCGAATTTGCCTGCCTTGGATAAGGTGAAGGAGGCTGTTGAGGCCTATTTGAAGTTACTGGCTGTGGACACCTATCAGGAGGGGTGTGCCAAGTATGTCAGCGAAGTCAGTGAGGCTTTTGCTAAAGAGGAAGTTAGGGAGAAGAAGAAGGAGAAGAATTTGGTGCAGGTTCCCAAACAGGAGAGGGACCCAATGGTGGAGCAGTTGGCTGATCTTACAAAGCTGCTGCATATTTTTCTTAAGGAGGCTAAGAAGGTCAATAAAGCACCTTCTCAGCCTAGAGATTTTGATAGGAGGGCTGGTAGGAGTGATCCTTGGGTCTGCTCTTATTGCAGCAGGAGGGGGAACAGGTCCAATGATTGTTGGGAATTGAACAGGGATGTGTCGCAAGGAAAGGTGGAATTTGATGGCAGGGCTTTCAAGTTTCCTGATGGTTCTTTTGTTAAGCCCAGTGAGGGGCAGGCTCCTGTTGATTTGGTCAGGAGAAGGGGAGGTATCAATCAAAGGAGGCCAAGGTTTGAGGAGATTCCTGATCAAGGGAAGTCTTCTGGTAAGGAGAATGAGGATGGCAAGGGAAAGGGGAAGGAGGTCAATAAGGTCACTTTTTCTACTTCCTTTGGTGGTTTGGAGTTGTATTCTTGTGGTGGACAGTCAAGTGGTGAATTCTTGGCTGGTTTTTATGATGTGGAAGCAGGAAAGGTGGGAAGGCCTAAGAGCAGTTCTCAGGCCCAACCAAAGCCAAATTTTTCAAATGTGGATCCTAAGCTGAGTGCAGCTAGGAAGAGTTACAGCAAAGAGGAGCTGTACAAGATGCAGAAGGGTATGGCTGACATGGGCCCCCCTAGTTTTGGCGCATTGGACATGAATGGTGAGCCAATGCCAATGGAGGTGGATTCTGACTCTGAGGAGGATGTCCCTTTGGCTTCATTGCCAAAGCCTCCTGGAGTTAGAGGTTCTGGTGAGGGATCTGGCTTAGTTCCTGTTAATGGTAAATCTGTTGGTGGTGCTGGTCCTCAAGAAGCTTCTAGGACCAAGGTGGTGAAGCCAAGGGCTCACTTTGAGAGGCCAGTAGTTTCTGGTCAAGTTAATTTTATGGACTCTGTCCTGGAAAGGATGAATCAGGGTCAGGTTTCCCTATCTTATGGGGAATTGTATGCTATCAGTCCAGGGTTGGCTGATAGGCAGAAAAAGTTGTTGACCAGGAGAAGAGTTTCTTCTGGTGAGGTAGAATACATTTTTGATTCTGCTGAAAAGTTTGGTGAGGGGTTGGAAACTCATTTTTCTGATCCTCTGGGATATGTCAATGTCACTCTGAATTGCAGGGAGGCAAGGGCATTGGTGGATTCCGGTTCACAGATAAACCTGATTTCTTTGTTTGAGGCAACTCATATGGGCCTCCCCATCAAATCTGGTAATGGTGGGAATTTTAGAGGGAGCGGTGGCCATGTCACTGAATTGGTTGGAACTTCAGAGTTTGTGAAGTTAGATATTGGCGGAGCCTCAGTGAAGGTTCATTTTTACATTGCTAAAGGTAATATAAAAGCAGTTTTGGGTGGGCCATTCTTGATGGATTTTCAAGCAAGAATTGGTTATCAATTTGATTTAGGAATCAGTTTGGAGTTGACTGGTGAAGATGAAAGGAGACTTCACATGAGGTTGTCATCCCCTGGAGAGGATGGTTGGGAGACCAGGCCTGGTTTATCTTCAATGTGCCAGTGCATGGACTGCTGCAGGAGAAGGAAGGAAGTGGGTGCTGCCTCAGGTTTTTTGGAGTGTGGCTCAGGCTCTATTGAGAGTCTGTCTTTTTTAGAGTAATGAGGGCTGATCACCCTAGTGCTACAACCTCTCCCCAAGATGAGGAAATCCCAGGTTGTAGTAGGTAAGCTCCCTTGGAGATATACCAAGTGGATTTTCATCTTTCTCTTTTTAATGTTTCTCTTCTCTGCAAGTATTCATCAAGTTTTTTATCAAGTCTCTGTTCTCTCTCAAGATTCCTAATTATTTTTAATTCAAGTTCAAGGAAGAAGATTGGTTATATATATTTATTGAAAGATATGTGGAAAGGTTTTGGGGCAGTGAAATTGAGGTCTAAAAGTAAGTCCTCCCAATCGTGCAACACTAGGGTTTCTTCTACACCTTTCAAAAACATTACCTGGGCCACACCTGTGAGCATTGGGGAAACCCCTGGTTATTTTTGTAGGTCAGAAGAAAACTCAAGAAGAGAAGATAAAAATTTTAAGATAATTCATGAAAATCAAGAAAAAAATCTGAAGATAATGAAGAAAGAAGATGCAAAATGATTTTGTGAAGATCATCAAGATCTATTGTTGGACCTCCAGCATGAGGGTAAACTGCATAATTTTAGAAGTGTTGATTCTGAAGATGAATCAAGATTTAAGAATTGGAAGTTGGAAGTGAAGATGAAGATGTGGAATTGCGGAAAAGTCTTGGAGTGGTGAGATTGGGGTGTAAAAGTAAGTCCTTCCAATTGTGCACCGCTGGGGTTTCTTCTACACCTTTCAAAAACATTACCTTGGCCACACATGTGAGCAATGGGGAAACCCTTGGTTTTTGTTCCAGGTCTGGTGTTGAAGATTTCCTGAAGATCCCTCAAGTTGAAGGTGGAGCGGCAAAGTATAAGAAGGTAGCGCAGAAGATTAGGCCTGTCAATGAGCCTATGCCTGTGGGCTTGAATCTGCCCTTGAAGAGACTTCCTTTGTCAAGAGATCCGTACTGTACTCCTTTTGTGAAGAATCCTCAAGAATTCGTAGAGGCGGCTAGGGTGACCATGGAAAGGTTGAAGGTTTTTAATTTTGGTCCTGATGGATGATTGTCTGAATAAGAAAAGAAGTTTTTGTTGCACGTTATTGTGCTAAGGGAAAAATCTGTGGCATTTGTTGAGGAGGAAAGGGGTGTATTGAAGCACTCTTATGGGGAACCTTACTTGATTCCTGTGGTTTGTCATGAACCTTTTCAAATCAAACCAATTCTGATTCCAGCCGCTATTAGAGATGATTTTGTGGAGATTTTTAGGGAAAGAATGAGGACTGGGTTATACAAAAAATCGACTTCCAGCTACTCAAGTCCGGTTTTCTGTGTAAAAAAGCAGAATAGAAAGTTGAGGTTGGTTCATGATCATAGAGCCCTGAATAGAGTCACTATCAAGGACGCTGGTATCCCACCAAGTGCAGAAGATATTGTTGAAGCTTTTTCTGGAAGGGTTTGTTATGATTTGGGTGATATTATGGGTGGTTATGATGAGAGGGAACTCCATACGGATTCAAGGCCTCTCACAACTTTTGAGACTCCTTTGGGAAGATTTCAGCTCACTAGGTTGCCTCAAGGAGCAACTAATTCAGTGGAAGTATATCAAGCACAGATGGCTTGGATTTTACAAGTTGAGGTTCCTAATCATGCTGGTATTTTTATTGATGATGGTGGAATTAAAGGACCATCCACTGATTATGGAAATGAGGTGTTAGCGGAGAACCCTGGCATAAGGAGGTTTGTGTGGGAATATGCAATAACTCTAGAGAGAGTGTTGTTTAGGATTGAAGAGGCTGGTTTGACCATTTCAGGGTCAAAATTCTGTTGTTGTGTTCCTGCTTTGGAAATTCTGTGTCATGTGGTATGTAAAGAGGGAAGGATTATGGCAAAGAAGAAGATTAATAAATTTCAGTCATGGCCAAGGCCTAAAAATACTACTGAAGTCAGGGGATTGTTGGGTGTATGTGTATATGTCAGGATTTTTATTAAGGATTTTTCCTTTTTGGCTTCACCTTTAAGGAGGTTTACCAGAAAAGATGCAGATTGGAAATGGACTGAAGAGTGTGAAGAGGCTTTTCAGAAGTTGAAAAAGGTTGTTGGCAAAGACATTGTTCTTCACAAGTTGGATTATGGTGTTGGAGCTGGAAAAATTTATCTGGCAGTGGACTCAAGTTATATTGCTGCTGGTGCTGTTTTGTCTCAGGAGGATAAGACTGGGAGGGTCAGGCCAGTAAGATATGAGTATGTGGTGCTTAATGAGGTGGAATATAGGTATTCTCAACTTAAGTTGGAATTGTGTGGTGTAGCTAAAATTTTAAAGAAGCTACAGACGGTTTCGTGGGGGCAGCATTTTGAGCTGCAGGTGGAGGCAAAATCTTTGGTTCAGATGATCAATACACCTAGTCTTCCAAATGCTCCAATGACTAGGTGGGTGGCATTTATTCAACATTTTTCTTTTGAACTGGTACACAAACCAGGTAAAACTTTTACTATGCCTGATGGATTATCAAGGAGGCCACCTACAGATAAAGATTCTGAGGCTGAAGAGTTTGATGAAGATGTTCCATTGGTTAGAACCAGCACAAAGGGTGCTGAAGATTTTTCTGACCTCCCCCAAGAAGCTAAACTGGCTGGATCTGATCTTGATTCTGGTGATCAGGATGTTTTTGTTGATGAATATGGAGTTGTTGTTTGGGACAGCTCAAATTTGGAAAAGGGTGTTTTTGTTAGTGAACTGGATTCTCACAAGGTTCAGTGGAAAGAGAAGGATGTGCCAAAATTTAAGGATTGGTGTCCTGGTTGGGCTTCTTAATTGGCTCATGTTCATACTGGTGATTTTGATGACAGAATTGTACCCTTGGATGTGGTGTTGTTTGATTTTGAATATGAGACCTGGGGTCAGTCTTTGTTTTTTTTATTTTGGTGGAATATCTGTTGACCTTGGAGAGGCCAGATAGTTGTGATGATGATACTTACTTGGCAATCAAGAAGAAGAGTCCTGGATTTTATGTGTCAGGAAGGCGGTTGATGAGGAGGAGGCATCCAAATCCTCAAGTGGTGGTGACTCAGAAGAAGGGTCAAGAATTGGTTTTGAAGTCTTTGCATGAAGACCTTGGTCATAGAGGCTTTGGGGAGACTTATAGAAGAGTAGCAGACAGATTTTGGTGGCCAGGTATGAAGTTGGCTGTGCAGGGTTGGGTTCAATCTTGTGAAGAATGTCAAAGAAGAAGTCACTTGAAACCTAAAGAGGTGGGCCGTGCTACTGGTGAATCAACTGTTTTTGGAAGGGTCAGTCTGGATGCTGTCCATATTAAAGAGGGCAGGTATAAATACTTGATTGTTGCTAGGGATGATTTGTCTGGTTGGGTTGAGGCAGTGCCTCTGGTTAATTTGACTGCCAAGAATGTGGAAGAGTTTTTGAAGAAGGAGTGGATTTATAGTTATGGGTTGATGAAGTTGGTGACTTTTGATGGCGGGCCAGAGTTTGGTGCCAAATTTAAAGAAGCTGTGGCTAGTGTTGGTTCTAAAGTTAGAGTGGCTACACCGTATTATACTGAAGCTGAAGGCATGGTTGAAAGAGGCCATCAAGTTATCAAGAATGCTTTGGTGAAGATGTGTGGAGATAGTGCTGAAAAGTGGAGGCATTATTTACCCTTGGTGTAATTTGCTGATAGGGTCACTGTGAAGAGGACAACTGGCTATTCTCCTTATGAGTTAATGTTTGGTCAGAAAGCCGTTCTACCAGTGGACTTGGAAGCTGTCTCTTATCTTGGAATTGATTGGGAGGATGTGCACTCAACAGAAGATTTTCTCTGTGCCAGGATGCAACAGTTGGAATGTAGAGAAGAATGTCAGGAGAAGACATACTCTAGAATGATGAAGATTATGAATCAATCAGTCAGGTACTGGGACAAGAAGTTGGCTCATAGACTCAGGAATCCCTTGAAACCTGGTTGTTTGGTTTTGGTGTATAATAGAAGTTTGGAGACTCAGTGGGGGAAAATGTTTGCTGACAGATGGAATGGACCTTACAGAGTCAGATCTCAGGGGTCTGGAGGTTCTTATGTTTTGGAAGAGTTGGATGGTGCAGTCTTGAAAAAGAGGGTGGCTGCAGACCAAGTGAAGAGGTTTTATCCCAGAGGCACTAGACATGAAGAAGATTGACTCCACAATGAGAATAAACTATGGAACATTTTTTTTTTTGGAATTTTGTGGTGTTGCAGAGCAACTTTTGTGTTGGAAACTTTTTGTTAGAAGGTAACCATGGGTGGGGCTTCTAGATTTGATCTTGGCAAGTGTAAGGGTTACTGATGGGCTGGCTGCTCTATCAACAGTTACCCCAGATTGTCTGTTTCCAACCCTTTCTCTTAATTTGGTTGAACCCTAGTATTGGTTTCTTTCCACAGGTTTTAGTCCTCTATGACTTCAAACTGGAATTTCCTCTGGTTTTCAAGTGCTGGACTCTTCACTGTTTATTGGTTTTGGTTTTTTTTGTGTTGGATGTTGTGTTTTTGTTAGAAGGTACCCAGGGGGGGCTTCTAGATTTTATTTTTTCAAGTGTGGGGGTAACTGATGAGTTGGCTTCTCTGTAGAACAGTTACCCCAGAATGTCTGTCTCAAGTCTTTTGTTTTTCCTAGTTGAATTCTAGTTCTGTTGTTTAATATTCAGGTTTCAAGTCCACTATGACTTTAAAATGGTTTGGGACTGGCTTCTTTATCTTGGTTCTTTTAGATTGGTGGTGGATCACTGGTGGTCTCCCATCATTTTTACTTATTGGAGGGAGCCCACCCAGTGATCATTTCTATAGATCGGACTTTCCCTTATAGGACCATTTATGGAGCTGGACTGTCTTTTATTTTGCAGTTATGTTTTTGCTAGATAGCAGTTCTAGATTATTTTCTTTTTTCTTTTTTTTCTTTTAATTTTTTTATGGGGGTTGTTTAAAATTATAAAATCAAAAATATAGGGTGTTACCACATCAGGGTCACCTGGATGTGGGAAAGCATTTGTGGGTAAAGGCTCATAAATTGGCTGGGAATGCTATTTTCTTTTTTTATTTATTATTTATTTCATGTGTTTCTGTGTTTCATTATTTTTATTATCTTCTCAATTTCTAAATTTTTTGAATTTTGTTTTCTGTTAATCATTTAAAAGATTTAATTGTGTATCCACATCAAGGTGCACTTGGATGTGGGTAAGGTATCAGGGGATCAGCTTATCAATTGGCTGGAGGATACCATTTGTATTATTTTTTATATTTTATTTTATTTCATTTATGTTATTTCATTTCATTTTATTTATTAATTTATTATTTATTTTAGTATATTAGTAGACAGAAAAAAAAATTCTGAAATTATTTTTATTAATTGTTTTATATTATTATTATGTTTCTAATCTTTTGCAGGAGCTCATTGTCTGGATGATGAAGCTTCTGGAGGCTGGTCCGGATTGTGATGACGTTTTGGATTTTTGTTGGGATTGTGGGAAGCACTGTGGTCTTTGAAGTGCATCATGCTGGAGAGATGATAGGTATTGTAATGGTCAGGAATTGGATTAGAGGGAAGTTCATAGGAGGAAGAAGAAGAGGCAGGAATAGAGTGCTGGAGGGTGTGCTTAATGATCCTAGACATTTTCCAGTGGTTTTCCAACAGGCGCTTTCTCAGGGATTTTTCAAATTCATTCAAAGGTCCATGGAGGGCAAAGGCTTTTAGCATGTTGAAACACATGGTGCTTAGTTGTTTCTTCATGTCTCCATAATCCAGGGTCAAAGAAGTTTCAAGACGTTGGCCAACTCCAATAATAGATTCAGGAGGAGGGGTTCCATCTAGACAAGAAGAATTGGATCAATAATTATTTTTGTTGAAGAAATGGGATAAATTAATTTGGTACTTACAGATTGGAAGTTCATCAAATTTGTAAGCAGCTGGAATTTGGATCTCTGAAGATTTTGTAATGGTCATAGTGGGTGGATCAACTAGGGAAAGATATGGATTCTCATGGTCTTCCTCTGAAAGATTTTTAGAAGGTGAACTAGGAGGCTGATGTTCCTGGGGCTTAGTTGGAGCAGTGGGATTGTTGTTGTTGTTGTGGTTTTTATTTCTGTTGGATTCAGCTGGAGGAGGTGCTGGTGATGGAGTACCAGGGTTGTTAAAGGATGGAGCAGGAGAGGGGGATTTGGAAGAAGATTGATTTCTTATGGATGGAGCTTTTGAAGAGATGGAACTGTCAGAAGAATATTTGGCTGACAGAGGAGAGGTGTAGTTTCCTTGTCTTAGTTGGGGACAAAGTTGTTGCTTGGGTGCAGTATGTGGTGTTCTGGTTTCTTCTTGGGGTTCTCTGGCAGGTCTCCTAGAAGTTTGGGAAAATTTGAAGTTTTTGGACCTTGTAAGAGTTGGCTGCATTGCTCTGGGAGCAGTGGGAGGCGATTTTGTAGAGTTGTTTTCGTTGATTGATGGAATTTGGCTGTTTTCCGGTCGTTTTTGGTGATTTTGAGCTGGATTTTGACTGTCCAGTGAGGCGGGCGGGCCGCCTGGAAGCAGTCTAGTAGCCTGGGAGTTGATCTTGAAGCTGTTGGAGCTAATTTGGCAGAGATAAAAGCAGTTTCTTGGGAAGCTAAGGCTGGTCTTTTGGGAAGAGTTCTGGAAGCGGAGCTTCTGGGTCTTCTGGAAGGTGCTGAAGATAAAGAGGAAGAGGAAGGACCAAGCTCTTGGGATCTGGAAGGGGATCTAGAGATGTATTTGTGAGAAGTTGAAGGAGGAGGAATAGGGTAGTTGGCATCTCTGTCACATCTTTTCTTTTTGGAATAGCAAGAGTCACATGCCCTGTTGTAGAATTTGGATTCAGGAGTTGGAAGAGTGAATGTGCAAGTCTGCACATGTGGATGCACTGTTTGCAGGCATATTCCTTGAGAGCAGTGAAGCAAGGGAGAGTAGAAGGGTTAACATCAGGAGATCCAGCCATAATCTGTGGTGAGAAAAGATGGTGAAAAGGGATAGGAGGAGATTTTTGTCAGTGATGGGTAGATGATGAAGTGCAGGTGGAAGTTCAGCAGATTGGCTGTAGGTGTTTTCTGTATGAAATTGGCTGCCTCTATTTTATGCAAAACTCTGCCAGTCCATCAAGACTTTAAACTGAAATCTGGTTTCTGTTAGTCCTCCAAGACTTTAAACTGGCTGGTTTCAAGATTCTATCAAGACTAGTCCATCAAGACTTCAAACTGAACACTGTGTTAGTCCCCCAAGACTTTAAACTGAGGATTGTTGTTGGTTTAGTCCCCCAAGATTTTAAACTGAGGATTGTTGTTAGTTAAGTCCCCCAAGACTATAAACTGAGGAAAAAGTTTTTGTTTTTGGAGTTGGTTTTGAAAGATTGGTGGAGGGTATCCACAGGGGGAGCCTCCAAATTTAGCAAAGGCAAGTTTGGGTTTAATTGATGGGCTGGCAGCTCTATTCACAATTACCCCAGAATGTTAGTTTTTTCTCTGTGTCTTAATGTGGTTGATCTCTGGTTCTGGGTTTATGATTTAGGTTTTGAGTCCCCCAAGACTTTAAACTGAGGGTTTTTAAGTCCCCCAAGACTATAAAATGAGGTTGGTCCCCCAAGACTTAAAACTGAGGGTTGTTTGTGCTTAAATCCTATAGAGGGTGTGGTCAACTTTTCTTTTCTGAATCTAACTCAAGTACTAGTGGAATTACAGAGGGAATCAAGAGATAAAATGAAGTGTTCAGAATTAGCCTTGAACTGTTGAATGAGGTGTCTTCTGTTCTCAATGTCCTGTGGATCCCTAGCAGCAGTGGATTGGAAGTAGTGAAGCAGAAGCTGTTTCTGTTGATATGTGTGTTGTTGGAACTTGGCCTTGATAGTGGGCAAGTGGTTTGGTGTTGGTGGTGCAATGGATCCTACATTGTTATCATCACTATCAGAAGATAGAGGAACTGAGAAGTCATCAGTTTTAAAGTTGAAGGAAGAAATGATATTTCTTTACCATCAGATGGACCAGGGATGGTGGAACTAGTTGTTTTATGGGTTGTGGCACTCTTCTGAAAAGGGTGGAGCTTTTTGATTAATCTGGGTATCAGGATGGATGGCCTAGATCTTTTGGTGCTGGCAGAAGATGGGCCAGGTTGAGGTGGAGGTGAATCTGTTGCAGAAGAAAGTTGACCAGGTCTGTGGAAGGTCTTCTTTCTAGATTGGCAGACATCGCATGACGTACTGTATGGATGGACAGGTGGTGTCATGGTGCAGATTAAATTATTGTCGATGCAGTATTGGCAAGGACCCATCTCAGAGGCAGATTTGGGAAGAAGGTTAAAAATGGTGGTTGGATGAAGAAAGAATGCGGACATTCTCAATTGGAGGGAGGATGTTGTCTTCCAACATTGGCAGGGGCCTTTGTTGTGTGATTTGGCGCTGTTTGTGCATGTCTTAATTGACATCTGTTAAGGAATTGGGTATTTCTCTGGTTTTATTCCATGGATATTGGGTCTGCGGGTATTTGGGTACTATCATTGGATAGCCCTGGTTTTTCTCTATATTTTATGTCTTAAAGACATTTTTTTTATTCTAAGTTTTAAGGGGTCATTTCCTCATTTTTCATTTTTAAAAGATTGCTGTATAATTTTGTTTTTTGTGTTTTACAGGCTAACCTTAAGTCTTAGGGTTAAGTGCTTAGTAACATTGGATAGAGCTAATTTTTCTCTATATTTCATGTCACAATGTTGTCATAGTGAAATTCCGTGTTTTAAAGGTTTTAGTAGTTGTAGATAATTTTTCTTAGTAGATTAGTGGTTTTTATTGGTTTTCTGGCTTCAGGGAGGCTGGGCCGCTTCAGGCGGCATCTCAGACGTCGGGCGGCCCGCCCGCCTCTGTTTTAGCAGGTTGGGGAGTGCTTCAGGAGGGTTTTTTATGCAATTTGGCAGGTACAGGCGCCAGATTGGTGGGTGCACATGGGCTCTTAGTTAGTGGTCTGTGTGTACATAGTGAATAAGACAGTTTGGGGCAGCTTAATAATCATAAAACCATCCAGAGGTGATATCCTTGTTCCTCACTCAGTTTTCACTGTTTTCTGGCCACAATTGGCTGTGTTTGTTGCAAGTGAGTTCTTCATTTAGCTTAACTTTGGCAACTGTTTTCTCTGTTATAGTCTTGCAAGCTATAGCAAGTATTATTGCTGTCTCTGGTGTGGATTTGAAGCCTACATCAAGTATCTTTACTGTCTCTGGTGTGGACTTTGTTCTACATTTCAGTTCTTTGGTCTGGTAGTCTATCTGGGGACTACTTTCTTGGCTCATCAAGCAGTCAAGTGTGTTGAAAAGGAGCTTTAGCAAAACAGGAACCAACTTACTTTAGCAAGTAAATCTCACTCTATTTTTCTAAAGGGACAGGAGATTTTCTCTCTGGTTTTTCTCCAACTCCCTTGGTCAAGGCCTATAGCTAGTACTATAGGATTGTCTACACCGGAAGGGACATATGTCTAATGATTGTTGGACTTTGAATAGGGATCAGGCTGCTGGTAGAGTAAAATTTGATAGAAAGGTATTTAGGTTTCCTGATGGATCTTTTATCAAGCCCAGTGAAGGTCAGGCTCCTTTGGATTTGGTGAGGAGGAATAGTATGGGTGAAAAGAGAGCTAGGTTTGAGGAATTGCCTACTGAGGCTTCTTCTGGTACTGGAAATAATTTTGGAGATAAGGGGAAGGAAAAAGAGGTTTTGTAAGGCTACTTTATCTACTTTATATTGTAATTTGGAGCTAGTAAAGGTTGTTAAGGCAGATGGTGAGTGTATGGCTGGTGTATATGATGTGGAGGCTTCTAGGAGGGTGGCTGCTTCTAAAGCTAGAAGAAGTATTTCTAGTAAGTTAAGGTCAAGAGGTGGAAAGGCGGATTCAAAGAAGGCTGAAGATCCCAAGAAGATTTATACGCCTGAAGAGATTTGTCAAATGCAGAAGGAGATAGCTGATATGGGTCCCCCTAGTCTTTGTGTTTTTGATCTTAATGGTGATCCTATGCCTTTGGATGATGGTTCAGATACAGAGGAGGATGTGCCTTTGGCATCTTTTCCTAGGCCAAGTTCTAGTGGGCCAATGGAGGGAGTTAGAACTACTGTTTATGGTTCTGGTTTGGTCTCTGTGGATGGAAAGGTTCATGGGGTTAGTTCTGATGTGGAGATGTGTGATGTTGTTGGTAATGTGGGACCTCAGGAGTCTTCTAGGGCAAAGGTTGCTAGGATTAAGGCTTATTATGAGAGGCCAGTGGTTTCTGGTCAAGAGAATGCTATGGATGTTGTTTTGGGAAGGGTGAATCAGCTTCAGATTCCATTATCTTTGGGTGAATTTTTCATTATTAGTTCAGCCCTTTCTGAAAAGCAGAAGAAACATTTGACTAGGAGAAGAGTGGCTACTGGTGAGGTGGAGTATATGTGTGAAAATGTGGAGAAGTTTGGTAATGAGGTGGAGACTCATTTTTCTGCTACTTTGGGATATTTGGTTGTTTCTTTAAATGGAAAAGATGTGAAGGCATTGGTTTATTCATTCTCACAAATAAATTTAATTTCATTGGATCAAGCAACTAGTCTGGATTTTCCAATTAAAGCTGGTGTTGGAGAAAATCTCAGAGGGATAGGTGGGCATGCTACTGAGTTGATTGGTACAGCGGAACATGTAAAGTTAGTTGTAAGTGGAGCTGTTGGAAAAGTTCATTTTTATGTGGCTAGAGGAGCTTTGAAGACAGTTTTAGGAGGGCCATTTTTGATGGATTTTGAGGCCAAGATTGGTTATCAGTCTGGTGTTGGGATTAGTTTGGAGATTACTGGGGAGGATATGAGGCAGTTACATATGAGGTTGGCACCCCCAGGTGATAAAGATTGGGAAACTAGGCCTGGTGTTTCTGCATCTTGTCAGTGTTGCACTTGCATTAGGAAGAGAAAAGATTTGAAGTCCTCTTCTGGTGTATTTGAGGATAGTGGTGATCATTTTGTTGGTGACCCTTCTTTTTTAGGGTAGATAGGGCTGATCAGTCTAGTTCTGTAATCTCTCCTCAAGAAGAAATCCTGTATTGCAGTAGGTCAGCTCAAGTGGAGATATATCAAGTGGAATCTCAAATTTTTGAAGATAATATTACTTTATTATGTCAATTTTCGTCAAATTATTTGTCTGGTTTCAGTTTTTCTTCAAGTTTTTCTCTCAAATTTATTTCAAGTTCTAAAGATGTTTTAGGGAAAATTTTGTTGGAGCAGAAAAGTTTTGGAGTAGTGGAAATTGGGTCTAAAAATAAGTCCTCCCAATTGTGCACCACTAGGGTTTCTCCTACACCTTTCAAAAACATTACCATGGCCACACATGTGAGCATTGGGGACACCCCTGGTTGTTTTTCTAGGAATAGCAAGAAACAATTTGACAAAAACAAGAAAAAAATCTCAAGATAAATGAAAATCAACAAAAAAATTATTTATGTAAAGATATTGTCAATAGGGCTGAGCCTACTTGGCATGCTGGTAACCTCCTGCATGAGGATAGACTGCCAACTTTTCATACTTTTGATTATTCTTTTCTTATTTCTAAAAATAAAAATCAAATTAAAAATTGTCTGCATAATGAAAAGCTAGATAACAATATTTTTGAAAATTCCAATAATTCAGTTTCTAAAAATTTAATAATTCTTTTTCAAAAAATAAAAATAAAAATAAAACTGATAAAATTTCTTTATGTGATTCTAATAATTCTTTTTGTAAAAATTCTGTTACTCTTAATTCTGATGAAGATGAAGATTCTGTTGATGAAAGGAACTCAATTCCTCAAGTACATGTGGAAGTGGAAGCAGCAAAATAAAAGAAGGTTGCTGTGAAAGTTAAACCAATCAATGAAGCGCTGCCAACTGGATTTAATCCTCCATTGAAGAGACCACTTTTGCCAAGAGATTCATATGAAACTCCTTTAAGAAAGAATCCACCTGAATTTTCTGAAACATCAAGAATTACTTTTGATAGGATTGGTGTTGTAAATTTTGGGCCAGAGGGTTGGTTATCTGGTGAGGAGATGAAATTGTTGTTGGATGTGATGGTGTTGAGGGAGAAGGCTATTGCATTTGTGGAAGAAGAGAGGGGTGTTTTAAAGCATTCTCATGGTGAACCTTACAAGATTCCAGTTGTTTGTCATGAACCTTGGCAACTCAAGCCAATTCCGATTCCTGCTGCTCTTAAAGATGATTATATTGAAGTTTTTAGGGAAAGGATTAGGACTGGACTATATGAACAATCATCATCAAGTTATTCAAGTCCATTTTTTTGTATCAAGAAGCCTAATAGAAAGCTTAGAGTGGTTCATGATCTTAGGGAATAAAATAGGGTGACTATAAAAGATGCTGGCATTCCTCCAAGTGCTGAGGTACTTGTTGATGTTTTTTCTGGAAGGGTATGTTATGGTTTGGGTGATATTATGGGGGGATATGATGAAAGAGAATTACATCCGGATTCAAGACCTCTGACAACTTTTGATACTCCTCTTGGACAGTTACAGCTGACTAGATTACCTCAAGGTGCTACTAATTCTGTTACTGTTTATCAAGCACAAATGGCTTGGATTCTTCAAGATGAAATTCCACAGTATGCTGGTATATTTATTGATGATGGTGGAATTAAAGGTCCTTCAACTGATTATGATAATGAAGTGTTGGAGGAGAATCCAGGTATTAGGAGGTTTATTTGGGATTATGCAGTAACTTTGGAAAGGATGTTGTTTAGGATTGAAGAAGCTGGTTTAACTATTTCCAGTTCTAAATTTTCTTGTTGTGTTCCAGCTTTAGAGAATCTTGGTCATGTGGTGTGTAGGGAAGGCCATAATTGTCAAAGAAGAAAGTCAACAAAATTCAATCTTGGCCGAGACCTAGAAACACTACTGAATTTAGAGGCTTTTTGGGAGTATGTGTTTATGTTAGGATGTTTATTAGGGATTTCTCATTATTGGCTGCTCCATTGAGAAGGTTAACTAGGAAGGATGCTGATTGGGATTGGGATGAAGCTTGTGAAGAAGCTTTTGTTAAGTTGAAGAAGGTGGTTGGTGAAGATATTATTCTTCATAAGTTGAATTATGGTGAAGTAGCTGGTAGGATTTACTTAGCTGTTGATTCTAGTCAGCTGGAAGCTGGTGCAGTGATTTCTCATATGGATAAGGATGGTTATATTAGACCAGTTAGGTATGAATCTGTAGTTTTTACTGAGGTGGAATCAAGATATTCACAACCAAAGTTGGAACTCTGTGGTGTTGCAAAAATCTTAAAGAAACTTCAAAATATCTTATAAGGTCACTATTTTGAACTTCAAGTGGATGCTAAATCTTTAATTCAGATGATTAATTCACCTAGTTTACCTAATTCTCCAATGACTAGGTGGGTAGCTTTTATACAACATTTTTCATTTGATTTAGTGCACAGGCCTGGAAGATCTTTCACTATGCCTGACGGATTGTCAAGAAGACCACCTACAGTAGATGATTCCGATTCAGAAGAGTTTAATGAAGATATACCTATAATCATGGCCAGTACCAAGGGTGCTGAGAACTTTCCATACCTCCCCCATGAGGTCAAACTGGCTGGTTCTATTTTTTTTGAATTTGATGAAGTTGATTATCTAGTTGATCATGAGGTTTTTGTAGATGAGGATGGTGTGGTTGTTTGGGATAATTGGAAGTTGGTTAATGGTGTTTATGTTTGGGATCTGAAGGAGGATAGTGGTAGCATGGAAAAATGTTTGAATGAGGTGGATTATGTGAATTTCAGCAAACAGCTGAATTCTCAGAGAATGATTGCTCATTCAAAAGTGGGAGATATTGGGGACAGGGAGGTTCCTTTGTATGTTATATTATTAGATTTTTCTGATGAAATTTGGGGCCAGACTAGGTTTTATTTTTTAATGGTGAAATATTTGTTGTCTCTAGGAAAACCAGAAAAATGTGATGAAGCTGAATGGGTGGCTATCAAAAAGAAGTCACCTGGTTTTTATTTGTCTGTTAGAAGGTTGATGAAAAGAAGACATCCGAATCCTCAAGTTGTTGTATCTAAAAGAAAAGGTCAAGAATTGGTGATGAAATCTCTTCATGAAGATTTAGGGCATAGGGGCTTTGGAGAAACTTATAAGTGGATTGCTGATAGATTTTGGTGGCCTGGAATGAAGATGGCTGTAAGATCATGGGTTCAGTCATGTGAAGAATGTCAGAAAAGAAGTTATTTAAGGCCAAAAGAATCTCCAAATGCTACTGGTGAAAATACTATCTTTGGACGGGTTAGTTTGGATGCTGTTCACATCAAGGAAGGTATATATAAGTACTTGATTGTGTAAAGGGATGATTTGTCTGATTGGTTTGAGGCTGTCCCTCTTATTAGTTTATCTGCTAAAAATGTAGCAGAATTTTTGATGAAGGAATGGGTGTATAGGTATGGTGTTATGAAGTTGGTAACTGTTGATGGCGGCTCCGAGTTTGGTGCAGACTTCAAGGAAGCTGTTTCAAAAATTGGCTCAAAGGTTAGGGTGGCGACCCAATATTATCCTGAAGCAGAATGAATGGTTGAAAGGGTGCATCAATTTATTAAGGATTCTTTGGTTAAAATGTATGGAAATAGTGCTGAAAAGTGGAGGCATTATTTACCCCTTTTTTTATTTACTGACAAGATTACCACCAAGAGGACAACTGGTTATTCTCCTTATGAATTAGTTTTTGGTCAGAAAGCTGTTTTACCGGTTGATCTTGAAGCTGAATCTTATCTTGGTGTTGATTGGGATGTAGTCAAAACTACTGAAGATTTGCTCTGTGCTAGAATGCAACAGTTAGAAAAGAAGGAGGAATATTTGGAGAAGGCATATGATAGGATGATCAAGATCAGGTATCAGTCTTTCAGGTATTGGGATCAAAGGTTGGCTCATAGACTCAGGAATCCTTTGAGGCCTGGTGATATGGTGTTGGTGTATAATAGGAGTTTGGAAAGTCAGTGGGGGAAAATTTTTGCTGATAGATGGAATGGACCATATAGGATTAGAGAAAAGGTTTCTGGTAATTCATATATTTTGGAAGAACTGGATGGTGTTGTCTTAAAGAAGAGGGTAGCTGCTGATCAAGTGAAGAAGTTTTACCCTAGGGGCACAAAGAGTGCTGAAGTTTAACTCCAAAATGAGGATAAACTACAACATCAATATTTTAGGAAATCTCACAGTCTTTTGAAAAATCAATCATTACTTCAATTTTAAAATTTTATTATGTGGTGAAAATATGAGGGGGAAACAAATTTTGTTAGGAGTGTTCACAGGGGAACCTTCTAGATTTTATATTGGCAAGTTTGGGTGTGATTGATGAGTTGGAAGCTCTATTCACAATTACCCCATAATGTTTGTTTCCAACCCTTATCTGTTTCTAGTTGAATTCTGGCTTTGTTTTTTGTTATATAGGTAGTCCTCTATACCTATAAACTGGAACCTTACGTCAACACAGCACAATCTTTTGGAAGTCTGGATTCAAGAATTTTGCTTTGTTTCATTTTTTTTGTATTGGGGTGAATGATTGTTTGTGGTCTCCAATCAATTTTACAAATTGGAGGGAGCCCACCCAGTGATCATTAGTTTGTTTTCTTGATTACATTAAATTATCATTTTTCAAATCTTCAGATTTTCAAAAAAAATTTAAAAAAAAAAAATTATTGTTTTCAAAAATTTCATTTTATGTTATATTTTTAATTTTTCTTTCCTGTGTATCCAAAATCAAGGTGCACATGGATGTGGGTATGATGTCAGGGGTTCGGCTCATCCAAATGGCTGGGGTGCATCTTTTATTTTTTTATTTATCTTTAATTTTATTTATCTTTTTCTTTTATTATATATTTATTTTATTTATTCTGCTAGTCCATCAAGACTTAAAACTGAAATTCTTTTCAAGATCATTTATGATTGGTCCTAAACTTCAAGACCGTGGAAAACTGAAGATGTCAATAAAATTAGGAATTATAATGGTTAAGATTTTAGAAGGATTTCATTTAGTTAGAAGTGTTAATTGGGGAACCTTCTAGATTTTATATTGGCAAGTTTGGGGGTAATTGATGAGTTTGCAACTCTATACACAATTACCCCACAAAGTTTGTTTATATGCTTTATTGTTTATAGATTGATCTCTAGCATTGGTTTTGTGATGCAGGTGGAAGTCCTCTAAGACTATAAACTGGTGATTTTTGCACTTGATGACTCAACAAAATTCAAGTGGAGTTTGTTTTTGGAAATTGGAGGACCTCATGACGATGTCCAGATCATTGCAGTTCTGGCTCAGTGGAGATGAAAGCCCACTCTCTGAATTTTCTTTTCTGTAGTTGGTGATTTTGGAAATTGGAGGACCTCATGGCGATGTCCAGATCATTGCAGTTCTGGCTCAGTGGAGATGAAAGCCCACTCTCTTAATTTTTTTTTTTTTTGTTGTTGGAGGTGAATGGTAGAGGAGTTTGGAGTACCTCATGGCGGTGTCTAGATCATTGCAGTTCCAGCTCAGTAGGGTTTAAAGCCTACTCTTTCATACTCAGCGGATTGAAGCATCAAAAATCAAGTGGAGTCAACTTTAGAAGCAAAATTTTTATTGAAAGGATGGTGGAAAAGTTTTTTATGTGATTCAGAATGGAATGGGGACATTCCATATTGGAGGGAGGATGTGGCATTCCAAATCTGGGTAGCCTACTTAGGTGAAAATTTGATTGGACCTTGGTTGGAAGAAAATCATGGTGTTTGCAGGTGTTAATTTGGTTGAAGGGAGTTAACTGGAGTTTTTTTGGGTGGATTTAAGGTGATTTTTTGAGGATTTATGGTGATTTTTTGGAGGATTTATGGTGTTTTGGAATGGATATATGTTGGTATTCCTATTGTTATTTGATGGCTTCATGGATTGGGTATTGGTTTTACTGGATTTTCTAGGGCTCTCTTGGTATTTTTGGTGGATGCAGTGTGCTCATGGAGTAGCCTTTTTTTTCCGGTGTGCTCCAGTGCGCTCCGGTTCACTCCAGTAATTTTCCGGTGCAAAAGCGAAGTGTACTGGAAAAATTCTGTCATTGTTGAAAAGTTTGGTTATGGTGAAAATATTAACTCACTCTGGCCAAATTAGCTCATAATGGAAAAATTAGCTCATCATGGCAAAAAGAGCTCACTGTGGCAAAATTTGCTCACAATGGGAAAGTCTGATCACCAGTGCAAAGTTTGGTCACTGCAAAAAAGTCTGGGCACTGTGGTTAAGCTTGGTCACTGTAGAAAAGTCTGATCACCAGTGCAAAGTTTGGTCACTGCAGAAAAGTTTGGCTATTGTGGCAAAATTTGGTTAGAATTTATCATGCTTGTTAGATAAATAGTTTATTGTAGATCCTATGCATGTAGGGTATTGTTGGAAAGGTCTGGAGGAGGAGAATCAGATAGGGGAAGGAAAAATCTTAGTCTTCTACATGTTTTTTGTCTTTTAGTTTTGATAATAAGGGTCTTATTTGTTAATTAACAATTTTTAACATATAACAAAAATTATAATAAAAAATATCAACATATAGGGTACCATTGGATAGCTCTCATCCTTGGAGACTCAAATTTATTTCTTTTCTTATAAAATTTATAAAATAAAAAAATAATAAAGAAAACTTATTATTTTTGGTGGGAAACTGGGTAAATCTGGGTCAGACCTTTAATAGGCATCTTTGAACAGATCATCCCAAGGGTAGTTTCTGGGGCACTTTCCTGTACTTTTCAGTCTCTGGGGTAAGTGTTGCAACTTGTTCTAAGTATTTTCTGTGACTTTTATCAGTGTAATCTGGTATAAGGTATTTGTTTTGGGGGTGTAATCATTTATTGCACTTATTTTTTTTCTATATTATAGGTTTCCAACACTTTCAAAATCTTTCTCTCAGATTTTCAACTTATCCAACTCATCAAGAAGATCTTCAAGCTTAGTTAATTGAATCTTAAATTTACTTAGAGGGACAGGGATTTCTTTTTGTGTTTCCAACTCCCTTGGATTCTGCCTGCAGCAAGGCGACTGTAGGAGTCTACTCTACAGCATTGAAAAACTCTTATGGGGAACCTTACTTGATTTCTGTGGTTTTTCATGAACCTTGGAGAATCAAACCTATTTCAATTTCAGTTGTTATGAGGGATTATTTTGTTGATATTGTTAAGGAAAGAGTCAGGGCTGGTTTATACAAGAAAACAACATCAAGTTACTCATTTCTGTTTTTCTTTGTAAAGAAGAAGAATGGGAAGCTGAGTGTGGTGCATGATCTTAGAGCCTTGAATAGAGTCACTATCAAGGATGATTGAATGCCACCAAGTTCAGAGCACTTTGTTGAAGCTTTTTCTGAGAGTGTGTGTTATGGTTTGGGTGATATTTTGGGTGGTTATGATGAAAGGGAACTTCACACGGATTCATAGCCACTTACAACTTTTGAGACTCCTTTGGGAAGATTTCAGGTCACTAGGTTGCCTCAAGGAGCAAGTAATTCAGTATAAGTATATCAACCACAAATGGCTTGGATTTTGCAGGATGAGGATCCTACTCATGCTGGTATTTTTATTGATGATGGTGGAATCAAAGGACCATCCACTCATTATGAGAATGAGGTCCTGAAGGAGAAACCAGGTATAAGGAGATTTGTTTAGGAATATGCAATTACTTTAAAGAGAGTATTGTTTAGGATTTATGAGGCTGTTTTTACCATTTCAGGATCAAAATTTTGTTGTTGTATTCCTGCTCTGGAAATTATGGGTCATTTTGTATGTAAGGAGTGAAGGATTATGGCATAGGAGAAAGTGAATAAAATTCAGTCATGGCCAAGGCTTAAAAATATTGCTGAAGTCAGGTGATTTTTGGTAGTTTATGTGTATGTCAGAATTTTTATTAAAGATTTTTCTTTGTTGGCATCAACTTTGAGGAAGCTGACCAGGAAAGAGGCAGAGTGGGTATGGACTGAAGAGTGTGAAGATTCTTTTCAGAAGTTGAAAAAGGTGGTAGGTGAAGATATTATTCTTCACAAGCTGTATTATGTTGTTGGTGCTGGGAAAATATATCTGGCAGTGGACTCAAGTTATATATTGGCTCGTTCTGTGTTGTCTCAGGAAGATGAAACTGGGAGGGTCAGGGAAGTAAGGTATGAGTCTGTGGTGTTTAGTGAGGTTAAATCTAGATATTCTAAACCCAAATTGTAATTGTGTGGTGTAGTAATACTTTTGAAGAAGCTACAACCTGTTTTGTAGGGGCAGCATTTTTAGTTGAAGGTGGATTCAAAATCTCTGGTTCAAATGATCAATATACCTAGTCTTCCAAATGCTTCAATGAATAGGTGGGTGGCATTTAATCAGCATTTTTCTTTTGACCTGGTACACAAACCTGGAAAAACTTTTACAATTCCAGATAGATTATCAAGGAGACCACCCACAGATAAAGATTCAGACTCTAAAATATTTGATGAAAATTTTTCAGTGGCTAGGGCCAGAACAAAGGGTGCTGAAGATTTTTATTTCCTCCCCCATGAGGCTAAACTGGAAGATTGTTCTCTCCTCAACCAAGAGGTCAAACTGGATGGATCTGATCTTGATTATGGTGATCAGTTTTTTTTTGTTTATAAAAATGGGGCTGTTGTTTGGGATGGCTCAAAATTGGAGAATGATGTTTTTGTTGGTGAACTGGATTGTCTTAAGATTCATAGGGAGAAAAAAGAAATACCAAAATTTAGGGATTGTTGTCCTGGATGGGCTGGTCATGTTGCTCATGTGTACACTAGTGATTTTGATGATAGGTTTGTACCCATGGATGTTGTTTTGTTGGATTTTGAAGATGAAACCTGGGGTCAGACTGGGTTTTATTTTATTATGGTTTAATACCTGTTAACCTTGGAGAGGCAAGATATTTGTGATGATGATACTTACGCAGAAAACAAGAGAAGAGTCCTGGTTTCTATGTTTCAGGAAGGAAGTTGATGAGGAGGAGAAATCGGAATTATCAAGTGGTGGTGACTCAGAAGATGGGTAAAGAGGTGGTGTTGAAGTCTTTGCATGAATGCCTTGGCCATAGAGGCTTTGGGGAGACTTATAGAAGAGTAGCTGATAGATTTTGGTGGCCAGGTATGAAGTTGGCTGTGCAGTGTTGCATCAAAGCTTGTGAAGAATGTCAAAGAAGAAGTCACTTGAAACCTAAATAAGTTGGCCCTGCTACTAGTGAAACAACTGTGTTTGGAAGAGTCAGTATGGATGCTGTCCATATCAAAGAGGGCAGGTATAAAAACTTGATTGTTTCTAGGGGTTCTTTGTCTGGTTGGGCTGAGGCAGTGCCTCTTGTTAATTTGAAAGACAAGAATGTGGCAGAATTTTTGAAGAAGTAATGGGTGTTTAGATATGGGTTGATGAAGTCGGTGACTTTTGATGGTGGGCCAGGGTTTGGAACTGAATTTAAAGAAGCTGTGGTAAGCATTAGCTCTAAAATCAGAATGACTACACCTTTTTATACTGAGGCTGAAGACATGGTTGAAAGAGACCATCAAGTTATCAAGAATGCTTTGGTAAAGATGTGTGAGGAAAATTCTGAAAAATGGAGGAATAATTTACCCTTGGATTTGTTTGCTGATATAGTCACTGTGAAAAGGACAACAAGCTATTCCCCTTATGAATTAATGTTTTGGAAGAAAGCTTTTCTGTCAGTGGATTTAGAAGCTATCTCATATCTTGGAATAGATTGGGATAATGTGTGCTCAACAAAAGATTTGATCTGTGCAAGGATGCAACAGTTGGAATTTAGAGAGAAATTTCAAGTAAAGGCTTACTCTAGAATGATTAAGATAAGATATCAATCAGTCAGATACCAGGACAAGAAGTTGGCACATAGACTCAGGAATCCCTTGAAACCTGGTTGTTTGGTTTTGATGTATAATAGAAGTTGTAGAGTCAGTGGGAAAAAACGTTTTTTTTGACAGATTGTATGGGCCTTACAGAGTCAGATCTCAGGTGTCTGGAAGCTCTTATGTTTTGGAGGAGTTATATGGTGCAGTCGTAAAGAAGAGAGTGGCTGCTGATCAGGTGAAGAGATTTTATCCAAGAGGCACTAGAAGTGAAGAAGATTGACTCCGCAATGAGGATAAACTATGTACCATTCTTTAATTTTGAATTTTGGTGATGCTGTGCATCAGCATTATTGGAAACCTTCTTGTTAGAAGGTACCCATGGGTGGGGTTTCTAGATTTGATCTTGGCAACTCTAGGGGTAACTGATGAGATGGCTGCTCTGTAGAACAGTTACCCCAGATTTTCTGTTTCCAAACCCTTCTCTTAATTTGGTTGAACCCTAGTATTGGTTTCTCTTCACAGGTTTTAGTCCTCTATGACTTTAAACTGGAAATTATTTAGGTTTTGAAGTGCCGGACTCTTCAATCTTTTTGGTTTTGGTTTATGGTGTTGGATGTTGTGTTTATCTTAGAAGATACCCAGGGAGGGCTTCTAGATTTTATTTTGGCAAGTGTGGGGGTAACTGATGAGCTGGCGGCACTGTAGAACAGTTACCCCAAAATGTCTGTTTCAAGTTTTTGTTTGTCCTAGTTGAATCCTAGTTCTGGATTTGTTATTCAGGTTTGAAGTCCACTATGACTTAAAACTGGTTTGGGACTGGATTCTTTGGTCAATTTAATTGGGTGGTGGATCACTGGTGGTCTCTGATCCTTTTTACTTATTGGAGGGAGACCACCCAGTGTTAATTTTCTTGGACTGGAATGTATATGGAGCCAGACTTTTTCTTTTTCTTTCTTTAATTTTTGTGTCTATGGTTGTGTTAGATGGTAGTTTAAGATTATTTTCATTATTTTCTCTTTTTTTCTTTTAATTTTTTATGGGTTTATTAGGATATAAAAGTGTAAAAATCACAAACTATATTACATAGTGTCACCACATCAGGGTCACCTGGATGTGGGCAAGCATTGGTGGGGAAAGGCTAATCATTTGGCCGGGCAATGCTATTTCTTTTTTATCTTTATCTCATTTTTTATTAATTTTCTTTGAATTCTATTTATTTCTTCTTTTCTTATTGATATTATTTTTCTTAATTTAATTTTTATCTCACTTCATTTAAATATTATTTAAAGGTGTATCCACATCAAGGTGCACTTGGATTTGGCAAGATATCAGGGGATCAGCTCATCAATCGGATGGGGGATACCATTTATAATTATTATTAATGTCATTTTATTATATTTATTCATTTCATTTTAATTTTTCAGCTCTCATCTTTTTTGGGTAATTTTGTATATTATTTGAAAGTTTTTTTTAGTACGTTAGTATTTTAAATGAAAATAAAAATAAAAATAAAAATAAAAATAAAAATAAAAATAAAAATAAAGATAAAAATAAAAATAAAAATAAAAATAAAAATAAAAATAAAAATAAAAATAAAAATAAAAATATAAATATAAATAAAAATAAAAATAAAAATAAAAATAAAAATAAAAATAAAAATAAAAATAAAAATAAAAATAAAAATAAAAATAAAAATAAAAATAAAAATAAAAATAAAAATAAAAATAAAAATAAAAATAAAAATAAAAATAAAAATAAAAATAAAAATAAAAATAAAAATAAAAATAAAAATAAAAATAAAAATAAAAATAAAAATAAAAATAAAAATAAAAATAAAAATAAAAATAAAAATAAAAATAAAAATAAAAATAAAAATAAAAATAAAAATAAAAATAAAAATAAAAATAAAAATAAAAATAAAAATAAAAATAAAAATAAAAATAAGAATAAAAATAAAAATAAAAATAAAAATAAAAATAAAAATAAAAATAAAAATAAAAATAAAAATAAAAATAAAAATAAAAATAAAAATAAAAATAAAAATAAAAATAAAAATAAAAATAAAAATAAAAATAAAAATAAAAATAAAAATAAAAATAAAAATAAAAATAAAAATAAAAATAAAAATAAAAATAAAAATAAAAATAAAAATAAAAATAAAAATAAAAATAAAAATAAAAATAAAAATAAAAATAAAAATAAAAATAAAAATAAAAATAAAAATAAAAATAAAAATAAAAATAAAAATAAAAATAAAAATAAAAATAAAAATAAAAATAAAAATAAAAATAAAAATAAAAATAAAAATAAAAATAAAAATAAAAATAAAAATAAAAATAAAAATAAAAATAAAAATAAAAATAAAAATAAAAATAAAAATAAAAATAAAAATAAAAATAAAAATAAAAATAAAAATAAAAATAAAAATAAAAATAAAAATAAAAATAAAAATAAAAATAAAAATAAAAATAAAAATAAAAATAAAAATAAAAATAAAAATAAAAATAAAAATAAAAATAAAAATAAAAATAAAAATAAAAATAAAAATAAAAATAAAAATAAAAATAAAAATAAAAATAAAAATAAAAATAAAAATAAAAATAAAAATAAAAATAAAAATAAATAAATATATATATATATATATATATATATATTTATATAAATATATATATATATATAAATATATATAAATATAAATATAAATATAAATATAAATATAAATATAAATATAAATATAAATATAAATATAAATATAAATATAAATATAAATATAAATATAAATATAAATATAAATATAAATATAAGTATAAATATAAATAAAATAAAAATAAAATAAAATAAAAATAAATAGAAAAATAAACCAAATTTATTTTATATATATCTTTTAATTATTATTTTTCTCTCTATTTATTGAATTATTAATTTCTTTTTTTATTTTTATGTCAGGAAGATGAAGCCTCTGGCAGTTGGTCCGGATTATGTTGGTGTTTCTGCTTTTTTTTAGGATTAGAGGAAGAAATGTGTTCTTTTTGGTGTAGGCAGTTGGAAAGAGTATATTGGTTGTAATGGTTAGGAACCGGATTATAAAGTAATTTTTGAGAAGAAGTTAAATAAGTTGGGATAGAGTGTCGGAAGGTGTGCTTAATTATTCTACACATCTTAAAGTGGTCATCAAGGAGCTGTTTCCTCAGATTCTTCTCAAATTAATTCAATGTACCATGAAGAGCAAAGGATTTAAGCATGTTTGAAAACTTCATGCTTAGGTGTTGTTTCATGTTGGTGTAATCCAGTGTTAAGGTAGTGTCTAGAGGTTGGATCATCCAAATTTCAGTTTCAGGAGACAGAGTTCCAACTAAACAGAAGAATTGTATCAATAATTTTGTTCTGTTGAAGAAATTGTATTTATTAATTTGGTACGTACAAATTGTTAGCTCATCAAATTTGTACGGGGCTGGGATTTGGGCTGTTTAAGAATTCTGAATGCATGTTTTAGGAAGATCAACCAAAAGGAGATATGTATTCTAATTATCATCCTCTAAATGGTGTTGAGAAGATGGAATAGAAGAAGGACCTTCCTGTGGCCTGGTAAGAGTAGTAGGGTTGCTGTTGTTGTTGTTGATATTGTTGCTTGGCCCAGTTTTATTGGATACTGGTGGTGTAGTAACAGGTTGGTTGTTGGATGAACTATTGAAGAACTGTGACAGTCGCTAGATGAATGTTCACGTATCTTCCATGTGTGCTTCAGCATTATAACAAATGTAGACTGAGCATATTAGATTGTGATCAATATCAAGGGTGAATAGTTATAGTTGGCTATTATATATAGTGGATGACGGCTCTTAGTGGTCCTCATCCAATCTCTTATTCTTTTCTATTCGAATATCGATATTGATCAATTTATTCGTTTCTTTATTTCTTTTATTTATCTTATATTAACTTTGCCATCAAATTCCAAACGTGCTGCTCTTGCTCTTCAATCACTGTGGACAAGTATTGTTGGTACTTACTACTATGTCTATGACTATATTAATTACAACATAATGTATAGGTGATTGAGTACGACTAGTTACAACAGCAGCGAGGCTTATACTGACAGGCAAACTTATATTTAATAAATAAAAGGTACTTTATTATTTTCTATATTGTCTTAGTTTATATGATGCAATCCAATCTCTTATTCTTTTCTATTCAAATATTGATATTTATCAATTTATTCTTTTCTTTATTTCTTTTTTTTATCTTATATTAACTTTGCCATCAAATTTCAAACGCGCTGCTCTTGCTCTTCAATCACTGGGGACAGGTGATTGAGTACGACTAGTTACAACAGCAGCAAGGCATATACTTACAGGCAAACTTATATTTAATAAATAAAAGGTGATTGAGTACGACTAGTTACAACAGCAGGAAGGCTTATACTGACAGGAAAACTTATATTTAATAAATAAAAGGCGTTTTCAATAGATTAAAAGTCTGAAGACTTTAGATGAGCTCAACTAGTGAATCTACACCTAGTTCGCCTTCTGCTGCTACTGACAATACCACTTCAACCTTTCGACAAACTGCTGATACTCAAACACCATCTAATCCTACTGGTCCCTATAGGTATTCAACCATGTCTGACCAGTCAAATGACAAGATGTTAAGGGTACCGGTTCTCACCTCCGGTAATGTGTCTTTGTGGAAATCAATGATAGAATTCTACTTTGATTCGCATGACTTAACTCATCATCTCACCTGTGCTTCAAAACCTGACGATGCTAATGCAGATGATTGGCGTAAAGGAGAGTCTAAATCTTGACTGATTCTCATCAATGCAGTCAGCTTGAGGGATTCCTTGCTAATCTCTAAGGAAAAATCTACTTATATAGCCTACCAAAAAATATTATCAGATTATGGTGAAGGCAATGCTTCTACTGTTTCTGACTTGCTGGATCAGCTTTTTTATCTAAAATGGGATGGTATCTCTTCACTACGAGAACATCTGGGAAAATTTGAAGAAATTGAGAATTTGTTAAAAGATAGTGCTTCTAGTGACCCTGATTTGGCAATATCCTCAAAGATTGTTGCTATTATTCTTGTCAAGATTGTGCAACATGAATCGATGCTTGGGATTACGCAAGGACTCTTTCAGAATTTTAAAAATCTCACTCTCGAGCAAATTTATGATAGCTTGAAATCTGAGGCGAATAGACGATCCTGTAGTATTGAATCTGCTGAAGGAGCTAATGCTTTGAAAGCTCAATCCAAAAAGAAAACACCTCCACGTTCCTCTTCCCCTGATAAGAAGGACAAGAAGAATCTTAAGTGTCGCCTTGGTCACACGGGCCATAGCAATTAAAATTGCATCACTCAACCGAGAGAAGAGTTAAAAAAATTGAAAAACTTATCTTCCTTAAAAAACGACAAAGCAAAATTAGCTGAGGACACATCTGAATCAGCCTCTTTAGTCACTGAACAAGAACATGAGGAATCAGCATATCTTGCTGGTCTCAAGAACGCTAGTATTTGTTTTGTTCTGGATTCTGGGGCAACATCGCACATGGTTCAAAATAAACAGGCACTTTCTAATGTGAAAAAACTTATCAATCCTGTTAAAATTGATACTGCAGGAACTCAGACCTTGACGGCCAATTATTCGGGTGATCTCTTCATAAATTTGCAACTCACACTTCATGATGTACTTGTTGTAAATAATATCTCAGCAAATCTTATTTCTGTCAACAAGTTAAATCATTTGGGCTATAGTATCAACTTTAAACCAAATGAAACAACTATATACAATTCAACTGGACAGCTGATTGCAAGGCTTGCTGGAAAAGAACAGAAACATAATCTTTGGTACATCAACAATCGGGCTTTTCTCACCAACATTAAAAGGCTGACTCTGTACCAATGGCATCAGCGCCTAGTTCACCTAAATACTAAATCTATGAGAAGTTTCTTGATTGCTAAGGGTCTAGATTTTATTGATGAGAAATATGAATGTGTGACGTGTTCAAAGGGAAAGATAGTAAAAACACCCTTTTTATCTTCTTTTCCAAAGGCTTATGTACCGTTATTCCAAATACATTCAGATGTTATTGGTCCAATTGATCCTGCTACAGTCACTGGTCATAGATATATTTTGACTTTTATAGATGATTGTACTCGTTTTTCTTCTATCTTTCTTATGAAATGCAAGTCCGAAGTATTCTCCAATTTTTTGAAATATCAGGCGGATGTTGAAAACAAACTTGAGAGAAAAATCAAATTTTTGAAGTGTGATAGAGGGGGAGAATATGGCAGTGGTGTGTTTATCACTCATTTAGAGAAATGTGGGATTACTCGCAAACAGGCTACGGCCAGAACACCTCAGCATAATTCTGTTGCTGAGCGTTTCAATAAAACGTTAATTGAAAAAGTTTGTACGGTAATGATTGATTCTTCCTGCCCAACTCAGCTTTGGGGAGAATGTGTCATGAGTTGTAATTTTCTCCTAAATCATCTTCCACATTCGAAACTCAAGTCGCAAACGCCACTGGATGTTCTCAATCAACATATATTGGTTGAGGGTAATCACTCAGTCGATTATGATTTTATCAAACGATTTGGATCACTTGCAGTACACTAAATTGCAAAAGATGATAGAAAGTTCAAACTTCAACCCCGTGGTTTTGAGTGCGCTCTAGTGGGGTATGAGGCTAATTCCAAGAGTTATCGACTTTATGATCAAAAATTTAAAAAAAATTATTATTTCTCGAAATGTCAAGTTCTTTGAATCGCTTAATTATTTTGATAAGCAGAATGTGGCAATACATGTTCCTGATTACACCACATTGCCCCTCAGTATGAATCCTATCTCCTCATCTAATGATACTGCGCTCCTACCAATGTCAACATCGGTTGCTCCAAAACAGATCTCTGCCCCGAGTGAAGTTTTGGAATCTCCTGATGTTGCTTCAGAGATTAGGTCTTCTGGTGTTCCTCAATGTTTAATCCTGACCATGAGGAGACATACTCCTGATCCTGTGGAGGTCTCCATTGAACCTAAAACTAAGGAAGATTGCCCTGAAGGTTCAAGTCTTCATGAAGATTCTCCTATTCAGAGTAGACCTGTGAGACAAAGACGTCCTCCTGACTATTACGGTTTCCTTACCAGTTTTTCTCTGGATAATCCCACCTATAAACAAGCCTTGAATAGCCCAGAGGCCGAGTTATGGAAAGAGGCGATGGATAAGGAGTATGATTCTCTGTGTGAGAATCAAGTGGGTGAACTGATTACTAAAACCAAGGACATGAAAGTCATAGGGGGAACGTGGGTTCTATCAAAAAAGAGGGATGAGCTTGGTAGAGTGGTGAGGTATAAAGCAAGATGGGTTGCTTTAGGTAATCTTCAGAAAGAGGGTATAGATTATGGTGAAACATATGCTTCAGTAGGCCAAACAGAGACTTTCAGATTGTTAATGTCACTTGCCTCTGCGAAGAACTGGCTTATTGCTCAATTTGATATTTCAACTGCATTTCTTCATGGTATTATGAAGGACAATGTTTATGTTTCTCAGGTCAAAGGGTATGAGCTGGGTGGCAAACATAAAGTCTGGAAACTTAAAAAATCACTGTATGGGACACGTCAAGCACCTAGACAGTGCAAAGAGAAATTCTTGGAGGTTATGACTGCCTTGAATTTTAGGGAAGCGGAAGGAGATGAATATTTGTTTCTCTATCAAAAAGATGACTTATTTATGTTTGTTCACCTCCATGTGGACGATGGTCTTGTTTTCTCAAATTCTGATACTGTTCTTCGCAAGTTCCATGCAGATCTACTTACTTATTTTAAGGTAAAGTGGAATGACTTTCCTACTTACCATCTTGGAATAAAAATCATGTATCTAGACAACTTCATTACTTTAACTCAAGAGTCTTATGTTAATGAACTGGCAAAGCAATTTAATGTCACTGATTGTAGAAAAGTTTCTACACCACTTCCTGTGGGTTGTGCATTAAATGATCCAACTCCAGAGGAAACTGAAGAAGGCTTAAATGATCCGTATCAAGAACTAATTGGTTCCTTAAATTATCTTGCAGTTTCCACCAGGCCTGACATTAGTCAGGCACTTAATGCACTTTCGAAATATAATTCCAATCATTCACGCTATCATTGGTCTATAGCTTTGAAACTATTACAGTATGTGGTGTCAAACAAGTCTATTGGCCTGAAATATAAACGTAACTGAAACGAAATCATATTTAAATCCTACAGTGAATCTGATTATGCCAACTGCAAGAATACAAGATGCTCAATTACAGGCTATGTTATTCTTTTAAATGAAAGTCCTATCTCCTGGAGAAGCAGAAGGCAAAAGGTCGTTACATTGTCTGTGACTGAAGCAGAATACATTTCTATGAGTGATTGTGTCAGCCTAAATATCCTTAGGACTGAGTATTTCTTATGCTTAAAATAAGATAACCTTAACTAGATTAAGCTTATATCTTAAAAATAAGGTTAAAATAATAATATATATTATTTTATTATATATATATATAATTATTATTCTATTATATAATTTATAATAGTTTAAATAGCTTATCCATGGCCTAATAATACTTATTAAGGTGTTAATGGAGTCATAATATACTTATCTTAAGTGATATGAAGTAATTATTGACATACATAAGCTTATATGTATACATAAATCTCATATTCAGTGAAATATGCAGTATATTATGTATACTTAGGTATATAAGTGGGTTTTAGCCCCTTAATAGCCTATAACCTTTGTTTTTCTGCTTATTTTAGGTCATATGGATGAAATCAGTGGACTCACAACGCCTACAGAAGCATAGACACCTATATCAGGCGCATACACCCAGTTTGGACAACTAAAATTACTTCCTTGGATGGTTATTCACGGATTTATGGGTTGGAAAGATGTTTTTGGGTTAATGTGGATGCTTGGGGATGTTATTGGGGGCTTGGACATTTTATTTGTTTCCTTTATATTCTTTTAGTTTCATTAAATCTCTTTTTGATCATTTATTTTACCTGTTTCTTTATGGTATCCGCTTTTTATCTGGGGTTTCTATTTATGGTATGACTCTGTGTTATTATTAATAGTGATGGAGGGTCCTTACTGGAGGTCTGGGTGTTGAAAATGCTTGAAGTGGACGCCATGGGGAGGTGATGGGCCCTCACAGTGCTGTAATTGCCGGGGATAGCAGTGACATCATCTGGATTGAAGGTCTGTGCACTCCAGTGGATTTGGGTATAAGTAAGGAGGGATTTTGACGGTTTATTATCATCATTCAATTACTACACTTCAAACAAACACTACAATACAATTATTAACATTCAGAAATATATTATAAAGCCCTTATAAATTGATATTATCTTTATAAAAAGCTATAACTATATTTTATTCTTCTATTTTCCACCACTAGCACGCATTTAAATCCAAGTATTGTGAGTTTTATTTGAGTATAACTATTCTATTAGTCTTCCCCTGAGGTTTAATCACTAAATCATTTATAAATAAGTAGTTGGACCATAAAATAACACTATTATATCATACTTACATACTAGACTATACTGACAATTGGGGGTCTTTCCTTATATTTTACTTATTATTTAGTATAAGCCTTGGGACGTGATTTTTACCTTAGTACAACTCAAAATTAACCAAATATTTGGGTCTGCTGCATATTAGTGGGTCATCATAACTCATTGATTGCGGAAAAGAACCCTTATAATAATTGTACTAATTTTTTATCATAAAAATTAGATATTTACAGTAGTAACTGTACCCAATATAAACCCAATTTCACTTGGTATTTGGACACCAATATAACACCCAATTAAATTGGTATTTGTCTAAAGCTTGGTAAGCTAATTATTCACCCTTATAGAGGTCTAGTTAAACTTATTATTATATTTTTAACAGATTTTTTGAATTTTTCTTATATTTTATTTAAATAAATAAAGATATAAATTCAGGGTAAGCTCCATTGCTTTTTTATTAGTAATATAATTACTAATATCATTTGTCTACTAATTCCATAGAGTTTTTTCCTTTTTTAGACGTAAAATATTGTTATTCTGAACAATATGAGTGCTCCCCAGGATAGTGTAAGTGAACAGCCTGCTTATAATACCAGGTCTAAAGCTAACAAAAACTTTCCAGGACATCACCATGGAGGGACAACAGTACCCCCAGCCAGAAAGCATGAGTATAGAGGAAAAGGACGCCCTCTTAAAAAAGATAACTATCAAAAAGACGTCTCCTCCTCTTCAGGATCAACTGTCCCACCTGGCCAAACAGGTTCTGAAGTTGGAGGAATCAAAATCTCTCATGTTCAAAGAAGTAGAGCAGTTGCAAAACAATTGCAAGGTAGGATTTCAGCAGATGAATCAGGCAATGGCAGAATTAAAGGGAGGCCAGCCCAGTCAATCAAATCAGCAACCCCCTACCCAAGGAGGGTCCACTCACTCCCAGGAGAAAATCCTGGTAGACAAATGGAAATGGGACTGGTTTCACCAACAGTGGACAAGCCACAGTTGCAACAGGGATCCACCCCCTCATCTGACTTCCTCAGCTCACCCTTACAAGGGAAAAAAGCGCCAAAAATCAGGACTGGCAACCATCCCTTGGTAAGTAACTTACCCTCTCAGATTAGACATAATACTGATAATTACAATATAGGTAATTCTATTGATGTTAAATCTGTACAAAAAATAGAGGAAGATTTAAGAAATTTAGGTTTTAGAGTAGATACACCTGACTTGTCTTTTGTCCATAATAACAGTACTATATACAATGATAATACAGTTAATCCTCAGTTGCAACCACCTACTAGTGAGATGAGAAGTTCACAGGAGAGTGAGAGAATTGAAAAGGAGGACATGGAATATTTTAACAATAATCCAACTGTCCATAGAATTGTTTCAGCATTGTGGAATAGAATGACTGATTGTGAGGAACAGATAGTTAAGCTCACTAGTGATACAATTTCATCCTTAACATTGAACATTTCTCAATTAGCAACACGTAATAAAGAATTAGAGAAAGAACATTTGTCTCTAACTCTTAAATATGATTCATTGAGTAATAAATATAATGACCTTTCAAACAAATTTTGTGGGTTAGAAAAATTATATGAAACACATTTATTAAAGACTGAATCAAGAACAAAGTTATCTTTTGCACAGACAAATCAAAGTGTCTCTGAGCTGCTACAAAGATTAACTAAAGTTGAGATTGAAACTGCCAATCTACTGATGAACCAGGATAATCATAAGTATAATCAATATAATAATAATCCTTTCATTGGCAAAAGTGAATCTCATTCCTTCCCTGTACCACCACAATTAAAACCATCTGGTGGTAGTGTCAAATCTGAAAATATAAGTCACAAATCCGTGCAGGAAGAAATACAAGACCATTTATCAAAAGTGAATGAGTTGTTGAATTTACCTAAGATTAGTGAGATAAAATCCAATCAGAAGAACTGGCCTAAGATAGATCAGTACCCAACTTATGATGGGGAAGCCAGCTCTGATTGGCAGCATTTTATTCAAAGAATTGACAACTTGAAATTCTCATATAAGTTACCAGATGAAGAGATAACATCAAAATTAATTTCTTTATTTAAGGATGTTGCTTTATTATGGTTTGAAGCTGTCTTAAGTGAGGGTAGAGACTACTCTTGGGCTGAATGGAAACAACTTATTGAAAAACAATTTGGAGGTTCTAAATTCAGGCTTACTCAGCAAAGACTGTATGAGAAGACTTGGTATAATCCGTTGAATGGTGACAAACCTATGGTATTTTTAAAAAATTTAAACAAAATATTAAAAGCCATTGAGCCTCATATGGATTTTAACTTATGGAAAGATAAGATAATATACAAATTACCTATATCTGTCAGAGACATTGTTGTAGCTAGAACATTAAATGTTACTGAATATTCTGACTTTATTAATATTTGCAATGAAATATTATTAAACCATAAGTATGAATCAAGGTATTCCACTTATAAGCAAAATGTTGAACCTGTAAAAACTCAGAATTCAAAAACACTTCAGGAGAAGCAGAAAAAACCTACTGCACCTGTAGTACCTAAAAAGTATGAAACAAATACTTGTTATAAGTGTAACAAACCTTGGGTCAAAGGTCACAAATGTGAGAAAAACATAAATATTGTTGAAAATCAACGTGAATCTGAAACTGAAACTGAAAAAAGTAAAGAATCAAGTGATTATGACAGCAATATCTCATAAAGTGATGAAAATGAAGTCTGTATGTTGGAAGATGATTTGTCCATCTTTGAAAATCCAATATTAAATATGGACTCAAATGAATCTTTAATGAATTTTGAGGATGCTGAAATCATTAAGGTTATACAAGCTGATAACTTTAGAATGACACCTATCACGGTTCCAGCTATCATTTCTGGTGAAAATGTTAATATAGTATTGGACACAGGAGCTGCTGGTTCAGTTGTTTCCACTAATACATTACAGAAAATTGATAGTGAATATAAGTTTAAGCTTGAACCACTTCAGAATAAAAATTGGAGAGGTTTTGGATCAGTACTACACCCCATTGGTAAATACAAAGCTGCTGTTTTCTTTAAACACCAACATGGTTATGTAAGGGTAACTTGTGACTTTGCAGTAATGGATAATACAAATTGTAGTAACTGTTTTATCATTGGAAATGATATTCTGACTAAATTTGGTGTAAAATTAGACCCTGCTAATAACAATTTTAAAATTGGCATGAATGGTAAAAGGAAATTTAAAATAAATTCTTTTCACACTGTCTTACACATTGAGTCAGTAACAAATTCCCCGTCTAAAGGAAGAGAATCCAATGAGTTGGAACTTCTGGAAACAGAAATTTCAAAAGCATCATTTGGCACTCAGATAAGTAAAACTGAGAAAGATAATATTTTGGAATTAATTAAAGCTTTTCCAATGGCTTTTGCACATGGTACAAATGAACTTGGCCTTGTAAAAGATCATGAAATGAAAATTAGTTTAACCTGTGATATGGATAATATTCCTGCTAGTCTTAAAAAGAAACCATACCCTGCTTCACCAATGAAGAGGAAAGACATAGAGGATAATATTAAGATGTTATTAAAAATGAACATTCTTGAGAAGGTTGAAACTACACCAAAATATTGTGTAATATCACCAGTGCTGATTTCTTATGAACAAGATAAAGCAAGACTGTGCGGTGATTATAGAGCATTAAATACATTTACAGTAGATGATATTTATCCCTTGCCAAGGATTGCCTCTATACATGCTACCCTTAAAGGTGCTAAATATATAAGTTGCCTAGATGGAAATAAAGGGTACCATCAAATTCCTGTTGAAGAGAATTCACAGAACTTTTTGTTGATAACAACACACATGGGAATTTATAAGTATGTCAGAATGCCATTTGGACCAAAGAATGCTCCATCAGTATTTCAAAAGTTAATGGATATAACATTCCATAATGAAATGATTGAGGGATGGTTAATGGTATACATTGATGACATCATAGTGTTCTCTAAAAATTTTGATGAACACTTAATCCATTTAAGGAAAGTATTTCAGAAAATGGATGAAATAAAAATGACCCTTGCATTGAAAAAATGTAAATTTGGGTTTGAATCTTTAAAAGTGCTTGGTCATATTGTATCTGGCTTACAAATATGTGTAGACCAAAATAAAGTGGCTGCAATAAAGAATATTGGCATTCCTCAAAATGTGAAGGATGTACAATCTTTTCTTGGAATGTGTGGTTATTATAGACAATATATAAAAAACTACCAATCAATTGCTGCACCACTTACCAGACTGATAAAGAAATCAGAAGCTTTCATTTGGAATAATGAAAGACAACAAGCTTTTAATAAGTTGAAAGAATGTTTAATGACAGCTCCTATCTTGGGATTACCAGATTTCCAATTACCTTTTGTATTATATACAGATGCAAGATTTATTGGACTGGGTGCTGCTTTGCATCAAAAACAACTTATTGAAGGTAAAATGTCAGAAGTAGTAATCTGCTATATTTCACGTACTCTAAGAAGTGGTGAATTGAAATATGGTGCTACTCAACTTGAATGTTTGGCAGTAGTATGGGCTCTTGAAAAGCTACATTATTTCCTTGAAGACCAAAAATTTGAGTTAATAACTGACTGTAGTGCAGTTAAGTCACTCTTAAACATGAAAACTCCTAATAGACACATGTTTGGATGGCAATTAGCTGTACAAGAATACAGAGGACGGATGACTATTACACATAGAGCAGGAACCTTGCACTCTAATGTAGATCTGTTATCTAGAGTACCTCTGCCTAATAATGATGATAATCCTGCTTATGTTCCTGAATCAGAGATTATTAACATTTATGGCATTTATATTGTAGATCTTGAGGATGAATTTATGCAATCAATTCTTGATAATTATAATTCAGATCATGACTTAAGTAAATTAGCTACAATATTAAATGATCCATCTAATGCTTCAATGAATGTTTTAATAAAAACATTACCAAATAAGTATAAAGAGGCATTAGAGAAAGGAAAATTTTCCATTGAGGATGGTTTTATATATTACAGGAAAAAATTAAGTAATGTAATTGTAATTCCCCCTTCAATGAAGGAGTTAATGTTAAGTATATGTCATGATGATATATTAGCAGGTCATTTTGACTACCATAAAACATTAACCAGAGTAAAAAACACAGCTTGGTGGATTAACATGTCTGAGGATGTTCAGAAATATGTTGAAACATGTGATTCTTTTCAAAAATCTAAAAGATTAACAGGAAAAAGAGCTGGTTTATTACAACAAATTGAGCAACCAAAAGCTCCATGGGAAATCATTAACATGGACTTTGTAACAGGTTTGCCAATAGCAGGGAATAAAAATTATAACTCCTGCTGGGTAATTGTAGATAGATTTACAAAGATGTGTAAATTTATTCCTACCCACAAAGAGGTTTCTGCAAAGGACTTAGCTTTTTTATGGTGGACACAAATGTTGAATACAGCAGGTTTCCCCAAAGCAATAGTTTCTGACAGAGATCCTAAATTTACTTCTGAGTTCTGGACGTCACTTATGGATGTTTCAGGGTGTCAATTAAAACTTTCTACAGCACACCATCCACAAACTGATGGGCTAGCAGAAAGAATGATACAAACCTTTGAAGATATGATAAGAAGATACTGTGCTTTTGGTCTTAATTTTAAAGACAATGACAAATTCACGCATGATTGGGTAACCCTTATCCCAGGTTTAGAATTTGCATATAATAGTACAGTACATTCTGTCACTGGCAAAAAGCCATTTGAGTTATGGTTGAGTTATGTACCTAATACCCCAGCTAAAACTCTTAATAAGTTACCTAGATTGGATATTCATCCAGGTACTAAATCTTTTCTTCAGATGCAGGAATTATGAAGAAAACATGCTCAAGAATGTATAAATAAGGCTTTTGAGTATGAAAAGAAAAGATGGGATAAAGCCCATAAAGAACAAATGTTCAAAGAGGGTGATGAAGTTCTTATTTCAACGCTACATTTCAATTTAAATGGTAATTTTAAATTGAAGGATCCATTCATTGGACCATTTGTAGTTAAAAAAATGGTTGGTAATAATGCTGTTGAGGTTATTCTATATGCACCTTATAATAGAAAACATCCAGTATTTCCTATTTCCCTTATAAAACCATACCATTCTAATGATACTGCTCTATTTCCAAGAAGATCAGGAAGGCATAAACAGCAACCTGAAGAAATAGTGCAAAAAGCAGAAATTGAAAAGATACTTAAAAAGAGACACCTTACAAAAGAAAAGGGAGTTGAGTATCTATTAAGATTTAAAAATAAATCAAGTGAATATGACCAGTGGATTCCAGAAAATGAAATATCTGATCTTAAAAATCTCTTGAAAAAATTTAAATCTAAATAATACTGTTCATTCAGTATATGTATTATAAAAATTAATTTTTTTTATTATTTCATTCCTTAAGATTAATTAAAATGTCTTAACATTTTTTTTATTGTTTTTTTTGGGGTGAGGGAGTTTCAGCCTAAATATCCTTAGGACTGAGTATTTCTTATGCTTAAAATAAGATAACCTTAACTAGATTAAGCTTATATCTTAAAAATAAGGTTAAAATAATAATATATATTATTTTATTATATATATATATAATTATTATTCTATTATATAATTTATAATAGTTTAAATAGCTTATCCATGGCCTAATAATACTTATTAAGGTGTTAATGGAGTCATAATATACTTATCTTAAGTGATATGAAGTAATTATTGACATACATAAGCTTATATGTATACATAAATCTCATATTCAGTGAAATATGCAGTATATTATGTATATTTAGGTATATAAGTGGGTTTTAGCCCCTTAATAGCCTATAACCTTTGTTTTTCTGCTTATTTTAGGTCATATGGACAAAATCAGTGGACTCACAACGCCTACAGAAGCATAGACACCTATATCAGGCGCATACACCCAGTTTGGACAACTAAAATTACTTCCTTGGATGGTTATTCACGGATTTATGGGTTGGAAAGATGTTTTTGGGTTAATGTGGATGCTTGGGGATGTTATTGGGGGCTTGGACATTTTATTTGTTTCCTTTATATGCTTTTAGTTTCATTAAATCTCTTTTTGATCATTTATTTTACCTGTTTCTTTATGGTATCTGCTTTTATCTGGGTTTTCTATTTATGGTATGACTCTGTGTTATTATTAATAGTGATGGAGGGTCCTTACTGGAGGTCTGGGTGTTGAAACTGCTTGAAGTGGACGCCATGGGGAGGTGATGGGCCCTCACAGTGCTGTAATTGCCGGGGATAGCAGTGACATCATCTGGATTGAAGGTCTGTGCACTCCAGTGGATTTGGGTATAAGTAAGGAGGGATTTTGACGGTTTATTATCATCATTCAATTACTACACTTCAAAAAAACACTAAAATAAAATTATTAACATTCAGAAATATATTATAAAGCCCTTATAAATTGATATTATCTTTATAAAAAGCTATAACTATATTTTATTCTTCTTTTTTCCACCACTAGCACGCATTTAAATCCAAGTATTGTGAGTTTTATTTGAGTATAAATATTCTATTAGTCTTCCCCTGAGGTTTAATTACTAAATCATTTATAAATAAGTAGTTGCACCATAAAATAACACTATTATATCATACTTACATACTAGACTATACTGACAGATTGTGCAAAAACCTTGATTTGGTTTATGAAATTGTTCTTCTCGCTTAAAATTGATATGAAGACTCCTCAAATACTTAGCAGTATTAATGCACCTGAACTATTTTGTGATAACAGTGGTGCAATATTTCTTTCAAAAGAAGCCCAAATCAATGAGAGGTTGAAACACATTGATGTCAGGTTTCACTGGTTACGACAAAAAGTAAAACAAAATGAACTCAGTATTATCTATTGTCCAACGTTGGATATGTTAGCTGACATGTTTACCAAGCAACAACCTCGTATCCGTTTTGTCAATGATAAAAAGCGTCTAAATTTACTTATGCCTGAAGCAAGGGGGGTATTGAAGAATGGTGACAGTCGCTAGATTCATGTTCACGTATCTTCCATGTGTGCTTCAGCATTATAACAAATGTAGACTGAGCATATAAGATTGTGATCAATATCAAGGGCGAATAGTTATAGTTAGCTATTATATATAGTAGATGACGGCTCTTAGTGGACCTCATCCAATCTCTTTTTCTTTTCTATTCGAATATCGATATAGATCAATTTATTCTTTTCTTTATTTCTTTTATTTATCTTATATTAACTTTGCCATCAAATTCCAAACGTGCTGCTCTTGCTCTTCAATCACTGGGGACAGGTATTTTTGGTACTTACTACAATGTCTATGACTATACTAATTACAAAATCATGTATAGGTGATTGAGTAAGACTAGTTACATCAGCAGCGAGGCTTATACTGACAGGAAAACTTATATTTAATAAATAAAAGGTACTTTATTATTTTCTATATTGTCTTAATTTATATGATGCAATCCAATCTCTTATTCTTTTCTATTCAAATATCGATATTGATCAATTTATTATTTTCTTTATTTCTTTTATTTATCTTATATTAACTTTGCCATCAAATTTCAAATGCGCTGCTCTTGCTCTTCAATCACTGGGGACAGGTGATTGAGTACGACTAGTTACAACAGCAGCAAGGCTTATACTGACAGGCGAACTTATATTTAATAAATAAAAGGTGATTGAGTACGACTAGTTACAACAGCAGCAAGGCTTATACTGACAGGCAAACTTATATTTAATAAATAAAAGGCAAATTTATATTTAATAAATAAAAGGCATTTTCAATATGAACCAGGAGAAGGTGAACTGGAAGCTGATTGAGATTTTTCTGGATGAAGATCTGGAAGGAATTGAACTTTCAGAGAATCAAATGGCTGGAAGAGGAGAGGTGTAGTTAATCCTTCTTAATTGAGAGGGAGATTTTTGTTTGGGAGCAGTTTTGGGTGCTCTGGTGTCTTCTTGAGGTCCTCTGGCAGGTCTTCTAGAAGTTTTGAAATTTTTGGCATTTTTGATTAAGAAGTTGTCAGTATAGTCTAGTATATAAGTATGATATAATAGTGTTATTTTATGGTCCTACTACTTATTGATTAATGATTTAGTTATTAAACCTCAGGGGAAGACTAATAAAATAGTTATACTCAAATAAAACTCACAATACTTGGATTTAAATGCGTGCTAGTGGTGGAAAATAGAAGAATAAAATATAGTTATAGCTTATATAAAGATAATATCAATCTATAATAGCTTTATAATATATTTCTGAATGTTAATAATTGTATTATAGTGGTTGTTTGAATTGTAGTAATTGAATGATGATAATAAACCATCAAAATCCCTCCTTACTTATACCCAAATCCACTGGAGTGCACAGACCTTCAATCCAGATGATGTCACTGCTATCCCCGGCAATTACAGCACTGTGAGGGCCCATCACCTCCCCATGGTGTCCACTTCAAGCAGTTTCAACACCCAGACCTCCAGTAAGGACCCTCCATCACTATTAATAATAACACAGATCCATACCCTAAATAGAAAACCCAGATAAAAGAGGATACCATAAAGAAACAGGTAAAATAAATAATCAAAAAGAGATTTAATGAAACTAAAAGCATATAAAGGAAACAAACAAAATGTCAAAGCCCCCAATAACATCCCCAAGCATCCATATTAACCCAAAAACATCCATCCAACCCATAAATCCTTGAATAACCATCCAAGGAAGTAATTTTAGTTGTCCAAACTGGGTGTATGCGCCTGATATAGGTGTCTATGCTTCTGTAGGCGTTGTGAGTCCACTGATTTCGTCCATATGACTTAAAATAAGCAGAAAAACAAAGGTTATAGGCTATTAAGGGGCTAAAACCCACTTATATACCTAAATATACATAATATACTGCATATTTCACTGAATATGAGATTTATGTATACATATAAGCTTATGTATGTCAATAATTACTTCATATCACTTAAGATAAGTATATTATGACTCCATTAACACCTTAATAAGTATTATTAGGCCATGGATAAGCTATTTAAACTATTATAAATTATATAATAGAAAAATATTTATATATATATATAATAAAATAATATATATTATTATTTTAACCTTATTTTTAAGATAAAAGCTTAATCTACTTAAGGTTATCTTATTTTAAACATTAGAAATACTCAGTCCTAAGGATATTTAGGCTGACACTCCCTCACCCCAAAAAAAACAATAAAAAAATGTTAAGACATTTTAATTAAAACTAAGGAGTGAGATAATAAAAAAAATAATTTTTATAATACATATACTGAATGAACAGTATTATTTAGATTTAAATTTTTTCAAGAGATTTTTAAGATCAGAGATTTCATTTTCTGGAATCCACTGGTCATATTCACTTGATTTATTTTTAAATCTTAATAGATACTCAACTCCCTTTTCTTTTGTAAGGTGTCTCTTTTTAAGTATCTTTTCAATTTCTGCCTTTTCCACTATTTCTTCAGGTTGCTGTTTAAAGCAGTATCATTCGAATGGTATGGTTTTATAAGAGAAATAGGAAATACTGGATGTTTTCTATCATATGATGCATATAGAATAACCTCAACAGCATTATTACCAACCATCTTTTTAACTACAAATGGTCCAATGAATGGATCCTTCAATTTAACATTACCATTTAAATTGAAATGTAGCGTTGAAATAAGGACTTCATCACCCTCTTTGAAAATTTGTTCTTTATGGGCTTTATCCCATCTTTTCTTTTCATACTCAAAAGCCTTATTTATACATTCTTGAGCATGTTTTCTGCATAATTCCTGCATCTGAAGAAAAGATTTAGTACCTGGATGAATATCCAATCTAGGTAACTTAGTAAGAGTTTTAGCAGGGGTATTAGGTACATAACCCAACCATAACTCAAATGGCTTTTTGCCAGTGACAGAATGTACTGTACTATTATATGCAAATTCTAAACCTGGGATAAGGGTTACCCAATCATGCGTGAATTTGTCATTGTCTTTAAAATTAAGACCAAAAGCACAGTATCTTCTTATCATATCTTCTAAGGTTTGTATCATTCTTTCTGCTAGCCCATCAGTTTGTGGATGGTGTGCTGTAGAAAGTTTTAATTGACACCCTGAAACATCCATAAGTGACGTCCAGAACTCAGAAGTAAATTTAGTATCTCTTTCAGAAACTATTGCTTTGGGGAAACCTGCTGTATTTAACATTTGTGTCCACCATAAAAAAGCTAAGTCCTTTGCAGCACCTCTTTGTGGGTAGGAATAAATTTACACATCTTTGTAAATCTATCTACAATTACCCAGCAGGAGTTATAACTCTTATGCCCTGCTATTGGCAAACCTGTTACAAAGTCCATGGTAATGATTTCCCATGGAGCTTTTGGTTGCTCAATTTGTTGTAATAAACCAGCTCTTTTTCCTGTTAATCTTTTAGATTTTTGACAAGAATCACATGTTTCAACATATTTATGAACATCCTCAGACATGTTAATCCACCAAGCTGTGTTTTTTACCCTGGTTAATGTTTTATGGTAGTCAAAATGACCTGCTAATATATCATCATGACATATACTTAACATTAACTCCTTCATTGAAGGGGGAATTACAATTACATTACTTAATTTTTTCCTGTAATATATAAAACCATCCTCAATGGAAAATTTTCCTTTCTCTAATGCCTCTTTATACTTAATTGGTAATGTTTTTATTAAAACATTCATTGAAGCATTAGATGGATCATTTAATATTGTAGTTAATTTACTTAAGTCAGGATCTGAATTATAATTATCAAGAATTGATTGCATAAATTTATCCTCAAGATCTACAATATAAATGCCATAAATGTTAATAATCTCTGACTCAGGAACATAAGCAGGATTATCATCATTATTAGGCAGAGGTACTCTAGATAACAGATCTACATTAGAGTGCAAGGTTCCTGCTCTATGTGTAATAGTCATCCGTCCTCTGTATTCTTGTACAGCTAATTGCCATCTAAACATGTGTCTATTAAGAGTTTTCATGTTTAAGAGTGACTTAACTGCACTACAGTCAGTGATTAACTCAAATTTTTGGTCCTCAAGGTAGTAATGTAGCTTTTCAAGAGCCCATACTACTGCCAAACATTCAAGTTGAGTAGCACCATATTTCAATTCACCACTTCTTAGAGTACGTGAAATATAGCAGATTACTACTTCTGACATTTTACCTTCAATAAGTTGTTTTTGATGTAAAGCAGCACCCAGTCCAATAAAACTTGCATCTGTATATAATACAAAATGTAATTGGAAATCTGGTAATCCCAAGATAGGAGCTGTCATTAAACATTCTTTTAACTTATCAAAAGCTTGTTGTCTTTCATTATTCCAAATGAAAGCTTCTGATTTCTTTATCAGTCTGGTAAGTGGTGCAGCAATTGATTGGTAGTTTTTTATATATTGTCTATAATAACCACACATTCCAAGAAAAGATTGTACATCCTTCACATTTTGAGGAATGCCAATATTCTTTATTGCAGCAACTTTATTTTGGTCTACACATATTTGTAAGCCAGATACAATATGACCAAGCACTTTTAAAGATTCAAACCCAAATTTACATTTTTTCAATGCATGGGTCATTTTTATTTCATCCATTTTCTGGAATACCTTCCTTAAATGGATTAAGTGTTCATCAAAAGTTTTAGAGAACACTATGATGTCATCAATGTATACCATTAACCATCACTCAATCATTTCATTATGGAATGTTATATCCATTAACTTCTGAAATACTGATGGAGCATTTTTTGGTCCAAATGGCATTCTGAAATACTTATAAATTCCCATGTGTGTTGTTATCAACAAAAAGTTCTGTGAATTCTTTTCAACAGGAATTTGATGGTACCCTTTATTTCCATCTAGGCAACTTATATATTTAGCACCTTTAAGGGTAGCATGTATAGAGGCAATCCTTGGCAAGGGATAAATATCATCTACTGTAAATGTATTTAATGCTCTATAATCACCGCACAGTCTTGCTTTATCTTGTTCATAAGAAATTAGCACTGGTGATATTACACAATATTTTGGTGTAGTTTCAACCTTCTCAAGAATGTTCATTTTTAATAACATCTTAATATTATCCTCTATGTCTTTCCTCTTCATTGGTGAAGCAGGGTATGGTTTCTTTTTAAGACTAGCAGGAATATTATCCATATCACAGGTTAAACTAATCTTCATTTCATGATCTTTTACAAGGCCAAGTTCATTTGTACCATGTGCAAAAGCCATTGGAAAATCTTTAATTAATTCCAAAATATTATCTTTCTCAGTTTCACTTATCTGAGTGCCAAATGATGCTTTTGAAATTTCTGTTTCCAGAAGTTCCGACTCATTGAATTCTCTTCCTTTAGACGGGGAATTTGTTACTGACTCAATGTGTAAGACTGTGTTAAAAGAATTTATTTTAAATTTCCTCATACCATTCATTCCAATTGTAAAATTGTTATTAGCAGGTTCAAATTTTACACAAAATTTAGTCAGAATATCATTTCCAATGATAAAACAGTTACTACAATTTGTATTATCCATTACTACAAAGTCACAAGTTACCCTTACATAACCATGTTGATGTTTAAAGAAAACAGCAGCTTTGTATTTACCAATGGGGTGTAGTACTGATCTGAAACCTCTCCAATTTTTATTCTGAAGGGGTTCAAGCTTAAACTTATATTCACTATCAATTTTCTGTAATGTATTAGTGGAAACAACTGAGCCAGCAGCTCCTGTGTCCAATACTATATTAACACTTTCACCAGAAATGATAGCTGGAACAGTGATAGGTGTCATTCTAAAGTTATCAGCTTGTATATCCTTAATGATTTCAGCATTCTCAAAATTCATTAAAGATTCATTTGAGTCCATATTTAATATTGGATTTTCAAAGATGGACAAATCATCTTCCAACATACAGACTTCATTTTCATCACTATATGAGATATTGCTGTCATAATCACTTGATTCTTTACTTTTTTCAGTTTCAGTTTCAGATTCACGTTGATTTTCAACAATATTTATGTTTTTCTCACATTTGTGACCTTTGACCCAAGGTTTGTTACACTTATAACAAGTACTTGTTTCATACTTTTTAGGTACTACAGGTGCAGTAGGTTTTTTCTGCTTCTCCTGAAGTGTTTTTGAATTCTGAGTTTTTACAGGTTCAACATTTTGCTTATAAGTGGAATACCTTGATTCATACTTATGGTTTAATAATATTTCATTGCAAATATTAATAAAGTCAGAATATTCAGTAACATTTAATGTTCTAGCTACAACAATGTCTCTGACAGATATAGGTAATTTGTATATTATCTTATCTTTCCATAAGTTAAAATCCATATGAGGCTCAATGGCTTTTAATATTTTGTTTAAATTTTTTAAAAATACCATAGGTTTGTCACCATTCAACGGATTATACCTAGTCTTCTCATAAAGTCTCTGCTGAGTAAGCCTGAATTTAGAACCTCCAAATTGTTTTTCAATAAGTTGTTTCCATTCAGCCCAAGAGTAGTCTCTACCCTCACTTAAGACAGCTTCAAACCATAATAAAGCAACATCCTTAAATAAAGAAATTAATTTTGATGTTATCTCTTCATCTGGTAACTTATATGACAATTTTAAGTTTTCAATTCTTTGAATAAAATGTTGCCAATCAGAGCTGGCTTCCCCATCATAAGTTGGGTACTGATCTATCTTAGGCCAGTTTTTCTGATTGGATTTTATCTCACTAATCTTAGGTAAATTCAACAACTCATTCACTTTTGATAAATGGTCTTGTATTTCTTCCTGCACGGATTTGTGACTTACATTTTCAGATTTGACACTACCAGCAGATGGTTTTAATTGTGGTGGTACAGGGAAGGAATGAGATTCACTTTTGCCAATGAAAGGATTATTATTATATTGATTATACTTATGATTATCCTGGTTCATTAGTAGATTGGCAGTTTCAATCTCAACTTTAGTTAATCTTTGTAGCAATTCAGAGACACTTTGATTTGTCTGGGCAAAAGATAATTTTGTTCTTGATTCAGTTTTTATTAAATGTGTTTAATATAATTTTTCTAACTCACAAAATTTGTTTGAAAGGTCATTATATTTATTACTCAATGAATCATATTTAAGAGTTAGAGACAAATGTTCTTTCTCTAATTCTTTGTTGCGTGTTGCTGATTGAGAAATGTTTAATGTCAAGGATGAAATTGTATCACTAGTGAGCTTAACTGTCTGTTCCTCACAATCAGTCATTCTATTCCACAATGCTGAAACAATTCTATGGACAGTTGGATTATTGTTAAAATATTCCATGTCCTCCTTTTCAATTCTCTCACTCTCCTGTGAACTTCTCATCTCACTAGTAGGTGGTTGCAACTGAGGATTAACTGTATTATCATTGTATATAGTACTGTTATTGTGGACAAAAGACAAGTCAGGTGTATCTACTCTAAAACCTAAATTTCTTAAATCCTCCTCTATTTTTTGTACAGATTTGACATCAATAGAATTACCTATATTGTAATTATCAGTATTATGTCCAATCTGAGAGGGTAAGTTACTTACCAAGGGATGGTTGCCAGTCCTGATTTTTGGCGCTTTTTTCCCTTGTAAGGATGAGCTGAGGAAGTTAGATGAGGGGGTGGATCCCTGTTGCAACTGTGGCTTGTCCACTGTTGGTGAAACCAGTCCCATTTCCATTTGTCTACTAGGATTTTCTCCTGGGAGTGAGTGGACCCTCCTTGGGTAGGGGGTTGCTGATTTGATTGACTGGGCTGGCCTCCCTTTAATTCTGCCATTGCCTGATTCATCTGCTGAAACCCTACCTTGCAATTGTTTTGCAACTGCTCTACTTCTTTGAACATGAGAGATTTTGATTCCTCCAACTTCAGAACCTGTTTGGCCAGGTGGGACAGTTGATCCTGAAGAGGAGGAGACGTCTTTTTTATAGTTATCTTTTTAAGAGGGCGTCCTTTTCCTCTATACTCATGCTTTCTGGCTGGGGATACTGTTGTCCCTCCATGGTGATGTCCTGGAAAGTTTTTGTTAGCTTTAGACCTGGTATTATAAGCAGGCTTTTCACTTACACTATCTGTCAGTACAGTCTAGTATATAAGTATGATATAATAGTGTTATTTTATGGTCCAACTACTTATTAATAAATGATTTAGTGATTAAACCTCAGGGGAAGACTAATAGAATAGTTATACTCAAGTTAAACTCACAATACTTGGATTTAAATGCGTGCTAGTGGTGGAAAATAGAAGAATAAAATATAGTTATAGCTTTTATAAAGATAATATCAATTTATGAGGGCTTTATAATATATTTCTAGATGTTAATAATTGTAGTGTAGTGTTTATTTGAAGTGTAGTAATTGAATGATTATAATAAACCGTCAAAATCCCTCCTTACTTATACCCAAATCCACTGGAGTGCACAGACCTTCAATCCAGATGATGTCCCTGCTATCCCCGGCAATTACAGCACTGTGAGGGCCCATCACCTCCCCATGGCGTCCACTTCAAGCAGTTTCAACACCCAGACCTCCAGTAAGGACCCTCCATCACTATTAATAATAACACAGAGTCATACCATAAATAGAAAACCCAGATAAAAGCGGATACCATAAAGAAACAGGTAAAATAAAAGATCAAAAAGAGATTTAATGAAACTAAAAGCATATAAAGGAAACAAATAAAATGTCCAAGCCCCCAATAACACCCCCAAGCATCCACATTAACCCAAAAACATATTTCCAACCCATAAATCCGTGAATAACCATCCAAGGAAGTAATTTTAGTTGTCCAAACTGGGTGTATGCGCCTGATATAGGTGTCTATGCTTCTGTAGGCGTTGTGAATCCACTGATTTCGTCCATATGACCTAAAATAAGCAGAAAAACAAAGGTTATAGGCTATTAAGGGGCTAAAACCCACTTATATACCTAAATATACATAATATACTGCATATTTCACTGAATATGAGATTTATGTATACATATAAGCTTATGTATGTCAATAATTACTTCATATCACTTAAGATAAGTATATTATGACTCCATTAACACCTTAATAAGTATTATTAGGCCATGGATAAGCTATTTAAACTATTATAAATTATATAATAGAATAATAATTATATATATATATAATAAAATAATATATATTATTATTTTAACCTTATTTTTAAGATATAAGCTTAATCTAGTTAAGGTTATCTTATTTTAAGCATAAGAAATACTCAGTCCTAAGGATATTTAGGCTGACACTCCCTCACCCCAAAAAAAAAACAATAAAAAAAATGTTAAGACATTTTAATTAATCTTAAGGAATGAAATAATAAAATAAAAAAATTTTTATAATACATATACTGAATGAACAGTATTATTTAGATTTAAATTTTTTCAAGAGATTTTTAAGATCAGAGATTTCATTTTCTGGAATCCACTGGTCATATTCACTTGATTTATTTTTAAATCTTAGTAGATACTCAACTCCCTTTTCTTTAGTAAGGTGTCTCTTTTTAAGTATCTTTTCAATTTCTGCTTTTTCCACTATTTCTTCAGGTAGCTGTTTATGCCTTCCTGATCTTCTTGGAAAGAGAGCAGTATCATTAGAATGGTATGGTTTTATAAGAGAAATAGGAAATACTGGATGTTTTCTATCATAAGGTGCATATAGAATAACCTCAACAGCATTATTACCAACCATCTTTTTAACTACAAATGGTCCAATGAATGGATCCTTCAATTTAACATTACCATTTAAATTGAAATGTAGCGTTGAAATAAGGACTTCATCACCCTCTTTGAACATTTGTTCTTTATGGGCTTTATCCCATCTTTTCTTTTCATACTCAAAAGACTTATTTATACATTCTTGAGCATGTTTTCTGCATAATTCTTGCATCTGAAGAAAAGATTTAGTACCTTGATGAATATCCAATCTAGGTAACTTATTAAGAGTTTTAGCAGGGGTATTAGGTACATAACCCAACCATAACTCAAATGGCTTTTTGCCAGTGACAGAATGTACTGTACTATTATATGCAAATTCTAAACCTGGGATAAGGGTTACCCAATCATGCGTGAATTTGTCATTGTCTTTAAAATTAAGACCAAAAGCACAGTATCTTCTTATCATATCTTCTAAGGTTTGTATCATTCTTTCTGCTAGCCCATCAGTTTGTGGATGGTGTGCTGTAGAAAGTTTTAATTGACACCCTGAAACATCCATAAGTGACGTCCAGAACTCAGAAGTAAATTTAGGATCTCTGTCAGAAACTATTGCTTTGGGGAAACCTGCTGTATTTAACATTTGTGTCCACCATAAAAAAGCTAAGTCCTTTGCAGAAACCTCTTTGTGGGTAGGAATAAATTTACACATCTTTGTAAATCTATCTACAATTACCCAGCAGGAGTTATAACTCTTATGCCCTGCTATTGGCAAACCTGTTACAAAGTCCATGTTAATGATTTCCCATGGAGCTTTTGGTTGCTCAATTTGTTGTAATAAACCAGCTCTTTTTCCTGTTAATCTTTTAGATTTTTGACAAGAATCACATGTTTCAACATATTTCTGAACATCCTCAGACATGTTAATCCACCAAGCTGTGTTTTTTACTCTGGTTAATGTTTTATGGTAGTCAAAATGACCTGCTAATATATCATCATGACATATACTTAACATTAACTCCTTCATTGAAGGGGGAATTACAATTACATTACTTAATTTTTTCCTGTAATATATAAAACCATCCTCAATGGAAAATTTTCCTTTCTCTAATGCCTCTTTATACTTATCTGGTAATGTTTTTATTAAAACATTCATTGAAGCATTAGATGGATCATTTAATATTGTAGTTAATTTACTTAAGTCAGGATCTGAATTATAATTATCAAGAATTGATTGCATAAATTCATCATCAAGATCTACAATATAAATGCCATAAATGTTAATAATCTCTGATTCAGGAACATAAGCAGGATTATCATCATTATTAGGCAGAGGTACTCTAGATAACAGATCTACATTAGAGTGCAAGGTTCCTGCTCTATGTGTGATAGTCATCCGTCCTCTGTATTCTTGTACAGCTAATTGCCATCTAAACATGTGTCTATTAGGAGTTTTCATGTTTAAGAGTGACTTAACTGCACTACAGTCAGTTATTAACTCAAATTTTTGGTCTTCAAGGTAATAATGTAGCTTTTCTAGAGCCCATACTACTGCCAAACATTCAAGTTGAGTAGCACCATATTTTAATTCACTACTTCTCAGAGTACGTGAAATATAGCAGATTACTACTTCTGACATTTTACCTTCAATAAGTTGTTTTTGATGCAAAGCAGCACCCAGTCCAATAAAACTTGCATCTGTATATAATACAAATGGTAATTGGAAATCTGGTAATCCCAAGATAGGAGCTGTCATCAAACATTCTTTCAACTTATTAAAAGCTTGTTGTCTTTCATTATTCCAAATGAAAGCTTCAGATTTCTTTATCAGTGTGGTCAGTGGTGCAGCAATTGATTGGTAGTTTTTTATATATTGTCTATAATAACCACACATTCCAAGAAAAGATTGTACATCCTTCACATTTTGAGGAATGCCAATATTCTTTATTGCAGCCACTTTATTTTGGTCTACACATATTTGTAAGCCAGATACAATATGACCAAGCACTTTTAAAGATTCAAACCCAAATTTACATTTTTTCAATGCAAGGGTCATTTTTATTTCATCCATTTTCTGAAATACTTTCCTTAAATGGATTAAGTGTTCATCAAAAGTTTTAGAGAACACTATGATGTCATCAATGTATACCATTAACCATCCCTCAATCATTTCATTATGGAATGTTATATCCATTAACTTTTGAAATACTGATGGAGCATTCTTTGGTCCAAATGGCATTCTGACATACTTATAAATTCCCATGTGTGTTGTTATCAACAAAAAGTTCTGTGAATTCTTTTCAACAGGAATTTGATGGTACCCTTTATTTCCATCTAGGCAACTTATATATTTAGCACCTTTAAGGGTAGCATGTATAGAGGCAATCCTTGGCAAGGGATAAATATCATCTACTGTAAATGTATTTAATGCTCTATAATCACCGCACAGTCTTGCTTTATCTTGTTCATAAGAAATCAGCACTGGTGATATTACACAATATTTTGGTGTAGTTTCAACCTTCTCAAGAATGTTCATCTTTAATAACATCTTAATATTATCCTCTATGTCTTTCCTCTTCATTGGTGAAGCAGGATATGGTTTCTTTTTAAGACTAGCAGGAATATTATCCATGTCACAGGTTAAACTAATTTTCATTTCATGATCTTTTACAAGGCCAAGTTCATTTGTACCATGTGCAAAAGCCATTGGAAAAGCTTTAATTAATTCCAAAATATTATCTTTCTCAGTTTCACTTATCTGAGTGCCAAATGATGCTTTTGAAATTTCTGTTTCCAGAAGTTCCATCTCATTGGATTCTCTTCCCTTAGACGGGGAATTTGTTACTGACTCAATGTGTAAGACTGTGTTAAAAGAATTTATTTTAAATTTCCTTTTACCATTCATGCCAATTGTAAAATTATTATTAGCAGGGTCTAATTTTACACCAAATTTAGTCAGAATATCATTTCCAATGATAAAACAGTTACTACAATTTGTATTATCCATTACTACAAAGTCACAAGTTACCCTTACATAACCATGTTGGTGTTTAAAGAAAACAGCAGCTTTGTATTTACCAATGGGGTGTAGTACTGATCCAAAACCTCTCCAATTTTTATTCTGAAGTGGTTCAAGCTTAAACTTATATTCACTATCAATTTTCTGTAATGTATTAGTGGAAACAACTGAACCAGCAGCTCCTGTGTCCAATACTATATTAACATTTTCACCAGAAATGATAGCTGGAACCGTGATAGGTGTCATTTTAAAGTTATCAGCTTGTATATCCTTAATGATTTCAGCATCCTCAAAATTCATTAAAGATTCATTTGAGTCCATATTTAATATTGGATTTTCAAAGATGGACAAATCATCTTCCAACATACAGACTTCATTTTCATCACTATATGAGATATTGCTGTCATAATCACCTGATTCTTTACTTTTTTCAGTTTCAGTTTCAGATTCACGTTGATTTTCAACAATATTTATGTTTTTCTCACATTTGTGACCTTTTACCCAAGGTTTGTTACACTTATAACAAGTATTTGTTTCATACTTTTTAGGTACTACAGGTGCAGTAGGTTTTTTCTGCTTCTCCTGAAGTGTTTTTGAATTCTGAGATTTTACAGGTTCAACATTTTGTTTATAAGTGGAATACCTTGATTCATACTTATGGTTCAATAATATTTCATTGCAAATATTAATAAAATCAGAATATTCAGTAACATTAAATGTTCTAGCTACAACAATATCTCTGACAGATATAGGTAATTTGTAAATTATCTTATCTTTCCATAAGTTAAAATCCATATGAGGCTCAATGGCTTTTAAGATTTTGTTTAAAGTCATTAAAAATACCATAGGTTTGTCACCATTCAACGGATTATACCTAGTTTTCTCATACAGTCTCTGCTGAGTAAGCCTGAATTTAGAACCTCCAAATTGTTTTTCAATAAGTTGTTTCCATTCAGCCCAAGAGTAGTCTCTACCCTCACTTAAGACAGCTTCAAACCATAATAAAGCAACATCCTTAAATAAAGAAATTAATTTTGATGTTATCTCTTCATCTGGTAACTTATATGAGAATTTCAAGTTGTCAATTCTTTGAATAAAATGTTGCCAATCAGAGCTGGCTTCCCCATCATAAGTTGGGTACTGATCTATCTTAGGCCAGTTCTTCTGATTGGATTTTATCTCACTAATCTTAGGTAAATTCAACAACTCATTTACTTTTGATAAATGGTCTTGTATTTCTTCCTGCACGGATTTGTGACTTACATTTTCAGATTTGACACTACCACCAGATGGTTTTAATTGTGGTGGTACAGGGAAGGAATGAGATTCACTTTTGCCAATGAAAGGATTATTATTATATTGATTATACTTATGATTATCCTGGTTCATTAGTAGATTGGCAGTTTCAATCTCAACTTTAGTTAATCTTTGTAGCAGCTCAGAGACACTTTGATTTGTCTGTGCAAAAGATAACTTTGTTCTTGATTCAGTTTTTAATAAGTGTGTTTCATATAATTTTTCTAACTCACAAAATTTGTTTGAAAGGTCATTATATTTATTACTCAATGAATCATATTTAAGAGTTAGAGACAAATGTTCTTTCTCTAATTCTTTATTTCGTGTTGCTAATTGAGAAATGTTCAATGTTAAGGATGAAATTGTATCACTAGTGAGCTTAACTGTCTGTTCCTCACAATCAGTCATTCTATTCCACAATGCTGAAACAATTCTATGGACAGTTGGATTATTGTTAAAATATTCCATGTCCTCCTTTTCAATTCTCTCACTCTCCTGTGAACTACTCATCTCACTAGTAGGTGGTTGCAACTGAGGATTAACTGTATTATCATTGTATATAGTACTGTTATTATGGATAAAAGACAAGTCAGGTGTATCTACTCTAAAACCCAAATTTCTTAAATCCTCCTCTATTTTTTGTACAGATTTAACATCAATAGAATTACCTATATTGTAATTATCAGTATTATGTTTAATCTGAGGGGGTAAGTTACTTACCAAGGGATGGTTGCCAGGCCTGATTTTTGGCGCTTTTTTCCCTTGTAAGGGTGAGCTGAGGAAGTCAGATGAGGGGGTGGATCCCTGTTGCAACTGTGGCTTGTCCACTGTTGGTGAAACCAGTCCCATTTCCATTTGTCTACCAGGATTTTCTCCTGGGAGTGAGTGGACCCTCCTTGGGTAGGGGGTTGCTGATTTGATTGACTGGGTTGGCCTCCCTTTAATTCTGCCATTTCCTGATTCATCTGCTGAAATTCTACCTTGCAATTGTTTTGCAACTGCTCTACTTCTTTGAACATGAGAGATTTTGATTCCTCTAGCTTCAGAACCTGTTTGGCCAGGTGGGACAGTTGATCCTGAAGAGGAGGAGACGTCTTTTTGATAGTTATCTTTTTTAAGAGGGCGTCCTTTTCCTCTACACTCATGCTTTCTGGTTGGGGGTACTGTTGTCCCTCCATGGTGATGTCCTGGAAAGTTTTTATTAGCTTTAGACCTGGTATTATAAGCAGGCTGTTCACTTACACTATCCTGAGGAGCACTCATATTGTTCAGAATAACAATATTTTACGTCTACAAAAGGAAAAAACTCTTTGGAATTAGTAGACAAAAGATATTAGTAATTATATTACTAATAAAAAAGCAATGGAGCTTACCCTGAATTTATATCTTTATTTATTTAAATAAAATATAAGAAAAATTCGAAAAAATCTGTTAAAAATATAATAATAAGTTTAACTAGACCTCTATAAGGGTGAATAATTAGCTTACCAAGCTTTAGCCAAATACCAATTTTATTGGGTGTTATATTGGTGTCCAAATACCAAGTGAAATTGGGTTTATATTGGGTACAGTTACTACTGTAAATATCTAATTTTTATGATAAAAAATTAGTATAATTAATATAAGGATTCTTTTCCGCAATCAATGAGTTATGATGACCCACTAATATGCAGCAGACCCAAATATTTGGTTAATTTTGAGTTGTACTAAGGTAAAAATCACGTCCCAAGGCTTATACTAAATAATAAGTAAAATTTAAGGAAAGACCCCCAATTGTCAGTACAGTCTAGTATATAAGTATGATATAATAGTGTTATTTTATGGTCCAACTACTTATTAATAAATGATTTAGTGATTAAACCTCAGGGGAAGACTAATAGAATAGTTATACTCAAGTTAAACTCACAATACTTGGATTTAAATGCGTGCTAGTGGTGGAAAATAGAAGAATAAAATATAGTTATAGCTTTTATAAAGATAATATCAATTTATAAGGGCTTTATAATATATTTCTAGATGTTAATAATTGTAGTGTAGTGTTTATTTGAAGTGTAGTAATTGAATGATTATAATAAACCGTCAAAATCCCTCCTTACTTATACCCAAATCCACTGGAGTGCACAGACCTTCAATCCAGATGATGTCACTGCTATCCCCGGCAATTACAGCACTGTGAGGGCCCATCACCTCCCCATGGCGTCCACTTCAAGCAGTTTCAACACCCAGACCTCCAGTAAGGACCCTCCATCACTATTAATAATAACACAGAGTCATACCATAAATAGAAAACCCAGATAAAAGCGGATACCATAAAGAAACAGGTAAAATAAAAGATCAAAAAGAGATTTAATGAAACTAAAAGCATATAAAGGAAACAAATAAAATGTCCAAGCCCCCAATAACACCCCCAAGCATCCACATTAACCCAAAAACATATTTCCAACCCATAAATCCGTGAATAACCATCCAAGGAAGTAATTTTAGTTGTCCAAACTGGGTGTATGCGCCTGATATAGGTGTCTATGCTTCTGTAGGCGTTGTGAATCCACTGATTTCGTCCATATGACCTAAAATAAGCAGAAAAACAAAGGTTATAGGCTATTAAGGGGCTAAAACCCACTTATATACCTAAATATACATAATATACTGCATATTTCACTGAATATGAGATTTATGTATACATATAAGCTTATGTATGTCAATAATTACTTCATATCACTTAAGATAAGTATATTATGACTCCATTAACACCTTAATAAGTATTATTAGGCCATGGATAAGCTATTTAAACTATTATAAATTATATAATAGAATAATAATTATATATATATATAATAAAATAATATATATTATTATTTTAACCTTATTTTTAAGATATAAGCTTAATCTAGTTAAGGTTATCTTATTTTAAGCATAAGAAATACTCAGTCCTAAGGATATTTAGGCTGACACTATCCTGGGGAGCACTCATATTGTTCAGAATGACAATATTTTACGTCTACAAAAGGAAAAAACTCTATGGAATCAGTAGACAAATAATATTAGCAATTATATTACTAATAAAAAAGCAATGGAGCTTACCCTGAATTTATATCTTTATTTATTTAAATAAAATGTAAGAAAAACTCCAAAAAATCTGTTAAAAATATAATAATAAGTTTAACTAGACCTCTCTAAGGGTGAATAATTAGCTTACCAAGCTTTAGCCAAATACCAATTTAATTGGGTGTTATATTGGTGTCCAAATACCAAGTGAAATTGGGTTTATATTGGGTACAGTTACTACTGTAAATATCTAATTTTTATGATAAAAAATTAGTACAATTATTTTAAGGGTTATTTTCCAAAATCAATGAGTTATGATGACCCCCTAATATTCAGCAGACCCAAATATTTGGTTAATTTTGAGCTGTACTAAGGTAAAAATCACGTCCCAAGGCTTATACTAAATAATAAGTAAAATATAAGGAAAGACCCCCAATTTTCAGTATAGTCTAGTATATAAGTATGAGATAATAGTGTTATTTTATGGTCCTACTACTTATTGATTAATGATTTAGTTATTAAACCTCAGGGGAAGACTAATAAAATAGTTATACTCAAATAAAACTCACAATTCTTGGATTTAAATGCGTGCTAGTGGTGGAAAATAGAAGAATAAAATATAGTTATAGCTTATATAAAGATAATATCAATCTATAATAGCTTTATAATATATTTCTGAATGTTAATAATTGTATTATAGTGGTTGTTTGAATTGTAGTAATTGAATGATGATAATAAACCGTCAAAATCCCTCCTTACTTATACCCAAATCCACTGGAGTGCACAGACCTTCAATCCAGATGATGTCACTGCTATCCCCGGCAATTACAGCACTGTGAGGGCCCATCACCTCCCAATGGCGTCCACTTCAAGCAGTTTCAACACCCAGACCTCCAGTAAGGACCCTCCATCACTATTAATAATAACACAGATCCATACCATAAATAGAAAACCCAGATAAAAGCGGATACCATAAAGAAACAGGTAAAATATATAATCAAAAAGAGATTTAATGAAACTAAAAGCATATAAAGGAAACAAACAAAATGTCCAAGCCCCCAATAACATCCCCAAGCATCCATATTAACCCAGAAACATCCATCCAACCCATAAATCCTTGAATAACCATCCAAGGAAGTAATTTTAGTTGTCCAAACTGGGTGTATGCACCTGATATAGGTGTCTATGCTTCTTTAGGCGTTGTGAGTCCACTGATTTCATCCATATGACCTAAAATAAGCAGAAAAACAAAGGTTATAGGCTATTAAGGGGCTAAAACCCACTTATATACCTAAATATACATAATATACTGCATCTTTCACTGAATATTAGATTTATGTATACATATAAGCTTATGTATGTCAATAATTACTTCATATCACTTAAGATAAGTATATTATGACTCCATTACCACCTTAATAAGTATTATTAGGCCATGGATAAGCTATTTAAACTATTATAAATTATATAATAGAATAATATTTATATATATATATAATAAAATAATATATATTATTATTTTAACCTTATTTTTAAGATATAAGCTTAATCTACTTAAGGTTATATTATTTTAAACATAAGAAATACTCAGTCCTAAGGATATTTAGGCTGAAAGAAGTTGTTGTGCGCATTGATCTGGGAGCACTAGGAGGTTGTTATGTGGAATTGTTGTTGTTTACTGGTGGATTTTGGCTTTTTTTATACTGAATTTATAGTTTTTGAGCCTGATTTCTGCTTCCTAGAAAGGTGGGCACGCCACATGGAAGCAGTCTAGCAGCCTGGGAGCTGATTCTGAAGCTGTTTTAGCCAAATTGGATGAGATAAATGATGTTTCTTGAGATGTTAAGCAGGTCTTTTGGAGAAAGTTCTGGGGACACAGCAGCATGATATTCTGGATAGATCTGAAGATAGAGAAGAAGAAAAAGGACCTAATTCTGGGAATCTGGTAGGAGATCTAGATATGTATTTGTATGAAGGTGAAGGTGGTGGTATATGATAATTGGGGTCTCTGTTACACTTTTTCCTTTTGGAGTTACAAGAATCAGAGGGCTCTGTTGTAGAGTCTGGCTTCAGGAGTTGGAAGAGTGAAGGTGCAAGGTCTGCACATGTGGATACACTGATTTCAAGCATATTCCTTGAGAGAAATGAAAGAAGGAAGGTCTGATGGGTCAAAATATTGGGATCTGGCCATTATCTGTGATGGGACAACAATGAAGAGAAAAGAGATAAAAAAAATTTTTTATCAGTGATGTGTAGATGATGAAGAGAAAGTGGAAGTTAAGTAGGGCAGTTGTGGAGTATTGTGCATGAAATTGGCTCTGTCCTTTTTATGCAAAGTGTGTAAAGTCTGTCAAGAATTTAAACTGAAAACTGTGGTATGTACATCAAGGCTTTAAACTGAAGAATGGTAAAGTACACCAAGACTATAAACTGAGGATGGTTTGATGTTTGAGTCCTTAAGGAATATAAACTGATGATATGGTGCTGTTGTAACTCTTGCAGAGGGCATCCAAAGGGGGAGTCTCTGAATTTAGTTAAGGCAAGGGTTGGGGTAACTGATGAGCTGGCTTCTCTGTAGAACAGTTACCCCAGAATGTTAGTTTATTTCTTTAGTCTTTAATGATTTGATCTCTGGTTCTGTGTTTATTATTTAGGTTTTGAGTCCCCCAAGACTATAAACTGAGGGTTTTTTAGTCCTTCAAGACTATAAAATGAGGGCTGTTAGTACCCTAAGACTTAAAACTGAGAATGAGTCCCCCAAGACTTTAAACTGAGGAGTTTTTTATTTTTCTTCTAATTCAAGAATTTCAGGCAAGAATCAATTACAGAAGAGAATCAAGAGATGAAACAAAGTGTTCAGCATTAGTCTTGAACTGGTAGATGAGGTTTCTTTTTTTCTCAATTTCCTGTGGATCTTTTGCAGGATTGGATTGGAAGAAGTTTAAAATGAGATGTTTTTGTTGAGAATAGTGTTGTTGGAATTTGTGCTTGATGGTGGTAAATTGATTGGGTGGTGGTGTTTAAATGGTCCCCACATTGTCATCATCACTTTCTGGATTGTAATGAACTTGAAATTTATCAGCTTTAATTTCAGTTTGGAGAAGTATTGGTTTTACCATCAGAAGGACTAGGTATGGTAGAGATAGTAGTTTTACTGGTGTTGGCACTCTTTTTGGAAGGGTTAAACTTAATGATTTATCTGGGTATCAAGATGGAAGGCCTAGATCTTTTGTTTTTGCTGGATGATGGACCAGATTGAGGGGGAGGTGAATCTGTTGCAGATGATAATGGACCAGGTCTGGAGAAAGATTTCTTTCTGTAATAGCAGGCATCACAATCAATTCTGTATGGATAAATGTATGGTGATATGGTGCAGATGAGGTTATGGTCAATACAGTATTGACAGGGACCCATTTCAGAGATGGATTTTGAAAAACTTGTGAACATGGTGTTTTTGGTGAAGGAGAATGTGGACATTCTCAATTGGAGGGAGAATGTGCTCTTTCAACATTGGAAGAGTCCTTCGTTGGTCTGTTTGGCGCTGTTTTGGTATGTCTTAATTGACATTGGTTGAATAAATGTGTGTTTTTCTGGTTTTATTTAGTGAGTATTAGGACTATGGGTATGTGGGTACTGCCATTGGATATCCATGGTTTTTCTCTATATTTTATGTCTTATTGATATTTTTCATATTCTAAGTTTTAAGGGGTCATTTGCTCATTTTTCATTTCTAAAAGATAGGTGTTTAATTTGTTTTTTGTGTTTTATGGGCTAACCTCAAGTCTTAGGTTTAAGTGCTTAGTACCATTGATTCAAGCTAATTTGGCTCTATATTTTATGTCCCAAGGTTGTCATACCTTAATTTTGTGTTTTAAGGGTTTTATTAGTCGTGGTGGAGTTTTCTAAGTATTTAAGCTTTGTTGGAGGTTTTTGGTGGTTTTATGGCTTCAGGGAGGTATGTCCGCTTATAGGCGGGTGGCCCACCTGCCTCAGTTATGGAAGGCTGGGGAGCGCTTTTAGAGGGTTTTTATTCAATTTGGCCACCAAATGAGCCAAATTTGTTGCTGTGCATGGATTTTTTTAGATGGTGGTCTGTGTGTACATACTTAAAAAGACAGTTTGGGGCAACTTTAATTATCATGAAACCATTTGGAGGTGATATTATTGTTTCTCACTCAGTTTTCACTGTTTTTTGGCCATAATTGGCTGTGTTTGTTGCAAGTTTAGCTCTTCATTTAACTCAACTTTGACAACTAGTTTCTCTGTAGTAGCTTTGCAGCCTGCATCAAGTATTATTGCTGTTTTCTGTGAAACAAGTGCACAGTGTTTTGTTTTTCTGGTGTGGATCTTTCTGCATTTCTGTCATGCGCCACATGACTCTCAAGGCAAAAGCAGCTCATTAAATCAATAATACAGAAGTCTAAATCCATACTCAAAGCTCAGAAAGAAATTCTCCATAGCAACTGTGACTTCCTTTGTGTACTTGCTATTCAACCGCGCTAGTCTAAACTCTAAATCCAAATTATTCAATCTCTCAATAGTGTGCCTCAGTCTTTTCTTTAATAAGAAATGCACATTGCAATAGTCAATGTAATGGTGCATTAAAAGGTTGATTAAATGTCTGTGAATTATTAAAAGGGGTAGTGAGCATGGACAGAATGGATAACGGATGATTAGAGGGTTAACGGGTGTTAGTGAGGAGGGTCCATGTGTAACGGGTGTAATTTAATGGTCTGTGGTGTGCGGAATAGTGGATGGGTATGAGGTCAATGCGAGGAGGAGTAAAGGATATAAAAGGGGTTGTGTTTTTGGTTCGCCATTATTTAGAATTAAATTATAAAACATGTTTTATAATTAATAGTGGTAAAGCTTTAGTTTAAATCATTATTATTGTATCTTTCTTATTTCCTCAAATAATCATTTCTAAATCCTAAATCTTTGATTATTGAGTTTCAAACCCTTTGTGAGATTTTAAGAATTTTTATATTACCTTTAAATTATATTAGAATCCTCTCAAACATATCTTGAAGCAGTAGCTCTTCCTTCAAGTCATCTTTGAATCACTTCCTTGAAAATTTCCTCTGTGCATTGAAGAAGTTTCTAAACTCCTCCCTCCATCTCACTTTCAGGAACACCCTTGACCTTTTGCGTAGGTTGTCCTGTGACAATTTCAGGGTTCTGGTTCTTTGGTTCTCATTGTTCTGCTATTAGCTACTGTCTTGAATTGTGAAGAAGTCAAGAAGTGTGTTGGAAGGGGTATTGTTACAGTCTCTAATTTTCTGTAGAAAATAAATCTTACCCTGTTATTTCTTAAAGTGACAGGGGTTCTTCTCTCCAGTTTTAATCCAACTCCCATGGTCAAGGCCTATAGCTAGTACTATAGGATTTTCTACAGCAGCAGGTATTGTAAATGGCATTTGTTGCTATGGTTCATGGAAAAAAACTGGAATATTGTAAGGCTCTCCATACAAATGCTTTAACACACCTCTCTCCTCTTCTAAAAATGCAATAACCTTCTCACTCTTAACCATTAAATCCAACAACAGCCTTTTTTCTTCACCTAAAAACTCACCACATATTGAACACACATTGAGGTATTGATAAAGGAGCCATACAATCAGGGATGAAAAAAACTCAGCAAAACATTTTTAGGTGGGTGTTCAAGTAGAGTTCAGTTTTGGTTCAGTATGAGTTCAGTCTGAGTTCTATCTGAGTTCCATCTCAGTTCAGGTTGAGGACTTGCTAGAAACTCCACCCCCTATATTGCGAAGTGACTATCCTTTAGCTCTAAAATTAATAACCTCTAATATTTTGAAAGTGTTCATGGAAGTTTCAGAAAATTCAGGCAGGTTTTTACTAAAGGATGGTCATATGGATCTATTGATATATTTGGTCTTCTCAAAGGCCTATTCTATTTGGCTGGAAGTGGTTCATTAATTTTTAAAATTTTATTTTCTACCTTCTTATATTTTGCTGCATTAACATCAAATTTAACTTGAAATATTTGACCCATTATAGTTACACCATTATATAATATGTCATAATAGGTTTCTTCATCTTCAGAAGCAGAATCATGAATAGAGTAAGTTGAAACAAAAATTTTCTTTTCAAAATTTCCATTTTTATCACTACTAACCTTTTTTCTTTTGTCTAACTTATTATATATATTTCCAACACCTTTTTCCCATTTTTTTCCACCATAAAATCAACAGTAAATAAACTTGAAAGTTTAACCTCTTTCTGGAGGAAAGAAATAGAATCAACGCAAATATTATTTTTATATTTAATTATACTAAGATCTTTTTGTTGATTTTGATATGATAATTAAAGTTTATCCTCTTTCTGGAGGTAAGAAAAATAATCCATCACAAATATCACTATGATTAGCTAAATTCACTTTCCAACATTTACCCAAAATAATAAATTCCATCTTTCCCTTTGAAACATTTAAAAAATTTATAGAATAATTTGTTAATGATAATAAAAATGTAGAAAAATCAATCACATAATGAAATTCCAATGAAATATGAACAAAAAATAATTGAGAATCACTTGAATTATCTCCAAGTGATCTGACCTATTGTAATCTGGGATCTCTTCTTGAGGAGAGATTGAAAAATTAGAATAATAAGCCTTTAATACCTTAAAAAATGAGGGCTTCCATGTTTATCTTTATTAATAAATTCCCTAGAAGCTGACCTTTTATTTGCCTCTTCTTTGTGCAAACGCAACACTGACACATAGTGGTAAGGCCAGGAATTTTCTCCCAACCATCATCACCTGGAGGTACTAAATGTAAATGAAGACTTCTTATATTTTCACCATTAATTGCAAAAAATAATTCCCATAAAACTCCAATAACCTATTCTAGCTTCAAAGTCCATCAAAAATGACCCACCAAGATCCATTTTAACAGATCCCTTGGCCATTTAAAAGTGCACTCTACCAAAGATCCACCAATACATAACTTTAAATGCTCTTCTTTACCCTTAAATTCAGCAGCATGCCCACCTATGCCTCTAAAACTACCACCAATACCAGTTTTTAGTTGGCAAGCTTATTATAGTTTCTTTCTCTATAAAAATCAAATTAATTTGTGACCCAGAATACACCAGGGCCTTTACCTCTTTTCCATTTAACATCACCATTAGATACTATAGAGGAGCAGAAAAATGAGTTTCCACCTCCTCTCCAAACTTTTCATTTTAGACAAAATTTTACTTGCCATTCATATTGAACTTTAGTCTTAATAACTTTAGCCTTGGGAGCCTTTTTAAGACTCACACTGCCATCTTCACCTCTCATAATCACCTCTTCATCTACCATAACCCTAGCTCCATCACACACTTCTTTCACCAATCTAGATCCATCACTGGCTCTCCTTACACCTTCCATAGTAGTAGGGCCAGAAAAATTTGGTCTGGGAAGAGACACTATTGGCAAATATTGCTCATAATCAGATTTTTCTTTTACAGGAATAGTCTCACTGTTTAAATTAAATTTACCATATGTGGGAGGCCCCATATCCATCATTCCCTTCTGCATTTTTTAAATTCTTCTCTTGTTTTAAGGTTTCTTCTCATTGTTTTTTATTTCAGCCTTTCTCTGTTTAGCCCTAATTTGGATCTGAATGTTACTTTTAGCTACAGTATCAGCTGCTCTTCTGGCCGCATCAACATCATATTCTCCAAAAACACAGTTTTCATTCACCTTAGAAACTGCCCCCAGCTCTAATCAACTAAATTAAGTTGTAGAAGCGGCCTTACTGACCTCCTTTTCTTTACCCTTATCTAGCTTTCCACCATCCTTAATACCATTCTTTTTACCACCTTTAAAATTTTCATCATTATCACCAGTTAATTCTTCAAATAAGGCTCTTATTTCACTCAAAAAGTTCCTCCTTACTAAATCAGAGGGCTCCTTCCCCTCACTAGTTTTGATAAAATATCCATCAGGAAATTTATAATCCTTTTCATAAAATTTTACTCTACCAGCCTGCAAGTACCTGTACATAAAATAAAAATTTTATTCTTTGTTCCCCTCCTATTACAATAGGAGCACACCCTAAGTTCACCATAATCACCTCTATAACTATTTTCATTATTACCATTACCATTACTACCACTATTTTTATTTTTATGCCCATTTAACCTGTTTCCATTTCCATTATTCACATAAGTCCTCCTCTCATAACTTCTTGACTGATAACATGAATAAGTAGAAGATGAAGTTATAGGTTCTCTGTTGGTCTTCTGAGTTTCTTGAAAAAATATTTTTTGCTGCTTAGTTAAGTCACCTAAATTACTCATCATTTAATTATCAACATCCCCCCTACCTTGATAACAGGTTGACCCAACCTAGCCTTCTTTTCCTCTTGAGCTTTAACCATAATATCAATATTTTCCATTGAAATTTCACTAATCTTGCTAAAATATTGAGTGCAGGATTCTTGATACTGTTCCAAAGCCATAAGTTTTAAGTATGCCTGAATATTTTCTTTGATGACCTCTAAAGCAGGTAATTTCTGTTCCCCATTTTTCATGTCTTTCATCATGTTCTTCCTAGAAATTTCCTTCAAAAAAACTATTTTTATCTCCCTACTAAATACTGACAAAAAAAACACTTTTCCTGATTTTCATGGATAATCTTCTCCATCAGAATCAGATAATCCACCACTTCAGTAAACTGCCCACATAAAATTTTGAAGTCCACCATGATAGAAAAACCACCTTTAGCTTTGCAATCACTGACAATCTTGTTGAGGTCAACCATAGTATACCTAATACCTTATTTATCAACCATAAAATTTGAGAATTTCAACCAGTGCCACTCCTTATAACCCTCCAATTCCACCTCTCTATTGGCATTAAAGAGCCTAACCTGCTTGGTGAACCCCATCCACAAAGCAGAAGTATTATAACAATTTAAAAAACATTTAACTTCTTCCCCATTAAACTGGGGCCCATGCAAAGATACAATCCTGACCAAAGCATTGAAAAGAAGAGAAATGCCAGTTCCAGAAACATATGACATCCCAAAAGTATAAAAAAAACCTTTAAAATAAGATAATTTTTTGTTTAATAAGCCTCTTGCAGGTTAAGAAAGTCCAGATACTAATTAAGATCAATTAAAAGCTAGAGAATTCAACCCCCACATTAGGCACAACCAATGTAGAAAGACTCTTTCAGTTGCCTTGCTGTAAGCAGAATCAAAGTGAGTTGGATAAACCAAAGAATACCCTGTCCCTTTAATTAAATTAAGACACCACACAATATTTGGGGGGGACTTGCTAGAAAGTCCTCAACTTGAAGTCAGATGGAACTCAGACTGGACTCAGACTGAACTCAGACTTGACTCAGGCTGAACTTTTCTTTGAACTCATCTTGAGGTCTTAACCAAAAATGGATGAGTCTGTGCTGGAATAATAGTGAAAGTTTAATGAATAATTTATAGAAATAATGAGAAGGGAAGATTAATAATCTGATCCACTCACAGAATTTTTTTCATCAAACTCATTTTCATTCTCATTTTGAATTTCACTTGATCATTAAAAATACTGAAAATTATACTATTTATTTCAAAAACATCACTTTTAACCTCTCTAATGATTATATTCTATTTTTTTTTTTGGAAAAAATATAAAATAAGATCAGTGGTTTTTTTTTAATGATAACTCCTTTTAACCAAGAATTTGAAGCTTTTATTTTTTAAGTTACACCATGTTACCTGATTTTTTTTTGTATTTTTATTCTTTGTGATTATGAAATATAAACAACATATTTTACTATTACATTTAAAAATAAATAAAACAAACTCATAAAATACATAAGTTCAATATTTTAAAATTTCTTTAAATGTTTTGTTATAGTTTTAATTTTTTTGCTACAATTTTCCTATTATCACCAGGTCAAAAGTTAGACGACTTGCAGTCAAGTGGTTTTTCAGGTATCTTTAAGTAACATCAGAAGTAAACTTTGAAGGAAATTTTTTGCTTAAATTAGTTACAAGTCAAACCAAAACTGTGAATGTCACTGAACCAAAAAAAAAAATTAGAAAAATTATATCTCAATGCTTATTGTTGAAGCTGTCTATCTGATTTGAACTTGAGTAATTTTCAAAAAATTTGCCTTAGTTCTATATTAGCTTCATTTTCCAGGAAAGAAGTCCTTCATACTAAGTTCCTTTACAACATTTATTTCAGGCCATGCAATACCTTTTCATAATTTTCTTTCTGCAGGCTGGAAACAAAGACTTTACCAGGACAAAATTCAATGAAAGAACATATAAAATTCTCATACCCTGTTTTTGTGAAGGAAGTGTGGGTTTAATTTAATCATTGAACATTTTACTACATGAAATAATATAATATTATTAATTTTACCATATTTTCAAAATGAATTCTAGAAAATAACGTGAAATTTTTTAAATTACTTGATGAATTTTTTATGGTATAAGAGTTAGAATATCAATTTAAAAATAGACTTATACTTGAAATTTTTTAAATATATATATATATAAAAGAATGCACTCATTAAGATTAATCTGAAACCTGTAATTTTTAAAATTGAATCATAGTTTCAGGAATATACTTCACCATAATCTAAAAAAAAATAGATGAGTTGATCATTTGAGGTTTTACCCTACAGTGATAAACAAAAGGTTTTGAAAAAAAAATATGAGCAGATAAAAATATAAATAGGCAAGAAAAAAGTGTACTTTCACCAAACATAACTAGCTAATCAGGCACCTTATAGTACTCAATCTGATTTTATTTAATTCTTTTAATAATTATTTTATTTAATGGGTAATTTTAGAAACTTAGGGAGGGGAAATTTAAAGTATTTAAACAGATTACATGTATGCTGTATGCTATGATGAAAAATAAGGATTAAAACTAGAATACTTTTTTGTTAAAAACAGTACAGCTGCAGTTAGTATAAATAAATGAGACAATTTATCCTTCTGTGAAAACTCAAGCTGTTCTGCTTTCAAACTAGCTTGACTTTTACAATAGTAAAGTTCTATAAAAGTTGATAAATCTTCCAAAAATGACCTTTTTCTCAGTATCAAAAATGAACTACTCTGTCACAGACAAATTATAATTGTGTGTTTCTTCTAGAAAGACTTTTGGAAGTTTCCCAGTAAAATATTCTTCAACAATATCATCCATAGGAAAACTCCTGGGCCCTGAAAAAGGCTGAACACCTTCCATTTCTGGGGGTTTAGGGACCTTTAATTTTTGATCAACTTTTTATTGATAGCTTACTTATATGTTTGATATTGAAAACTTGAAAGAAATTTAGACATCCACCCTTTTTTAAGTTTATTTAAAAGTCAAGTAAAACAAGCACTCCTCCTTAGGATTAAAGTTATGACACTACTCCCATCCTGTCTTTCCTCAGTATTAGAGTGAATACAGATATCTTTAAAAAATCCAGTAATATCAGGGACCAAAAAATATGAATAAATTTTGATTATTCCATCACACAACTTAAAAAATGTGATGTTAATTTATAAAAAATATTTTAGAGCTATATAAACAATACTATTAATTCTCTTCTTTTAAGAAAGTTTAACTTCAATTTTTTCAGATTCACCTTTTCTATCTTTTAAGAATAGGTTTATTTAGCATTAGCTATATAAGAAAGTTTATTAGCTTCTCATGTGCTGCACCTCTGAAGAGATCTGAAAACTGCCTCATCTATAATACTTTCATCTAAAATTGAAAAGTTCACCAAACCCTTCCCATAATAGCATTTCATCCATCCAATCACAATATAATTTACTATACAAGATATGTAAAAGATGAGACAACATGCTGCTACATGTTCTCCTACATATGCTAACCAATATGTTTCAATCCAACAAAGTACCTTAATGATATGTTGGCACACTTTTGTACATACAAAATATCTACCATGTCCTCATGACATGATGCAGCGCATTTATTCATATTGCCAGGACATGGTAAATTTGCCTAAAGATGAGGTGGCATGTTGCATCATCTTTTACTTTCTGGCAAATAGTGAAGGTAGTGGGTAGTGTAGTTGCTTACATGCATACATGAGGCAACATGTCGCCTCATGTATGCATGTGGGCAACTTGATTTCTCACATTGTTAAAATAAAAATTATACAAAATAAAATTGAATAGTGTAATTGCATACATGAAACAACATGTCGCCTCATGTATGCAATAACAGCAGCTCAGAAAAAAAATCAGGCAAAGGATGAGGCACCATTTTGCCTCATCTTTTGCATGTTGGTCAAAGGAAGATGCCACATACACTAGGCCATATTTGCATAAAGATGAGGTGGAATGTTGTATCATCTTTTGCTTTCTGGAAAATAGTGAAGGTAATGGGTAGGGTAGTTGTTTACATGCATACATGAGGCGACATGTTGCCTCATGTATGCAATTATAATATTATGTTTTTTTTTGTATTTTTTTAAATGTGAGAAAGCAAGTTGCCCACATACATACATGAAGCAACATGTTGCCTCATTTATGCATGCAAACAACTGCCCTACCCATTACCTTCACTATGTGCCAGAAAGAAAAAGATGAGGAAACATTCCACATCATCTTTTTGAGAAAATATGGCCTAGTGTATGTGGCAACTTCCTTTGACCAACAAGCAAAAGATGAGGCAACATGGTGCCTCATCTTTTTCCTGTTTTTTTCTGAGCTGCTGGTATTGCATACATGAGGCGACATGTCCCCTCATGTATGAAATTACAATATTTAATTTTTTTTTGTTCAAATTTTATTTTTTACAATGTGAGAAAGCAATTTTCCCACATGCATACATGAGGCGACATGTTGCCTCATGTATGCATGTAAGAAACTACACTACCAACTACCTTCACTATTTACCAGAAAGTAAAAGATGAGGTAACATTCCACCTCATATTTATGAAAATGCTCACTAATGTATGTCACATATGCCTTTGAGCAACAAGCAAAATATGCGGCAACATGGAGCATCATCTTTTGCCTCTTTTTCTTCTGGGCTTCTGTTATTGCATACATGAGGCGACATTTTGCCTCATGTATGCAATTAGAATATTAAGTTTTTTTTTTCAATGTGAGAAAGAAAGTTGCCCACATGCATACATGAGGTGACATGTCGCCTCATCTATGCATGTAAGTAACTACCCTACCAGTTAGCTTCACTATTTTACAGGAAGAAAAATATGAGGCAAAATGTCACCTCATCTTTATTCCTATTCACCCTAGTGTATTTCACATCTGCCTTTGACAAACAAGCAAAAGATGAGGCAACATTGTGCCTCATCGTTTACCTCTTTTTTTTTCTGAGATTTTGTTATTGCATACATGAGGCGACATGTCGCCTCATGTATGCAAAGTAAATATTCAGTTTTATTTGTATTTTTTTCAATGAGAGAGAGCAAGTTGCCCACATGCATATATGAGGCAACATGTTGCCTCATGTATGCATGTAAGCAACTAACCTACCCATTACTTTCAATATTTACCAGAAATCTAACAATGAGGCAGCATGCCACCTCATATTTATGCAGATGAACCCTAGTGTATGTCACATCTTCCTTTGACCAAAGAGTGAAATATGGGGCAACATGCTGCCTCATATTTTGCCTCTTTTTTTCTGAGCTTCTGTTATTGAAAACATGAGGCTATTTGTTGCCTTAAACTTTTGTTGAAAAGTTTATCTGATTCATTTTAAAACTTCATTCTATGAAAAAATTCAGAGTATATGATAAAAATATGCTAAGTAAGAATGAAAAAATTGAAGCAAGTAAGTGTTATTTTGAGAGGCTTGTGCAAGGCCTTGTGGCTGCCAAAAGAGGGGCAGGGTGGGGCACCCCAGGGCATGACTGTAGAGCACTTCAAGTTGCTGAAGTTTTTTGTAAATATATATTGTTGAGTATCTTTATGAATTTCTTTATTTGTACTGGAACTTGAGTTCAGTGAATAAAAAACTGGTTTTACTATTTAAAACTTTTTTAAGAGAATTCCAGAGGAAAAATATAATATAATATTTTTTATTAAACAAAAATTATTTTATTAGATAGACTTAATCTCATAAACTTACTAACACTTTTTTGACTATAAGAAGTTGAACCTGTGCTATGGATTTTAAACAGAAATCAAGTAAGATTACAAGGCATGTGAAATAATAGATTTTTCATATACTTTGACTGAGATCCACTTTTATTTTAACTCATTTTTGTGCAGTATTTTAAAACAGGACTTTAAAGTAAGAGCATATTCCAGGCCCTTCAGATCCTGCATTTTTATTTCAATACTAGATAATAGAAACATGAGAAAATTACTGGATGTATTTATGTGTCCATAAGCATTTTTCACAAGTCAAAAATTTGGTTTCTTCTTTTGTAAAAGTGGAAGTTTCAGTATTTTTTTACTTTTCAATTTTTCTTAATCTATTCTTTTAATTTGGGAGAAAAACTTAACTCATATTTTAAACAAGTGGAGTTCAAATTATACATGAAAAAACCAATCATTAATTTTGCAAATTTTCATTGGTCAAGTGGGACCTCTTGTACTTCAATCTATCACCACAGGAAATCTGGGGGTGAACTGCTAGCAGTTCCCTCTTTTTGAAACTATTAGGAATTTGTCAGGAAACTGTTGGGAAACCATCCTGAAACTGTCAGAAAGATGTTTTTAAATCTGATGAAAAAACATTGAAAAGATAAACTGTCACAGATTGAATCCAGAACAATCCCTCCTTGAGCAGAGCTTAAGAACCACATTGAACATCAGTTAATCTCAGGTTTGGCAAAAGGTTGAACAACATCACTTAGCATACCTTAATATTCAAATATTAAACTTGAATATATGTTGCGTGTATGATATAGATACATATGCATTTGAATTTGCATGGTGGATACTTATTGCATGCTAAAAATTGATGTGAATTGCCTATCCAAAGTGTATGCATAATGACTATGAAGAATAAATATGCATAAAAAATATGCATAGTGATTATGCATAAAAAATATGCATATTGAATATGCATAAAAATATGCATATTGAATATGCATATTGAATATGCATTAAAAATATGCATATTGAATATGCAAAAAAAAGGTGCATATACGTATATGAATAAAATATATTAATATGCATATAAATCTTTATAATGAATATGCATAATGATTGAAAAATGCAAAAAAAATGATGCTTAATGAGTATATTTTATGCATAAATAGAAATATGCAATATAAATTCATATTGCATACAGATAACACTGGCAAACCATTTTGACCAAAACTCATACTAAATTTTCATTCTGGACTAAAGGTGTGAGGGAAGGAAGAAAAACAGTCCAACTTTAGAAAAATGCTACATGCACTCATTTTGTAGCAGAGCAAATGAGAAGTGCTGAATTATGGTTGGTGCCCATAATTTAGTATGATATCATAATTTTATTTAATTGTTTTCAATATTGAAAAGACTTTAGGTCAGTTGGTATGGATCTAGCTGTGCCAGGGTCTAATCTAATTATTTTAACAATTTCTTAATAATTAACGGGCTTTAATACAAAAACAGGTTGTATTTTTTGTGGGATATTGGATATGATAAGGTCATTTTAAAAAAAACTTATATTGTTTAAAAATATTCCTGAATCAGATGTGGGATAATCACTACAAAAAATTGTAGTACTGTGGGCAATAAAATATATGCACAAGCAGTAAAGAAAGGACCAAGTGAACCCTTTTTGTGCAGTGGGAATCATTAGAGTGGAATTGTGGATGAAAAATATAATTCATTATTACCATTTTATTTAATCAAAAAATTTATAATATTAAAAAGAACTATTGATTAATTGGTATTTGACCTTTGCGCCTCACTCATATTTATCATTTGATTGATTTTTGTCACCATTATGTTATTAATATTATAAGTATAGCAAAAACTCGTGTGCCAAATGCATACCGGGTGATGTTACACCTTTTATAATATTATTAAATAAAGGTAAAAAAATATGAAAATGAGTTGTTTTACAAAAAATAAATTGTTATCCAAAAGCAATATGAGGGATAAAAAGGTAAAATTAATCTCAAAGAGATCAATTATGAAAAACAAAACACTAGTAAAATTCTTGCTCTCAAGAGCCAGTAGAAGTGTTGAAAAAAATGGGAGCCATCAGGGCTAAATTGTAATAAGTGAACTTTTATTTAAAGATAAAAAATTATACACCTGAGGTTGGGAAAAACAACAGGTGGATGATTCAGCTAAACAAAACTGCTTGTAGTGAAGTTTAATAAAAAAATGTTTTTTTGTTGCCATATAGAGAATTGATCCCATCTGACTGCACATGACTAAAAGTGTCCAGCACAAGTTCGGCCGAACTTGTGCTGGACACTTTTATGATGGAGAGTAGCTTGGGTGGAAATTTTCTTCAGTTCGTTCATCTTGTATTTCTCATAAACATGTCTACTGGTATTTGATCAGTCTGTATCTTTCATATTTATCATCCGATTAATATTTTATCACCATTATATTATTAATGTTATTAGTATAGCAAAAACTTGTGTGCCAAATGCATACCATGTGAAGTTATACCTTCAATAATTTTTTAAAATAGATGTAAATAAATATGGAAAGGAATAGTTTTACAAAAATTTAATTGAAATTTAAAAGTAAAAAGAGGAATAAAAGAGTAAAATAAAAGTCAAAGAGTTAAAATATGAAAAAATACTGGTAAAATTCCTGCTATCAAGAGCCAGTAGAGGTGTTAAAGCAAATGGGAGCCATCAGGTCTTAATTGTAATAAGTGACTTTTTCTTTAAAGATAAAAAATTATACACCTGATATTGGGCAGAACAGCAGGTGGATGATTCAGCTAAACCAAACTACTTCTAGTGAAATTTGATAAAAAAATTTTTTTGTTGCCATACAGAGAATTGATCCCATCTGACTGCACATGACCAAAAGTGTCCAGCACAAGTTCGGCCGAACTTGTGCTGGACACTTCTATGATGGAGAGCAGCTGGGGTAGAATTTTTCTTCAGTTCATCTGGTATTTCTTACAAACATGTCTACTCGTATTTTATCTTTGTGCCTCACTCATACATATTGTTTGATTAATTTTTTGTCTTAATTATATTATTAATTATATAAGTATAGAAAAAATTGTGTGCCAAATGCATACTAAGTGATGTTACACATTTTATAATATTATTAAAAAAATGTATAAAAATATTAAAATAATTTATTTTAAAATTTATTAATTGATATCCAAGAGCAATAAGAGGAATAAAAAATTAATTTAAAGCAATCAAATATGAAAAAAGAAATCCAAGTATTATTGCTAATATCAAAGGCCAGTAGAGATGTTGAAGCAAATGAGAGCTGTCAGGGATAAATTGTACTTAATTGATTGTTTTTTAAAGATAAAAAATTTTGTACCTGTGGTTTGGATGAACTCTAGGTGGATAATTCAGCTATATCAAACTACATCTAGTGAAGTTTCTTATCAAATAATTTTTTTCATTTCCATACAGAGAATTGATCCCATCTGACTGCACATGACCAAAAGTGTCCAGCACAAGTTCGGCCAAACTTGTGCTGGACACTTTTATGATGGAGAGTAGCTAGGGTGCAGGTCTTGTTCAGTGCAACTGTTATTTTTTTAAAACATGTCAAATGGTATTTGATCTTTCTGTCTTATTCATATTTTATTATCTGATTAATTTTTTGTCATTAGAATTTTATTAATTTTATTAGTACAGAAAAAACTTGTGCGCCAAATGCATGCCATGTTATATTACACCTTTTATAATATTATTAAAAAATGTTAAAAAAATATGAAAATGATTTCTTTTCCAAAATTATAAATTAATATCCAAATGTAACATGAGTGATAAAAAAGTAAAGTAAAAGAGAACAAATATGAAAAAGAAAAATTCAAGAAAAATTCCTGCCTTCAAGAGCCAGTAGAGGTGTTGAAACAAATGGGTGCCATCAGGGCTATATTTGATAAAATTTAATTTTTTTTTAAGATAAAAAAATTTTCACCTGAGGTTTGGAAAAACTCAAGGTGGATAATTCAGCCATACCAAACTACTTCTAATGTAATTATTTAGAATTTTTTTTAATTTAATTTCCACAGAGAGAATTGATCCCATCTGACTGCACCTGCACAAATGTGTCGAGCACAAGTTCTGCCGAACTTGTGCTGGACACTTTTATGATGGAGAGTAGCTAGGGTGGAAGTTTTTCTCAGTACATCAGTTTTTTTGTTTTTCACATTTCTATTGGGTTTTTAACTTTTTTTTCTCATTCATATTTATCTTATAATTAATTTTTTGTCACCATATATATTATTAATGTTTCTAGTATAGCAAAAACCTGCATGCCAAATGCAAAATTGGTGATGTTACAAATTTAATAATATTATTATATAAAGTTAAAAAAATATGAATATGTTTAGTTTTTAAAAAAATAAATTGATATTTAAAATTAAAAAGAGTAATAGAAAAGTAAAATGAAAATAAATGGGATCAAATACAAAATAAAAAATACAAGTAAAATTTTTACTATCAAGAGCCAGAAGTGGTGTTGGGACAGTTGGGGACCCCTAGGTCAAGACTTGGTCTAAACTTACTTTTATGTATAGCTAACAAATTTTGAACTGAGGTTTGGACAGACATCCAGGGGACAATTTTACAATATTAAACATTCTTTACTTCAATAATTGAGTGAAATATCATTTTTTATTGCCATAGAGAGAATTTATCTCATATGGCTTCATGCAACCAAAAGTGTCCAGCACAAGTTCGGCCGAACTTGTGCTGGACACTTTTATAATTGAGAGTAGGCATACAGCGAATCTTCTTAAACTCAAAAGGGATTTCTTATAAACATTTCCACTGGAATTTGATCTCTCTGTGTCATTTAAATTTACAATTTGATTAATTTTTTGTCATCATTATATTGTTAACGTTATTACTATAGTAATAACTTGTGTGAAAAATGCATACCAGGTGGTGTTCCACCTTTAATCATATATTATTAAATAAAGGTATAAGAGTATGAAAATTATTTATTTTAAAAATTATAAATTGATATCCAAAGAAATATGAGCAATAAAAAAGTAAAATAAAAGGGATAAAATAAGAAAAAAAATCTAAGGAAAATTCTCACTATCAATAACAAGTAGAGGTGTTAGATCAAAGGTGCACCACCAGGGCTAAACTTGCACTATATTTTCTTTTTTGTTAAACCAAAGAAAGTGTCCTGATGAGTTTTGAAAATTCATCAGGAGGACATTTTGGCAATATCAAACTACTTATTGTACAATGATTGAGAAAAATGTCATTTTCATTTCCATAGAGTAATTTATCCCATCTGACTGCATGCAACCAAAAGTGTCCAGCACAAGTTCGTCCGAACTTATGCTGGACACTTTTATGATGGTGAGTATCTAGGGTGCAAGTCTTCTTCAGTTCATCAGGTATTCCTTATAAACAAATCCACTTGTATATGATCTTTCTGTGTCATTCATATTTATCATTTGATTCATTGTTTTTCACCATTATAATATTAATGTTATTAGTATTGAAAAAATTTGTAAGCCAAATGCATACTGGGAGATGCTACATCTTTCATAATCTTATTAAATAAAAGTAAAAAAAATATGAAAATTATTAGTTTTACAATAAATAAATTGATATTTGAAAGCAAAAACAGGAATAAAAAAGTAAAATAAAAGTGATTAAATATGAAATTAAACATTCAAAAAAAATTTCTGCCATCAAAGATAATTTGAGTTTTCAGACCAAATTTGCACCACCAGTTCTAGATTTGGAATATTTTTTCTTTTTTTTAAAATTAATAAAAGTGTCCACCTGATGTTTTCCAAAAAATCAGGAGGATAGTATAGCAGTATAAAGCTACTTCTTGTGCAATGATTGAGCGAAAATTCATTTTAACTTCCATTGAGTAAATTTATCCCATCTGACTGCATGCAACCAAAAGTGTCCAGCACAAGCTCAGCTGAAATTGTGCTGGACACTTTTATGATTTAGAGTAGCTAGGGTGCAAGTCTTCTTCAGTTAATCTTATATTCATTTTAAAAATGTCTATGGGTATTTGATCTTTCTGTGTCATCCATATTTATTATTTGATTATTTTTTAGTCACCATTATATTATTAATGTTTTTAGTATAGCAAAAAAATGTGTAATGAATGTACACTGGATGATTTTACAAATTTAATAATATAATATAATAAATATAAAAAAATGTGAAAGTTATCAGTTTTACCAAAATAAAATTGATATTTAAAAGCTAAAGGATAAATAAAAGGGTAAGATCAAAATTAAAGAGATCAAACATGAAATAAATATATTAAGTATAATTTCTGCTATCATGAGCCAGTAGAGGCTTCAGAAAAAATGGGCACCATCATAGATTAACATGGATCAAATTTACTTTTTACCAAAGGAAAAAATTGTCTACCTTAGGTTTGGAAAAACTTCTAGGGGACAATTTGTCTATGTAAAACTACTTTCAGTGCAATGATGGAGTGATAATTCAGTCTCATTTCCATAAAAAAAATTGATTGCGTCTGACGGCATGCAACCAAAAGTGTCCATCACAAGTTTGGCAAAACTTGTGCTGGAAACTTTTATCATGAAGAGTATCCAGGGTGCAAGTCATTTTTAATCATCTGAAATTTCTTATAAACATTTCCACTGTTATTAAATCTTTGTGCCTCACTCATATTTATCAATTGATTATTTTTTTGTCACCATTATATTATTAATATTATCAGTATAGCAAAAAATTGTGTGCCAAATGAATACTGGGTGATGTTACACCTTTTATAATATTATTAAATAAAGGTAAAAAAATATGAAAATGATTTATTTTAAAAAAAATAAACTTCTATCCAAAAGCAATACGAGAGGAATAAAGTAAAATAAAAGAAATCAAAGATAAAAATTAAAATCCAGGTTAAATTCCTGCCATAAACAGAAAAAAGAGATGTTGAATTAAATTAGAACAATCAGGGCTAAACTTGCACTAAATTTTCTTTTTTGTAAAAATAAAAAAAAAATCCACTTGAGCTTTACCTAAACTTCAGCATGAAAATTTTGCCATATCAAACTACTTCTAGTGTAATTTTTTATCAAAAATTTATCTTCATTTCCATAGAGAGAATTGCTCTCATCTGACTGCACCTGACCATAAGTGTCCAGCACAAGTTCGGCCGAACTTGTGCTGGACACTTTTTTAATGTAGAGTAGCTAGGGTAGAATTTTTCTTCAGTTCACCTAGTATTTCTTAAAAACATGTCTACTGGTATTTTATATTTGTTCCTCACTCATTAATATCATTTGATTAATTTTTGGTCGCCATTATATTATTAATTTTATAAGTATAGAAAAAACTCATGTGCCAAATGTATACCAGGTGATTTTATGCCATTTATAATATTATTAAAAAAAATGTATAAAAATATGAAAATAATTTATTATAAAAATTATTAATTGATATCCAAAATCAATATTAGGAATAAAAAATTAAGTTAAAGGGATCAAATATGAAAAAAGAAATCCAAGTAATATTCCTACTATCGCAGGCCAGTAGAGGTGTTGAAGTGAATGAGAGCCATCAGGGATAAATTGTACTAAATTGACTTTTTTTCAAAGATAAAAAATTGTGCACCTGTGGTTTGGATGAAATCTAGGTAGAAAATTTGTCTATGTAAAACTACTTCTAGTGAAGTTTTTTATCCAAAAATTTTTTTTCATTGCCATAGCGAGAATTGATCTCATATGACTGCAACTGACCAAAAGTGTCCAGCACAAGTTCGGCCAAACTTGTGCTGGACACTTTTTTGATGGTGAGTATCTAGGGTGCAGCTCTTCTTCAGTGCAACTGATATTTTTTTAAAACATATTCACTGGTATTTGATCTTTCTGTTTTATTAATATTTTATTATTTGATCAATTTTTTGTTACCAGTATATTATTATTTTTATTAGTATAGCAAAAAAACATGTGCCAAATGCTTACAGGGTGATGTTAAACCTTTAATAATTCTATTAAATACAGGTAAAAAATTATGAAAATGATTTGTTTTACATAAAATTAATTGATATCTAAAAGAAAAAAAAGGGATAAAAAGAAATAGGTTGAATAATAGGGATTTTATATGAAATTCAAAATTCAAGCTAAATGCCTACTTTCAAGGCTCAGAAGAGGTGTTGGATAAAATGGGCATCATCAGGAATAAAATTTTACTTAATTTGATTTTTTGAAAAACTAAATGAAGTTTTCAACTGATTTTTTTCCAATATTTAGTTTGACACTTTATCTATATCAAATTACTTCTAGTACCATGATTGACCAAATTAAATCCTCATTTCCATATGCAGAATTGATACCATATGGCTGGACCAGGCCAAAGGTGTCAACCACAAGTTTGAGAATTCTTCTGGTGGACACTTTTATGATGGACAGTAGTAGGGTGCAAGTCTTCTTTAGTTAATCTAGTATTCCTCATAAACATTTCCAACTTATTTTTGGCCAAAAATCAGGTGGAAAGTTTTTCCATATATAATTACTTCTAATGCCATGATTGACTAAAAATTGATTCTCATTGCCATATAGAGAGTTGATCCCATATGACTGGATCTGGAAAAAGTGTCACCACAATTTTTGATAAACTTAAGTTTGAAAATTTTATGATGGAAAGTAATTGCAAGTCTTCTTCATTTCATCAAGTAATCCTCATAAAAATTTCCACCTGTATTTTGGCCAAACTTCAGGTGGACACTTTGGCCATATTAAATTAATTCTAGCTCCATGTTGATAAAAAACTGATACTTATTTCCATATATAGATATTAAACCCATCAGACTGTGCCTTTCAAAAGGTGTCTACCTGAATTACGGCTAAACCTCAGTTGGACACTTTTATGATGCAGAGTAGCTAGGGCAAAAGTATTCTTCAGTTAATTTGGTATTCATAATAAATTTATCCTCCTGAAGTTTATCCTAACTTGAGGTGGACAATTTTGGAAAGCACCAGTTAGTTACTATCCATCAAAAAAGTGTTCACCAAAATTTTGGCTAAAATTGTGGTGGACCCCTTTGATCAGCCACAGTCAAATGAGATCAACTCTTTAGATGGGAATGAGGATGATGTTTTGGTCAAAAATGGAAATAGAAGTAGTGTGATGTGGCCAAATTACCCCCCTGAAGGTCAGACAAACCACAGAAGGACACTTTTTAGCAGGTAGTAATTGAGAAAAATCCATTTATCAGAAGGAAAATCTTTTATTGGATAGATGCCAAGGTTTCATACTTGTGTATTATGGTCAGTATTAATTTTGAAAGAGTCTGTCCAAGCAATTTCATTGCCCATTATGACTCATTTTGTTTTAAATGTTTCAAACTGCGTGATACAGTATTAAGGTGTCACATAGTATAATTAAGTTCTATTACGTGCCCTCCTATGATGCCTAAATTTATAATTTAATATCTTACATAATAATTTTTTTTATATAAATTCATCAATATTTTTTTTATTATCAAATTTAATAGAGCAAGTATCCTGAATTATTATATATGCATAAGCTTAGGTTAGATCAATTTGTGCTCAATTTGTTCTCATAAGAGGACCAAAATCAAGTTCTGGAGGATCAACTTGTGCATAATTTGGAATCAGTTGATATTCTGTCTATAATCAATCTGAGAATAAATGTAAATCTAACTCTAATTTACTTATGTTTATAAAGTATTCATAAACCTGGCATAATTAAGGGACACTCTAAATTTCAAGAGAGGGGATCGCTAGCAATTCGACCCCTAGATTTCCTGTGGTGAATCTACTTAGAAAAGTTAGCTACAACTACTAAAACCTTTAAAACACGGAATTTCACTACAACAACTTTGGGACATGAAATGTAGAGAAAAATTAGCTCTATCCAATGGTACTAAGCACTTAACCCTAAGACTTAAGGTTAGCCCGTAAAACACGAAAAACAAAATTAAACAGCTATCTTTTATAAATGAAAAATGAGGAAATGACCCCTTAAAACTTAGAATATGAAAAATTTCTACAAGACATAAAATATAGAGAATAACTGGGGCTATCCAATGATAGTACCCACATACCCGCAGACCCAATATCCACGGAATAAAACCAGAAAAATACACAATTCCTTAACAGATGTCAATTAAGACATGCACAAACAGCCCCAAATCACACAAAAAAGGCCCCTGCCAATGTTGGAAGACCACACCGTAGTTGTTAAAAGCAGTTTACAAAGTTTACTAATTGGTTGGTTATTGTTATACTAATTTGGCGGTAGAGTCAGCGCTCGAGATCCATTATTGAACTGTGTCTTGAGTGCTGGAAAAATATAAGAAGGAGGACTATTTGATAGGGATAGGGTGTTGCATCTAGTAAGAAAGTAAACATAATAATTGACAAATAATTAGTTAGCATAAAAGTAGTTAATAATTGTGGAGTCAACTATAAGAAATTAGATTTTCTGTGATCAATTATTTGAGATTATATTAGAGATATTTCTGAGTCTTTTGTCATTTGTGCATCTGTGTGTGTGGATTTCATATATTATAGTAAAAAAATGCAACATAGAGAGAATATATAGATTCAGTAGGATTGACTATTATTAGAGTTATTTTATTGCTATAATAAGGCATATTCAAAGAGAGCGCTTCAAGAGGGAGTAGCTGTGGATATTAGCGCTTATTAAAAATAGAAATATCAAGATAGTAATACTTGTTTTTCCTGATCTTTTAAACTCATCTCTTAACTTATAAACTTTCTAATCAAATATTAGTGTTACACATTATTGTGCTGTCTTTACAAATAAGAGTGGCAGGCGCTTCTTTTTAGAAATTGAAAAGTAGAACCGACCCATCTTGCATTGTGTCTTCTGCTTAGTACTTTAGAACTCTCTACAATTGTTTTCTCAATAGTGGCCTAATTGTAACTAGTGCTTTGATTAGATTTTTTGGTTTTCAGGGTTTGGTCAAGAGGACGTGATCAAGCCAGCACTTCAGCGGAAGAATTGTAGGGTCTACAGCAAGTGGATCAATAGCCGTTATCAGAGGATAGCATAGGGTTTCATTGTGAATATAGTTGGTTTTAATTACCAAGTGTGTGTTTATTTCTTTCGTGATCTCTGTTTCAATTTCATATTTCAGAAATGGATCCTACTGCAACTACATCCAAGGGATGTCAGGAGAAGGCTAAATCACCTAATTCAACAGCATTGTTGCCACAGACGGTAACTATGATAATTAGATGTAAAGATGAAAATTTGCATATTGCGGGTATTAATACCAAGAAGTTCTTACAAAGGTTTGATCAAGCAGCTGAAGTGCATGGAGCTACCAAGTATGATATGGTGCGTCAAGTGCTTTTCTTAGTCTCTAATGAGTGCAAAGACAATTTAGAGGATTTAAAGGGGCATGAAGAGCGTAATTGGTCAGCGCTATAAGAACAGATGCTCAAGAGATGGCTGAAGGTTACCAACAAAACTAAGTATACAATAAAGGATCTGGATGTCTTGGTAAAGAGGGTCAAAGCTAAAGGGGGTGTTCAAGACCCTTAGGAATTTAAACGTTTTAGAGAATATTTTGATCAAATAGTAAAATATTAAGTCAGTAACAAAGATTTTAGTGATGCTAATGCATCTTTACCTTGGTTTTGTGAAGCGTTAGCACCAGAAGTTGAAGACTGGGCCAAGAAGCGCTTGGATAACAAAGGAAAGCTAGTCAAGAAGAGTGAAGGTAATTATAAGTACCCTGGATTAGAAGAAGTAGAAACATCAGTGGAAGCTGAAATGAAGTTGTGTTGAGTGGAGCGTCGTGCAACTAGAGTTGCTTTGGATAACGAGGAGATGGACGAAGATGTGTCTGGAGTGTGATTGCCTCCTCAGATGTCGTCTTCTAAAGTTAAAGTTTTCACTAAGGAGCCGGATTCAATTATGGCAAGGATTGACATTTTGGAGAAGAAAATAATTGAAGCAACAAAGGATAAAGAATTGTTTAGGCCCAAGAGTTCTTCTCAGCCATTGTGTTTTGCTACTATGGTATGTTACTATTTTAATAAGGAGGGACATACTAGGATGAGGTGTAATGCACTTCAAAAGGATAAAGACGAGAGGGTAGTTTACAAGGATGGAACTACGCTTATGTTGGAAGATGGAACTAAGCTTGTCAAAGACAAGGATTGAGGGATGTGAGCCATGGTCATCAATCATATTAATAAAAAGTCTATGGAGGGAAGGTTGAGCAAGGGCAAGGAGCCTGAAGCTAAAGAGAAAGGTAAGGATGCAAATTCAGTCAACTTTTCAGTTACTTATGCAGTGTTGGATTTTAAAGTAAAAGAAGGAGAGGTTGCAGCTCCACTTACTGCAGCGCGTTTGGAGATGTTTGTAGCGAAGCACAAGAAAATGGCCCCACCTAAAATTAGTAGGCCGAGAAAAGCTGGTGCTAGTTATGCAAATCCAGAGGATATGGAGGAAGTAGGGTATACTACTAGAGAGAATACACCTGCTCTTATCAAGGATGTTGAAATGGATGGTATGGAACCAGGTGGTTATGGTGTGGATCATTAGGTAGAAGATCAAACAGAGATGATGGAGGAGTCAGAGGTAGTGCAGAAAAGAGTGGTACCTGCTGAAGGAATGCCAGGAGCAAGGCAAAATACTCCAAAGAATCCACCTGTAAGAGCAAAGGCTGGTACAAAGGAAACTCAACCTAAATGGAGGATGCAGCGCCTGCTTCACTCTGTTTTTCCTAAGGCAGCTGAGGATTTAGTTGCGCAATATTTGAAGACTACAGTTTCTGATCCATTGGGGGTGCTGACAGCAGTAGCGCCGGATATAGCAAATGAAATTGTGGATAAGTTCAGAAAGAAAAAGGTTGGTAATTGCGCTGAGTTTGATGTTGGAGAGCAGTCATTTAATCCAGTTGTTGCATTAACTAGGGCACCACATTATGCAGGACCCTTAGGGTATTTAACAATTACTGTAAATGGTAAGCAAATTAGAGCTTTAGTGGATACAGGTTCACATATCAACATGGTGTCAGTAGATAATGCTGTGAAGTTAGGTCTTCCTGTTAAAAATAGTGAGGGTACTGTCGCAGGAATCGGTGGAGGTAGGTTGCCTGTTATAGGTGTAGTAGAGTATGTACGCACTAGAGTTGCGGGAGTGACAAGGGATATACATTTTTATGTTCCAATGGGTGTAGTCAAACAAGTTTTAGGCATGCCATTTTTAATGGATTATTCTGCAACTATCAATTATTTTTTGAATAAGACTATTGGAATAAGGATTATGGGTGATGATGATGTTCCAGTAACAGCAGTTTTAGTAGCGCCTAAGGATGGTGGCTGGGAAAATAAGTACTCTGGAGCTGCGCAATTAGAGAAAGAAAGAGAGTTTTATGAGGAAGTCTCAGATGATGAGATAGGGAAACCGCCAGGAAGGCACCAAAATTTTCATTTGGGACTGGAATCTTAGGTGTTACTACCTCCCAGGATGAGAGGAACCCGGATAGTGACCAGTCAGTCCAACAAGAAGGGATACTCAAAGTGGTACTTCATAGGTGTCTTGTGAATACTAAAGTAGAATTTATTATACCTAAGCTTTTTAATTTCTTTGAATATGGATTTTTTTATACTTATATTAAAAAGAAAAGACTAAAAAAGGATTTAGGTGTAACCTGTAGTTATATTAGAAAGGGTTTGATTTTAAGTAATGAAGGGAGCAGAAAGCGCTGTATAATACCTAAGTATAAACCAGTGGCTTTAAAGGTTAAACCAGTAAATGTACCAATGACGTATTTGAATCCTCCTTTTCAGAGGCCAGCGCAGTCTAGGAATCCTTATGATACTCTTTTAACAAATTTTCCAATTGAATTTGCGCCTACTAGTAAAATCACAATGGAGAGGCCTCAGACAGTTACTTTTGGACCAGAGGATTGGTTGTTGCAGGAAGAAAAGAAGTTGTTGTTACATGTTATGGTTCTTAGAGTAAAGTATATTGAATTTTCTGACGAGGAAAGGGGTTTGTTGAAACACTCTTATGTTAAACCTTATATTCTTCCAGTTATACCTCATGCGCCGTGGCAAAAGAAGGATTTTCCAATACCAACGGCTATAAGAGAAGAGTATACAGAACTAGTTAGGGGAAGGGTAAGGTATGGGTTTTATGATCAGTCTTTGTCTAGTTATTCAAGTCCAGTGTTTTGTGTTGTTAAACATAATGGTAAATTAAGGGTTGTTCATGATCTTAGGGAGATGAACAAGGTTATGGTAAAGGAAGCAGGAATGCCACCAACACCAGAGGAGTTTGTGGATTCTTTTGTGGGATGTGCATGTTATGGATTAGATGATATTATCGGAGGATACAATGAGCGCGAATTGGAAAAATCATCCAGACCCATCACAACTTTTGAAACCCCACTGGGGTGCTTCAGGTTGACAAGGTTACCGCAAGGTGCAACAAACTCTGTTGCAGTATATCAAGCACAGATGATGTGGATATTGCAGGATGGAATTCCAGAATGTGTGGGAATTTTCATTGATGATGGCAGTATAAAAGGACCAGCCAGTGATTATGATGGGGAGGTGTTAGAGGAGAATCCGTATATTAGAAGGTTTGTTTGGGAATATGAAATTACCCTGGAAAGAGTGCTATTCAGGATAGAGGAGGCAGGATTAATAATCACTGGATCCAAGTTTGCTTGTTGTGTTCCAGAGCTATATATAGTGGTACATGTGGTATGCAAGGAAGGGAGGATTGTTTCAGAAAAGCAGAAGAATAAGGTGCTTACATGGCGGAGGCCAAGAAATAACACAGATGTTAGAGGGTTTTTAGGCATTTGTACATATGTAAGAATGTTTATTCGAGATTTTGCTTTGTTGTCTACACCTTCAATGCACTTAACGAGAAAAGATGTTGTATGGCATTGGAAGGAGGAATGTGATGAGTCATTTGAGTTTTTGAAAAGTATTGTACGAAAAGATATTCTTTTGAAGAGATTGGAGTATGGACCAGATGCTGGGAAAATCACTCTAGCGGTGGATTCTAGTGTGTCTGAAGTGGGCGCAGTTTTGATGCAAGAGGATGAGGAAGGTTATGATAGACCTGTCCTTTATGAATCTAAGACTTTTACTAGAGTAGAGTCTAGGCACTCTCAGTCTAAGCTGGAGTTATGCGGAGTAGCAAAGATTCTTAAGCTACAATGGATGCTTTGGGGGAAAAATTTTGAGTTGCAGTTTGATGGGCTATTGTTTGTGCAAATGATTAGTAGCCTGAGTTTACCAGATGCGCCCATGACGAGGTGGGTGGCTCAGATTAATCTTTTTTCTTTTGATTTAGTCCATAATCCAGGAAAGTTGCTCACTATTCCAGATTCATTATCTAGAAGACTGTTGTGTGAAGAAGACTCAGAAGCTAAAGAATTAAAAGAAGGTAAGAGATGGGTAAACAGGATAGATTATTGTTATGAAAGATTTGGCAAGGTTCTCTGCAATGACAATAAACTAGCAGGAAAATTTGTCCGCAATGACAATAAAATAGTAGCATGGAATGTCCGTAAAGAGATAAAACTAGGTGTTGATGATGTGAAGGATGTTTGTAGAAAAATTAGTCTGCAACTGTATTTAGGGAAGGCTGAAGCTAATGTGGCAACAAGGAGTGCGGTAGGGGAGGAAGTGGAAGAGTTAGATGACAAAGATGATTCAAGGGGAAGTCAAGATAGTAGTACTCAGCCAGAAGGGGGGGAGTATTTTGAAGATGACGCATCTACAGATGAGGGAGTAGAGCTGTTAAGGTTATATTTGGAAGGTAATAGTTGACCAGATTTTTGCAATAAAAAGGGCTGGCCCAATATTGAGAAGCGCACTAAAGGCTATTTTATTAAATATGAGAGGTTATGGAAGAATCAAGCTAGGTTCCCTCAGTTAGTTGTTTAAACTAGGGAAAGGAAGGAGAAGATACTCAGGGATTTACATGAGAATTTAGGACATAGAGGTCAAGACAAGACATATTTCAGAGTTAGCGAAAGATTCTGGTGGCCCAATATGAAGAATGAAGTAAGAGATTGGGTTAAATTTTGTCCTGAATGTCAGCGCAGGAGTTACAGAAAGCCAAAAGAGAAAAGTAGAGTGACGGGCAAAGATACTGTTTTTGGTAGGGTCAGTTTAGATGCAGTTCATTTAAAATAAGGATGCTTTAAATACTTGGTAGTAGCCAGGGATGATCTATCAGGATGGGTTGAAGCAGCGCCATTGGTAAATCTTAAGGCAAGTAATGTAGCTGAATTATTGAAGAAAGAATGGATATATAGGTATGGGGTAATGAAGATGGTGACCGTAGATGGTGGCAAGAAATGTGCTGGAGAATTCCAAGAGATAGTCAAAGGCATTGGTTCAAAGTTACAAGTTGCAACACCATATTATCCTGAAGCAGAGGGGATGGTAGAAAGAGGGAATTAAGTTATAAAGGATGTGCTAGTTAGATTATGTGGGAATAATGGGTCAAAGTTGAAGAACTACTTGCCATTAGTTTTGTTTGCAGACAGGATTTCAGTTAAAAGGACAACAGGGTTTTCACCGTATGAACTTATGTTTAGTCAAAGGGCGGTATTACCTATTGATCTAGAGGCTGGATCTTTTCTAGGATGTGACTAGGATCAAGTGTTCTCAACTGAAGATTTGATTCTAGCAAGGGTAGCGCAGCTTGAAAGGAAAGATGAGTTTGTGGATAAGACATATAATAGAATGATGCAGATCCATGACATGTTGGTTAAATATTGGGATGAGTGTTTAGTGCATAGGTTAAGGAAGCCATTGATACCAGGAGATTTGGTTTTGGTTTATAATAGAAGTTTAGAAAGCCAATGGGGGAAGATGTTTGCTGACAGATGGAACAGTCATTATAGGATAAGAAAGCAGATAACTGGGGGGTCTTACTTACTGGAGGAACTGGATGGTACTGAATGGTAGCAACATGTGGCTGCAGATAAGATCAAAAGATTCTACCCAAGGGGTGTTCCAGTGATACAAGATAGCCTCCATTATGAGGAAAAACTACCAGAATGACCTCTGGGAAGAGGCTAACCTATCAATGTTCTTTATGTTTTTTTATTATATTTTATGTTACCTCCAGGAAGAGGTTAAACTAACAAGTTATTTTAAGCTTTGTTTTTCTAAGAGGACTCACAGGAGGCTTTGACACAGTTTGTGACGGATAGAGGGCACTAACTGGAAGTTAGGTGGACTATAGGTGAACAGGCAACTGGCATAAGCGCTCAGATGAGGGCGTAGAGGAAAATGAAATCTTATATTTTCATTGTTTGAGGTGACATGATGAGATAGGTAATTGGATTAAAGGAGATGCATACCATGTAAACACACAAGATTCTGGGAATTTAGCTAATGAGTTAACAAACCAGGAGTGGAATAACGATCTATAGATGGGGTGCTCTACAGTTTGATTCTTATTAACATTTTGTATTTCTGTATTTCAGTAAAGGTGGTAAAGTTTTATGATTTAAAGTTTATTTATGAATTTTTTTTATTGGCTTTACAGTTTTTTAAAGAAAGTAGAGGGAGCAAAGCTAGGTGCTCTAAATTTAGAAGACAAGTAGTATGGAAGACAGGTGTAAAAGAATAGTGCCGTGTCTAAAATGATTATTTAAAGGCATAGCAAAAAAAAAGAGATGAAGACTATGTACATGGATAATGGACAGAGAAGGATCATATGGAGAGCGCTAGTGGACTATTCAGCATTGTGGTTAAAGCTATCAGGATATCCTTTCCAGTCTTCAGGCATGAAAAAATGACGAGGATTGGAAGGGAATCCAAGAATAGTTGATGAGCTGATTTCTTTCATTAGTTGACCTATCATTTCTATATGGGTGTAGCGAGCTTCAAGTTCAGCACCGGAAAAATCTGGTGTGTTATAATAGGATAGAGACATAGTGTCATATATAAGGCGAATCCTGGAAAAAATTTGCATGGAATGAACAAAGGGTTAAGGAATAGTAACCCATCCCAGGGATATGGATTCATTGAAGCCTGAAAAAGAGTCAGCGGGTATGGAAAGCATAATTATAATGAAGGGTACTTACTTGCTAATAAATTTTGTGGGCGCTCTGATGGCGAAGTAAAGGTAACCGCATCAGGAGCAGCTGTGGTGGAGCCTGAGCACATGGAAGCATTAGAGCTCGGAGTGGAAGAAGGGCAGTTCTAGGCTGGATAGATATTTTGCGCCTGGGAAAACTAGGAAGCATTGGTGATTCATTAGTAAAGTTAGTATTGGTAGAAGAGTTGGGGCTAGTGGGACTAGTGGTTGTAATTATGGGGGTGGTACTGGTAGAGCTAGGTGGAAAGAGAATATAGCCAGTAGGCTGAGGAGGATTTTGGTTTAGAGAGATATTGCAAGCTTTGTGGTATCTAAAGCAATTGTCACAGGCAGGTCTAAAGGAGGCATATCCCCGAGGTCTAGAAAATGTACAATGAGAGTTGCTGCATTTACAAAATGAGCATGCTTGATCTCTGGAAACTGTACAGTATTGAGTCATGATATTTGGATGAAGGTAATTTAGGTTATTAGATGGTCTATTTATAAGTTAATAATGGCATTATAGAGGAGACATCAGTTGCGCAATATCTTACTTGAGCACTAAATGGTTTCTAAGAAGGATGTGAAAGATTTTCATCATAATGAAGGGCCCAAGGAAAGGCAAATCTGTCGGGGTAAAGAGAAAGTCATATATTGTGAAGATCTTAAGACTTCAAGAGAATGCATGCATATATGACGCAGGGGATTTATTTGCTGCTATAGGGAGTAGCACTGATCTCAAATTTATTTTGTGTTTATTGTTTCATCCTTCATAGGCACTTAGTAGTAAGGTGCACTTTCAAGTTTGGAAGAAGGATGATTTTTTTTGGCAACTCATCTTGCAGTTGTAGGGCTCTCACAGAAAATTCAAGATGAGCAAAGAAATTGTTTTATTATTTTTTATTTTACATGCTATGTACAATTTATAAGGAATATACACAAGGAAGATTTTTTTAGTACTCTGCATCATCAAAGATTGGGATGCAGAAGGCCCAGTTGCTAACAGCCTCTTGCATGTTTTGTTGCAAAGTGGTTATTAGCTGTTTGCATTTATTATACTTGGCGTGAGTATATACCCGGACTGACTCAAGAAACTCCTTGAAGGCAGCTATCATATTGTTCATACGACGCATGGTTGCATCGTATGGTACGCAGGCAAACTTCTCTGAGAATTCCCAGTTTTGAGCCATGGGGGGCTCTTCCTCATTGACGTTAGGAGAAATATTGGTTGGCCAATCATCCGGGATGATGGCATCATAAACTGGTTTAAGGGCAGTCAAGTCAGGAGTTGGTGTACGAGGAGTACACTCTGGAATAGGCTTGGTGTCCTAGACAGGATCTTCTTCCAAGGCTGGAAGGAATAAAGGAACATTAGGAGGTGGAGGCTTTTCAGCCTAAGGAGTTCCTGGCGCATTTTAAAAGAGGAAAGAGAGAATGTTAGTGTTAGAAGAGGGAGAAGAAGGAAAAGAAGACTTACTGTAATCTCCTCTGAAAAGAGAGATCTAGGGATAGAAGCAACACTACTGGGTGTAGGTACGCGGTAACCAACCTTGACTTGTTTGTTGTCAGCAGGGGTTGAAGGAGTAGGCGCAGGGCGCTTGATGGTCATCTGACTCATCATATTTGTAGTAGAAGTGTTGGGGTCCAGGAGTGCAACAGTGGGAGGCCCATTGTAACTACACTTCTTTTTGCGTTTTTTACAGTAATCGCATGACTAGGAAAGAAAGTAATAGAAGTTAGTAATAGGAAGAAAGGAAGGAAGAGAAGCAAAGAAAATTTGCACTAAAGAAACTATTTCCATGGTGGGCTTTTGAGAAGTGGAAGGGAGTTATGCCATTCTCTATGCAGCACGTGCATCTTGTCCCATCCATCAGCGTAGTTACTGGTGTCCTAGGTGGAGCAGCAGTGGGATGTGTGCACAAAAACTGTCGGATTGCGTCCACAATGTTGGCGGTATTTTTGGTCTTAATGGAAGTGTTTCTAGTATTCACTGAAGGATATAAATAAGAAGGTAAAGATGATGATTGGTAGTGAGTGAGGGAAGAAGTTGGATGATGGAGGAAGAAAACGCTGTGAGACGCGGGGTATTTATAGGCTCCTGGGGAAATTCGCGAGTATAGGGAGAATGTGGTATGCGCCTCACAGGTAGCATAATTTTGGACCAATCAGCTTGTGTAGTCCAGGAAGAACAAAGGGATTCATAGCGCAGTAGGTAGTGCTAAAATATAATATGTATTTGTGAGTTTCAAAGAACAAAGGGAAATAGAAGCGCGGAAGAGGATTCAGGGTCTGTGTGCTTGTATTTTGCATCAGGATGCGCCACACAATGGGGAATTGTGTGTTATCAATTTAGGATTGCAAGAGCTGAACAATATGAATTTGTATTTTCCAATAATTGTGTGTTACACATTAAGGAAAGAATTATGGCTTAAGGAAGGACCCAATTGCATAGTATACTGCACCTCGGCTAGTGTGGTAACTTACTGAAACAGGTAATGTAGGAGGTTAACTAGTTAAGTAAGCTGTCAGAACTATGGACTTAGTAATTAAGTAAGGAGAGCGGGGACTCAATCACAAAGCTTCCCAAGAGTCAAGGCGACTAGGATCAGGGTTATAAGGAGTCAAAACTTAGAAGTAGCTCTGAAACAAAACAAAGGTACAGTCAGGAGGGTGCATGTGGAGTATGAGTGAAACAATTTAATACTGGTGTTTGTAAGCATAGGGTGTTATTAGGTGCTGTAGTTTTTACAAGCAATGTACATAGTTTACTAATAGTTTGGTTATTGTTTTACTAATGTGGAGGTAGAGTCAGCACTGGAGATCCATTATTGAACTGTGTCTTGAGCGCTGGAAAAATATAAAAATGAGGACTATTCGATAGGGATAGCGTGTCACATCTAGTAAGAAAGTAAACATAACAATTGAAAAATAATTGGTTAGCATACATGTAGTTAATAATTGTGAATTCAAGTATAAGAAATTTGATTTTCTGCAATTAATTGTTTGAGAATATATTAGAGATATTTCTGAGTCTTTTGTCATTTGTGCGTCTGTGTGTTTGGATTTCATATAATATAGTAAAAGAATGCAACATAGAGAGAAAATATAGATTCAGTAGGATTGACTATTATTATTGTTATTTTATTGCTATAATAAGGCATATTCAAAGAGAGCGCTTCAAGAGGGAGTAGCTGTGGATATTAGCGCTTTTTAAGAATAGAAATATCAAGATAGTGATACTTTTTTTTCCTGATCTTTTAAACTCATCTCTCAACTTATAAACTTTCTAATCAAATATTAGTGTTACACATTATTGTGCTGTCTTTACAAATAAGAGTGGCAGGCGCTTCTTCTTAGAAATTGAAAAGAAGAACCAACCCATCTCGCATTGTGTCTACTGCTTAGTACTTTATAACTCTCTACACCAGGACTATTGGATGGTCTTAATGGTGGCTCCAGGAACAATGGCCAGTTTAAAATGATTTTGGAACAATTACCCGACTTAATGGTGATGCTGTGACAAAGTCCAGACTTGGATGGTTTAGTGAAGTGGGAAATGGGACAACAGATATCAGGGCTGATGAAAAAGGGGAGCAAACAGAGATAAAGATATTTTTCATGTTAGTAAATAATAAAGAATTTAACATGAAATAATAAGAATCAGAATGTAACATTACCTGATGATAACTGGGAGCAAACAGAGATAGAAAAATTAATGAGTTTTGCAATCTATGTATACTCTCAATTATCATCAGTATAAGTTAATCATTAATATAGGTTTCAATAAATTTGATGTAATTATGTTCTCAGAAATATGTATTTTTTATGCAGCCATATGTATAAATGTAGCTGAATGAGTGACACACAATGACATTTTAGATGCTATATTAATCAACAGAATAATAATGATAAAATAAAAAAGTTTTATATGTATTTTTATAAGAGTATGTGTAATAACAAGTGTCATGAAGTGTTATGTGTATTAGAGAGAAAACAAGTGACCAAAGGAGTCTAACATGACCCTCATATTCTGACATTAACTATGCGTCCATATCTTAACTAGTAGTATGTATAACAAGAAGTAGAGTTTGAAAATTAAGTTGGCTCTGAGTTACGAGACATCAGTTTTTAAATTTGCAGTTTCACAATGGGGTGCAGCAATTATGACTACGCACAAAGTAGGATATCCCTGATGGGGATATTTTAGGGAGGGACATAAGGATAGAAAAATATTTTCAAGATAAATATGGGTCAGGAAAATATGTGCAAATAAAATATGTGAGGAAAATAAGTGTAAGAAAAATATCTTGCAACCATGGGAATTCTTTTTTTCTCAAGAAAATGATTTTTACTTCATTTTTTATTTTTTTTATTTTTTTTTTTAAATTTATTTGAAAAAAAAAATTCTCATCGTTGCAAATGATTTTCTTACACTTACTTTTCTTGCACATATTTTTCTGGCACTTACTATTCTTACATTTATTCTTCTGACCTTATGTCCCTCCCTAAAATATCCCCATCAGGGATATCTTACTTGGTGGGTAGTGTATGCAACAGTTGGGCAAAAGTTTCAAATCATCAGTTTCCACTACAGCACATGTTTGTTTTGTTACGGGGTGCAACAATTACGCAAAAGTTGTGCGACAGTTACAAAACAATTTTTTGGTGCATTTAAGACCCACCTAAGACCTTTAAGTTCCAAAAATAATTGCTACATAACTGTTGCATAATCGTTGCGCCTTTGTTGCGCCCCAAGACAAAAAAAAACATTTATTGTAGTGCTAGGGCCCATGCAACTGCTTTCTCACAAGTGTACTTGGGTCACTGTCCTCTCAACTACTAACTGTACAGATTCAAAATCTCAAACTCACCTTTCAGTGACAAATGTGGCAACAACTGCAAGGTCACCCAAGAACATCTCTTACTTTTCTGCGCTGCTCTCGCAGAATTAAGGAAGTCCCTCATCTTAAAAGCCATTACTCAAAAAGTTCCTTTTCATATGTTTGCCCTCCTCTTTCCTTCTAACATTATTTCAGATGTTGCCTCTTTTCTTGTTAACTCCGGTAGATTATTGAAAAATCTAACTTTATAGGCCTAAGAACTGTCAAAATAATTATTCACATCTTGTATCCCCTCTGCTCAGCTTGACTTTGATTCATGCATTCCTTCTGTTCAGTTTTCCGAGATCCTCGTATATCCCTCTTGTATCATTTTGCCCCTGCATTTGCTGCCTGAACTTGCTCAGTTACTAATATCTCACTGTTAATTATGTGATTAGTTCTCATTAAACTGCACCCCTCTCAGTCATTTCTTAATACTTTGCCCTTGTTACTATCACTCCGTAAATGGGACACCTCCCTGAGATAAAAGGTGCCATTTTTTGTGCCCTTTTAGCTCAAGCTAGTCGGCCCTAATTACAAGTTTGTCCTCTTATTTTTCTTATTCTCCATTTTTCCTTCCTTACTTATTATTATATCAACCTTTAGGTATAACTGGCTCATTATGTTTCTCAATTTGTGCATTACTAATTTACTACTTGGCTTAATACCAAAGGTCTATTGTACAGTGGGGTGACAAAAGTATCCACCTGTTTTCATTTTTTTGTATCTCAATAAATACTCACTCTACACATATGCAACATGGTACCTCACAACTCAGACAACCATGTAGAAAACAATCATTGCAATAAATTTTTGATTTGCAAATGTTTTAATAAAAAGAATGAAATTATAACAAATGACAACCCTCATCTCACCAATGGGTTGAGCCACCATTGGCATCAACCACAGCCTGCATCCTGGCAGGCATAGATGCAATCAAATTATCTAACTTTTGGCTTGGAAGGTCATCCCAAGCCTGTTGAATTGCCTCATGCATTTCAGGTATTGCCTTTGGCTGATAAAGCATGGAAATCACATTTTTGAGGTCCTTCCAAATGTTCTCAATTGGATTGAGGTCAGGAGACAGGGTTGGCCAGTTTAGCATCTTTTGTAAGCTGACAGCGCTTCGGAAGTCATTGACAATTTGAAAGGTATGTATTGGGGAATTATCTTCCATGAGTGTAAGTTGGTTGTCCTCATCAGTTTTACAAGCCAGGGGAGTAAATTTGAAAGGTAGACATTCTCAATGAAGTGCTTTGTTGTTTTCTGCTTGGGAGGAAGAAAAACACGTGGAACCTTCACATTACCATGAAAAGATCCCCATACCATTACAGAAGAACGCCCACTCTTGAAAGTGGACGTGAGACAATACTTATCAAACTTTTCTTTAGCTTGACACCACACTAATACTTGTCTTGACTGCTTGCCAATCTCAAAACTTGACTCGTCAGACCACAGGACCAAATTCCAATCACTAACTGTCCAGTTCGAGTGCTCACAAGCAAATTTAAGGTGTCAACTTTCATGCATGGTATTGATAAATGGCTTTTTAACAGAAACTTGACTATGGAAATTAAGTTTGTTTGCACGTTGGGACAGGGTTTGAGCAGATATATTCGAAGTAAGGGTGTCGGCAATTTCTGCTTTTGTTGATTTTCTATTTTTTTTAGGCTTCGTGCTATTTCACGCATGTCACGCTCAGTTGTTTTGCAAGGTCAGCCACAGCGAGGGGCAGTCTCCACTGTGCCAGTGACATCATGTTTTTTGATGATATCACACACAGTGACCCAAGGAAAGCCATAACATTGTGAGATTTGATAGGGATTGGCACCCCACATTGACATGCCAACAATTTTGGCCTTCTCCTCAGTCGTCAAATACTTTGTTTGAGCTGGAGTTTGAGGCATAGGTGAAGAGATTGGGTAGAATAGGAGGTAAGGAAAATAACCAGTATTCCCCTGGTGGTGTGAGTGGCTGTTGTGGTGGTATGAGGAAGAAAATGAAAAAGGTGATCGTGAAGATTATGCATGCAGCAGGTGGATACTTTTGTCACCCCACTGTACTTATCTATTTGTTATCTTGCAATTTTAGTTAAGCGAGTCCGTCCTATTTACAGGAATAACTGGCTCATTAAGTTTCTCGAGTCGCCCATTACTAATTTACTCCTTGGCTTTATACCAAAGACCAAAAGGCCTTTCTGTTTACAAGTACAAGTTATGTCTTCAACCATATTAGTTCTTCTCCTATTGCACAGTTTAGCGTTGTTTTCCTTTTCTACCCATTTTTGATTACATATATTGTCAGCCTATCCTTAATGCCCCGTGTTGGGTGAGATTGTAAGAAATTAAAAAAAACTGTTACGAAGCATTTGTTTTTGTACTTAAGACCCACCTAAGACCTTTAAGTGCCAAGAAAAATTGTTACATAAATGTTTCGTAATCGTTGCGCAATTGTTGCGCCCCAAGACGAAACGAATATTTATTGTAGTGTTCCTTTCCTTCATGGCCCTCGCTGGGTGAGATTGAAGGAAATAAATAAATAAAATCAATTACGAAACAGTTTTTTTTTGCACTTGAGACCCACCTAAGACCTGTATGTGTTAAAAAATTGTTACATAAATGTTTCGTAATCATTGCGCATTTGTTGCGCCCCAAGACAAAACAAACATTTGTTGAAGAGTATATTGGTAAATCATTTTTTTGTTAGGCTAACTTTTTTTGTCAAAATTTCCGCAAACTTTTGCAACTTTGTTGCAAGAAATGATATCAAATAAAATTCTTTTCAGGACAAAATAGTTTATAGGAGTTTCCCATTTTGAACGTTAATTCGCTTAGATTTCTTAGTTCACCTCTTTATTCCTCATAAAATTTTGATACTAGTAAAACTTTTAAGTCAAATATTTTTCACCTCTAAAAATTAGAGAAGGCTCAGGACTTGAATGAGATTAAACTAAGCCAATGAAGAATGCTCAAAATTAAATAAGATCTAACCTTTATACTCAATCTCATGGAGAAAGTGTGACTCAATCATTAATAGGCGATCATTTGATGGTTCATCTTTATGGCATCAGATTACAATATGCTAGTCAAATTTGTAATCGGAGAGCCTTACGAAAGTATAGAAACGATTAAGAATAAAATTAATCTCATGTATGAAAAACTCTAAAAGCATTCGAAAAAATTACAGGTTATTGTAAATCAATATGTCAGGTCGGTCTTTTTTTTATTTTAAAGCAAGACATAGAAATTCCGCCTACTTTCTAGCTTTTGACGCAAAGTTGTAAATTTGACTATTGTCACTCTCACGCAATCAACTCTTGTTTGATTGAGAGTCTTTTCCATTTTATTCGTTTCGGGAAACGGGGATGAAAATGTCCAATTCAACATGGGAATTCAAGAGGGGACTTGATCAGTGGACAGAAATTCGAGTTGAGTTGTAAGTAGTCATCTAGATAGACATGCATACCATCTCCTTTTTTCTTATCAGAAGATCCACTTTGTTTATACTTGTCTTTGATTTAGGTGGCGCATTTGGAAATAAAATTATATTGATTTCGATTCTGTTATTCAACAAACAATCTCAGCGAAACAAAAGCCTACCGGGGTTTGACTTTATGTCTTTTGCAATTTTTTGGTAATAACTCAATCGATTTTGTACTGTATATGCTGCACAGGTTGTTAGTATGTAGAAAAAGTGATATTTCCGTCTTTAGATATATAACAACTAAGGTTATGACCCAAAAAAATCAAGGGTTTTCATTGGACAGAAGAAAGAATCCGATGTCAGAATTATTAAAAAAGTTTTTTTTTTCAAAAGAAAACAGGTCAAGATATACAGTTACTTGAAAAAAGCTTGCTGTGTTTTTGACTTCCATCCCCTGCTGAAATCATGAATTTAGGTCGCATTTGGCGGGGGATGAGGAGTGAATAAAGAGCTAGGTTTTTCCAAGTAGCTGTATATTCCTCACTTCTTATTCTATAAACGCGATAGAATAAAACCACTTACTCACAGGTGTTCTTTTGACCTATCTAACGTCTTAGAATGTTAGATTACTGAAAAATAACTTACTGTTTTTAGCTTTCCCTTCTTCTCCAAACACAAACTCAACCCCTTTTTCAGCCCGCTTTTCTAACAGATGGTGTATATCACGACAGTATATGAAATTAATTATTCGTAAATAAAGTACAGAAAAAAGGAGTAGTTTTAAAAAATGGTTAATCATGTTGGAAACTGAAAATATAGTGCAAATTATATAAAGAAAAAGAGTAAACGGAAAAATATATTTCAGATAAAGTTCAAAAGTACATGGCCTCAGCATAATATTATATACTTGAGAGCCAGAGTCATCATTGTAAGAAACAGAAGCCCATGAATGGTGCTCTCTTTCCTTTTTAGTACTAGGAAATTGTATCGAGTTTCAATGAACTTATCTTATCTTAATCCATTCATTTACGAACTCCTTTATATTATCAAGTCCCATCAAGTCGTGGAACTGAGTTGTAAAACGAAACCTAAACTAAAAAAGTAAGGTTTCAACAATTGTTACTTAGGCGGGACCTCTTATGGTAATCCTGGGCTTTATTCCGCCCGTTCTTTTTACGTAGTCACAATTAGTATTACACCTGATTAAGTGGAATAAATAAATAAAGTTGGTAGTAATGATCAAATCCAGTTGAGTTGCGTTATCAAGCAAAGTATTAGCCAACACAAGAATTGAACTAAATGGTGAAACGAGCAGATTTTTTGGCAAAATCGAAGAACCTGATGATAAATTTCAGTCACAGGTAGTAAATGCGAGTCAGAAAAAGAGAGTCTAAGACACTTGGAGCCATCCCATAGTGCTACTCGTGCGACCGTTAAGGCTGGGTATCCGTTGAAGAATGAAAAAGATTTGGGTAACCATATATTCTTTTTTAAATTTGCACCAAATAAGTGCAGCCATATTGAAAATGATTGGCAGAGTTGTAAAAAATTTCTTCCCAATTGCACAGCTAAATCTGGCTAATTACGCTGTCAAATGACGTAATCAGCCAGATTCTGCTGTGAAAAGAAAATATAATAGGGTGTACCAATTGGTCCCAATATAGCTATACTAGTGAAGGAATAATTCTGAAGTAAATGGTGCCTTCGAATAGACCTCATCAACAATATACTTTACCACATCACCTAAAACTTTCGATATGAGCATTAACAGCACCCAAGAAAAAAAATACTATCAGTATAGGGCAGAGACGACCAAAATGCTGATTAAAAACAATGATGATATATTGCTAGGAAAAAGACTTTTATGCAAAAAAAAAAAAAAAAAAAAAGTAGCCGAAAATACGAGTCATCTCTTGAAAAGTAACAATCTTAGCTTCATTAGTTTTGCATGACCGTCGAAATTATTTAATGGGCCACATGTATTGTACCAATAATCGATCAAATGTGACCTGTGATGAAGTATAGACACTGTGTCAGCCACAATGAATTCAAAAAGAAATCAAATACCATCACCAACTAGCAGACGAAGTATCAACCAAAATCACTTGGGAAACTGCCAAACATGACACTGCTTCGAATGTTCGCCTCGTCTTTGGGCGCAACAATGACGAAACGAATGCGCAACAGTTACAGCTAATACTGGAAAGCTTGCAGTTGTCTTGCATCCCACCCCCAGCCAAAATCATGAGTTTAGGTCAGATGACCTATGCTTTTGGCGGGGGATGAGAGGCAAGACAACCTCAAGCTTTCCAAGATTAGCTGTATATAGCAATTGTTTTTACCACTTAAAGGTCTTAAGTGGGTCTTAAGTGCAAAAAGCAATTGTTTCATTACTGTTGCAAAACTGTTGCATAATTGTTGCGCCCCATGGTGAAACAAAAATGTGACATAATGTGATCCGTTTGCGCCCACAGGATGTATAGTCGATGGATTGCCTACACGTGACACCTAGACACAGTCCATTTTAGCATCAATAGGGAGTGTCAAGGGTATCAAATCAGCACTTAAGTTAAGTGTTGGTTTCAACCCAAATCATGCATTACATACCAACCTCTAGTTTTTGAAATAAATGGGCTATTTAAAGGATAATCATACCTAATTTTTTGTGAAGGAGTGATTTGAATGAAAACAGCATGTCATTTCAGTTTTGAAATAAACCAGTTTTGGTGCCATTGTAGTTTAAAAATAAAAAACTAATAAAATGTTGATTGGATCAAAATTAATTTCTGATTTCTAAGTGCTGATGTGCTTACTTTGACATCCCCTAAGTGTTAGTAAAAATTGATTACTTAAAACTTGTAGCAGTTATTAGTTAGATACTTCTAAAACAAGTTACAACTATTTTGATTTCTCACATTACTTGACCCTAGTCATTACAAAACTCTTATTATAAGTAGACCCTAGCATCAAACAAGATCAATTAGTGAAACATGTAATGGTAGAGAAGACTTAGATACAATATAAATACTGTGTTGTTTGTATCTTTCTCATCACTTGTCTTCTCTTTACTCATCTAAGTTACTTTTCATCTTACAATTGACGAGAAGGTGTGTAGTGCTACTTAGATGTCCTATTATTATAACTAATATTTTCTTATATGCAGGTTAGCACATCGCATCAGTAGCTAAAGGTCTCCATCTCACTGTTAAAGATAGGAAGAACTTACGCTTTGATAAAGGTTTGGCATGACTTACTTAGTTCTCTTTATTTTCTTACTTAATATTGCTTTGTTATAGGTTGGCATAAATCTTCGTAACATTTATATAGTTTAGTAGATTAATTCTTTTGATCATATCTACTCAGGTGTGCCAACTCTGCAATAACATCACTTGTCTTCTCTTTACTCATCTAAGTTACTTTTCATCTTACAATTGATGAGCAGGTTAGCACATCGCATCAGTAGCTAAAGGTCTCCATCTCACTGTTAAAGATAGGAAGAACTTATGCTTTGATAAAGGTTGGCATAAATCTTCGTAACATTTATATAGTTTAGTAGATTAATTCTTTTGATCATATCTACTCAGGTTAGCACATCACATCAGTAGCTAAAGGTCTCCATCTCACTGTTAAAGATAGGAAGAACTTACACTTTGATAAAGGTTAGCACATCGCATCAGTAGCTAAAGTTCTCCATCTCACTGTTAAAGATAGGAAGAACTTACGCTTTGATAAAGACTCTTTTCTAATTCTAAGAGCATGTGCAATGGCCAGATAAGTGTTCTGGCCACAGTAGAATGACTCTTGAAGTCACTTTGCTGCAAGCAGAATCCAAAGAAGGTGGAGATACTTAAGAAACTCCTGTCCTCCTATGTAGAAATGTGAAATGTAGTTTTCTGAGTTTATAGGTCTTCTTGAATAGATGGAATTCTGATGTTGAGTTTGAGAGTTTGCTGTAAATAAGATTTTTGAAACCTGAAAAAGAAAAATCTGAAATGCAACAAAAGTTACACCAGCCAAAAATACATAGTACAAGTTTTTTTTGATTTTGAGTTAATTATTTAATTTAAATTGCTAAGATAATGTGGAAACAATGAACCAGTAACATAATAAGTGTAAAATACTAAATTAAAATATTAAAAATAAATTTAATAGGGGGTATTAAAGTTAGAAATCTGTAAATATTTAAAAGGTGTTTAACAACACAAAAATAAAGCTACAGAGTTGAAATTATTTCCCAGTAAAAAGGTGCTTTGGGGGAACAATATGCCATATATGAAAAACAAATCATGGCTAATTTGATGGAAAAAATGGGTATTTTAATATTAAAGATATTTCAGTTTGATACCCCCTAATATGGGGACAAAGGCCCAACGAACAGGTGATGGAGAGCAAGAGGCAATGGCCCAACAGTGATACTGAATTGGTAATAAAGAGAATATCACCTGATTTGACAATTAGTCTGGAACAATGGCCAGAGTTGATGGTGAAGTGGAGGAAAAAATCCAACAAGTGACTGAGATGGGTACAATGGCTTGGAATAGTGGTGATGTGGGGGATAATGCCCAACTTGTTGATGGTGCTAAGACAATGGCCAGTCATAATTTATGATGCAGGGAAACTACAGCCCAACTTATTAGGGGGTATCAATGTTCAGGGATCTGCAATTAGGGATCAGGAATTTTTTTTCCCGGGATCAGACATTATTAATTGCGGAAGATTCTTATCCACTAGCCCCAGGGCTAGTGGATAAGAAATCCACGATCATGCATTATCCCGCCTCTTATACCCCAATTTCCATTCCTAATTCCTGATCCCAAACTCATCCCATCTGTCAGCCAAAATATCCTTAGGACTGAGTATTTCTTATGCTTAAAATAAGATAACCTTAACTAGATTAAGCTTATATCTTAAAAATAAGGTTAAAATAATAATATATATTATTTTATTATATATATATATAATTATTATTCTATTATATAATTTATAATAGTTTAAATAGCTTATCCATGGCCTAATAATACTTATTGAGGTGTTAATGGAGTCATAATATACTTATCTTAAGTGATATGAAGTAATTATTGACATACATAAGCTTATATGTATACATAAATCTAATATTCAGTGAAATATGCAGTATATTATGTATATTTAGGTATATAAGTGGGTTTTAGCCCCTTAATAGCCTATAACCTTTGTTTTTCTGCTTATTTTAGGTCATATGGACGAAATCAGTGGACTCACAACTCCTACAGAAGCATAGACACCTATATCAGGCGCATACACCCAGTTTGGACAACTAAAATTACTTCCTTGGATGGTTATTCACGGATTTATGGGTTGGAAGGATGTTTCTGGGTTAATGTGGATGCTTGGGGATGTTATTGCGGGCTTGGACATTTTATTTGTTTCCTTTATATGCTTTTAGTTTCATTAAATCTCTTTTTGATCATTTATTTTACCTGTTTCTTTATGGTATCCGCTTTTATCTGGGTTTTCTATTTATGGTATGACTCTGTGTTATTATTAATAGTGATGGAGGGTCCTTACTGGAGGTCTGGGTGTTGAAACTGCCTGAAGTGGACGCCATGGGGAGGTGATGAGCCCTCACAGTGCTGTAATTGCCAGGGATAGCAGTGACATCATCTGGATTGAAGGTCTGTGCACTCCAGTGGATTTGAGTATAAGTAAGGAGGGATTTTGACGGTTTATTATCATCGTTCAATTACTACACTTCAAACAAACACTACAATACAATTATTAGTATTCAGAAATATATTATAAAGCCCTTATAAATTGATATTATCTTTATAAAAGCTATAACTATATTTTATTCTTCTATTTTCCACCACTAGCACGCATTTAAATCCAAGTATTGTGAGTTTTATTTGAGTATAACTATTCTATTAGTCTTACCCTGAGGCTTAATCACTAAATCATTTATTAATAAGTAGTAGGACCATAAAATAACACTATTATATCATACTTATATACTAGACTATACTGACAATTGGGGGTCTTTCCTTATATTTTACTTATTATTTAGTATAAGCCTTGGGACGTGATTTTTACCTTAGTACTGCTCAAAATTAACCAAATATTTGGGTCTGCTGCATATTAGTGGGTCATCAAAACTCATTGATTGCGGAAAAGAACCCTTATAATAATTGTACTAATTTTTTATCATAAAAATTAGATATTTACAGTAGTAACTGTACCCAATATAAACCCAATTTCACTTGGTATTTGGACACCAATATAACACCCAATTAAATTGGTATTTGGCTAAAGCTTGGTAAGCTAATTATTCACCCTTATAGAGGTCTAGTTAAACTTATTATTATATTTTTAACAGATTTTTTCGAATTTTTCTTACAATTTATTTAAATAAATAAAGATATAAATTCAGGGTAAGCTCCATTGCTTTTTTATTAGTAATATAATTGCTAATATCTTTTGTCTACTAATTCCATAGAGTTTTTTCCTTTTGTAGACGTAAAATATTGTCATTCTGAACAATATGAGTGCTCCCCAGGACAGTGTAAGTGAACAGCCTGCTTATAATACCAGGTCTAAAGCTAACAAAAACTTTCCAGGACATCACCATGGAGGGACAACAGTACCCCCAGCCAGAAAGCATGAGTATAGATGAAAAGGACGCCCTCTTAAAAAAGATAACTATAAAAAAGACGTCTCCTCCTCTTCAGGATCAACTTTCCCACCTGGCCAAACAGGTTCTGAAGTTGGAGGAATCAAAATCTCTCATGTTCAAAGAAGTAGAGCAGTTTCAAAACAATTGCAAGGTAGGATTTCAGCAGATGAATCAGGCAATGGCAGAATTAAATGGAGGCCAGCCTAGTCAATCAAATCAGCAACCCCCTACCCAAGGAGGGTCCACTCACTCCCAGGAGAAAATCCTGGTAGAAAAATGGAAATGGGACTGGTTTCACCAACAGTAAACAAGCCACAGTTGCAACAGGGATCCACCCCCTCATCTGACTTCCTCAGCTCACCCTTACAAGGGAAAAAAGCGCCAAAAATCAGGACTGGCAACCATCCCTTGGTAAGTAACTTACCCTCTCAGATTAGACATAATACTGATAATTACAATATAGGTAATTCTATTGATTTTAAATCTGTACAAAAAATAGAGGAGGATTTAAGAAATTTAGGTTTTAGAGTAGATACACCTGACTTGTCTTTTTTCCATAATAACAGTACTATATACAATGATAATACAGTTAATCCTCAGTTGCAACCACCTACTAGTGAGATGAGAAGTTCACAGGAGAGTGAGAGAATTGAAAAGGAGGACATGGAATATTTTAACAATAATCCAACTGTACATAGAATTGTTTCAGCATTGTGGAATAGAATGACTGATTGTGAGGAACAGACAGTTAAGCTCACTAGTGATACAATTTCATCCTTAACATTGATCATTTCTCAATTAGCAACACGTAATAAAGAATTAGAGAAAGAACATTTGTCTCTAACTCTTAAATATGATTCATTGAGTAATAAATATAATGACCTTTCAAACAAATTTTGTGAGTTAGAAAAATTATATGAAACACACTTATTAAAGACTGAATCAAGAACAAAGTTATCTATTGCCCAGACAAATCAAAGTGTCTCTGAGTTGCTACAAAGATTAACTAAAGTTGAGATTGAAACTGCCAATCTACTAATGAACCAGGATAATCATAAGTATAATCAATATAATAATAATCCTTTCATTGGCAAAAGTGAATCTCATTCCTTCCCTGTACCACCACAATTAAAACCATCTGGTGGTAGTGTCAAATCTGAAAATGTAAGTCACAAATCCGTGCAGGAAGAAATACAAGACCATTTATCAAAAGTGAATGAGTTGTTGAATTTACCTAAGATTAGTGAGATAAAATCCAATCAGAAGAACTTGCCTAAGATAGATCAGTACCCAACTTATGATGGGGAAGCCAGCTCTGATTGGCAACATTTTATTCAAAGAATTGACAACTTGAAATTCTCATATAAGTTACCAGATGAAGAGATAACATCAAAATTAATTTCTTTATTTAAGTATGTTGCTTTATTATGGTTTGAAGCTGTCTTAAGTGAGGGTAGAGACTACTCTTGGGCTGAATGGAAACAACTTATTGAAAAACAATTTGGAGGTTCTAAATTCAGGCTTACTCAGCAAAGACTGTATGAGAAAACTAGGTATAATCCGTTGAATGGTGACAAACCTATGGTATTTTTAATGAATTTAAACAAAATATTAAAAGCCATTGATCCTCATATGGATTTTTACTTATGGAAAGATAAGATAATATACAAATTACCTATATCTGTAAGAGACATTGTTGTAGCTAGAACATTAAATGTTACTGAATATTCTGAATTTATTAATATTTGCAATGAAATATTATTAAACCATAAGTATGAATCAAGGTATTCCACTTATAAGCAAAATGTTGAACCTGTAAAAACTCAGAATTCAAAAACACTTCAGGAGAAGCAGAAAAAACCTACTGCACCTGTAGTACCTAAAAGGTAAGAGACAAATACTTGTTATAAGTGTAACAAACCTTGGGTAAAAGGTCACAAATGTGAGAAAAACATAAATATTGTTGAAAATCAACGTGAATCTGAAACTGAAACTGAAAAAAGTAAAGAATCAAGTGATTATGACAGCAATATCTCATATAGTGATGAAAATGAAGTCTGTATGTTGGAAGATGATTTGTACATCTTTGAAAATCCAATATTAAATATGGACTCAAATGAATCTTTAATGAATTTTGAAGATGCTGAAATCATTAAGGATATACAAGCTGATAACTTAAGAATGACACCTATCACGGTTCCAGCTATCATTTCTGGTGAAAATGTTAATATAGTATTGGACACAGGAGCTGCTGGTTCAGTTGTTTCCACTAATACATTACAAAAAATTGATAGTGAATATAAGTTTAAGCTTGAACCACTTCAAAATAAAAATTGGAGAGGTTTTGGATCAGTACTACACCCCATTGGTAAATACAAAGCGGCTGTTTTCTTTAAACACCAACATGGTTATGTAAGGGTAACTTGTGACTTTGTAGTAATGGATAATACTAATTGTAGTAACTGTTTTATCATTGGAAATGATATTCTGACTAAATTTGGTGTAAAATTAGACCCTGCTAATAACAATTTTACAATTGGCATGAATGGTAAAAGGAAATTTAAAATAAATTCTTTTAACACAGTCTTACACATTGAGTCAGTAACAAATTCCCCGTCTAAAGGAAGAGAATCCAATGAGATGGAACTTCTGGAAAAAGAAATTTCAAAAGCATCATTTGGCACTCAGATAAGTGAAACTGAGAAAGATAATATTATGGAATTAATTAAAGCTTTTCCAATGGCTTTTGCACATGGTACAAATGAACTTGGCCTTGTAAAAGATCATGAAATGAAAATTAGTTTAACCTGTGATATGGATAATATTCCTGCTAGTCTTAAAAAGAAACCATACCCTGCTTCACCAATGAAGAGGAAAGACATAGAGGATAATATTAAGATGTTATTGAAAATGAACATTCTTGAGAAGGTTGAGACTACGCCAAAATATTGTGTAATATCACCAGTGCTAATTTCTTATGAACAAGATAAAGCAAGACTGTGCGGTGATTATAGAGCATTAAATACATTTACAGTAGATTATATTTATCCCTTTCCAAGGATTGCCTCTATAAATGCTACCCTTAAAGGTGCTAAATATATAAGTTGCCTAGATGGAAATAAAGGGTACCATCAAATTCCTGTTGAAAAGAATTCACAGAACTTTTTGTTGATAACAACACACATGGGAATTTATAAGTATGTCAGAATGCCATTTGGACCAAAAAATGCTCCATCAGTATTTCAGAAGTTAATGGATATAACATTTCATAATGAAATGATTGAGGGATGGTTAATGGTATACATTGATGACATCATAGTGTTCTCTAAATCTTTTGATGAACACTTAATCCATTTAAGGAAAGTATTCCAGAAAATGGATGAAATAAAAATGACCCTTGCATTGAAAAAATGTTAATTTGGGTTTGAATCTTTAAAAGTGCTTGGTCATATTGTATCTGGCTTACAAATATGTGTAGACCAAAATAAAGTGGCTGCAATAAAAAATATTGGCATTCCTCAAAATGTGAAGGATGTACAATCTTTTCTTGGAATGTGTGGTTATTATAGACAATATATAAAAAACTACCAATCAATTGCTGCACCACTGACCACACTGATAAAGAAATCAGAAGCTTTCATTTGGAATAATGAAAGACAACAAGCTTTTGATAAGTTAAAAGAATGTTTAATGACAGCTTCTATCTTGGGATTACCAGATTTCCAATTACCTTTTGTATTATATACAGATGCAAGTTTTATTGGACTGGGTGCTGCTTTACATCAAAAACAACTTATTGAAGGAAAAATGTCAGAAGTAGTAATCTGCTATATTTCACATACTCTGAGAAGTGGTGAATTAAAATATGGTGCTACTCAACTTGAATGTTTGGCAGTAGTATGGGCTCTTGAAAAGCTACATTACTACCTTGAGGACCAAAAATTTGAGTTAATCACTGACTGTAGTGCAGTTAAGTCACTCTTAAACATGAAAACTCCTAATAGACACATGTTTAGATGGCAATTAGCTGTACAAGAATACAGAGGACGGATGACTATTACACATAGAGCAGGAACCTTGCACTCTAATGTAGATCTGTTATCTAGAGTACCTCTGCCTAATAATGATGATAATCCTGCTTATGTTCCTGAGTCAGAGATTATTAACATTTATGGAATTTATATTGTAGATCTTGAGGATGAATTTATGCAATCAATTCTTGATAATTATAATTCAGATCCTGACTTAAGTAAATTAACTACAATATTAAATGATCCATCTAATGCTTCAATGAATGTTTTAATAAAAACATTACCAATTAAGTATAAAGAGGCATTAGAGAAAGGAAAATTTTCCATTGAGGATGGTTTTATATATTACAGGAAAAAATTAAGTAATGTAATTGTAATTCCCCCTTCAATGAAGGAGTTAATGTTAAGTATATGTCATGATGATATATTAGCAGGTCATTTTGACTACCATAAAACATTAACCAGGGTAAAGAACACAGCTTGGTGGATTAACATGTCTGAGGATGTTCAGAAATATGTTGAAACATGTGATTCTTGTCAAAATTCTAAAAGATTAACAGGAAAAAGAGCTGGTTTATTACAACAAATTGAGCAACCAAAAGCTCCATGGGAAATCATTAACATGGACTTTGTAACAGGTTTGCCAATAGCAGGGCATAAGAGTTATAACTCCTGCTGGGTAATTGTAGATAGATTTACAAAGATGTGTAAATTTATTCCTACCCACAAAGAGGTTTCTGCAAAGGACTTAGCTTTTTTATGGTGGACACAAATGTTAAATACAGCAGGTTTCCCCAAAGCAATAGTTTCTGACAGAGATCCTAAATTTACTTCTGAGTTCTGGACGTCACTTATGGATGTTTCAGGGTGTCAATTAAAACTTTCTACAGCACACCATCCACAAACTGATGGGCTAGCAGAAAGAATGATACAAACCTTAGAATATATGATAAGAAGATACTGTGCTTTTGGTCTTAATTTTAAAGACAATGAAAAATTCACGCATGATTGGGTAACCCTTATCCCAGGTTTAGAATTTGCATATAATAGTACAGTACATTCTGTCACTGGCAAAAAGCCATTTGAGTTATGGTTGGGTTATGTACCTAATACCCCTGCTAAAACTCTTAATAAGTTACCTAGATTGGATATTCATCCAGGTACTAAATCTTTTCTTCAGATGCAGGAATTATGCAGAAAATATGCTCAAGAATGTATAAATAAGGCTTTTGAGTATGAAAAGAAAAGATGGGATAAAGCCCATAAAGAACAAATGTTCAAAGAGGGTGATGAAGTCCTTATTTCAACGCTACATTTCAATTTAAATGGTAATGTTAAATTGAAGGATCCATTCATTGGACCATTTGTAGTTAAAAAGATGGTTGGTAATAATGCTGTTGAGGTTATTCTATATGCACCATATGATAGAAAACATCCAGTATTTCCTATTTCTCTTCTAAAATCATACCATTCTAATGATACTGCTCTATTTCCAAGAAGATCAGGAAGGCATAAACAGCAACCTGAAGAAATAGTGGAAAAGGCAGAAATTGAAAAGATACTTAAAAAGAGACACCTTACTAAAGAAAAGGGAGTTGAGTATCTATTAAGATTTAAAAATAAATCAAGTGAATATGACCAGTGGATTCCAGAAAATGAAATCTCTGATCTTAAAAATCTCTTGAAAAAATTTAAATCTAAATAATACTGTTCATTCAGTATATGTATTATAAAAATTATTTTTTTATTTTATTATTTCACTCCTTAAGTTTAACTAAAATGTCTTAACATTTTTTTTATTGTTTTTTTTTGGGGTGAGGGAGTGTCAGCCTAAATATCCTTAGGACTGAGTATTTCTTATGCTTAAAATAAGATAACCTTAACTAGATTAAGCTTATATCTTAAAAATAAGGTTAAAATAATAATATATATTATTTTATTATATATATATATAATTATTATTCTATTATATAATTTATAATAGTTTAAATAGCTTATCCATGGCCTAATAATACTTATTGAGGTGTTAATGGAGTCATAATATACTTATCTTAAGTGATATGAAGTAATTATTGACATACATAAGCTTATATGTATACATAAATCTAATATTCAGTGAAATATGCAGTATATTATGTATATTTAGGTATATAAGTGGGTTTTAGCCCCTTAATAGCCTATAACCTTTATTTTTCTGCTTATTTTAGGTCATATGGACGAAATCAGTGGACTCACAACTCCTACAGAAGCATAGACACCTATATCAGGCGCATACACCCAGTTTGGACAACTAAAATTACTTCCTTGGATGGTTATTCACGGATTTATGGGTTGGAAGGATGTTTCTGGGTTAATGTGGATGCTTGGGGATGTTATTGCGGGCTTGGAAATTTTATTTGTTTCCTTTATATGCTTTTAGTTTCATTAAATCTCTTTTTGATCATTTATTTTACCTGTTTCTTTATGGTATCCGCTTTTATCTGGGTTTTCTATTTATGGTATGACTCTGTGTTATTATTAATAGTGATGGAGGGTCCTTACTGGAGGTCTGGGTGTTGAAACTGCTTGAAGTGGACGCCATGGGGAGGTGATGAGCCCTCACAGTGCTGTAATTGCCAGGGATAGCAGTGACATCATCTGGATTGAAGGTCTGTGCACTCCAGTGGATTTGAGTATAAGTAAGGAGGGATTTTGACGGTTTATTATCATCATTCAATTACTACACTTCAAAAAAACACTACAATACAATTATTAGTATTCAGAAATATATTATAAAGCCCTTATAAATTGATATTATCTTTATAAAAGCTATAACTATATTTTATTCTTCTATTTTCCACCACTAGCACGCATTTAAATCCAAGTATTGTGAGTTTTATTTGAGTATAACTATTCTATTAGTCTTCCCCTGAGGTTTAATCACTAAATCATTTATTAATAAGTAGTAGGACCATAAAATAACACTATTATATCATACTTATATACTAGACTATACTGACACCATCCATGATGGATTTTCAAGAAAGTCACATGACTCATAATTGCTGATTCCATCCTTAATTCTTTCCTCACTCTATGCTACTTAATTTTGGTGGTGAAAACTTAAGTTTTTTTTCTATCTACACACCCCAACTGCACATTTTGCGTTGAATTCCCACTTACATCATCACATAACCCTTCCACCGGCAACAATGAAACACCTCTCTACTAGACGGCTACTTCACTCCACTATTAATGCCATCACTTTACTTTTAATTCTCTATTATAAATCTGACTCTGATTTGGAAGATGCTTTAGCTTATATGTGTTTTCTTTCCAAAAAGTGTTACATCATGACCAGGGGGCCAAATCTTTATCATGATCCCTGATATGATCTGGCCTCCATTCTCAACATTCCTCATTTAAACTTCACCCGATTCTTTCTTCAAACTTTATCAACTAATTTCTGAACATCCTATCTTCCATAACAATTCTCATAACAAACAGCATAATCCTGCCATCCAAATTGCTGTTTCTCTATGTTGCTTTGGCTCAAATGGAAATGGTGCTTCCATAAGACGTTTGGATAATCTCTTTAACATAGGATATGGTGCGGTGATATTATACACCAAGTGCTGTATGATTGCTATCCTTTCCCTCAAGTCTCAAACTCTTGCTTGGACAACTCCAGAAAAGCGACTTGAATCCTCTCAAGTAATGCAAGCTGAAGGTTTCCCTGGCTGTATAGGTTTTGTTGATGGCAAAAACATCCCTTTGAGTCAAAAGCCTGCTCATGATGACAACCATTATTTTGATTACAAAAAAAGGTTTCTTCAAAATCTTCTCTAAGTTCTCATCTTTCACCATCTAACTTTTTATCTTCTTTCTAGATACTCTATTGCCGTTCAACTTGTATGTGATGTCAATAAAAAATTTATTGCTTTTCACAGTGGCTGCCCTGGATCATGTCATGACTCTTCTGTCTTCCAAAGAATGAGGATTTCTCAATCCCCTGACTCATACTTTGACGAATATCAGTACCTCCTTTCAGACTCAGCATATGCAAGTGGAAAGTACATTATACCTGCTTTTCATGGTGCAACTTCAGAAAATGACCCCAAATTTGCCTTTAATTATCACCTTGCATAATCAAGAGTACAAATTGAACATGCTATAGGTATATTAAAGGGACAATTTTCTAGTCTTAGGGAGCTCAGAATCCAATTTCAAAAAAAATTGGAGATCAAAACTGCAAATCATTGGATCTTGACTTGCGTAATACTCCACAATATCCTAGCTGATTTAAAGGATGAGTGGAATGATCTTTATGAAGAAGAGGATCCTGAACAACCACCGGCACTCCCCTCCCTTGATTCACAAATCATTCAATAAACCAGCATACGCTCCATTATGATGCCAATCACTCTCCAACATTTCTCTTCACCAACCTTTTAATTTTAAATTTTTATGTTTTCATACTTTCCAAATTTCCTTTTTGTGTACTTTATTCACTTGGTTTTGTATTTTGGTTTGTTGCATATTCAATTTTTTTTAATTTACGGTGAATATCTTTTTTTTGGATGGCTCATTGGTTTTCTTTCACCAGCTCAACATGAAATCACATATTTTCTTATATCACATATTTTGTCAGTGATTTTTTTTTTCATTCATCACTCATATCCTTTTCATCCTCTCCTCAAACATCACTCAGTTTTTTTGGTTGCATTTATTTTCTCAACTCAACTCACCAGGTAAGTCATTTTTTTCCTTTTTTCTTGGTTTTTTATTTGCTAATCATGATTTTTGTTTTTTTTTTTGCTTTTTTTGTTTTTTTTGTTTTTTTTGTAAGTGCTTCATTTATTTTTCTTCTAGGGTAAACTAATTTTTTGTTAGTTTTTTTCTCTTTTTTCTCTTTTTTTTTTGTTTTTTTTCTCTCCTTCACCTCTCTTTATCATCCTCAAGGCCCCCCTTTTTCCCTCTCTTTACCTGTCTCAATAACCCCTTTTTACCCCCTTTTTAGCTGCCTCAAATCCCCCCTTTCCCCCCTCTTTAGGTCTGTCAGCCTGGCTACTAGACTTAACCAGTAAAATAATTAATTATTTTACTGAGTTGAAGCCACGCCGCTTCTTCTTACTAATAATTAATTATCTACTTAAGTATTACTTACAATTAACTAGTTAAGTACAATAAGTAGTATAATTAATTAGTGTAAATAAAATTTCCCTTACAAGTTTACTCCCTAACATCGTGCTCAATGGTATAAGTCAATGGGAATAGAATTTAATAATAAAAATATAATAAAAACTTTAAAACAATTATATTACCTCAGTGAGAGATCTGGAATCCCGTGAAAGTAATATAGTTTATTAAGTATTGTGTAATTAATTGTGACAGTCCAAGGAACTCAAACTTTATTGCTAATAAATTTGATGCCCTTGTTGATGTACCAGTTTATTTAATTCTTATGTCATATATGTACTCCTTTCAGTCATTCTTTTTTTCACATTCTTACAATATATGGTGTAAATTCCATATATTTTATTCCCTCATGTTTTGCCTATAAAAGGCCTCTTACTTTGTGCTTTTCAGATCATTACTTTATCACTTACTTTATTATTACAATTACAATACAACACTTATTTCTATATTTTATAACTTTAATATTTACAACAGCGTAATTCTAATCTATAATTTATATTAATATTTTGAAACTACCTCTTTTATTTGAGTAAAGTCAATCATATTGATTTAAAAATACGTACCCTTTTGTTGAGAAACCATTAAACCCTTAAAAACCTTGTAAAAACCTTGAATAAACTTCTAGACCCAAAAGGACCCCTTGACAATTGGAGGCCTTCCCAAATTATTGAGGGCGCATCGTGATTTGAGGGCGTAAATCGAAGGGACCATCGGCATTCGAGTACCTGTAAGGATGAGAAAGCGATGAAAATGACAAACGTCATAGGTCACGTGACAAAATTTTTTGCTGCAAACGGGAATCGAACCGCGCTCCAAAAATTAGGTTCGTATATTGACTTAACGTCATATAATCGTGGTAATTATTGATATTACTGTTTGTGGGTTACTCTTCACTATTCATTTGCTACGTATTTCCTTTTACTCAGCACTCTGTAAGTGGCATTAATTTGCTCATTTTACAGGGGGAGGTGTCTGGTAATTTGGAATTTATTTTTATTATTATATTTTTTTTATTTTTCCTGGTTGACCATAATAGATCAATAAGTGTTCTTAGTCCCAGAAGTAATAAAATAATTATATTTTAATATTAATTATTATAATTTTTCAGTTGACATTTGTCCTGATTAATTTAAATTTTAATTGTTTCAGTTGACAAATTGTCCTGAAAATTATATTTTTTTAATTAATAAATAATTCATATTTAATTACTTCAGTTGACCTTGAGTCCTGGTAGTTCAATAAATTTTTAAAATAAAAATTCATATTTAATTACTTCAGTTGATAATAAGTCCTGGTAGTTAAGTGATCAGTTTAATAATTTTTTTTAATTAATAAAGATTCATATTTAATTACTTCAGTTGACATTAAGTCCTGGTAATAAATTGGTTGATTTAAATCCTGAAAATAATTAATTAAAATTATTAATAAAAATTTTAATTTATTTCTACAGTTGATTATATTCTAATCCTGGTTTTAAATTATTTTTTGAATTAATAAATTAATTTTATTTAGTTGATTTTTATCCTAAAAAGATTTTTATTATTATTTTTATTTTATTTCTGTTAAATAAAAATTAAAAATAAAGACTAGTTAATCTTATTGTCTCTTTTCTTCATTTCAGTTAAATCTTAAAATGACTGACCAAAGTGGTTCTGCTGCACATGAAGAGGAACTAGACTTGATTAATTATGATGAACCTACTTCTGTAAGTTCTCCTTTAACCAGAAGAATTTCTCATATTAATAAATCTTTGCCCCAAACAGGATGTAGAGATGGAAGAAGTAGAAATCCTAGTAGACACAACTCAGGATCAGAAGCCTATGATTAACCCACCAAAAGAACTTCCAAAAGGCTTCAGAATTAAAAAGATGCCATTGCCTCAACAAGTAAAGAATCTGTCAACTCACATAAAGGAGCTAAGGACAGAAAACTTGAGACTAAAGGCAAGGGTAGATGCTCTGGATGAAAAGGTGAGAAGGATAGATACCTTTCTTCAAGAGAAGAAGAAACCTCTTCCTACCAGGGATCAACAACAATTGGCTCCCCAGTCCCAAGAAAAGGTGGAAGTGTCCAAGTGGCAGTGGGACTACCTGTCTCAAAATCAGCATCAGTTACCTCAGGAAGGTCCGTCAAGACCCAACCAGGTCAACCCCACACCTCCTCGCCCCTATCAAGGAGGCAAAAGAAGATGAAATCCCAATATGGTCATACCCAGAAAACCCTGGTACGCCCCTCTATTGATTCTCAAGTGCCATTTCTTGTAACTGATTCTGTTCTTTCAGATAAATCTGAGAGGGAAGAAGAAACCTTGAGACCAGTAGAGGCTGGGAGCAGTAGACAGATAACTCATGTATCTAATCCATTACTTTTAATTGCTACCTCAATGATTAACCCTAATATGGCTGTAATTGATGAAACTCTTGACCCTGAGTTCTATGAGAGTCTGGAAAGTTACTCAGTTTCCTTATTGAGAAACACTCCAGATGTAGCAAGGATTAATGATGAGTACTTGAGAGATATTATTGCCAAACAAAATCATATAATGAACAATATGCAATTGAATCAGAGATATAATAGTTTGTTAACTGATCAGGGTTATCAAGCATTAAGAAGTGAATCACAGAGAGTCTCTGATGAATTGTCTCATTACAAAGCAACCCATGAAAAGAAAGTTGCTTTATGGAAAAATATAAAAAATGATTTGTCTAAACTAAAAGATACTGTATCTGCCGGTTGCCAGGAGGTGGAGATAGATAAGATGAATCTGAAAAGATTGAATGACAATTATTCATCTTTTCAAAATAAAAATCAGTTATCTTTGGCAACTATCAATGAGAGTTTATCTAGTCTTCCAAGAATTAAAACAAGACTAACAACCATTGAAGAAAAATTGAAGTCATTGTTGAATGACCAGAAATATTCTGACATTTCTGTGAAGGAAAATATAGTGCAGGATGCTCAAATATTACCTGTGGCTAGTTCATCTAAAGTAAAAATAGCTCCAGAAATACCTGTTGATAACACTGAGTTTCCATCAAAAACTGATGATGCACCAGGATCTTCAACAGAAGGATTAAACAATGAGATTACAGCCAAATTAGTGAAATTACAGCTGCTTCTTACTCAGAAACAAGCTAGTACTAAGGAGACTCCTTAAAATCAAAAGAATTGGCCAAAACTTTACCAATATCCTACATTTGATGGTGATTCTTCCTCTGATTGGCAACAATTTATTTGCAGAATTGATAACTTAAAAAATTCTTACAAACTCCAAGATGAGGAAATTGTGTCCAAGTTAATTTCTTTGTTCACTAATGTTGCCCTAATGTGGTATGAATCTTTTCTCCTGGATGGGAATGACTACTCATGGGAGGATTGGAAGAAATTGATTAAAGCACAATTTGGTGGCTCCATGTTCAGAATGCCTCAACAAAGGCAGTATGAGGAAACTAGATATAGCTCTTCTACAGATAAACCTATTGAGTTTTTAATGAAACTTGTAAAAATTTTAAGGGCAATGGACCCAAATATGGAGTTTGATTTATGGAAGGACAGGATCTTTTATAAATTACCAATGTCTCTGAGAGACTTGATAGTGGCTAGTACTGAGTTCTCCAGAGAACCCTCTTCTTTCATTAATACTTGCAATGAGATCCTTCTAAACAACAAGTATGATGCCAGAAGATTCATTCCTAGGACCCCTTTGGAGAAACCCTCCACTTACCAACAGAAACCTCTGGAAAAGGTTGGTAAACCTTCTGCCCCTGTTGCACCAAAAAAGTATGCAACAAACACTTGCTTCAAGTGCAACAAGCCTTGGCAGAAAGGCCATGTTTGTGACAAGAAGATGAATCTTGTAGAACAAACAGAGGAGCATGCTAATGACACAGTAGCACTGGATGATACATCAAGTGATTGTGCCAGAAATATTTCATATGAATCTCAACAAGAAATCTTGATTCTGGAAGAGGATATTTTTTATTTAAATACTATTGATATTGATAATAATGCTTTATCTACAGTTGAAGATGCTGAGATCGTAAAGAACATTGAGGATAACTCAATTGTTATTGCCCCTCCTAAGGCACCAGTCTTAATTAATGGAACCAGCATTGAAGTTGTTCTGGATTCTGGAGCTGGAGGAAGTGTAGTTTCTGAAAGAGCACTTGCTTCAGTGGATCAAGACTATAAATCAAAACTGATGCCTATCATATCTGAAAATTGGAGAGGTTATGGCTCTGTTTTGTCCCCCATTGGTAGATACAAAGCCACAGTGTTTTTTAAATATAAACATGGTTTTGTAAGAGCTATTTGTGATTTTGTTGTCATGAAGAATGATAACTTAAGCAATTGGTTTATTGTAGGGAATGATATTTTAACCAAGTATGGCATAAAATTGGATCCCTCAAACCTATGTTTCACAATGGGGATGAATGGGAAGAGAAAATTTAAGATTTACTCCCCTAAAATATTATTGAAACCAGAATTGAACACATGTAATTCTGTAGTTCAATGTAAAGGAAGATCTACAAAAGAGATGCATGCCCTTTTGTCTGAAATTGAAAATGCCTCTTTTGGAGAACAACTTTCTGATGAGGATAAAGATTCCATCATTAACTTGATAAAGTCTTTTCCTATGGCCTTTGCTCATGGGTCACATGAACTGGAATTAGTTAAAGAGGAAATGAAAATTTCATTGTCTTGCCCATTAACTGATATACCACCTAGTTTAAAGAAGAAGCCTTATCCTGCTTCTCCCACAAAGAGAAAAGATATTAAAGACAATATCTCTACCCTTTTAAAAATGAATATTATTAAAAAGGTAGTAGAAACACCTAAACATTGTGTTATCTAACCTGTCCTAATTTCTTATGAGAAAGATAAAGCCAGGTTATGTGGTGATTATAGAGCACTAAATACTTATACTGTTGATGATATCTACCCTTTACCTAGAATTAGCTCTATACACGCTACATTACAGGGTGCTAAATATATTAGCTGTTTGGATGGTAACAAAGGATATCACCAGGTACCTGTTGAGAAAAATTCTCAGAACTTTCTGATGATTGCCACTCATATGGGTATTTATAAGTATATTAGGATGCCATTTGGCCCTAAAAATGCCCCTTCAGTTTTCAAAAAAGTCATGGATAACACATTCCATCAAGAGATAATTGAAGGATGGCTGATGGTTTATATTGATGATATCATTATATTCTCAAAAACATTTGAGGACCATCTTAACCACCTGTGTAAAGTATTCCAGAAAATGGATGAAATAAATATGACACTTGCTTTGAAGAAATGTAAATTTGGTTTCCATTCTTTAAAAGTTCTTGGTCATGTTGTTTCAGGCTTACAGATATGTGTTGACCAGAAAAAAGTGGCAGCCATACAACAGGTGAAGGCTCCTACTACAGTTAGAGAGCTCCAAAGTTTTTTGGGAATGCGTGGATACTATAGACAGTATATTAAAAATTACCAAGTCATAGCTTTACCCCTTACCCAATTAACTAGAAAAGATGTTGCTTTTGTCTGCAATAGTGAAAGACAAAGAGATTTTGACACTATGAAACACTGTTTGATGTCAGCACCAATTCTTGCTTTACCTGACTTTAATCAACCATTTGTTTTGTACACTGATTCCAGTTTCATTGGTCTTGGTGCTGCCCTCCATCAAAAACAAGTGATAAATGATAAAGTTTCAGAAGTAGTAATTTGTTATATTTCAAGAACCTTGAGAAATAGTAAATTGAAATATGGTGCTACTCAATTAGAATGTTTAGCTGTAGTGTGGGCTCTAGAAAAGCTTCATTATTACCTAGATGACCAGAAATTTGAACTTGTCACTGACTGCAGTGCAGTTAAATCCCTTTTGAACTTGAAAACACCAAACAGACATATGTTCAGATGGAAGTTAGCTGTTCAAGAATACAGAGGGAGAATGACAATTATTCATAGGGCTGGTATTGTTCACTCAAATGTGGATATGTTATATAGGCTACCTTTACCAAATAATGACTCTAATCCTGCTTATGATCCTGAGGATGAAATTATTCATATACATGGGATATATGTGGTTGATATGGAGGAAGAGCTATTACAGCTTATTCTGGATTCATATGATAAGGATACTGACTTGAAAAAGTTATGCACCATATTAAATGATCCAAAGAATGCTTCAATACAAGCATTAATTAAAACCCTTCCACCAAAGTACCAAAAGGCTTTGGAAAAAGGTAAATTTTCAATTGATGAAGGATATCTATATTATAGGAGAAAGTTGAGTAATGTTATTGTTATTCCTCCTTCTATGAGAGAAATCATCTTGAAAATTTCTCATGATGACATATTAGCTGGACATTTTGATCTTGACAAAACAATGATCAGAATTAAGAACACTGCTTGGTGGGCTAATATGTCTGAAGACACAAAATTATATGTTGAGTCTTGTGATTCTTGCCAAAAATCAAAAAGATTAACTGGTAAAAGAGCAGGATTAATGCAACATATTGAACCTCCTGATGCACCATGGCAGATAATAAACATGGATTTTGTAACAGGATTACCTATTGCTGGTAAAGACAGTTATAACTCTTGTTGGGTTATTGTGGACATATTCACAAAAATGTGTAAATTTATCCCTACTCACAAGGATGTTTCCACTAAAGAATTAGATTTCTTATGGTGGTCTCATATGTTTAATACTGCTGGTTTTCCTAAAGCCATAATCTCTGACAGAGACCCTAAATTTACTTCTGAATTTTGGATGTCTCTGATGGATGTTTGTGGTTGTGATCTGAAACTTTCTACTGCCTACCATCCACAGACTGATGGTTTAGCTGAAAGAATGATTCAGAATTTAGAGGACAAGATTAGAAGGTATTGCGCCTTTGGCCTTAAGTATAAAGATAATGACAGATTCACTCATGATTGGGTTACCTTACTTCCTGGGTTGGAATTTGCTTATAATAGCACTGTTCATTCTGTTACTCAAAGAAAGCCTTTTGAGCTCTGGCTTGGATATGTTCCAAATACTCCTGCCCAAATTCTCAATAAAAAAATACCTAAATTAAATATACATCCTGGTGTAAAATCTTTTCTTCAAATGCAACAACTACGCAGAAATCATGCTCAACAATGTATTGAAAAATCATTTGAATATGAGAAGAAGAGATGGGACAAATCCCATTTAAATACACTTTTAAAAAAGGTGATGAAGTGTTGATTTCTACAGTCCACTTCAACTTACAAGGTAATAACAAATTGAAAGATCCATTTGTTGGTCCATTTGTTGTCAGAAGAATGATTGGAGATAATGCAGTTGAGTTTATTTTGTATTCTCCATATGACAGAAAACATCCTGTTTTTCCAATATCTCTTTTAAAACCTTACACATCCAATAGTGATTTATTTCCAAAAAGGAGGGGAAGACCAAAGAAAACCCCAAATGAAATCACTGAAACAGCAGAAATTGAAAAAATTCTAAATGACAGAATAGTCACTGCTGAAAAAGGTACAGAATACTTATTGAGATTCAAGAATAAATCATCTGAATATAATTCTTGGATACCTGGGAAGGAGATATCTAATCTTCCTACTCTACTAAAAAAATATAAAAATAAAAAATCATAGCATTTTTTTATTGATTTTTTTAGAGTGAGGGAGTGTCAGCCAGGCTACTAGACTTAACCGGTAAAATAATTAATTATTTTACTGAGTTGAAGCCACGCCCCTTCTTCTTACTAATAATTAATTATCTACTTAAGTATTACTTACAATTAACTAGTTAAGTACAATAAGTAGTATAATTAATTAGTGTAAGTAAAATGTCCCTTACAATTTTTATTTTATAACTTTAGTATTTACAACAGCGTAATTCTAATCTATAATTTATATTAATATTTTGAAACTACCTCTTTTATTTTAGTAAAGTCCATCATATTGATTTAAAAATACGTACCCTTTTGTTGAGAAGCCATTAAACCCTTAAAAACCTCTTAAAAACCTCGAATAAACTTCTAGACCCAAAAGGACCCCTTGACAAGGTCCCTCATCACCCCCCTTCCCCTCTTTTTAGGCGCTTCAAGACTTCCCTATTCCCCTCTCTTTATGTCCCTCAACCCCCCCTTTTTCTTAACAAACGATCATTAACAAGGAGGGGGGGGGGGTAGAGGAGGAGGTAAGGGAGTGGGTGGGGGTAAGGCGAGTGGAAGGGGGGGCTTTGAGGCAGCTAAAGAGAGGGGAATGGGGGGGGGTTTGAGGCGGATAAAGAGGGGGGGATAAGGGGGGTTGGGACATATAAAGAAGGGTAAAGGGGGGTGATTTGGGGGAGTTTCAAGGTAACTAAGGGGGGGAGTTTGGGGGGGTTTTGAGACAATTAAGAAGGGCGTTTCAGGGGGTTTTTGAGGCAGGCAAGGAGAGGATTTGAGTGGACTTTTGAGAAAAGGAGGGAGGGATTTGTAAGGGGATTTCAAATAAATAAAGGAGGGGAAAAGGGGAAATTTTTGGGAGATAAAGAGGGGTTACCCACTTTCAAATAAATATACTAACAAATTTTTATTTGTAAATTTGATTAATTTTTTAATTTTTTTTGTCAGTATTATAGAAAAAAAAAAGTTTCTTTTGGTTAAGGACTGTCTCTCTTATTTACAAAACAAAAAAGGTTTATAATTTAATTTTTAATTTTTCTAGTAAATAATTTTTCTGATTTTTTTTTTATTTAAAATTTTTTTTTGTTTTTGATTTTGATTTTACTGAATTTTTTTTTTTTTTTTCAGGATCTTGTGAGAAGGTTTTTAATAACCAATCATCAGGTTCACTTTAAATTTTTTAATTTTTTTTTTTGATTTAATTTTTACTGAATTTTTTTTTTTTTGAATTAATTTTTTTTTAAACAGCTTTTGCTTTTATTTTGTTTTTAAAAATAAAACCACAGGTTTTTTTTTGGAAAAATTTTTACTGATTTTTTTTATTTTTTTTCCAATTTTATTTTTCAAATAAAAAAACAGCTTTTTTTATTATTAGGTGATAATTTTTTAAAAAAAATTGAGTTTAAATTTTTTTGACATTTAAATTTTTTTTCAGATCAATAAAATGTCTTCTTCTTCAGATTCACCCCTTACTTCTCTCTCATCTTCATCTTTATCTTCTTTATCATCTTCATCTTTATCATCTCTATCATCTTCTTCGAAATCAACTTCCATACAATCATCTTCTAAATCATCAAAAAAAATTAATGATAATCAGTCTAATCAGAAGAAAAGATATTTAAAAAAAATTTCTCTGCAAAATTATTTTTGACATATCCCAAACATTTTTTTTTATAAAACTAAAGTAGATAAAAAAAATCTATATCCAAAAAAATTACCAGAAGATATCAAATATCTAACCGAATTTGGAGATGATTGAGTTGTTGCAGTTATCAGCAATACCTTCAAGCCTCAATTCATTTTGGAATTTCATTCATTCGATGGTGTAAAAGATAAAGCTTTTAATCAACTTTCTGATCTTATCATAACTCTTTATCAAATGGCTTTGGCTCGGATACCTATAAGGAATACAAATTTGTTGGGTGGTATCATGATTGGTTTTGGTTGGAGACCTGGTTTTGTCAAAGGATATTCTCTTGGTATGTCTAATAATTTTTGTTCCATTCCTAATAACATTTCACTTATTTCAATTATATAGACATATATTCATTGCTCAAGAATATTGTGGCCTAAATATCCTTATGACTGAGTATTTCTTATGCTTAAAATAAGATAACCTTAAGTAGATTAATCTTATATCTTAAATATAAGGTTAAAATAATAATATATATTATTTTATTATATATATATATAATTATTATTCTATTATATAACTTATAATAGTTTAAATAGCTTATCCATGGCCTAATAATACTTATTAAGGTGTTAATGGAGTCATAATATACTTATCTTAAGTGATATGAAGTAATTATTGACATACATAAGCTTATATGTATACATAAATCTCATATTCAGTGTAATATGCAGTATATTATGTATATTAAGGTATATAAGTGGGTTTTAGCCCCTTAATAGCCTATAAACTTTGTTTTTCTGCTTATTTTAGGTCATATGGACGAAATCAGTGGACTCACAACGCCTACAGAAGCATAGACACCTATATCAGGCGCATACACCCAGTTTGGACAACTAAAATTACTTCCTTGAATGGTTATTCACGGATTTATGGGTTGGAAGCATATTTCTGGGTTAATGTGGATGCTTGGGGAAGTTATTGGGGGCTTGGACATTTATTTGTTTCCTTTATATGCTTTTGGTTTCATTAAATCTCTTTTTGATTGTTTATTTTACCTGTTTCTTTATGGTATCCTCTTTTATCTGGATTTTCTATTTATGGTATGGATCTGTTTTATTATTAATAGTGATGGAGGGTCCTTACTGGAGGTCTGGGTGTTGAAACTGCTTGAAGTGGACGCCATGGGGAGGTTATGGGCCCTCAAAGTGCTGTAATTGCCGGGGATAGCAGTGACATCATCTGGTTTGAAGGTCTGTGCACTTCAGTGGATTTGGGTATAAGTAAGGAGGGATTTTGACGGTTATTTATCATCATTCAATTACTACAACTCCAACAGACACTACTATACAATTATTAACATTTAGAAATATATTATAAAAGCCATTATAAATTGATATTATCTTTATATAAGCTATAATTATATTTTATTCATCTATTTTCCACCACTAGCACGCATTTAAATCCAAGTATTGTGAGTTTTATTTGAGTATAACTATTTTATTAGTCTTCCCCTGAGTTTTAATCACTAAATCATTTATTATTAAGTAGTAGGAACATAAATAAACACTGTTATATCATACTTATATATTAGACTATACTGGCAATTGGGGGTCTTTCCTAATATTTTACTTATTATTTAGTATAAGCCTTGGGACATGATTTTTACCTTGGTACAGCTCAAAATAACCAAATATTTGGGTCTTCTGCATATTAGTGGGTCATCATAACTCAGTGATTGCGGAAAAGAACTCCTAAAATAATTGAACTAATTTTTATCATAAAAATTAGATATTTACAGTAGTAACTGTACCTAACATAAACCCAATTTCACTTGGTATTTGGACACCAATATAACACCAAATTAAATTGGTATTTGTTTAAAGCTTGGTAAGCTACTTTTTCACCCTTATAAAGGTCTATTTGAACTTATTATTTTATTTTTAACAGATTTTTACGAATTTTTCTTATAATTTATTTAAATAAATAAAGATATAAATTCAGGGTAAGCTCCATTGCTTTTTTATTAGTAATATAATTGTTAATATCTTTTGTCTACTAATTCCATAGAGTTTTTCCTTTTTGTAGATGTAAAATATTGTCATTCTTAACAATATTAGTGCTCCCCAGGACAGTGTAAGTGAAAAGCCTGCTTATAATACCAGGTCTAAATCTAACAAAAACTCTCCAGGACATCACAATGGAGGGTCAACAATACCCCCAGGCAGAAAGCATGAGTATAGAAGAAAAGGACGCCCTCTTAAAAAAGATAACTATAAAAAAGATGTCTCCTCCTCTTCAGGATCAACTGTCCCACCTGGCCAAACAGGTTCTGAAATTGGAGGAATCAAAATCACTCATGTTCAAAGAGGTAGAGCAGTTACAAAACAATTGCAAGGTAGGGTTTCAGCAGATGAATCAGGCATTGGAAGAATTAAAGGGAGGCCATCCCAGTCAGTCAAATCAGCAACCCCCTATCCAAGGCAGGTCAACTCACTCTCAGGAGAAAATCCTGGTAGACAAATGGAAATGGGACTGGTTTCATCAACAGTGGACAAGCCACAGTTGCAACAGGGATCCACCACCTCATCTGACTTCCTCAGCTCACCCTTACAAAGGAAAAAAGCGCCTAAAATCAGGACTGGCAACCATCCCATGGTAAGTAGATTACCCTCTCAGATTTAACATAATACTGAAAATTACAATATAAGTAATTCTATTAATGTTAAATCTGTGCAAAAAATAGAGGAGGATTTAAGAAATTTAGGTTTTAGAGTAGATACACCTGACTTTTCTTTTGTCCACAATAAAAGTACTGTTTATAATGATAATACAGTTAACCCTCAGTTGCAACCACCTACTAGTGAGATGAGAAGTTCACAGGAGAGTGAGAGAGTTGAAAAGGAGGACATGAAATCTTTTAACAATAATCCAACTTTCCATAGAATTGTTTCAGCATTGTGGAATAGAATGACTGATTGTTAGGAACAGACAGTTAAGCTCACTAGTGATACAATTTCATCCTTGACATTAAACATTTCTCAATTAGCAACACGTAACAAAGAATTATAGAAAGAACATTTGTCTCTAACTCTTAAATATGATTCATTGAGTAATAAATATAATGACCTTTCAAACAAATTCTGTGAGTTAGAAAAATTATATGAAACACATTTATTAAAAATTGAATCAAGAACAAAGTTATCTTTTGCCCAGACAAATCAAAGTGTCTCTGAGTTGCTACAAAGATTAACTAAATTTGAGATTGAAACTGCCAATCTACTAATGAACCAGGATAATCATAAGTATAATAAATATAATAATAATCCTTTCATTGGCAAAAGTGAATCTCATTCCTTCCCTATACCACCACAATTAAAACCATCTGGTGGTAGTGTCAAATCTGAAAATGTAAGTCACAAATCCGTGCAGGAGGAAATACAAGACCATTTATTAAAAGTGAATGAGTTGTTGAATTTACCTAAGATTAGTGAAATAAAATCCAATCAGAAAAACTGGCCTAAGATAGATCAGTACCCAACTTATGATGGGGAAGCCAGCTCTGATTGGCAACATTTTATTCAAAGAATTGACAACTTAAAATTCTCATATAAGTTACCAGATGAAGAAATAACATCAAAATTAATTTCTTTATTTAAGGATGTTGCTTTATTATGGTTTGAAGCTGTCTTGAGTGAGGGTAAAGATTACTCTTGGGCTGAATGGAAACAACTTATTGAAAAACAATTTGGAGGTTATAAATTTAGGCTTACTCAGCAGAGAATTTATGAGAAGACTAGGTATAATCCGTTGAATGGTGACAAACCTATGGTATTTTTAATGAATTTAAGCAAAATATTAAAAGCCATTGAGCCTCATATGGATTTTAACTTATGAAAAGATGAGATAATATATAAATTACCTATATCTGTCAGAGACATTGTTGTAGCTAGAACATTAAATGTTACTGAATATTCTGACTTTATTAATATTTGCAATGAAATATTATTCTACCATAAGTATGAATCAAGGTATTCCACTTATAAACAAAATGTTGAACCTGTAAAAACTCAGAATTCAAAAACACTTCAGGAGAAGCAGAAAAAACCTACTGCACCTGTAGTACCTAAAAAGTATGAAACAAGTACTTGTTATAAGTGTAACAAACCTTGGGTCAAAGGTCACAAATGTGAGAAAAACATAAATATTGTTGAAAATCAACGTGAATCTGAAACTGAAACTGAAAAAAGTAAAGAATCAAGTGATTATGACAGCAATATCTCATATAGTGATGAAAATGAAGTCTGTATGTTGGAAGATGATTTGTACATCTTTGAAAATCCAATATTAAATATGGACTCAAATGAATCTTTAATGAATTTTGAAGATGCGGAAATCATTAAGGATATAAAAGCTGATAACTTAAGAATGACACCTATCACATTTCCAGCTATCATTTCTGGTGAAAGTGTTAATATAGTACTGGACACAGGAGCTTCTGGTTCTGTTTTTTTCACTAATACATTACACAAAATTGATAGTGAATATAAGTCTAAGCTTGAGCCACTTCAAAGTAAAAATTGGAGAGGTTTTGGATCAGTGCTACACCCCATTGGTAAATACAAAGCTGCTGTTTTCTTTAAACACCAACATGGTTATGTAAGGGTAACTTGTGACCTTGTGGTAATGGATAATACTAACTGTAGTAACTGTTTTATCATTGGAAATGATATTCTGACTAAATTTAGTGTAAAATTAGACTCTGCTAATAACAATTTTACAATTGGCATGAATGGTAAAAGGAAATTTAAAATAAATTCTTTTAACACAGTCTTACACATTGAGTCTGTAACAAATTCCCCGTGTAAAGGAAGATAATCCATTGAAATGGAACTTCTGGAAACAGAAATTTTAAAAGCATCATTTGGCACTCAGAAAAGTAAAGCTGAGAAAGATAATATTTTGGAATTAATTAAAGCTTTTCCAATGGCTTTTGCACATGGTACAAATGAACTTGGCCTTGTAAAATATCATGAAATGAAGATTAGTTTAACCTGTGATATGGATAATATTCCTGCTAGTCTCAAAAAGAAACCATACCCTGCTTCACCAATGAAGAGGAAAGACATAGAGGATAATATTAAGATGTTATTAAAAATTAACATTCTTGAGAAGTTTGAAACTACGCCAAAATATTGTGTAATATCACCAGTGCTAATTTCTTATGAACAAGATAAAGCAAGACTGTGTGGTGATTATAGAGCATTAAATACATTTACAATAGATGATATTTATCCCTTCCCAAGGATTGCCTCTATACAAGCTACCCTTAAAGGTGCTAAATATATAAGTTGCCTAGATGGAAATAAAGGGTACCATCAAATTCCTGTTGAAAAGAATTCACAGAAATTTTTGTTGATAACAACACACATGGGAATTTATAAGTATGTCAGAATGCCATTTGGACCAAAAAATTCTCCATCAGTATTTCAGAAGTTAATGGATATAACATTCCATAATGAAATGATTGAGGGATGGTTAATGGTATACATTGATGACATCATAGTGTTCTCAAAAACTTATGATGAACACTTAATCCATTTAAGGAAAGTATTTCAATAAATGGATGAAATAAAAATGACCCTTGCATTGAAAAAATGTAAATTTGGTTTTGAATCTTTAAAAGTGCTTGGTCATATTGTATCAGGCTTACAAATATGTGTAGACCAAAACAAAGTGGCTGCAATAAAGAATATTGGCATTCCTCAAAATGTAAAGGATGTACAATCTTTTCTTGGAATGTGTAGTTATTATAGACAATATATAAAAAACTACCAATCAATTGCTGCACCACTGACCACACTGATAAAGAAATCAGAAGCTTTCATTTGGAATAATGAAAGACAACAAGCTTTTGATAAGTTGAAAGAATGTTTAATGACAGCTCCTATCTTGGGTTTACCAGATTTCCAATTATCTTTTGTATTATATACAGGTGCAAGTTTTATTGGACTGGGTGCTGCTTTGCATCAAAAACAACTTATTGAAGGAAAAATGTCAGAAGTAGTACTCTGCTATATTTCACGTACTCTGAGAAGTGGTGAATTGAAATATGGTGCTACTCAACTTGAATGTTTGGCAGTAGTATGGGCTCTTGAGAAGCTACATTATTACCTTGGAGACCAAAAATTTTAGTTAATAACTGAATGTATTGCAGTTAAGTCACTCTTAAACATGAAAACTCCTAATAGACACATGTTTAGATGGCAATTAGCTGTACAAGAATACAGAGGCCGGATGACTATTACACATAGAGCAGGAACCTTGCACTCTAATGTAGATCTGTTATCTAGAGTACCTCTGCCTAATAATGATGATAATCCTGCTTATGTTCCTGAGTCAGAGATTATTAACATTTATGGCATTTATATTGTAGATCTTGAGGATGAATTTATGCAATCAATTCTTGATAATTATAATTCAGATCCTGACTTGAGTAAATTAACTACAATATTAAATGATCCATCTAATGCTTCAATGAATGTTTTAGTAAAAACATTACCAATAAAGTATAAAGAGGCATTAGAAAAAGGAAAATTTTCCATTGAGGATGGTTTTATATATTACAGGAAAAAATTAAGTAATGTAATTGTAATTCCCCCTTCAATGAATGAGTTAATGTTAAGTATATGTCATGATGATATATTAGCAGGTCATTTTGACTACCATAAAACATTAACCAGACTAAAAAACACAGCTTGGTGGATTAACATGTCTGAGGATGTTCAGAAATATGTTGAAACATGTGATTCTTGTCAAAAATCTAAAAGATTAACAGGCAAAAGAGCTGGTTTATTTCAACAAATTGAGCAACCAAAAGCTCCATGGGAAATAATTAACATGAACTTTGTAACAGGTTTGCCAATAGCAGGCCATAAGAGTTATAAATCCTGCTGGGTAATTGTAGATAGATTTACAAAGATGTGTAAATTTATTCCTACCCACAAAGAGGTTTAGGCAAAGGACTTAGCTTTTTTATGGTGGAAACAAATGTTAAATACGGCAGGTTTCCCCAAAGCAATAGTTTCTGACAGAGATCCTAAATTTACTTCTGAGTTCTGGACATCACTTATGGATGTTTCAGGGTGTCAATTAAAACTTTCTACAGCACACCATCCACAAACTGATGGGCTAGCAGAAAGAATGATACAAACCTTAGAAGATATGATAAGAAGATACTGTGCTTTTGGTCTTAATTTTAAAGACAATGACAAATTCATGCATGATTGGGTAACCCTTATCCCAGGTTTAGAATTTTCATACAAAAGCACAGTACATTATGTCACTGGCAAAAAGCCATTTGAGTTATGGTTGGGTTATGTACCTAATACCCCTGCTAAAACTCTTAATAAGTTACCTAGATTGGATATCCATCCAGGTACTAAATCTTTTCTTCAGATGCAGGAATTATGCAGAAAACATGCTCAAGAATGTATAAATAAGGCATTTGAGTATGAAAAGAAAAGATGGGATAAAGCCCATAAAGAACAAATGTTCAAAGAGGGTGATGAAGTCCTTATTTCAACACTACATTTCAATTTAAATGGTAATGTTAAATTGAAGGATCCATTTATTGGACCATTTGTAGTTAAAAAGATGGTTGGTAATAATGCTGTTGAGGTTATTCTATATGTGCCATATGATAGAAAACATCCAGTATTTCCAATTTCTCTTATAAAACCATACCATTCTAATGATACTGCTCTATTTCCAAGAAGATCAGGAAGGCATAAACAGCAACCTGAAGAAATAGTTGAAAAGGCAGAAATTGAAAAGATACTTAAAAAGAGACACCTTACTTAAGAAAAGGGAGTTGAGTATCTATTAAGATTTAAAAATAAATCAAGTGAATATGACCAGTGGATTCATACAAATGAAATCTCTGATCTTAAAAATCTCTTGAAAAAATTTAAATCTAAATAATACTGTTCATTCAGTATATGTATTAAAAAAATTTATTTTATTTTTTATTTTTATTTTTATTATTTCACTCCTTAGTTTTAATTAAAATGTCTTAACATTTTTTTTATTGTTATTTTTTGGGGTGAGGGAGTTTCAGCCTAAAGATCCTTAGGACTGAGTATTTATTATGCTTAAAATAAGATAACCTTAAGTAAATTAAGCTTATATCTTAAAAATAAGGTTAAAATAATAATATATATTATTTTAATATATATATATATAATTATTATTCTATTATATAACTTATAATAGTTTAAATAGCTTATCCATGGCCTAATAATACTTATTAAGGTATAAATGTAGTCTTAATATACTTATCTTAAGTGATATGAAGTAATTATTGACATACATAAGCTTATATGTATACATAAATCTCATATTCAGTGTAATATGCAGTATATTATGTATATTTAGGTATATAAATGGTTTTTAGCCCCTTAATAGCCTATAACCTTTGTTTTTCTGCTCATTTTAGGTCATATGGACAAAATCAGTGGACTCACAACGCCTACAGAAGCATAGACACCTATATCAGGCGCATACACCCAGTTTGGACAACTAAAATTACTTCCTTGAATGGTTATTCACGGATTTATGGGTTGGAAGCATATTTCTGGGTTAATGTGGATGCTTGGGGATGTTATTGGGGGCTTGGACATTTATTTGTTTCCTTTATATGCTTTTGGTTTCATTAAATCTCTTTTTGATCATTTATTTTACCTGTTTCTTTATGGTATCCTCTTTTATCTGGATTTTCTATTTATGGTATGGATCTGTGTTATTATTAATAGTGATGGAGGGTCCTTACTGGAGGTATGGGTGTTGAAACTGCTTGAAGTGCACGCCATGGGGAGGTGATGGGCCCTCACAGTGCTGTAATTGCCGGGGATAGCAGTGACATCATCTGGATTGAAGGTCTGTGCACTCCAGTGGATTTGGGTATAAGTAAGGAGGGATTTTGACGGTTATTTATCATCATTCAATTAGTACAACTCCAACAAACACTACTATACAATTATTAACATTTAGAAATATATTATAAAAGCCATTATAAATTGATATTATCTTTATATAAGCTATAATTATATTTTATTCATCTATTTTCCACCACTAGCACGCATTTAAATCCAAGTATTGTGAGTTTTATTTGAGTATAACTATTTTATTAGTCTTCCCCTGAGTTTTAATCACTAAATCATTTATTAATAAGTAGTAGGACCATAAATAAACACTGTTATATCATACTTATATACTAGACTATACTGACAAATATCACTAAAGCACAAAAAGATGATGATTTTTGCTTATGGGACACTCTACCTTCCTTTAATTCTTTTCTTGCTCTTCGACTCAAAAAGCTCTGTAATAAGGAATTTGAGAAAAATCATGAACTTGAAACCAAAGTTGGAATACCAAATTTGTGTGACTCCGAATAGGAAGATATCAGCCACGAATATCTTTTATTTTCTAATGTTATTATCACTCATTCTGGATTTCACAATAAAATTCACACCAATACCAATGACGCCAATTTTCTTACTTTTGGTATATTCTCATATATCAATCTGATTACTGGCCAACCAATACCATCTCCAGCTAAAATAAAAGGACATGGTTTTTATTCTCCAGACCACAAGTGCATCATTGATTTTTCTTTGTGAAATGGTATCATCAAAACTATTTGGAATTCTTCTAAGGATAATAATCAAACGACCAAAGCTGCTCCTGGTTTGGAATCCTGTCAAGATTTCACTCATTTCGGTTGTTCTTTTCAAATAAGTCAAAAGTTGATTCAAAGATCAACAAGGTAAAGAAAGAAGGTAAAGTTAATCAATTTAAAAAACTTTATCTAGATCCAAAAAGTATGGGGATTAGAGTTGTCATCAAAAATTTTATATTTTTTCATAAATTTTTAATAAATATTTTTTATATATCAATTTCCTCTACTAAAGTAATAAGCCAATGACCTTGTGTTGTATAACAGGTAATCATGATAAAATTTATTTGTTTCATGGGGTTCCTCTAGCCTATACCTGTGGAAAGTCACAAACTTTTGTTTCTAGATTTGATCTGCATTTTGGCTTGAGGAATCGTCATTACTTTAAACTAGGTAAATTGATATATATTAGATATTTATTTAATAACTTATGTAATTATATTAAATTTAGATGACTTCCACCCCTTACTTCAATAAAATTCAGGGGGGGGGTATTGCCAAATTTTTGAATCTGACATGTGAAATTGATGACTTAGAAAAATTTTGGTGATACCCACCCCTTGCTTCAATAAAATGCAGGGGAGAGTATTGCCAATTTTTTAAAACAGATATAGAATTTTTTTGACTTGTAAATATTTTGGAGATACCTGTCCCTTACTTCAATAAAATCCATTGGGGTTTGCTAAAATTTCTTATAAGACTTGTGAAATTCTTGAAATGTAAGAACTTTTGGGATACCAGTAAAATGCAGGGGGTAGTAAAGCCAAAGTTTCATATAAGACTTTCAAGATTCATGACATGAAAGAATTTTTGTGATACCCACCCTTTACTTCAAAAAAATCCAGGGGTGGGGGTTTGGCAAATTTTCAAAGGAGACTTGTAAATTTTATTTAAAAAAAGAATATTTTACATTAAAATACAATATTTCAAGAAATACAGAAAATAATTGTAAAATTTATGTACAAATACATATGAACACATGAAGTGTGAAAGATATAAAAGAAACTAGTCAACAAAAAATTTCATTAAATGTTCTATTTCTTCAAAAGATTTGTTTGCTTTAATGCATTTGATCAAGAAATCTTTCTTTTTAGAACTTTTGTGGAGATCATGCTTATACTTCATCTGTTCCATTAAGTTTTGATGCTCAAGTGTTTTTTCCTCTTTTTTGGATTTTTCAATACTAAGAGTTAACTCAAACTTCTTCTCCTCAAAATCTTGGGCCCTACCATCCTTCTGTAAAGAGAGCTCAAACTTCTTCTCCTCCAAATCTTGGACCTGATCATCCTTGCGTAAGGAGAGCTCATACTTCCTCTCTTCCAAATCTGGTACTCTGTCATCCCTCCTTAAAGAGAGCTCGTATTTCTTCTTTTCAAAGCTTAGAGTCTCTTTAGCAATTTCCACTTGTTCTAGAGTGAGAATAAAAATTAACATAAAGTAGAAGAAAAGCAGAGTAAAGTAAAAAGAGTTATGATATCACTTACCAGCATCACGTTTCTCTAAAAACTGTTCCATCAAAGAAAATGGTGTTTGTGATGAAGTATCACTTTTTTGTCTTATTTGGGAGTGGAAATTTAGACTACTTGAAGCCCTACACTTCTTGTTCAAGGTCATATTTTCCTCTTCATCATTGTCACTACCTTCAGACTCAGTTGATTGAGGATCCTGCGTTTGTTCATCAGCCTTTTAAGAAATAAGAAAAAGATAAGTAAATAAAAAATAGAAATGATAAGATAACTGAAAAAAGAAACAGACCTGAGCTAGATTTTGTTGGGTTAAATCACCTATAGGATCTACAGAAAAGCTATCTAGATATGTCTCATTCAAATGAGGGGAGGCTTGAGTGGAGGAAGAGGATGGGAAAAGATTTGCTTCAACATCATGTCCAGAGATAGAATCTTCACCATCCAACATGTTTACAGGATTAACCTCAGCTCGCTCTCCTAAAATTGCATCCATCTCTTTTAAGTAAGGACTTAAAGAATCAAGTTTATTGTCTATGGATTTTATGCCCTTAGTTATATTGTTGTCGGTAACCCCAAAACCAGTGGAAGATGAAAGAGCCTTTTCCTTCTTGTATTTTGCTTGGTAATGCTTGAATTGTTCAGACATATGTTTAGGCAAAAGATCAATCCTTCCCTTTGTCTCATTCTGTAAATCATTTGCCATTAGAAGATAGCCATTAACTTTTGATGTGGGGGGCTGTCCTACTTTAGTGGCATACTCAGTACCAAAACAAGAATCATATTTATATATGGTTTTCAGCCAGTTGATAAGAATGAGATGGTCATCTTTCTTTAATTGAACGGTCTTTGATTTCTTGGCTGAGAAGGGGAAAGAGGAAGTAGTGGGAATTGAAGAATAACTGGGTGATGGCTGCCTTTGAGAAGATCTAGGATGACGAGGCATGTTATTATAAATGAAAAGGAGCAGAAACAAGCAGATGAGATAGTGAGATGAAAAGGAGCAGAATCAAATAGATGAAATGGGGAGGAATTCTGAGCGGATAGAATGAACAGGATGGGATGAGAATGAAAGTGCGCAGCAAGGTAGAAAGCATATCCAGGGAGTATTCCAAGATGTGGTTATGGCAGAAAGTAGGTCAAGATATGGTTATGACAGAAGGTTGTCCAAGATGTGGTTATGAAAAATTGAGTAAAAAAATGTCGGATAAGAGGTGAAAATTGACACGTAAAGTGTCTAATAACCCAATTATTAGCAAAAATAATTGTGGAAGATAATTGGGGTATAAGGATTTTTATCTGCAATTATTTTAATTGCTGATCCCTGAACATTTATACCCCTATTATGATGATTCTGGGAGCAATAGCTGGACTTGGATGGCTGAGTAGAGCAGGCAAAGTGCAACAAATCTCAAGGCTTAGAATGATTTGTGAGTGACAAAAGATCATTTATTTAAATTTTCAATAAAATAAGTTAATGAGTGTAGTAGCACTATACAGAGAAACCAGCATTACCTTATGATGATCAGTGAGAAGAAAAAGATGGTGTAAAAAATGAAAATCCCAATCTTTCATCCTTTCCAATCATCTCTAGGCTTATGATAGGAACAAAACAGGGCTAAAAATATGGGATGAAACTTTTCAAATAATTAGATATAAATGTATATGTTTATTTTTGAAGATTTTATTTACGATGTGTTTAGTATGTATGTTTATAATAGTATGTATAATAATGGGTGTCACCAAATATTTAATGCTGCATTTAATAGCAGAAAATTTAGAATATTAATGGTAAATAAATAAGAATATATCAGATAATTATTGAAGAGAAAAAAAGTGACAAAAGGAGTCTAACATGACCCTAAAATTTTGACAGCTTCCACTTCCTCCAGAGATAGAAAGATACTCTGAAAGTGTTTCCATACTTGCTCCAGAGACTGTAATACACAATTAAGTGCACCACAAACATTTATACTAGAGATAGCATATAACTCTTACAAATTCCAACCTACACCAGAGGCAGGTGGGAATGATTAAAGAAAGTATTAAGTAGGGGGTGTCATTTCTAGAAAATTGCACTTAAATTAAGTTTTTATTTCAGACCAATTCAGAACTTACAAATCAACACTTAAGTTTTGAAAAAAAGTCACTTATTTCAAAAATGAGTGTTGTTTACAACCTCAAATCAGCACTTTTCGCAATTTTTTTTTTCAAACCCACATGTTGGCCACATCATTGCTTCCTTGCCCACTTTGTCCCTGTCACATGTGACACTCAGACCTAAATCCTCTCATCAATTCTCAGCACACACCTCTCATTGAGATTTGAAACATTTTATTGTGAAATTTTAACCAGGCATGTTTTTTCCTTCTTTTTTTATGTTTTCATCTTCTTAATCTCTTTTCTTGTAACATAACAGTTTCATAATACCTCACAGATAATCCAACACTCAAAAAGCAACTCAAAAAAAGTTTTGTCACAAAGGTCTTCCCATAATGCAATCTCCTCACCTGAGAAATCAAAGTCTGGAAAGCTAAAAAGTAAGATTGTCTCATCATTATCACCTTACTCAAAATTAAATCAAATTATGATCCATTTTTTGGATGTGAGAATTGCACCCAAATAATATTTCAACATTCATCAAAGGTCAATGGCTTCTTGTTGATGGCAAATGAAGTAAAAAAGAAACAAAAGGGAGAATCAACATCAATTCTAAGAAAATGAAGGAGAGGTTCAAAAGTAATCAGTCAAAATTTTAAAAGTCTTATTTTGCTTTCACTTCCACTGACTTTGGTATTGATGATTATGATTTGGAGAATAGAATTATTTTTCTGGAAAGCCTATGCACAAGGCCAAGGGTGTACCTAATTAAGTGTAATTAGAAAAAATGATTGAGGACTCCTTCAAAGCACAGAGGAATACTTTCAGGGAGTGTTTAAAATATAATTCAAAGATATGTTAATACTTCCTTGAGATAAGTTTGGGATGAATAATAATTTAATTTAAAGTGACACTAAATATTCAAGTTGATGTCACAAAGGGTGGGAACTTAACAATCAAAGAGATTTAAGGAATCTTTGAGATTGAATGAAATTGGTTATTTAAAAAGGTAGGAGAAAATAATAGCCTTATATAATTTTAACTAATATCACACCAATATTATAATTTAAGTGTACTAAAGAATGTTGAACCAAATCAACACAATTATATAGATAACTCCACCTTGCATTGACCCCTTCAATAAACTGCCCTTACTTTATCACTAACCCTTAAATATAACCCACAGATTCTTTAACCTTACTCATATACCTACTCACAGACCTTTAATTACACTCAGAAACACAATAACCTAACATTGAAAATATATCATTAATCCTAGCACTAATACATTCCACATTCACTTAAAGTTGAAAAGTATAAGCATATCATTTACTAATTTAGATTTAAGCTTTAGATAGCAGAGTTTCTAGTGTGGTAAAATTGAGACCCACAAAGGGAAAAGGCAGTTATTGTGTAGATGTGGCTTCTGCACTTTACTTATGGATTTTTGTACTGATTTATGGATTAAATGATTAAATTTTTCTTCAAGTGTAACATGGCACATGACAGATTCCCAGGTATAAAACGCAAGCTACTTTGAGTGTGAGAATTCTTTAGCCTTATCTTCCTTGTTTATTTTTCTTGAAAATTTTTAATAGAGTCTTTTAGCTAAAAAAATAATACATTAATATCTTTCATAATGCCTGAACAACACAATCCAGCTCCAAATCCCCCTAATCCCTGTGCTGATGGCGGTATACCCATGCAGCAGTTCAAGATGGCTTGCACAGCTTGTGTAGCTATAAAATTGTTGTGTGTTGAAAGCACAGCTTTGTGTGGTCCTTGCAAGAAGTGCAAGTTTTGTTGATGGCGTGAAGTGGCCTGCAATGCATTGGAGAATAATGTGGTTGCAAAAGGACAATTCACTTAAACCAAATTTTGGTCAATAATTAAGGATCAGGAAATCATTGAGATTATCTGTGATGTGCCCATCCAGAACAAATTGGTGGTGGATGGCAAGGAAGAAACACTTAATCAGGAGGAGATGAACCAAACCTCAGGTTGGGTGGCTCAGTTTGATGAAGTGATAGAATATTTGATTCTGTTGGAGGAGATAGGCCATGAAAATCAGGAAAAGAAACCTTTTTGGTCATCCTTTATTTGGGACATCAGAAAGGATGTGTTGAAGGAGCTTTCAAGTAAAAAATTGATGAAGGATCTACCAAATGGGGAGCAGAAACTGCCTGCTATAGAGCTCATTACATAAGACATTCAGGTGTATTTGAAACTAATTGTATTGGAAAAGTATCAAAAATCTTGTACTCAATATGTTATCAAGGTTAGTGAAGTTTTGGCTGAAAATAATAATATAATGGTCAAGGCTCAGTTGGGTCAGCCTCTTGCTAAGGTTGAGTGGAATGTTGATAAAAAGATGGTAAATCATTAATCTGACTTAACTCAGCAGCTCAATATATTTGTTCAAGAAACTAAGAAGGCCAACAGAGTACCTGTGCCTTCATCTTCTACCTCTTCTTCTTTTCAATAAATAGGTTATGAGAGGAGGAATGATGGATATAATAGCAATGGAAACTGGTTTAATGGGAATAACTATTGCTATGGTGTTAGTAATGGTAATTTTAACTGTTGAAATTATTTTAGAGGTAATTATCGATAACCTAGGGTGTTCTCCTCTTGTAATAGGAGGGGGCACAAATCAGCAGATTGTTATTTTTTGGATAGGGACTTGCAAGCTGGTAGATTCAAATTTGATTGAAAGGTTTAGAAACTCCCAGATGGATCTTTTATCAAAAACAGTGATGGGAAATCTCCTTTGGATTAAGTTAGACAGAATAATCTGGCTGAAAGGAGTTCCAGATTTGAAGAATTAACTGGTGATAATGATGAAGATGTTAAAAGTGGGAAAAAGAATGGTGGTAATGATGGTGGAAAAGTTGATAAGGGAAAAGAAAAGGAGGTCAGTAAGGCCAATTTTCCAACTTCATTTGGTGTATTTGAGTTAGAAACAAATGCTAAGGTGGATGGTAACTGTATGATTGGGGAGTAAGATGTTGATGCTTCCAGAAGAGCAGCTGCTACTAAAGCTAAAAGTAGCATCCAAATCCAACTTAGTGAAAACCAGGCAAGGCTGAAATTAAGAAAATTCATTATAAAACTTTATCCAAGGACAAAATTTATAGAATGCAGAAGAGGATGGTGGATATGGGGCCTCCCTGTTTTTGGAAAGTTTTATTTAAATGGTTAGCCTATTCCTGGAGATGACAAATCTGATTCTGAGGAAGATGTACCTATAGTGTCTCTTCCCAGACCAAGTTTTTCTGGTTCTACTCCTATGGAAGGGTTAAGGAGGACCAGTGATGGATCTGGATTAGTGAAAGAAGCTTGTGATGGAGCTAGGGTTATGGTAAATGAGGATGTTATTATGGGGGGTTAAGATGGAAATGTGGGTCCTCAAGAGGTTCCCTGAAATAAAGTACACTATGAAAGGTCAGTGGTATCTAGTGATGAAAATGCTATGGAAAAAATGTTTTCTAGAGTGAATCAACTTCAGCTTACTCAAACTTTAGGTTAATTATTTATGATTAGACCTGAACTTTCAGAAAAAAAAAGAAGCATCTGACAAGGAGACAGGTATCTGTCAGAGAAGTGGAGTATATATGTGAAAATGAGAAGAAGTTTTGAGAGGACTTGGAAATTAATTTTTCTGCTTGTTTAGGGTATTTAATGGTTATTTTGAATGGTAAAGAGGTAAATTCCCTTGTGAATTCTGGGTTTTAAATTAATATTATTTCATTAGATCAAGAAACTATTATAGGCTTGCCAAATAAATATGGTACAGGTGGAAATTTAAAGGAATAGGTGGGAATGAAACTGAACCTATGGGAATAGCTTAGCATGTAAAATTAAGTGTAGGTGGATGTGTTGGTAGGGTGCATTTTTATGTGGGCAGAAGAGCTGTGAAAATATTTCTTGGTGGGCCATTTTTGATGAATTTTGAAGCCTGGAAATGATATCAGAGTGGAACAGGAATTAGTTTAGAGATTAAAGCAGATGATATGAGGCGGTTTCATATGCAGTTAGAAACTCCAGGAGACAATTGCTGTGAAAAAAAGCCTGAACTCACCACTATGTTCCAGTGTTGTATATGCACCAAGAAAAGGCAAAAAAAATTAGCTTCAAAGAATTTATAAAAAAAGATAAGTATGAAAACCCTCATTTTTTGTGGTTGAAAAGGCTGATTACTCTAATGTTGCAATCTCTCCTTAATATAAGATCCAATATTGAAATTGGTCAGCTCATTTAGAGATAATTCAAGTGTATTCTCAATTTTTTTTCTGATGAAATATCATTGAAATGTCATTATGTGTTGAATTTTTCTATATGTTTATTATCTTTCTCAAATTATTAAATTAGTTTTAAAAATGGTTCAAAGGGAGAGATGGGATGTATTATTTTGGATAAAATATTTAAAGGGAATCTAGAAAAGTGTGGTGATATTTGTGTTGAATTATTTTATGCCCTCCAGCAAAAGGATAAACTGCAATCATCTCATCAAAACAAACGAAAAATTATTAGTATAATTAATTCAAAAAAAATAATATTTGTGATGATTCTATTTCTGACCTCTAGAAAGAGGTTAAACTACCTACTTTATTTACTGGAGATTTTATGGTGGAAAGTGGTGGTAAACAGGTGTTGAAAAATTTTATGAAAAATAAGACAAAGGAAAAAGGGGAAGTTATGAAAATATTAAAAATAAAAATTATATTTCAACTAATTTTATTTCTGATTCTGGTTCTGAAGATGAAAAAATTATGATAACAAATTATATAGCAATGAATCTATAATGGATCAATATTGCAAGTCAAAGTGGACATTGATGCAGAAAAATATAAAAAGGTAGCTAAGACGATTAGACCAATAAATAATCCTTTTACAGACAATTATACCTGCCTCTGAGAAGACCAATTTATCATAAGATCCATATGTCAGTCTTTTAGGAAAGAACCTGCCTGAATTTTCTGAAACTTCAAGGATCACTTTTAATAGATTGGAGGTTGTTAATTTTGGACCTGAAGATTGGCTTTCAGGTGAAGAAAAAAAGTTGTTTTTGGATGTGATGGTCAAGAGGGAGAAGGTCATTGAATTTTTATAAAAGGTGAGAGGTGTGTTAAAGCATTCTTATGGGGAGCCCTACAAGATACCAGTTTTTTTAATGAACCATGGAAACAGGAACCAATTCTTATACCAGCTGCTTTGAAAAAAGATTATATTGAAGTCATTAGAGAATAAATTTGAGCTGGATAAGACAAAAATCATAATCTAGCTATCAAATTGCAGTCTCCTGTACTAAAAAACCTAATGGCAAGCTCAGAGTAGTTCATGATTTAAGGGAATTAAATAGGGGTACAATAAAAGATGCAGGAATACCACCTAGTGCAGAAAAGATTGAGGAGACATTTGTGGTAAGAGTATTTTATTATTTTGAAGATGTAATAGGTGGATATTATAAAAGAGAGTTACATCCAGATTCTAATCCTCTCACAACTTTTGATACACCACTTGAAAAATTACAGCTAACAAGATTGCCTCAAGGAGAGACAAAGTTGGTTGCTGTTTATCAAGATCAGATGGCTTGGATTATTCAAGAACATATTCCACAATATTCTGGTATATTTATTGATGGTGGTTAAATTAAAGGACCTTCAATATATTATGGTAATGAAGTATTGAAGGAGACTCCAGGGATATGAAAATTTATCTGGGAACATGCTGATGTTTTACAGAGAATTTCATTTAAGATTGAAGAGGATGGTTCAACTATTTCAGGTTCCAAATTTTCTTTTTTGTGGCCAGCTTTTGAAATTCTAGGACATGTGCTATGTAGACAGGGTAGGAATATTTCAAAGAAGTAGGTTATCATAATTCAGTCCTGGCCAAGACCCAAGAGTAAAACCAAAGTCAGAGGGTTCTTTGGCATATGTTTTTATGTTAAAATAATTATTAAGGACCTTTATTCATTGGATTCTCCTTTGAGATGTTTGAATAAGAAGGATACTGACTGGGAGTGGGTTGAAAAGTGAGAAGAGGCCTTTGTGAGATTGAAGAAGGTTTTTGGGGAAGATATTATCCTGCATAAGTTAGATTATGTGAAAGATGCTGGAAGAATTTATTTAGAAGTTGATTCTGGGGAGGTCCTGTCCCAAATGGATAAAAATGGTTATATAAGACCAGTCAGGTATCAGTTTTTAGTCTTTCTTGAGGTGGAATCAAGATATTCACAACCAAAATTGCAGCTTTTTGGTGTGGAAAGTTTTTTAAAAAATCTTCAATATGTTTTATGGAGACAAAACTTCAAATTACAAGGGTATGTTAAATATTTAACTCAATTGAATAATTCCCCTAGTTTACTGAATGCACCCATGACCAGATGGGTAGCTTTTATTTAACATTTTCTTTTGATTTAGTTCATAAGCTTGGAAAAATGTTTACTATGCCAGATGGATTGTAAAGAAAACCATCCAGTGAAGAGGACTCTGACTCAGAAGAATTCAATGAAGATATACCTGTGATCAAGGGCAGCACAAAAGGTGCTGAAGACTTTCCTTACCTACCACATGAGGTTAAACTGGCTGGTTCAATAATTGTAGATAAAAAAGATGACAAAGACCTCCACCATAAGGATAAACTGGAAAATAATAAAAATATTGTAAATTATGTGCTTGGAAATTTTGATGAGGGTATAGATAAATTTGGTAAAATTGAGGTTGGAGATGTTGTGTATATGAATGAGGATGGTGAAATTGTGTGGGATAGTTGAAATTTGTTGAATGGTGTATATGTTGGATTTATAGATAATTCAGTTGAAGAGAGGTTGGGTGATTGTTGAAATTCTATTAAAAGGAGATTAGACAAAGATGAGGTTGTTGATGCTGAAAAGGGTAAAAAATAAAAAGGAGAAAATTTTGATGTTAGAATGTTGGAAGATAAAAAGTGGAAAATTCAAAATCTTTTATGATAAATAGGCAAAGCCAAGGATTAAAATTATTGGAAAATTCACATTTAGGTGATTTAGGAGATCGGGAAGTGCCTTTCAATATTATATTAATGGATTTTCAAGATGATGTCTGGGGACAGACAGGTTTTTACTATTAAATGGTAAAATATTTATTAACTTTAGAAAGGCCAGGTAAATGTGATAATGATGAATGTTTAAAATATGTATTTTTCAGAATAATTTGAGTGTGATCTGCACTGTATTAAAATTTCTATAAAAAATCATATTTTTCATATCACAAGATTTGTTCAAAGTATTATTAACTATGCTTCATTAAATGTTCAAGTTGTATTCATATTGAGTTCACCAGAATGTCAATATTTTTTCTTGGTCTTTTCATCACTAATTCAATGTGGGCTTAAAAAGATATGAATTAGGTTTCAAGGTTGCGGACTTGCTAATAAGTCCGCCCCCCATATTGCTTGGTGACAAACAAAGAAAATGTACAATTTGCAATTTGAAAATTGCAAAGGGTAAATTGTTGAGAATGTAAAGTTAACTAATTAAAATATTTAAATTAATTTGTAAATATTGACATCATGAAATATGACAAAGGGATCTATTATTGGAAATTTTGACATATTTTCATGTTTTAAAAAAAGGGAGACAAAAACAAAGGAAAAAGATAATTTAAAAAAATGGGATAAAAAAAGTTCACACTAAATAATATTATATAAAATTATTAAAAAAAATTAATTTATTCTATGATAGGAGCTTATTTGAACTGCACAGGTACTCTTCAGCACAAACCTAGTCTAAACTTAGTTAAAGTTAAATTGATAAAATAAATCAGAAATAGAAACACTTAAGAATCTTACCATATGGATAAAATATAAAATTAATTAAAATTATTGCCATATAAACTCCGATAACCAAGTACCAAAGTGTCAGCTTGGATATCCCCAGGACTGAGTAAAAATTAATTATAAGTTATGTTTAACACATGGACTATACATGGGAGCAATAAATTAGAGTACACAAATAGTAGACATAAGTAAATTTATGATAATATACAAAATATGCCATTATAACACCTTATATACACGCATATACCCACCTTTGATAAGTCTTATGTACTTAATATTAAGTTGGAATATGTTAGGGTAATTTTAAGAACCTTAAAGATAATGCTACATAATTTTTAAGTGGACGTAAAGCTGTTTTTTTATTGTTTTATGTAAAAAACAAGAAATGCGCTTTAAATCACTTAAAAGTTGACTATATGCACTATAAATTTAATTAAATTGATTTTGCCATTTGAAAGATCAATTTTTCTTAACTAGGAATATTGTTTTGGCTACTCAAATGCATAAAAATAACACTTTTAAAATTTGGTGTTTTTTATGCCAGAAATGGCTTCTGTGTACTGGCCACATACTGCCTGCATTTTTCCTGTGTGAATAGCTTCATTTTTAGAAAAGTTAGCTTCTTCACACTATAAATACCCCAAATGCTACACCCACTGTGCGGAACCATGCTAAAATAGGTGACAGGCGCTTATTTGGTGTCCTAGCTTACTTACAAATGCATTGACCCTCTTTATATGCACTAATTTCATTAATAACCTCAATATTCGCGCTTTTATTCACTACCACACTTAAATTTGTCTAAATTAGTCAAGTATTTACCTGTGAAAGCACCTGCTAAGGACTTCAAGTAGTTACCCCACATCTAACACCCATTTTTAGGTTTTTAAGTGGTTTCTCAGTCAATTTTGGTTATTTTTAAATGAAGATTTTATGTAGTATAATGCCATGATTAGCCCCAACTTTTCTACTGTTAATACCCTTATTATTAAGTAATTATTAGTCTTAATTTTCCCTTTTTAGTATTTTATTTTAATGTATAACTGCATATACTCTCTTTTTTGCTTATTCTTTATTTTTTAAGGATTATCCCTATTACTATGGGATTTTGGCAGGTGATATCATTCTAATTATGTTACTGGACACTCATTGTGTTTCTAGACATTTTTATTATGTGGAATGAGGCGTTGTAGACAATCCTATAGTACTAGCTATAGGCCTTGACCAAATGAGTTGGAGTAAAACCAGAAAGAAAAACCCCTGTCCCTTTAGAAAAACGAGTGAGATTTACCTGCTACAGTAAATTGGTTCCTGTTTACCAAAAAGCCTCTTTTCCAAACACTTGACTGCTTGATCAGCCAAGAAAGTAGTCCCCAGACAGACTACCAAACCAAAGAAATGAAATGCAGACCAATGTCCACACCAGAGAAAGCAATGATACTTGATGTAGGTTGAAAATCCACACCAGAGACAGCAATTATACTTTCTATAGCTTGCAAGACTATAACAGAGAAAACAGTTGCTAGTGAAGTTAAATGAAGAACTTACTTGCAACAAAACACAGCCAAATTGTGGCCCACAAAAGTGAAAACTGAGTTAGGAACAAGGATATCACCTCTGGATGGTTGTATGATAATTAGATATTCCCCAAACTGTCCTGTACAGTAAATACACACGGACCACCCCTCTAAAATCCATGCACAGTAACGCATTTGGCACCTGTACCAGCCAAATTGCATAAACAATCCTTCAGAAGCGCTCCCCAACCTCCTAAAACAGAGGCAGCCGGGCCGCCTGAAGCGGCCCCACCTCCCTGAAGCCAGAAAACCACTAAAAACATCAAATCTACTTAGAAAAATGCACTACCACTACTAAAACCCTTAAAACACAAAATTAAGCTATGACAACATTGTGACATAAAACGTAGAGCCAAATTAGCCCTATTTAATGGTACTAAGCACTTAACCCTAGGACTTAAGGTTAGCCCGTAAAACACAAAAAAAATTAAACAGCTATCTTTTATAACAAAATATGAGGAATTGACCCCTTTAAACTTTGAATATGAAAAATGTCCATAAGAAATTAAATATAGAGAAAAACTGGGGCTATGCAATGGCAGTACCCACATACCCGCAGTCCAAATATTCACGGAATAAATCCAGAAAAACACCCTATTCTTCAAACACTGTCAATTAAGACATGCACAAGCAGCACCAAACTGCACAACAAAGGCCCCTGCCAATGTTGGAAGACCACATCCTCCCTCCAATAGAGAATTTCCACATTCTCCTATACCACAACAACTATGTTCAGCTCTCTTTCCAAATCTGCTACTGGCATGGGCCCCTTCCAGTACTGCATTGACAATAACCTATTCTGCACCATCAAACCTCCGGCCCATCCATACAGAACGTCCTGTGATGTCTTCCACTCCAGAAAGAAGACCTGCCACATATCTGGTCCATTATCCTCTGCAACACCTTTGCCTCCACCTCAACCTGGTCCATCTTCTACCAGCACCAAAAGATCTAGGCCATCCATCCTGATACCCAGAATCATCAAAAAGCTACACCCTTCCCAGAAGAGTGCCACAACCCTTAAACCACAAGTTCCACTGTCCCATGTCCATCTGATGGTAAAGAACTTTCATTTCTTCCTTCAACTTTAAAACTGAAGACTTCTCAGTTCCTCCATCTTCTGACAGTGATGATGACAATGTAGGTTCCATTGCAACACCAACACCAAACCACTTTCCCACAATTAAAGCCAAGTTCCAACAACACACATCTCAACAGAAACAACTTCTGCTACACTACTTCCAATCCACTCCTGCTAGAGATCCACATGACATTGAGAAAAGAAGGCACCTCATCCATCAGTTCAAGGATAATTCTGAACACTTCATTTCATCTCTTGATTCCCTCTGTAATTCCAATAGTACTTGATCTTGATTTAGAAAAGAAAATTTGACCACACCCTCTATAGGATGTAACCACAAACAACCCTCAGTTTTAAGTCATGGGGGACCATCCTCATTTTATAGTCTTGGGGGACTCAAAAACCCTCAGTTTATAGTATTGGGGGACTCAAAACCTAAATCATAAATCCAGAACCAGAAATCAACCACATTAAGACACAGAGAAAAAAATTAACATTCTGGGGTAATTGTGAATAGAGCTGCCAGCCCATCAATTACCCCCAAACTTGCCTTTGCTAAATTTGGAGGCTCCCCCTGTGGATACCCACCGCCAATCTTTCAAAACAACTCCAACAACAAAACCCATTCCTCAGTTTATAGTCTTGGGGAACTACACCATCAACAATCTTCAGTTTAAAGTCTTGGGGGACTAAAACAGTGTTCAGTTTAAAGTCTTGACGGACTTTTTTTTCAGTTTAAAATCTTGAGGGACTTACAATTTGCATATAAGAGACCCAGTCAATTCCATGCAGAATACAGCCACCGCCAGTGCGCTGAACTTCAACCTTTCACTTTATCATGTACCCAACAACTGACAACAACCACCACGCAATATGGGGGGCGTACTTGCTAGCAAGTCCGCAACTTGAAGTCAGATGGAAATCAGATGGAACTCAGACTGAAGTAATACTGAACTTTTACTTGAAGTATCACACAAATAATAATGGATCTATATTGAAAACATAGTGAAAGTGTGAGGATAACTGAATGGAAGCCAGAAAAAATCATTCCATGAGTCTACTCAATGCAAAGTATTTTTTGAAGCAACTTATTTAAATAATACTTTATTAAATTAAGTTGATCAATTAAAATTGATTGACAATATTGCAATTCTTAAATACAATAATTTTATTAAAAAATTTAAAAAAAATAAAAAAAATCAGTGACTTTTTCTATTACTTACAACTGTTTTTACAGAATTGAAAACTATGTTTCAGCTAATATTTTATGGAAGTGAACTCCGTTCTTCACCCGAGGAACAGAGTTCATCCTCCTATTTTTACACTCTGTTTGCACCAATCTCCATCCCTTTCAATTCTATCAACACATGCTTGTCTTCCCTCCCCATGCCTTTGGCTATCCTCCCAGCCCCATTGTATGCCATCCTCTTTTTATCCCCATTTCATCCCTCTCAACCTCTCCCAGACCCTTTTCTTCATTTAAAATGCCTCGGAACACTTAATCTTCCCTTCCAGCTCTTTCCCAACCTTTTTGCTACCCCATATATCCTTCCTCACCCCTCTTACCAGCCTTTCCAACCCTTTTTGCCCCATTCCTCCCCTTTACCTCGCCTCCACAATCCTTGAACCCCAATTTCCTCCCTTTCAATCCAGTCCCTATTTCTGTATATAAAAATAAAGTGTTAGGGAGAAATGGGGAGGTAAGCAAACTGGAAGGAGAGGAGAGGGGTAGAGAGGTGTGGAGAGGGAGAGGAAAATGTGGATAGGGGTTGAAAATGATGCCGAAGGGAGTGAAAAGGTTGGGGAGAAGGATGAGGTGAGGATAAAGAAATATTTCAAAGGGCAAAGAGTGGGTATTCTTGAGAGGGAGTAAAAAAAGACGATAAAAGAAGATAGTAATACAAAATAAATATACAAAAAATATAAAATATATAAAATATGTTACAAAGAGTGGGCACAGAAATTCCTTGAATCGTAAAAATCCACAACTCCTATACTGTTATTCTCTTCATTTACTTAAATCTAATAAAAATCTACATTTTAATATTTTGAAAATTTTGAAGAAGAGGGGAAATAAATTTTAATAAATATTAGTATAAATATTTTATTTATTTAATAGGGGGTGTCAGTTCTGGAAAATCCACACTTAACTTAAGTGCGGATTTTAAACCAAATCAGCACTTACAAATCAGCACTTAAATTTTGCAATAAAGTCACTTATTTCAAAAATGTGTGTCAGTTCTGACCTCAAATCAGCACTTTTTTTAAGATTTTTTTTTTCAAAACCACATGTTGGCCACATCATCCCTTTCTTTCCCATACCATTTTGTACCCTCCAAATGTCCTCTTTGTGTACTTCATTCACTTGGGTTGGTATTTTGGTTTGTTGCATATTCATTTTTTTTGGAATTTATGGTGAAAATCTTTTTTTTGGATGGCTCATTGGTTTTCTCTCACCAGCTCAACATGAAATCACATATTTTCTTCTGAAATTGTCTATTTTGTCAGTTATTTTTTTTTCTTTCATCACTCATATCCTTTTCATCCTCTCCTCAAACATCACTCAAATATTTTCGTTACTTTTTTTTTCTCAACTCATCTCACCAGGTAATTTTTTTTTCTTTTTTCTTGTTTTTTATTTGCTAATCATGAATTTTTTTATTTTGCTTTTTTTTGTTTTTTTTTAAGACCTTTTTTTTATTTTCAAGGTTAGACTAATTTTTTTTTTCTCTCCTTCACCCCTTTTCCTCTCTCTTTACCTGCCTTTTGCCCTCCTTGGCTGTCCCAAATCCCCCCTTTCCCCCCTCTTTAGGTGCCTCAAGACCCCCCCTTCCCCTCTCTTTAGCCACCTCATCACCCCCCCTTCCCCTCTCTTTAGGTGCCTCAACACTCCCCCCTTCTCCTCTCTTTAACCGCCTCAAATTCCCCCTTCCCCCCTCCTTCTTAACAAACAATTGCTAACAATTGTTCGTTAAGTAAATGAATTGCTAATGATTTGTTTACTTAACAAATAATCGTTAGCAATTGTTTGTTAAGGAGGAGGAGGAGCTAGTGATGGTTTAAGGGGAGTGTAAGGGGGGTTGAAGCGGCTAAAGAGGGGGGGGAAAGGAGGGGGTAAAAGGGGGGGTTTGGGGGGGTTTTGTAGCAATTAAGGAGGGGGTTTCAGGGGGATTTTGAGACAGGCAAGGAGGGGATCGGCCGATGGTTTTGAGGCAAGGAGGGAGGGAATTTAGAGGTGATTTCAGAGAAAGAAAGGGGGGAAAGGGTACTGTAATGAGAGTTAAAGAGGGGTTAACTATTTTTCAAAAACACATACTAAAATGTAACTTTTTTTTTTGGCAGATTTTTAGAAAAAAAAACTTTTACATTCTGTTAAGGTCTTTCCCTGTAAATTACAAAACAAAAAAGGTTTATATATTAATTTTTAATATTTCTAACCAATACCATCTCCAGCTAAAATCAAATGACATGGTTTATATTTTCCAGACCACTGATGCATCATTGATTTTGGTTTGGGAAATGGTATCATCAAAACTATTTGGAATTCTTCTAAGTTGAATCATCAAACGACCAAAACTCCTCCTGGTTTGGAATCCTGTCAAGATTTAACACATTTTGGTTGCTCATTTCAAATCAGTCATAAGTTGATTCAAAGAATCAATAAGGTAATGAAAGAAGGTAAAGTTAATCAATTTAAAAAAACTTTATCTATATCCAAAAAGTATGGGGATTAGAGTTGTCATCAAAAAATTTATATTTTTTGTTAAATTTTTAATAAATATTTTTTATGTATCAATTTCCTCAACTAAAGTAATGGGTCAATGACCTTGTGTTGTATAACAGGTAATCATGATAGTATTTATTTGTTTCATGGGGTTCCTCTAGCCTATACCTGTGGAAAGTCACAAACTTTTGTTTCTAGATTTGATCTGCATTTTGGCTTGAGGAATTGTCATTACTTTAAACTAGGGAAATTGATATATATTAGATATTTATTTAATAATTTATGTAATTATATTAAATTTAGATGACTTCCACCCCTTACTTCAATAAAATGCAGGGGGGGGGGGGTATTGCCAAATTTTTGAATCTGACATGTGAAATTGATGACTTAGAAAAATTTTGGTGATACCCACCCCTTGCTTCAATAAAATGCAGGGGAGAGTATTGCCAATTTTTTAAAACAGATATAGAATTTTTTTGACTTGTAAATTTTTTGGCAAAAATTTTTGGCGATGTGGTGATCCAAACCTGGGTAGGCATTTGGAGTGCATATTTGGAGGTATTTGGTATGTAGGGTGTTATTGGGGTTATGGTGTTATTAGTGGTTTTTTTCATCTTTAGGTGATATTTAGTAGTTTTTATGGAGGCTTAAGATAGGGTCACTTATTATGTCTCAGCTTAATGTCCTTTCTTTTCTCTTCATTTTGGTATCCCTTATGGGTGGCTACCTTGCTTTATAGGGTAGTTATGGTGTTGTTATTGGTATTTATTGGATGTTTATTGCTTAGTGGTGCTTATGTAGGCTTAAGCTAGGGTCACTTATTATGTCTCAGCATATTTTCCTTCATTTTCTTTTCATTTTGGTATGTCTTATGTGTGTTTATCTTGTTTATTAGTGAAGTTATGGGTTTTTAGGGTTTTTTAGGGTTTTTGTGGGTTGTATGGGTGTTTTAGGGCCTAGAAGCGGCCCGCCCGCCCCTAAGAAGAGCTGCCTCCAAGAGGCCTGGCCGCCTGGGCACTGGGGAGGCTCTAAAATGCACTTTTATGCATGAAAAAGGCTGGGAAAGCTGGATTTTGGCTGGGGAATTGGTCAGGGTGGTCTGTGCACTGGCTGTATGATGCATGTGTGGGAAGATTTTTAGGGGAATCATCTTATCTCTTTACTCATCGCCTATCTGTTCCTCACTGTCTCATTGGCTAGTGTTTTGTTTGAATATATTACTGTTCATTTCAACTCTTTCTGGTAGTCTGTCTGGGACTATTATCTTCACTTTTAAAGGGGTCAAGAGTGTTTAATTAGAGGATCTAGTAAACAGATCTCCAATTTGCTGCAACAGGTAAATCTCACTTATTTTTATAAAGGGACAGGAATTATTCTCTCTGGTTTTTCTCCAACTCTCTTGGTCAAGGCCTATAGCTAGTACTATAGGATTGTCTACAGCGAGAATGTGAAAGTAATTGTTTCCACCTTGAGCAGTTTTCTGGCTCAAAGGAATAGTAGTACCATCAACAAAACCAATACATCCTGGGAAGCCCTCTGCTTGCATAACATGAGATGATTCAAGTCACTCTACTTTTGTTGGCCAGGTGAGAAGTTGAGATTCCAAGGAGTTGATGGCAGTGATACATCATTTGGTATAAGTTTTAACTGAACAATACCCTAAATCAAAGACATTTTCTAAACGTTTCAAAGCGGCTCCATTTTTGAACCCAAATGACATAGTGTGATGGCCAATTGAATTGAAGGATGTTGTTGTTCTTTTTGAGAATCATTGTGAAATATGGGATGATCCTGAATAAGCTCAAGCAATGTAAGGAAACATTCCTGAGAAGTCCTGAACAGCTGTCTAAAACTGGGTGTAGATAGGTTAAGAAGTGTTTGGATGATGTACTTGGGGGTATGAAGTACTTGAGGCTTTCTGGGAAGAAGGTAACGTTTCGTGGCCATTTTTGATAAAAATACAAAATCTTCTTCTAGATCAGAATCAGAATCAGAATCAGAGTCCAAGAGCAGTTCAAGAGCCATGAAATTCATTGCTTTATGTAATTTATCACAATTTGAACGTTAGGAAGGCATAACTCTTATATGGTATGATATGAAGATGTAAATGATGTACGATGTTTTGAGTTATGAAGTGTTATGCTGTGGAGTGCTGCGCATGAATGGGATGATGCTGACAAATCAGTGAAATGGGACTTGATGGTGAAATCAGCACTTTTGGTTGAGAAAGTGTGGATTTGAGTGAAATAAGTGACTTATTTCATTTTGAAATCCACCAGTATAGGGGCTAGTGTGTTTTGGAAATCCACACTTATATAAGTGCCGATTTGGTCAAATTTAAGTGCAGATTTGCTTGAACCAACACCCCCTAATAGTGAAATATAGTATGTCAATTGAATTTGAAAATTATATGTCTAAGTAAAGTCTTTGTAACATCATTTTTAAGATTTTTGCACGTTCTTTAGATATTTTAATGATTTATAATATTCAATATTATCTAGTCATAAAATAAGTATATAATTTTTTCAATTCTTGAAAATAATACAATAAATAATATAAATTCACAAAATAACCTTTCATGAACAAATTAACATATTTCAAATTGTAGTTTCTCCATGTATATCTGGCCAAAGAAACTTATATAATAAATTCAGATGGTATCTTGCCTGATCTATACATTGGTGTTCTTTTTTTAAAAAATTGCAAAGAAACTGCTCAAAAATTTTAAAATATGTATTTTTCAGATTAATTTGAGTGTGGTATGCACTGTATTAAAACTTCTATAAAAAAATCTCATTCTTCATATCTCAAGATTTGTTCAAAGTATTATTTCCTATGCTTCATTAAATTTTCAAGTTATATTCATATTGAGTTCACCAGAATGTCGATATTTTTTCTTGGTGGTTTCATCACTAATTCAATGTGGGCTAAAAAAGATATGAAGTAGGGTTCAAGGTTGCGTACTTGCTAGCAAGTCCACCCCCCATATTGCGTGATGAACCTTCTTCTTATCTCTTTCTTCATCTCCTCCTCATCACACATCATGGCCGGATCTCCTAATTTTGACCATTATAACCTTCCTTGCTTCACTGCTCCCAAGGACTATGCCTGCAAGCAGTGCATCCACATGTGCAGACCTTTCACATTCACTCTTCCAGCTCCTGACACCAAATTCTACAACAAGGCCTGTGACTCTTGCTACTCCAGGAAGAAGAAATGTGACAGAGACGCAAACTACCCTATTCCTCCTCCTTCACCTTCTCATAAATACCTTTCAAGATTGCCTACCAGGCCCCCAGAGCTTGTTCCACCCTCTTCCTCTTTATCCTCAGCACCTTCCAGAAGATCCAGGAACTCAGCTTCCAGAACTCTTCCCAAAAGACCAGCCTTAGCTCCCCAAGAAGTAGCTTTTATCTCTGCTAGTCCAGCTTCAAAAGCTGAAAAATCTGCTCTAGGCTGCTAGACCGCGTCCAGGCAGCCCGGCTCACGTCAGGCGGCCGGCCAGCCTCACTAGTCAGTGAAACTCTGCCTCAAAACCTCCAAAAACAACCATAAAAGAACCACATTCCTCCATCCAACAAAAACAACTCTAAGAAACCACCTCCCACTGCTCCCAGAGCAATGCAGCCAACCTTTCCAAAGTCAAAAAATACCAAATTTTCCCAAAATTCTAAGAAACCTTCCAGAGGACTTCAGGAAGGCACCAGAGCCCCCAAGACATCACAAAAGCGAAATCTTCACCCCTGGTTAAGGCAAAGAAACTACACCTCTCCTCTGTCAGCCAACTACTCTTCAGACAGTTCCATTCCTTCAAGAGCTCTATCCAGAAGAGATTAATCCGCTTCCAGATCACCCTCTCCTGCTCCATCCTATAACAACCCTGGTACTCCACCACCAGCACCTCATCCAGCTGAAACCAACAAAAATATTAACAACAACAACAACAGCCCTGCTGCTCCAACTAGGCCCCAGGAATATCAGCCTCCTAGTTCACCTTCTCAAAACATTTTGGAGGAAGACCAAGAGAATTCATATCTTTCCCTGATTGATCCCCAAACTATCACACTTTCAAAATCTTCAGAATTCCAAATCCCAGCCGCTTACAAATTTGATGAGGCCCCAACCTGTAAGTACCAAATAAATTCATCCCATTTCTTCAGCAACCAAAAATAATTACTGATCCAATTCTTCTTGTCTAGTTGCCACCCCTCCTCCTGAATCTACTATTGAAGTTGGAAAACCTCTTGAAACTTCATTAACCTTGGATTATGGATACATGAAGCAACACCTCAGCACCATGTGTTCTAACATGCTGAAAGCCTTTGCCCTCCATGAACCTTTAAATGATTTTGAGAAATCCCTGAGAAAGCGACTATTGGACAACCACTGGAAGATGATTAGGATCATTAAGCACACATTCCAGCACTCCATTCCTGCCTCTTCTTCTTTCTTCTCTAAGCTTCTTTCTAATCCAATTCCTTCCCATTACAACCTGTACCATATTTCCAGCAGGCTCCACTTCAAAGAGCACCACTCTTCCCACAATCCCAACAAAAGGTAAAAATGCCAACACAATACCAACCAGCCTCCAGAAGCTTCATCATCCAGAAAATGAGCTCCCACAACACAATGACAAATGCAAAAAAAAATCAATAATAATAATAAAACAATAATAAAAAATAATTTTAGAAAAGTTTTTTTTAACCATATATTATCCTACTAAACTACTAATCATAAAAAAATTTTAAAATGAAATTAAAATGAAATAAATAAAATAATATGAACTAAATAATTATAAAAAAATGGTATCCCCCAGCCAATTGATGAGCTGATCCCCTGATACTTTACCCACATCCAAGTGCACCTTGATGTGGATACACAATTAAATATTTTAAATGATTAACAATAAATTTTTATAAATTAAAGAAAATAATAAAAAATGAAACACAGAAATGAATGAAATAAATAAAAAATAAAAAAGAATTGCCCAGCCAGTTGATGAGCCTTTCCCCACCAATGCATGCCCACATCCAGGTGACCCTGATGTGGTAACTCCCTATATTTTGATTTTATAATTTTGAACAACCCCCATAAAAAATTAAAAGAAAAAAAGAGAAAAAAGAAAAGAATCTAAAACTACTATCTAGCAAACACATAACTGCAAAATCAAAGAAGTTCCAGCTCAATAGATGGTCCAGTAAGAGAAAGTCCCGTCCATAGAGATGATCACTGGGTGGGCTCCCTCCAATAAGTAAAAATGATGGGAGACAACCAGTGATCCACCACCGATCCAAAAGCACCAAATGACATCCTAGGCAGTCCAGTTTAAAGTCATAGAGGACTAGAAACCTGAATAATAACAACAGAACTAGAATTCAACTAGGACAAACAAAAGACTTGAGAAAGACATTCTGGGGTAACTGTTTATAGAGCATCCAGCTCATCAGTTACCCTCACACTTGCCAAAATAAAATCTAGAAGCCTCCCCTAGGTACCTTCTAACAAAACAAAACACAACATCCAACACAATAAACCAAAACCAATAAAAGTGAAGAGTCCGGCACTTGAAGACCAAAAGAATTTCCATTTTAAAGTCATGGTGGACTAAAACCTGTGAAAAGAAACCAATACTAGTGTTCAACCAAATTAAGAGAAGGGGTTGGAAACAGAAAATCTGGGGTAACTGTTGATAGAGCAGCCAGCCCATCAGTCACCCCCACACTTGCAAAGGCAAAATCTAGAGGCCCCGCCCATGGGTACCCTCTAACAAAAGTTTCCAACAACCAGATGCATAGAATCACCTCTAAAAAAACCAAAATTAAAGAATGGTCTATAGTTTATCCTCATTGCGGAGTCAATCTTCTTCATGTCTTGTGCCTCTAGGGTAAAACCTCTTCACCTGATCTGCAGCCACTCTCTTCTTTAAGACTGCACCATCCAACTCTTCCAAAACATAAGAACCTCCAGACACCTGAGATCTGACTCTGTAAGGCCCATTCTATCTGTAAGCAAACATCTTTACCCACTGACTCTCCAAGCTTCTATTATAAACCAAAACCAAACAACCAGGTTTAAAGGGATTCCTGAGTCTATGAGCCAACTTCTTGTCCCAGTATCTGACTAATTGATTTCTTATCTTCATCATTCTAGAGTATGCCTTCTCCTGACACTCCTCTCTACATTCCAACTGTTGCATCCTGGGACAGAACAAATCTTCTGTTGAGTGCACATCATCCCAATCAATTCCAAGATAGGATACAGCTTCCAAGTCCACTGAAAGAACCACTTTCCAACCAAACATTAATTCATAAGGAGAATAGCCAGTTGTCCTCTTCACAGTTACACTATCAGCTAATAACACCAAGGGTAAATAATGCCTCCACTTTTCAGCACTATCTCCACACATTTTCAACAAAGCATTCTTGATAACTTGATGGCCTCTTTCAACCATGCCTTCAGCTTCAGGATAATAGGGTGTTGCTACTCTAACTTTATAACCAAAACTTTCCACAGCTTTTTTAAATTTGGCCCCAAACTCTGGCCCACCATCAACAGTCACCAACTTCATCAACCCATATCTATAAACCCACTCTTTCTTCAGAAATTCTGCCACGTTCTTGGCAGTCAAATTAACCAGAGGCACTGCCTCAACCCAACCAGACAAATCATCCCTAGCAACAATCAAGTATTTATATCTGCCCTCTTTAATATGGACAGCATTCAGACTGACTCTTCCAAACACAGTTGCTTCACCAGTAGCACGGCCAACCTCTTTAGGTTTTAAGTGACTTATAATTTGAAATTCTTCACAAGATTGAACCCAACCCTGCACAGCCAACTTCTTACCTGGCCACTAAAATCTTTCTGCTACTCTTCAATAAATTTTCCCAAAGCCTCTATGACCAAGGTCTTCATGCAAAGACTTCAACACAACTTCTTGACCCTTCTTCTGAGTCACCACAACTTGAGGATTAGGATGTCTCCTCCTCATCAGCCTTCTTCCTCACACATAGAAGCCAGGAATCTTCTTCTTTATTTCCAGCCAAGTATCATCATCACAACTATCTGGCCTCTCCAAGGTCAACAGATATTCCACCATAATAAAATAAAACCCAGACTGACCCCAGGTCTCATCTTCAAAATCTAACAAAACAACATCCAAGGGCACAACCCTGTCATCAAAATCACCAGTGTAATCATGAGCCGATTGACCAGCCCAACCAGAACACCAATCTTTAAATTTTGGCACATCCTCCTTCTTCTACTGAATCCTATGAGAATCCAGTTCACTAACAAAGACACCATTCTCCAACTTCAAACTGTCCGAAAAACAACTCCATTTTCATCAACAAAAACATTCTGATCACCAGAATCAAGATAAGATCCAGCCATTTTAACTCTTGGGGGAGGTCAGAACAATCATCTAGTTTAGCCTCATGGGGGAGGAAGGAAAAATCTTCAGCACCCTTTGTGCTGGCCCTAACCACTGGAACATTTTCCTCAAAATCTTCATAATCAGAATCCTCATCTGTAGGTGGCCTCCTTGATAACCCATCAGGCATCATAAAAGTTTTTCCCGGTTTGTGTACCAGGTCAAAAGAAAAATGTTGAATAAATGCCACACACCTAGCCATTGGAGCATTAGGAAGACTAGGTGTGTTGATCATCTGAACCAGAGATTTTGCATCCACCTGCAGCTCAAAATTCTTCCCCCACAAAAGAGTTTGTAGCTTCTTCAAGATTTTAGCTAAACCACACAATTTCAACTTAGGCTTAGAATACCTAGATTTCACTTTGTTAAACACCACAGACTCATACCTTACTGGTCTGACCCTCCCAGTTTTATCTTCCTGAGACAAAACAGCACCAGCAGCAATATAGCTTGAGTCCACTGCCAGATAAATTTTTCCAGCATCAACACCATAATCCAACTTGTGAAGAAAAATATCTTCACCAGCCACCTTCTTTAACTTCTGACAAGCCTCTTCACACTCTTCAGTCCATTCCCATCCTGCATCTTTCCTGGTCAGCCTCCTTAAAGGTGAGGCCAACAAAGAAAAATCCTTAATAAACATCCTGACATAAACACACACACCCAAAAATCCCCTGACTTCAGTAGTATTTTTAGGCCTTGGCCATGACTGAATTTTATTTATCTTTTTCTTTGCCATAATCCTTCCTTCTTTACATACCACATGACCCAGAATTTCCAATGCAGGAACACAACAACAGAATTTTGACCCAGAAATTGTCAAACCAACCTCTTCAATCCTAAACAACACTCTCTCTAGAGTTATTGCATATTCCCAAACAAACCTCCTTATACCAGGATTCTCTTTCAGCACCACATTACCATAATCAGTGGATGGTCCTTTAATTCCACCATCATCAATGAAAATACAGCATGAGTAGGGACCTCATCCTGCAAAATCCAAGCCATCTGGGCTTGATAAACCGCCACTGAATTATATGCTCCTTGAGGTATCCTTGTGAGCTGAAATCATCCCAAAGGAGTCTCAAAATTTGTGAGAGGCCTTGAATCCGTATGGAGTTCCCTCTCATCATAACCACCCATAATATCACCCAATCCATAACACACCCTTCCAGCAAAAGCTTCAAAAAAATCCTCTGCACTTGGTGGCATACCAGCATCCTTGATTGTGACTATATTCAAGGCTCTAAGATCATGAACCACCCTCAACTTTCCATTCTGCTTCTTTACACAGAAAACCGGACCTGAGTAACTGGATTTTAATTGTTTGTATAACCTGGTCCTGACTCTTTACCTAACAATCTCCACAAAATCCTCTCTGATAGCAGCTGGAACCGGAATAGGTTTTATTTGCCACGTTTCATGAAAAACCACAGGAATCAAATAAGGTTCCCCATAAGAGTGTTTCAATACACCCTTTTCCTCCTCAGAAAAATACACAGCCTTTTCCCTTAGCACAATAATGTGCAACAACAACTTCTTTTCTTCTTCAGACAACCACCCATCAGGACCAAAATTAACAACTTTCAACCTTTCCACCGTCACCCTAGCCATCTCTACAAAATCTGGAGGATTCTTCACCAAAGGAGTACAGTATGGATCTCTTGAAAATGGAGGTCTCTTCAGCAGGGGATTCAATCCCACAGGCATAGGCTCATTGACAGGCCTAATCTTCTGTGCCACCTTCTTATACTTTGCAGCTCCACCTTCAACTTGAGGGATCTTCAGAAAATCTTCATCACCAGACCTGTAACAAAAACCAAGGTTTTCCCCATTGCTCACATATTTGGCCCAGGTAATGTTTTTGAGAGTTGTAAAAGAAAACCTAGTGGTGCACAATTGGGAGGACTTACTTTTATACCCCAATCTCAACACTCCAAAACTTTTCCGCAATCCCAAATCTTCATCTTCACTTCAATCTTCCAAATCTTCAAATCTTGATTCTTTTTTAGAATCCACTCTTCTTTCATAGTGTAGTTTATCCTCTTGCTGGAGGCCCAAAAATTGATCTTGATGATCTTTTTTATTAATTATCTTCAGATTTTTTTTCTTGATTTTCTTGAATTATCTTGAAATTTTTTTCTTCTTTTCTTGAATTTTCTTCTGACCTACAAAAATAACCAGGGGTTTCCCCAATTCTCACAGGTGTGGCCCAGGTAATGTTTTTGAAAGGTGTAGAAGAAACCCTAGCGGTGCACAATTGGTAAGACTTAATTTTAGACCCCAATCTAACCACTCCAAAACTTTTCTGTACATCCTTCCATAAAGATATATTACCAATCTTCTTTTTTGAACTTGAGTTAAAAATAATTGAGAAACTTGATAGAGAACAGAGACTTGATAAAAAACTTTAAGAATACTTGCAGAGAAGAGAACATTAGAAAGTGAAGTTTGAAAATCCACTTGGTGTATCTCTAAGGTAGCTGACCTACTACAACCTGGAATTTCCTCATCTTGGGGAGAGGTTGTAGCACTAGGGTGATCAGCCCATATCACTCTAAAAAAGACAGACCCTCACTAGAGCCTGAGCCACACTCCAAAAAACCAGAGGCAGCACCCACATCTCTTCTTCTCCTACAACAATCCATGCATTGACACATTGAAGACAAACCAGGCCTGGTTTCCCGACCATCATCTCCAGGAGATGACAACCTCATGTGAAGCCTTCTCTCATTTCACCAGTCAACTCCAAACTTATCCCCATATCAAACTGATAACCAATTCTTGCCTGAAAATCCATCAAGAATTGTCCACCCAAAACAGATTTAACTGTTCCTTTAGCAATATAAAAATGAACCTTCACTGAGGCTCCACCAACATCTAACTTCACAAACTCAGAAGTTCCAACCAATGCAGTGACATGACCACCAATCCCTCTCAAATTTCCACCAATACCAATTTTGATGGGGAGGCCCAGATGAGTAACCTCAAACAAAGAAATCAGGTTAATCTGAGAACCTGAATCTACCAATGCCCTAGCCTCCCTTCCATTCAGAGTGACTTTGACATATCCCAGAGGAGCAGAAAAATGAGTTTCCAACCCCTCTCCAAACGTTTCAGCAGAATCATATATTTATTCCACTTCCCCAGAAGACACTCTTCTCCTGGTCAACAACCTTTTTTGTCTATCAGCCAACCCAGGACTGATAGTGTCAGTATAGTCTAGTATATAAGTATGATATAATAGTGTTTATTTATGGTCCTACTACTTATTGATAAATGATTTAGTGATTAAACCTCAGGGGAAGACTAATAGAATAGTTATACTCAAATAAAACTCACAATACTTGGATTTTAATGCGTGCTAGTGGTGGAAAAAAGATGTATAAAATATAGTTATAGCTTTATATAAAGATAAAATCAATTTATAGTGGCTTTAAAATATATTTCTAAAGGTTAATAATTGTATAATAGTGTTTGTTGGAGTTTTAGTAATTGAATGATGATAAATAACTGTCAAAATCCCTCCTTACTTATACCCAAATCCACAGGAGTGCACAGACCTCCAATCCAGATGATGTCACTGCTATCCCCGGCAATTACAGCTCTGTGAGGGCCCATCACCTCCCCATGGCTTCCACTTCAAGCAGTTTCAACACCCAGACCTCCAGTAAGGACCCTCCATCACTATTAATTATAACACTGATCCATACCATAAATAGAAAACCCAGATAAAAGTGGATACCATAAAGAAACAGGTAAAATAAATAATCAAAAAGAGATTTAATGAAACTAAAAGCATATAAAGGAAACAAATAAAATGTCCAAGCCCCCAATAACATCCCCAAGCATCCACATTAACCCAGAAACATCCTTCCAACCCATAAATCCGTGAATAACCATCCAAGGAAGTAATTTTAGTTGTCCAAACTGGGTGTATGCGCCTGATATAGGTGTCTATGCTTCTGTAGGCGTTGTGAGTCCACTTATTTCGTCCATATGACCTAAAATAAGCAGAAAAACAAAGGTTATAGGCTATTAAGGGGCTAAAACCCACTTATATACCTAAATATACATAATATACTGCATATTTCACTGAATATGAGATTTATGTATACATATAAGCTTATGTATGTCAATAATTACTTCATATCACTTAAGATAAGTATATTATGACTCCATTAACACCTTAATAAATATTAATAGGCCATGGATAAGCTATTTAAACTATTATAAGTTATATAATAGAATAATAATTATATATATATATAATAAAATAATATATATTATTATTTTAACCTTATTTTTAAGATATAAGATTAATCTACTTAAGGTTATATTATTTTAAGCATAAGAAATACTCAGTCCTAAGGATATTTAGGCTGACACTCCCTCACCCCAAAAAATAACAATAAAAAAAATGTTAAGACATTTTAATTAAAACTAAGGAGTGAAATAATAAAAATAAAAATAAAAAAATAATTTTTATAATAAATATACTGAATGAACAGTATTATTTAGATTTAAATTTTTTCAAGAGATTTTTAAGATCAGAGATTTCATTTTTAGGAATCCACTGGTCATATTCACTTGATTTTTTTTTAAATCTTAATAGATACTCAACTCCCTTTTCTTAAGTAAGGTGTCTCTTTTTAAGTATCTTTTCAATTTCTGCCTTTTCAACTATTTCTTCAGGTTGCTGCTTATGCCTTCCTGATCTTCTTGGAAATAGAGCAGTATCATTAGAATGGTATGGTTTTATAAGAGAAATTGGAAATGCTGGATGTTTTCTATCATATGGCGCATATAGAATAACCTCAACAGCATTATTACCAACCATCTTTTTAACTACAAATGGTCCAATAAATGGATCCTTCAATTTAACATTACCATTTAAATTGAAATGTAGTGTTGAAATAAGGACTTCACTACCCTCTTTGAACATTTTTTCATTATGGGCTTTATCCCATCTTTTCTTTTCATACTCAAACGCCTTATTTATACATTCTTGAGCATGTTTTCTGCATAATTCCTGCATCTGAAGAAAAGATTTAGTACCTGGATGGATATCCAATCTAGGTAACTTATTAAGAGTTTTAGCAGGGGTATTAGGTACATACACCACACAATATGGGGGGCGGACTTGCTAGCAAGTCCGCAACCTTGGACCCAAACTCACCATAGATTGAACACACATTGAGCTATTGATAAAGGAACCATTCAATCAGGGATGAACACCACTCAGCAGAACAGTTTTAGGTGGGTGTTCAAGTAGAGTTCAGTATGGGTTCAGTATGAGTTCAGTCTGAGTTCCATCTGAGTTCCATCTGAGTTCAGGTTGAGGACTTGCTAGCAAGTCCACCCCCTATATTGCGTAGTGATAACCCAACCATAACTCAAATGGCTTTTTTCCAGTGACATAATGTACTGTGCTATTGTATGAAAATTCTAAACCTGGGATAAGGGTTACCCAATCATGCATGAATTTGTCATTGTCTTTAAAATTAAGACCAAAAGCACAGTATCTTCTTATCATATCTTCTAAGGTTTGTATCATTCTTTCTGCTAGCCCATCAGTTTGTGGATGGTGTGCTGTAGAAAGTTTTAATTGACACCCTGAAACATCCATAAGTGACGTCCAGAACTCAGAAGTAAATTTAGGATCTCTGTCAGAAACTATTGCTTTGGGGAAACCTGCCGTATTTAACATTTGTGTCCACCATAAAAAAGCTAAGTCCTTTGCCTAAACCTCTTTGTGGGTAGGAATAAATTTACACATTTTTGTAAATCTATCTACAATTACCCAGCAGGATTTATAACTCTTATGCCCTGCTATTGGCAAACCTGTTACAAAGTCCATGTTAATTATTTCCCATGGAGCTTTTGGTTGCTCAATTTGTTGTAATAAACCAGCTCTTTTGCCTGTTAATCTTTTACATTTTTGACAAGAATCACATGTTTCAACATATTTCTGAACATCCTCAGACATGTTAATCCACCAAGCTGTGTTTTTTACTCTGGTTAATGTTTTATGGTAGTCAAAATGACCTGCTAATATATCATCATGACATATACTTAACATTAACTCCTTCATTGAAGGGGGAATTACAATTACATTACTTAATTTTTTCCTTTAATATATAAAACCATCCTCAATGGAAAATTTTCCTTTTTCTAATGCCTCTTTATACTTTATTGGTAATGTTTTTATTAAAACATTCATTGAAGCATTAGATGGATCATTTAATATTGTAGTTAATTTACTCAAGTCAGGATCTGAATTATAATTATCAAGAATTGATTTCATAAATTCATCCTCAAGATCCACAATATAAATGCCATAAATGTTAATAATCTCTGACTCAGGAACATAAGCAGGATTATCATCATTATTAGGCAGAGGTACTCTAGATAACAGATCTAAATTAGAGTGCAAGGTTCCTGCTCTATGTGTAATAGTCATCCGTCCTCTGTATTCTTGTACAGCTAATTGCCATCTAAACATGTGTCTATTAGGAGTTTTCATGTTTAAGAGTGACTTAACTGCACTACAGTCAGTTATTAACTCAAATTTTTGGTCTTCAAGGTAATAATGTAGCTTTTCAAGAGCCCATACTACTGCCAAACATTCAAGTTGAGTAGCACCATATTTCCATTCACCACTTCTCAGAGTATGTGAAATATAGCAGATTACTACTTCTGACATTTTACCTTCAATAAGTTGTTTTTGATGCAAAGCAGCACCCAGTCCAACAAAACTTGCATCTGTATATAATACAAAAGGTAATTGGAAATCTGGTAATCCCAAGATAGGAGCTGTCATTAAACATTCTTTCAACTTATTAAAAGCTTGTTGTCTTTCATTATTCCAAATGAAAGCTTCTGATTTCTTTATCAGTGTGGTCAGTGGTTCAGCAATTGATTGGTAGTTTTTTATATATTGTCTATAATAACCACACATTCCATGAAAAGATTGTACATCCTTCACATTTTGAGGAATGCCAATATTCTTTATTGCAGCCACTTTATTTTGGTCTACACATATTTGTAAGCCAGATACAATATGACCAAGCACTTTTAAAGATTCAAACCCAAATTTACATTTTTTCAATGCAAGGGTCATTTTTATTTCATCAATTTTCTGAAATACTTTCCTTAAATGGATTAAGTGTTCATCTTAAGTTTTAGAGAACACTATGATGTCATCAATGTATACCATTAACCATCCCTCAATCATTTCATTATGGAATGTTATATCCATTAACTTCTGAAATACTGATGGAGCATTTTTTGGTCCAAATGGCATTCTGACATACTTATAAATTCCCATGTGTGTTGTTAATAACAAAAAGTGCTGTGAATTCTTTTCAACAGGAATTTGATGGTACCCTTTATTTCCATCTAGGAAACTTATATATTTAGCACCTTTAAGGGTAGCTTGTATAGAGGCAATCCTTGGCAAGGGATAAATATCATCTATTGTAAATGTATTTAATGCTCTATAATCACCACACAGTCTTGCTTTATCTTGTTCATAAGAAATTAGCACTGGTGATATTACACAATATTTTGGCGTAGTTTCAACCTTCTCAAGAATGTTCATTTTTAATAACATCTTAATATTATCCTCTATGTCTTTCCTCTTCATTGGTGAAGCAGGGTATGGTTTCTTTTTAAGACTAGCAGGAATATTATCCATATCACAGGTTAAACTAATCTTCATTTCATGATATTTTACAAGGCCAAGTTCATTTGTACAATGTGCAAAAGCCATTGGAAAAGCTTTTATTAATTCCAAAATATTATTTTTCTCAGTTTTACTTATTTGAGTTCCAAATGATGCTTTTGAAATTTCTGTTTCCAGAAGTTCCATCTCATTGGATTCTCTTCCTTTAGACGGGGAATTTGTTACTGACTCAATGTGTAAGACTGTGTTAAAAGAATTTATTTTAAATTTCCTCTTACCATTCATGCCAATTGTAAAATTGTTATTAGCAGGGTCTAATTTTACACCAAATTTAGTCAGAATATCATTTACAATGATAAAACAGTTACTACAATTAGTATTATCCATTACTACAAAGTCACAAGTTACCCTTACATAACCATGTTGGTGTTTAAAGAAAACAGCAGCTTTGTATTTACCAATGGGGTGTAGTACTGATCCAAAACCTCTCCAATTTTTATGTTGAAGTGGTTCAAGCTTAAACTTATATTCACTATCAATTTTCTGTAATGTATTAGTGGAAACAACTGAACCAGCAGCTCCTGTGTCCAATACTATATTAACATTTTCACCAGAAATGATAGCTGGAACTGTGATAGGTGTCATTCTAAAGTTATCAGCTTGTATATTCTTAATAATTTCAGCATCCTCAAAATTCATTAAAGATTCATTTGACTCCATATTTAATATTGGATTTTCAAAGATGGACAAATCATCTTCCAACATACAAACTTCATTTTTATCACTATATGAGATATTGCTGTCATAATCACTTGATTCTTTACTCTTTTCAGTGTCAGTTTCAGATTCACGTTGATTTTCAACAATATTTATGTTTTTCTCACATTTGTGACCTTTGACCCAAGGTTTGTTACACTTATAACAAGTATTTGTTTCATACTTTTTAGGTACTACAGGTGCAGTAGGTTTTTTCTGCTTCTCCTGAAGTGTTTTTGAATTCTGAATTTTTACAGGTTCAACATTTTGTTTATAAGTGGAATACCTTGATTCATACTTATGGTTTAATAATATTTCATTGCAAATATTAATAAAGTCAGAATATTCAGTAACATTTAATGTTCTAGCTACAACAATGTCTCTGATAGATATAGGTAATTTATATATTATCTTATCTTTCCATAAGTTAAAATCCATATGAGGCTCAATGGCTTTTAATATTTTGTTTAAATTCATTAAAAATACCATAGGTTTGTCACCATTCAACAGATTATACCTAGTCTTCTCATAAAGTCTCTGCTGAGTAAGCCTGAATTTAGAACCTCCAAATTGTTTTTCAATAAGTTGTTTCCATTCAGCCCAAGAGTAGTCTCTACCCTCACTTAAGACAGCTTCAAACCATAATAAAGCAACACCCTTAAATAAAGAAATTAATTTTGATGTTATCTCTTCATCTGGTAACTTATATGAGAATTTCAAGTTTTCAATTCTTTGAATAAAATGGTTCCAATCAGAGCTGGCTTCCCCATCATAAGTTGGGTACTGATCTATCTTAGGCCAGTTTTTCTGATTGGATCTTATCTCACTAATCTTAGGTAAATTCAACAACTCATTTACTTTTGATAAATGGTCTTGTATTTCTTCCTGCACGGATTTGTGACTTACATTTTCAGATTTGACACTACCACCAGATGGTTTTAATTGTGTTGGTACAAGGAAGGAATGAGATTCACTTTTGCCAATGAAAGGATTATTATTATATTGATTATACTTATGATTATCCTGGTTCATTAGTAGATTGGCAGTTTCAATCTCAACTTTAGTTAATCTTTGTAGCAACTCAGAGACACTTTGATTTGTCTGGGCAAAAGATAACTTTGTTCTTGATTCAGTTTTTAATAAATGTGTTTCATATAATTTTTCTAACTCACAAAATTTGTTTGAAAGGTCATTATATTTATTACTCAATGAATCATATTTAAGAGTTAGAGACAAATGTTCTTTCTCTAATTCTTTGTTGCGTGTTGCTAATTGAGAAGTTTTTAATGTCAAGGATGAAATTGTATCACTTATGAGCTTAACTGTCTGTTCCTCACAATCAGTCATTCTATTCCACAATGCTGAATCAATTCTATGGACAGTTGGATTATTGTTAAAATATTCCATGTCCTCCTTTTCAATTCTCTCACTCTCCTGTGAACTTCTCATCTCACTAGTAGGTGGTTGCAACTGAGGATTAACTATATTATCATTGTAAATAGTACTGTTATTGTGGACAAAAGACAAGTCAGGTTTATCTACTCTAAAACCTAAATTTCTTAAATCCTCCTCTATTTTTTGCACAGATTTAACATCAATAGAATTACCTATATTGTAATTATCAGTATTATTTTCAATCTGAGAGAGTAATCTACTTACCAAGGGATGGTTTCCAGTCCTGATTTTTGGCGCCTTTTTCCCTTGTAAGGGTGAGCTGAGGAAGTCAGATGAGGGGGTGGATCCCTGTTGCAACTGTGGCTTGTTCACTGTTGGTGAAACCAGTCCCATTTCTATTTGTCTACCAGGATTTTCTCCTGGGAGTGAGTGGACCCTCCTTGGGTAGGGGGTTGCTGATTTGATTGACTGGGCTGGCCTCCCTTTAATTCTGCCATTGCCTGATTCATCTGCTGAAATCCTACCTTGCAATTGTTTTGCAACTGCTGTACTTCTTTGAACATGAGAGATTTTGATTCCTCCAACTTCAGAACCTGTTTGTCCAGGTGGGACAGTTGATCCTGAAGAGGAGAAGACGTCTTTTTGATAGTTATCTTTTTTAAGAGGGTGTCCTTTTCCTCTATACTCATGCTTTCTGGCTGGGGGTACTGTTGGCCCTCCATGGTGATGTCCTGGAAAGTTTTTGTTAGCTTTAGACCTGGTATTATAAGCAGGCTTTTCACTTACACTGTCCTGGGGAGTACTCATATTTTTAAGAATGACAATATTTTACGTCTACAAAAGGAAAAAACTCTATGGAATTAGTAGACAAAAGATATTAGCAATTATATTACTAATAAAAAAGCAATGGAGCTTACCCTGAATCTATATCTTTATTTATTTAAATAAAATGTAAGAAAAATTCAAAAAAATCTGTTAAAAATATAATAATAAGTTCAACTAGACCTTTATAATGGTGAATGATTAGGTTACCAAGCTTTAGCCAAATACCAATTTAATTGGGTGTTATATTGGTGTCCAAATACCAAGTGAAATTGGGTTTATATTGGGTACAGTTACTACTGTAAATATCTAATTTTTATGATAAAAAATTAGTACAATTATTTTAAGGGTTCTTTTCCGCAATCAATGAGTTATGATGACCCACTAATATGCAGCAGACCCAAATATTTGGTTAATTTTGAGCTGTACTAAGGTAAAAATCACGTCCCAAGGCTTATACTAAATAATAAGTAAAATATAAGGAAAGACCCCCAATTATCAGTATAGTCTAGTATATAAGTATGATATAATAGTGTTTATTTATGGTCCTACTACTTATTGATAAGTTATTTAGTGATTAAACCTCAGGGGAAGACTAATAGAATAGTTATACTCAAATAAAACTCACAATACTTGGATTTTAATGCATGCTAGTGGTGGAAAATAGATGTATAAAATATAGTTATAGCTTTATATAAAGATAAAATCAGTTTATAGTGGCTTTAAAATATAGTTCTAAAGTTTAATAATTGTATAATAGTGTTTGTTGGAGGTTTAGTAATTGAATGATGATAAATAACCGTCAAAATCCCTCCTTACTTATACCCAAATTCACTGGAGTGCACAGACCTCCAATCCAGATGATGTCACTGCTATCCCCGGCAATTACAGCACTGTGAGGGCCTATCACCTCCCCATGGCGTCCACTTCAAGCAGTTTCAATACCCAGACCTCCAGTAAGGACCCTCCATCACTATTAATAATAACACAGATCCATACCATAAATAGAAAACCCAGATAAAAGCGGATACCATAAAGAAACAGGTAAAATAAATAATCAAAAAGAGATTTAATGAAACTAAAAGCATATAAATGAAAAAAATAAAATGTCCAAGCCCCCAATAACATCCCCAATCATCCACATTAACCCAGAAACATCCTTCCAACCCATAAATCCGTGAATAACCATCCAAGGAAGTAATTTTAGTTGTCCAAACTGGGTGTATGCGCCTGATATAGGTGTCTATGCTTCTGTAGGCGTTTTGAGTCCACTTATTTCGTCCATATGACCTAAAATAAGCAGAAAAACAAAGGTTATAGGCTATTAAGGGGCTAAAACCCACTTATATACCTAAATATACATAATATACTGCATATTTCACTGAATATGAGATTTATGTATACATATAAGCTTATGTATGTCAATAATTACTTCATATCACTTAAGATAAGTATATTATGACTCCATTAACACCTTAATAAATATTATTAGGCCATGGATAAGCTATTTAGACTATTATAAGTTATATAATAGAATAATAATTATATATATATATAATAAAATAATATATATTATTATTTTAACCTTATTTTTAAGATATAAGATTAATCTACTTAAGGTTATCTTATTTTAAGCATAAGATATACTCAGTCCTAAGGATATTTAGGCTGACAGATAGCATAAAATTCCCCATAAGAAAGGGAAACCTGACCCTGATTCATCCTTTCCAGAACAGAGTCCATAACATTAGATTGATCAGAAACTACTGGCCTCTCAAAGTGAGCCCTTGGCTTCACCACCTTGGTCCTAGAAGATTCTTGAGGGCCAGCACCACCAACAGATTTACCATTAACAGGAACCAAACCAGATCCCTCACCAGACCCTCTAACTCCAGAAGGCTTTGGTAATGAAGCCAAAGGGACATCCTCCTCAGAGTCAGAATCAACATCCATGGGCATTGGCTCACCATTCATGTCCAGTGCACCAAAACTAGGGGGGCCCATGTCTGCCATTCCCTTCTGCATCTTGTACAGCTCTTCTTTGCTGTACTTCTTCCTAGCTGCACTCAGCTTAGGATCCACCTTTGAATCCTTAGGCTTTCGTTGTGCCTGAGAGATACTCTTAGGCCTTCCCACCTTTCCGGCTTCCACATCATAAACACCAGCCAAGCATTCACCACTTGACTGTACACCACAAGAATACAACTCTAAACCACCAAAGGAAGTAGAGAAAGAGACGTTTTTGGCCTCCTTCCCCTGTCCCTTGACATCATCCTCTTCTTTACAAAAAGACTTTTCCTGATCAGGAATCTCCTCAAACCTTGTCCTCCTTTGATTGAAACCACCCCTTCTCCTGACCAAATCAACAGGAGCCTCCCCCTCACTGGGATTCACAAATGAACCATCAGGGAACTTGAAAACCCTTCCATCAGACACATCCCTGTTCAGAGCCCAACAATCATTGGACTGGTGCCCCCTCCTACTGCAATAAGAACAGAGGCAAGGATCACTCCTACCAGCCCTCCTTTCAAAATCTCTAGGCTGAGAAGGAGCCTTGTTGACCTTCTAAGCCTCCTGAATAAAAATATGTAGCTGTTTTGTCAGATCAGCCAACTGTTCCACCACTGGGTCCCTCTCCAGTTTGGGAACCTGCACCTAATTCTTCTCTTCCCTCTTTACTCTAACCTCCTCTTCAGCCAAAGCCTCTCTGACTATGCTGACATAATTGGCACACCCGTTTTGATAGGTGTCCACAGCCAATAACTTCAAATGGGCCTCCACAGCCTCCTTAACCTTTTCCAAGGCAGGCAACTTCTGGTCCCCATTAGAAAGAGTCTTCATCAAGTAATTCCTTGTCAGCTCCTTCAACACATCCATCCTGACATCTCTGGCCAGGTCAGACAAAAAAACATCCTTGGCAGAATTTTCATGTGCCAGCTCCTCCACTTCCACCAAATATTCCACCACAGGATCAAACTGCAGCAGAAACTTCCTGTAACTATGTAAGTTACCAACACCACCAAAAGATTTCCATTCACTGACAACCTTGCTCAGATCCACCATAGTGAACCTGACACCCCATCTGTCCATCATCTCCCTACACAGCAACTTCCAATCCCTCTTCTTGTAGCCAGGCATGGCAACAACCTCCTTCTCCACTGCCCTATCACCAATGAAGAAGATAATTTTCTTCACCATGTCCAGGTAAGAATCACCATCCACATCAGCAGCAGTTTCTTACTTCTCCATAAACCACTTCACATCTTCATCATTAAAGTTGTTACCATCCCAAGTTTTAATCCTAACACACTCCCTAACCATCACATCAGGAGGAACATCCCCCCCACTGATAGTCACCACAGGAATAGAAGAACCAGAAGCCATTCTTCCAGTCCAAAAACACAGAAATATCCAATCACAGGCAACAGAGATTCCAAAGAACTAGCAGTTTCTCCCCCACGTTGGGCGCCAGAAATGTAGACAATCCTATAGTACTAGCTATAGGCTTTGACCAAGGGATTTGGAGTAAAACCAGAAAGAAAAACCCCTGTCCCTTTAGAAAAACAAGTGAGATTTACCTGCTACAGTCAATTGGTTCCTGTTTACCAAAAAGCCTCTTTTCCAAACACTTGACTTCTTTATCAGCCAAGAAAGTAGTCCCCAGACAGACTACCAAACCAAAGAACCGAAATGCAGACCAATGTCCACACCAGAGAAAGCAATTATACTTGATTTAGGTTGCAAATCCACACCAGAGACAGCAATTATACTTGCTATAGCTTGCAAGACTATAACAGAGAAAACAGTTGCTAGTGAAGTTAAATGAAGAACTTACTTGCAACAAGACACAGCCAAGTTGTGGCCCACAACAGTGAAAACTGAGTGAGGAACAAGGATATCACCTCTGGATGGTTGTATGATAATTAGATATTCCCTAAACTGTCCTGTACAGTAAATACACACGGACCACCCCTCTAAAATCCATGCACAGCAACGCATTTGGCACCTGTACCAGCCAAATTGCATAAACAATCCTACAGAAGCGCTCCCCAACCTCCTAAAACAGAGGCAGCTGGGCTGCCTGAAGCGGCCCCGCCTCCCTGAAGCCAGAAAACCACTAAAAACATCAAATCTACTTAGAAAAATGCACTACCACTACTAAAACCCTTAAAACACAAAATTAAGCTATGACAACATTGTGAAATAAAAGGTAGAGCCAAATTAGCCCTATCTAATGGTACTAAGCACTTAACCCTAAGACTGAAGGTTAGCCCGTGAAACACGAAAATAAAATTAAACAGCTATCTTTTATAATGAAATATGAGGAATTGACCCCTTTAAACTTTGAATATGAAAAATGTCCACAAGACATGAAATATAGAGAAAAACCGGTGCTATCCAATGGTAGTACCCACATACCCGCAGTCCAAATATTCACAGAATAAATCCAGAAAATTCCCTTTTCTTCAAACAATTTCAATTAAGACATTCACAAACAGCACAACAAAGGCCCCTGCCAATGTTGGAAGACCACAGCATCATTAACCATGTATAGAGCTGGTAAATCAAGGGGTTCATTGGGAAGTTACTGTGTATAAAAGGAATGGGTTTTCGGTCTTGTTTTCTGAATTCTTTATCATTACAATTCAATCATTAAACCAATACAATTACAATACATATCAATAGAACTTATAAATTCTTTCAATAGTATCTGAATTATTAAATCTATTTTTCTACCAAATATAAGATTGTAAGCCATATATATAATTAGTGAGATTTATATAACTGAGACCCTTATATTGAGTTAAATTTTAATACTCATTAGATTTGTACTACAGTATTCATATAGGACCATTAAAATCTTCTAGACAACTGACCATTCAAGGTAGTTCATATCTCTGTACTTGACCTCAGCCTGAAAAAAGGTCACAATTATTTAATAGTATTTTACAGATTTGTACAAGGTTCAGTACTGTAAACATCATTTAAAATTAATTGATGAACTTGTTCCACTGATATAACTAAGTTGCAAAAAAAATAGATAATGGATATATGTTTCTAACTTTAGCTATTATTGAATAGGAACAGTCAAAAAAAATATAGCAGGATTAATTATAGTATTTTTTACATTGATGTAAAACTTGGTTGATAAAATAGTAAAAACCTTAAAATCAGGACTAAAAAAATAATCAAATCAAATAGGAATATTAGGAATGTGTATTATAAAAATTACAACCAATATCCTATAAATATTGATGGAAATAAATTACTAGTAATTACAAAAAATATTGTACTCTTTTACCTTAAAATGAAAATATCAACTACTAAAAATATACTCAAAATTACCTTCAAATAGCTAAAGGTTTCCTCTTTACTAAAAGAAAATGGTAAGGAATATGTAGAAAATTGATTCCATCAAACTGTTTTGAGAAAATGTGTCCAGCAAAAGTTCAGCCGAAATTGTTCTGGACACTTTTACATAAAACCAATTTGATTCTATCAATTATCTTCATTATATGGTCTTTTTTTTGGTTTTCATTGAAATTTTTAGTCATTGGTCTTGGTCAAAGTGTCCAGCACAAGTTTGGCCATACTTGTGCTGGAAACTTTTATAAGGAACACCTCACTTCTCTTTAATAAACATGCACCTTACCAAATTCATCTTTGAAATGTGTCCAGCACAAGTACAGCTGAACATGTACTGGACACTTTGGTCATGGACAGTAACTTATTAATTCAAGGAAATTAAATAAAAATAGGCTATAAAATGAAGATATTTGATGCCATCAAATTTTTTTTTGGATAAAAGTGTCCAGTACAAGTTCAGCTGTACTTGTGCTGGAAACTTTTATGAGAACACCTCACTTCTCTTAAATAAACATGCACCTTACCAACTTCATATTGGAAAAGTGTCCAGCACAAGTATGGCAGAACCTGTGCTGGACACTTTTACCCAAAAATTTAGATAGAATCAATTTTCTTCAGTATATGGGATTTTTTTTTGGCATTCTTGAAATAATAAGAGAATGTCCATGGCCAGAGTGTCCAGCACAAGTTTGGAAAAACTTGTATTGGAGACATAGAACAATAATTAAAATCTACTGATGTATGTTTATCAATTACATGTTATTAAAGCCTCTTTTATTTTATTAAGGCATTAAAAACAAATATAAACTTATGATTAATTTGTTTTTAATGATTAATAATTTTCAATTATTGTTGTTATAAGTGAAATTTTAAAACATTATTTTTTCTTAAGATCCTTGTGAACTTGAATTTACATCAGTTGGATGCTTTAATTTTTTGTATAAATTTTGTTTATTAACTACATTAATGGATTATTGAGTGCCTTTAATGATGTTTCTTTTTTTGTTAAGGATGGTATTCACTTTCATAAATTTTTTAACATGTGCATTTTTAAACTAATCATTCATGATGTTTAGCCAATAAAAAGGCCATCATAATTATTGAAAAACAGGTATGTTAAATTAAAAATCAGAGTCTAATTATATTCTTTTTTTAGGCTTTAATTTCATCTTGTTTTAAGTATCTGAGAAGAGATTCAATTCAATTAATTTCAAGTTCATATATTAAGCATAAAAAAAATTTCACATTTATTTAATCAAAATGTTTATCATGTCTTAAAGTTTTACAAAAATATATATCTATTTTTTTATCCTCAATATTTTCATAATTGTTAATTTTTTTGATCTCTCTTATCTTATACATCAATTGGAATTTATATTAAAAAAGAATAATAATTTTATTTCAAAATAAGATTACTATCACTCTATTTACATGGTTACCAGTGGGGTAAAAAAGTTTGGGTGCTGCTGCTTTATCTAGTGCTTTATTAACTTTATAAAAATCTATATCTTCTTGAACCTCAAGTAGCTCCCTCTCATTAAGCGACATAATTTCTAAATATCCAGGTGAATAGCAGTTTTTTGGAAGAAATTTGGGCACATTCAAGATACCATCTGTTTAAGCTGTTATTTTAGTAGAGCAATCATAAATTTCTTCATTGAAGCCTTTTCAACATTTGAATGGGCCATCCTTTTAGTCAATTTGTCCATTTTATCTAAAATTTAATTGAGTTTTGGATTTCTCCATCCAGGAGATAATTGTATAGGAACTATCTCTTATGAATGGGGTGGGGCTTCTTCTAAATCACACATGAGACTGGTATCATGAAAAAGTGCTACAAAGCGTGGCTGATCAATGCACTTTTTTCTTGCCATGTTGTAGCGGTTCTTTGAAATCTAAAATAAAATCAAATTAGTAAAAGTCTTTCTTTAGTTATTATGCTTTGAATAAATACCTTTGTTTGAAAACACTTTATCTGTGCTCTTGATCTCTTTTCCTTTCTACTTGCCTCAATAATATCACTGTTTTGATAGGCCACCTTTCAAATCTTCTTTCCCTTGATGAACACCCATTGCTCAACAATGATTGGTGTAAACCTGAGTTTTTCTGAATCAATATTTTTCAGTGTTGAGAGCCACTTAGTACAATGGTCTGATACTTCACTCCCCATTACTTGATTCCATTGTGACTAGGAGAAATTTTTATAGTTCCAATAAAACGTGAGTTGACAAAATACTTTCTCTTGAAGCTCTTGTTCCAAATTATTTTTACAGAGATTGATACAGAAGCTCCTCCCTTTAGTCCTCAAGGTTCAGTTGTTGAAATAAAAGTTGGTATATTAATTTTGTAACGTAAGAAAATAACAGTATTTGTTGAAATAAATTGACAATCAGTAGCTGAAGTTGCATGCGGTGCATTTTGAATCTGTTTTAATTCTGCTTCAATTGTCAATTTCTTGTAATCATGCCAACTCTTCCAGTCTATAGCTTCTTCTTTTGTTGGACCAATATGAAACTCAGATACAATAATTAGTCCAAAAAAGACAGAACTTCAAAAAGTGATAGATGTTTCAGTTAATAGAATCTGAGGTCTTTGGTACATCACACCTGGTAACTATGCTTCTAATGTTTCACAAGTTTTGGTCATTTTTGAAGTGACTCAGCATCAAGTATTCTGCGCTGATCAGTATCTCAAATTATAAGAGAGAGATTAACTGAAAATTTTTTGAAAAACAAAATTGGTAAGCCTATTTTAAAACATAAAAGCATGTTGAAAAATTTTACTCACCATGTCCACTGTTACTGGCTGCTGGGTTAGTAGAAGTGGGTTCCCCATTGTTTCCAAGAAACTAATTCAGCAACATAATAGCCCAATCGTTCCCTACACTCTCTGCTTGCTGCTGAAAATTATGAGGCGCAGATTGACCATCTGTATTTGTGATATTAGAATAGCAACTAAGTGATCAAATTTTGGGGATCTGATGAAGACTGAGGAGGAGGTTAGGGGTAAACTGGATTTTCTCTAGGATTTTCTCTATATTTAAATAATTAAAGGTAAAAAAATTATGTTTTTATTTTTTATTTCAATTTCTGATAAATAATATGTATAATTGCTTACAAAGTCTAAAAGGGAACTTAATAGTGGTTTAGGCATTAGATATATAGATTCAAATTTCAAAAAATTTGTTTGGAATAAATTAAAAAGACAAAAAGGATATATTTTGATGAATGAATACTGATTTAGATTCTCTTAAAATCTTATTAACCATTTTTATGGAATATCAATCCATGGTTATTATTCTTTATGATATTATAATAGAATTTTTTCCTTTTTTAATATAATGATTTTCTATTGTGTGGTATGTAGGTTAAGATAAGTTTAAAAGATTTATTGAAGATATATATACCAGACACAGTATATTCTGTAGATTTATAACTATAACTTACTTTTTAGATGTTTTACAACCTTGGTAAGTAGCTCATGCATTACGCAAGTAAATAATTATAGTCCCTGGAAATTACTCTTTGTGAATTTCAATTTTTTTGTTATTCTTAAAATCATTACTCAAATAAACTGAAAATTTCTTCAATAATTGATTGAAAGAAGGAGTTTCAAAATCTTATTTTGTAGTTATAAAAGTTTGAGTTATTCATCATATTATCAAATATAATGAACATTTGTAAATTTTAATTTCAAAAATAGTGATCATAGAAAAGTAATACTGGAACAATCAGATAAACAGGGTGGAATAAAGTCATATCACAACAGGAAATTATACAAAATTGTTGATTTTTGGCTCACAAAATTCAACATATTTTTGACATATTTTTCCACCTTTAGATAATGTTTAGTGGATTTTAACATTATTATAACAAACAAGCTTAACAATGTTTTTGATTTTTTTAACAAAAATAAATATTGTTAGATCATTTTTTTTAAAAAATATGACTTATTTTTATGCTTTATCTACAATAGTTAGTAGTTTTTTTGAATAAATCACTTGTTTTGATATTCTATTTTTAAACTTTTTAAGAAAGTTCATTGCATTAAAGTTTTATATCAATTTTTCATTAAAACATCATATTTTAAATCTAGAGATTTGGTTTTGAAATAATATATATTTTTATGTTAATTGACTAATTATTTTTGGATTGTTAAATTATGCTAAAATTGGGACTGCTTATTTCTAGTGAGTGTACATCATAGTTGCTTTTCAAATCAAAGATTAATAAAGGTTTAAATTTTGAAAAATTTTAAATATCCTTTAAACCTTTTTGATTTAAATAATGTTTAATGTTATGTAATCATTCTATAAGTAGAACACAATCACCACGGGAAATATGGGGGTGAACTGCTAGCAGTTCCCTCTATTTGAAACTATCAGGAATTTTTAAGGAAACTGTTGGGAAACCATCCTGATACTGTCAGAAATATGTTTTTAAATCAGATTAAAAAACATTGAAAAAATAAACTGTCACAGATTGAATCCAGAACAATCCCTCCTTGAACAGAGCTTAGGAACCACATTGAACATCAGTTAATCTCAGGTTTGGCAAAAGGTTGAAAAACATCACTTAGCATACCTTAATATTCAAATATTAAAATTGAATATATGTCACGTGTATGATATAGATGCATATGCATTTGAATTTGCATGGTGGATACTTATTGCATGTTAAAAATTGATGTGAATTGCCTATCTAAAGTGTATGCATAATGACTATGAAGAATAAATATGGATAAAAAATATGCATAAAAAATATGCATAGTGATTATGCATAAAAATATGCATAAAAAATATGAATAAAAAATATGCATATTGAATATGCATTAAAAATATGCATATTGAATATGCAAAAAAAGGTGCATATATGTATATGAATAAAATATATTAATATGCATATAAATCTGTATAATGAATATACATATGCATATCCATAAACATGGATAATGATTGAAAAATGCAAAAAAATGATGCTTAACTAGTATATTTTATGCATAAATAGAAATATGCAATATGAATTCATATTGCATACAGATAGCACTGGCAAACCAACTTGACCAAAACTCATACTAAATTTTCATTCTGGACTAAAGGTGTGAGGGAAGGAAGAAAAACAGTCCAATGTTAGAAAAATGCTACATGCACTCATTTTGTAGCAGAGCAAATGAGAAGTGCTGATTTATGTTTGGTGCCCATAATTTAGTATGATATCATAATTTTATTTAATTGTTTTCAATATTGAAAAGACTTTAGGTCAGTTGGTATGGATCTAGCTGTGCCAGGGAATAATCTAATTATTTTAACAATTTCTTAATAATTAATGGGTTTTAATACAAAAACAGGTTGTATTTTTGGTGTGATATTGGATATGATCAGGTCTTTTGTAAAAAAAAACTTATATTGTTTAAAAATATTCCTGAATCAGATGTGGGATAATCACTACAAAAAATTGTAGTACTGTGGGCAATAAAAATATATGCACAAGCAGTAAAGAAAGGACTGAGTGAACCCTTTTTGTGCAGTGGGAATCATTAGAGTGGAATTGTGGATGAAAAATATAATTCATTATTACAATTTTATTTAATCAAAAAATTTATAATATTAAAAAGAACTATTGATTAATTGGTATTTGACCTTTGTGCCTCACTCATATTTAACATTTGATTAATTTTTTGTCACAATTATGTTATTAATATTATAAGTATAGCAAAAACTCGCGTGCCCAACGCATACCAGGTGATGTTACACCTTTTATAATATTATTAAATAAAGGTAAAAAATATGAAAATGATTTGTTTTACAAAAAATAAATTGATATCCATAAGCAATATGAGGGATAAAAAGGTAAAATTAAAGGGATCAAATATGAAATAAAAAATTAAAGTAAAATTCCTGTCATCAGGAGCAAGTAGACATAATGGGGTGAACTCCCACCAGTGGCACTAAACTTAGACTATAATTTCTTTTTTATAAAAATAAAAAAAAATCCACTTGGGCTTTACCAAAACTTCAGGATGAAAATTTTGCCATATCAAACAACTTCTAGTGCAATTATTGAAGAAAAATTCATTTTCATTGCAATAGAGAGAATTGATCACATCAGACTGCATGTGACAAAAAGTGTCCAGCACAAGTTCGGCCAAACTTATGCTGGACACTTTTATGATGGAGAGTAGCTAGGGTGGAATTTTTCTTCAGTTCATCTGGTATTTCTTATAAACATGTCCACTGGTATTTGATCTTTGTGCCTCACTCATATTTATCATTTGATTGATTTTTTGTCATTATTATGTTATTAATATTATAAGTATAGCAAAAACTTGTGTGCCTAACGCATACCGGGTGATGTTACACTTTTTATAATATTAATAAATAAAGGTAAAAAAATATGAAAATATTTGTTTTACAAAAATTAAATTGATGTACAATAGCAATATGGGGAATAAAAAGGTAAAATTAAAGGAAGCAAATATGAAATAAAAAAATAAAATAAAATTACTGCCATCAAGAGCAAGTAGACATGTTGGGGTGAGCGCTCACCAGTGGCACTAAACTTGGACTATAATCGCTTTTTTGAAAAACAAAAAAGTGCCAATCTGAGGTGTAACAAACATTCAGCAGAACCATTTAGCCATATCAAACAACTTCTAGTGCAATTATTGAGAGAGAATCTATCACACCAGACTGCATGTGACCAAAAGTGTCCAACACAAGTTTGCCCAAACTTGTGCTGGACACATTTATGACAAAGAGTATCTAGGGTTGAATTTTACTTCAGTTAATCTGGTATTTCTTATAAAAATGTCCATTGGGACTTGATCTTTGTGCCTCATTCATATATATCATTTGATTAATTTATTGTCACCATTATATTATTAATATTCTAAGTATAGAAAAAACTCATGTGCCAAATGCATACCATGTGATGTTATACCTCTTATAATATTATGAAATAAAAGTAAAAAAATATTAAAATGATTAGCTTTACAATAATTTAAATAGATATTAAAAAAAGAGAAATAAAAAAGTAAAATTAATCTCAAAGAGATCAATTATGAAAAACAAAATACTAGTGAAATTCTTGCTCTCAAGAGCCAGTAGAAGTGTTGAAACAAATGGTAGCCATCAGGGCTAAATTTTAATAAGTGACCTTTTTTTTTAAAGATAAAAAATTATACACCTGAGGTTGCAAAGAACAACAGGTAGATGATTCAGCTAAACAAAACAACTTGTAGTGAAGTTTAATAAAAAAATGTTTTTTGTTGCCATAGAGAGAATTAATCCCATCTGACTGCACGTGACCAAAAGTGTCCAGCACAAGTTTGGCCCAACTTGTGCTGGACACTTCTATGATGGAGAGTGGCTGGGTTAGAACTTTTCTTCAGTTCATCTGGTATTTCTTACAAACATGTCTCACCACGGGAAATCTAGGGGTGAATCGCTAGCAATCCCCTCTCTTGAAATTCAGGGTGTCCCTTAATTATGCCAGGTTTATGAATACTTTATAAACATAAGTAAATTAGAGTTAGATTTACATTTATTCTCAGATTGATTATAGACAGAATATTGACTGATTCAAAATTATGCATAAGTTGATCCTCCAGAACTTGATTTTGGTCCTCTGATGAGAACAAATTGAGCACAAATTGATCTAACCTAAGCTTATGCATATATAATAATTCAGGATACTTGCTCTATTAAATTTGATAATAAAATAAAATATTGATGAATTTATATAAAAAAAATTATTATGTAAGATATTAAATTATAAATTTAGGCATCATAGGAGGGCACGTAATAGAACTTAATTATACTATGTGACACCTTAATACTGTATCACGCAGTTTGAAACATTTAAAACAAAATGAGTCATAATGGGCAATGAAATTGCTTGGACAGACTCTTTCAAAATTAATACTGACCATAATACACAAGTATGAAACCTTGGCATCTATCCAATAAAAGATTTTCCTTCTGATAAATAGATTTTTCTCAGTTACTACCTGCTAAAAAGTGTCCTTCTGTGGTTTGTCTGACCTTCAGGGGGGTAATTTGGCCACATCACACCACTTCTATTTCCATGATTGACCAAAACATCATCCTCATTCCCATCTAAAGAGTTGATCTCATCTGACTGTGGCTGATCAAAGGGGTCCACCACAAGTTTAGCCAAACTTTTGGTGAACACTTTTTTGATGGATAGTAACTAACTGGTGCTTTCCAAAATTGTCCACCTGAAGTTAGGCTAAACCTCAGGAGGATAAATTTATTATGAATACCAAATTAACTGAAGAATACTTTTGCCCTAGCTACTCTGCATCATAAAAGTGTCCAACTGAGGTTTAGCCATAATTCAGGTAGACACTTTTGGAAAGGCACAGTCTGATGGGTTTAATATCTATATATTGCAATAAGTATCAGTTTTTTATCAACATGGAGCTAGAATTAATTTAATATGGCTAAAGTGTCCACCTGAAGTTTGGCCAAAATACAGGTGGAAATTTTTATGAGGATTACTTGATGAAATGAAGAAGACTTGAAATTACTTTCCATTATAAAATTTTCAAATTTAAGTTTATCAAAAATTGTGGTGACACTTTTTCCAGATCCAGTCATATGGGATCAACTCTCTATATGGCAATGAGAATCAATTTTTAGTCAATCATGGCATTAGAAGTAATTTGATATGGAAAAACTTTCCACCTGATTTTTGGCCTAAAATAAGTTGGAAATGCTTATGAGGATTACTAGATTAACTAAAGAATATTTGCACCCTATTACTGTCAATCATAAAAGTGTCCACCAGAAGAATTCTCAAACTTGTTGTTGACACCTTTGGCCTGGTCCAGCCATATGAGATCAATTCTGCATATGGAAATGAGGATTTAATTTGGTCAATCATGGTACTAGAAGTAATTTGATATAGATAAAGTGTCCAACTAAGTATTGGAAAAAAATCAGTTGAAAAGTTCATTTAGTTTTTCAAAAAATCAAATTAAGTAAAATTTTATTCCTGATGATGCCCATTTTATCCAACACCTCTTCTGAGCCTTGAAAGTAGGCATTTAGCTTGAATTTTGAATTTCATATAAAATCCCTATTATTCAACCTATTTCTTTTTATCCCTTTTTTTTCATTTAGATATCAATTAATTTTATGTAAAACAAATCATTTTCATAATTTTTTACCTGTATTTAATAGAATTATTAAAGGTTTAACATCACCCTGTAATCATTTGGCACATGTTTTTTTGCTATACTAATAAAAATAATAATATACTGGTAACAAAAAATTGATCAAATGATAAAATATTAATAAAACAGAAAGATCAAATACCAGTGGATATTTTTTAAAAAAATACCAGTTGCACTGAAGAAGAGCTGCACCCTAGATACTCACCATCAAAAAAGTGTCCAGCACAAGTTCGGCCGAACATGTGCTGGACACTTTTGGTCAGTTGCAGTCATATGAGATCAATTCTTGCTATGGCAATGAAAAAAAAATTTTGGATAAAAAACTTCACTAAAAGTAGTTTTACATAGCCAAATTTTCTACCTAGATTTCATCCAAACCACAGGTGCACAATTTTTTATCTTTGAAAAAAATTCAATTTAGTACAATTTATCCCTGATGGCTCTCATTCGCTTCAACACCTCTACTGGCATTTGATAGTAGGAATATTACTTGGATTTCTTTTTTCATATTTGATCCCTTTAACTTAATTTTTTATTCGTAATATTGCTTTTTGATATCAATTAATAATTTTTATAATAAATTATTTTCATATTTTTATACATTTATTTAATAATATTATAAATGGCATAAAATCACCTGGTATGCATTTGGCACATGAGTTTTTTCTATACTTATAAAATTAATAATATAATGGTGACCAAAAATTAATCAAATGATATTTATGAGTGAGGAACAAAGATATAATACCAGTAGACATGTTTGTAAGAAATACTAGATGAACTGAAGAAAAATTCTACCCTAGCTACTCTACATTAAAAAAGTGTCCAGCACAAGTTCGGCCGAACTTGTGCTGGACACTTATGGTCAGGTGCAGTCAGATGGGAGCAATTCTCTCTATGGAAATGAAGGTTAATTTTTGATAAAAAATTACACTAGAAGTAGTTTGATATGGCAAAATTTTCATGCTGAAGTTTTGGTAAAGCTCAAGTTGATTTTTTTTTTACTTTTACAAAAAAGAAAATTTAGTGCAAGTTTAGCCCTGATTTTTCTAATTTAATTCAACATTTCATTTTTCTGTTTATGGCAGGAATTTAACTTGGATTTTAATTTTTATCTTTGATTTCTTTTATTTTACTTTATTCCTCTCATATTTCTTTTGGATAGAAGTTTATTTTTTGTAAAATAAATCATTTTCATATTTTTTACCTTTATTTAATAATATTATAAAAGGTGTAACATCACCCAGTATTCATTTGGCACACAATTTTTTGCTATACTGATAATATTAATAATATAATGGTGACAAAAAATTAATCAATTGATAAATATGAGTGAGGCACAAAGATTTAATAACAGTGGAAATGTTTATAAGAAATTTCAGATGATTAAAAATGACTTGCACCCTGGATACTCTTCATGATAAAAGTGTGCAGAACAAGTTTTGCCAAACTTTTGATGGACACTTTTGGTTGCATGCCGTCAGACGCAATCAATTCTTTTTATGGAAATGAGACTGAATTATCACTCCATCATTGCGCTGAAATTAGTTTTACATAGACAAATTGTCCCCTGGACGTTTTTCCAAACCTAAGGTAGACAATTTTTTCCTTTGGTAAAATTTAAATTTGATCCACGTTAATCTATGATGGTGCCCATTTTTTCTGAAGCCTCTACTGGCTCATGATAGCAGAAATTATACTTAATATCTTTATTTCATGTTTGATCTCTTTAATTTTAATCTTACCCTTTTATTTATCCTTTAGCTTTTAAATATCAATTTTATTTTGGTAAAACTGATAACTTTCACATTTTTTTATATTTATTATATTTTATTATTAAAGTTGTAAAATCATCCAGTGTACATTCATTACACATTTTTTTTCTATACTAAAAACATTAATAATATAATGGTGACTAAAAAATAATCAAATAATAAATATGGATGACACAGAAAGATCAAATACCCATAGACATTTTTAAAATGAATATAGGATTAACTGAAGAAGACTTGCACCCTAGCTACTCTCCATCATAAAAGTGTCCAGCACAATTTCAGCTGAGCTTGTGCTGGAAACTTTTGGTTGCATGCAGTCAGATGGGATAAATTTACTCAATGGAAGTTAAAATGAATTTTTGCTCAATCATTGCACAAGAAGTAGCTTTATACTGCTATACTATCCTCCTGATTTTTTGGAAAACATCAGGTGAACACTTTTATTAATTTTAAAAAAAAGAAAAAATATTCCAAATCTAGAACTGGTGGTGCAAATTTCGTCTTAAAACTCAAATTATCTTTGATGGCAGAAATATTATTTGAATGTTTAATTTCATATTTAATCACTTTTATTTTACTTTTTTATTCCTGTTTTTGCTTTCAAATATCAATTTATTTATTGTAAAACTAATAATTTTCATATTTTTTTACTTTTATTTAATAAGATTATGAAAGATGTAGCATCTCCCAGTATGCATTTGGCTTATAAATTTTTTCAATACTAATAACATTAATATTATAATGGTGAAAAACAATGAATCAAATGATAAATATGAATGACACAGAAAGATCATATACAAGTGTATTTGTTTATAAGGAATACCTGATGAACTGAAGAAGACCTGCACCCTAGATACTCACAATCATAAAAGTGTCCAGCATAATTTCTGCCGAACTTGTGCTGGACACTTTTGGTTGCATGCAGTCAGACGGGATAAATTACTCTATGGAAATGAAAATGACATTTTGCTCAATCATTGCACAATAAGTGGTTTGATATTGACAAAATTTCCTCCTGATGAATTTTCAAAACTCATCAGTACACTTTCTTTGGTTTAAAAAAAAAGAACATATAGTGCAAGTTTAGCCCTGGTGGTGCACATTTGATCTAACACCTCTACTTGTTATTGATAGTGGGAATTTTCCTTACATTTTTTTTTCTTATTTTATCCCTTTGATTTTACTTTTTTATTGCTCATATTGCTTTGGATATCAATTTTTAATTTTTAAAATAAATAATTTTCATACTCTTATACCTTTATTTAATAATATATGTTTAAAGATGGAACACCACCTGGTATGCATTTTTCACACAAGTTATTACTATAGTAATAACGTTAACAATATAATGATGACAAAAAATTTATAAAATGGTAAATTTAAATGACACAGAAAGATCAAATTCCAGTGGAAATGCTTATAAGAAATCCCTTTTAAGTTTAAGAAGATTTGCTGTATGCCTACTCTCAATTATAAAAGTGTCCAGCACAAGTTTGGCCAAACTTGTGCTGGACACTTTTAGTTGCATGAAGTCATATGAGATAAATTCTCTCTATGGCAATAAAAAATGATATTTCACTCAATTATTTAAGTAAAGAATGTTTAATATTGTAAAATTGTCCCCTGGATGTTTGTCTAAAACTCAGTTCAAAATTTGTTAGCTATACATAAAAGTAAGTTTAGACCAAGTCTTGACCTAGGGGTCCCCAACTGTCCCAACACCACTTCTGGCTCTTGATAGTAAAAATTTTACTTGTATTTTTTATTTCATATTTGATCCCATTTATTTTCATTTTAATTTTCTATTACTCTTTTTAATTATAAATATTAATTTATTTTTTTAAAAACTAAACATATTCATATTTTTTTAACTTTATATAATAATATTATTAATGTTGTAACATCACCAATTTTGCATTTGGCATGCAGGTTTTTGCTATACTAGAAACATTAATAATATATATGGTGACAAAAAATTAATTATAAGATAAATATAAATTATAAAAAAAAGTTAAAAACCCAATAGAAATGTGAAAAACAAAAAACTGATGTACTGAGAAACACTTCCACCCTAGCTACTCTCCATCATAAAAGTGTCCAGCACAAGTTCAGCCAAACTTGTGCTGGACACTTTTGTTCAGGTGCAGTCAGATGGGATCAATTCTCTCTGTGGAAATTAAATTAAAAAAAATTCTAAATAATTACATTAGAAGTAGTTTTGTATGGCTGAATTATCCACCTTGAGTTTTTCCAAACCTCAGGTGAAAAATCTTTTATCTTTAAAAAAAATTAAATTTTATCAAATTTAGCCCTGATGGCACCCATTTGTTTCAACACCTCTACTGGCTCTTGAAGGCAGGAATTTTTCTTGAATTTTTCTTTTTCATATTTGATCTCTTTTACTTTACTTTTTTATCACTCATGTTAAATTTGGATATTAATTTATAATTTTGGAAAAGAAATCATTTTCATATTTTTTTAAAATTTTTGAATAATATTATAAAAGGTGTAATATAACATGGCATGCATTTGGCGCACAAGTTTTTTCTGTACTAATAAAATTAATAAAATTCTAATGACAAAAAATTAATCAGATAATAAAATATGAATAACACAGAAAGATCAAATACCATTTGACATGTTTTAAAAAAATAACAGTTGCACTGAAGAAGACCTGCACCCTAGCTACTCTCCATCATAAAAGTGTCCAGCACAAGCTCGGCCGAACTTGTGCTTGACACTTTTGGTCAGGTGCAGTCAGATGGGATCAATTCTCTCTATGGAAATGAAAAAAATTATTTGATAAGAAACTTCACTAGATGTAGTTTGATATAGCTTAATTATCCACCTAGAGCTCATCCAAACCACAGGTACAAAATTTTTTATCTTTAAAAAACAATCAATTAAGTACAATTTATCCCTGACAGCTCTCATTTTCTTCAACATCTCTACTGGCCTTTGATATTAGCAATAATACTTGGATTTCTTTTTTCATATTTGATTGCTTTAAATTAATTTTTTATTCCTCATATTGCTCTTGGATATCAATTAATTAATTTTAAAATAAATTATTTTAATATTTTTATACATTTTTTTAATAATATTATAAAATGTGTAACATCACTTAGTATGCATTTGGCACACAATTTTTTCTATACTTATATAATTAATAATATAATTAAGACAAAAAATAAATCAAACAATATGTATGAGTGAGGCACGGAGATAAAATACCAGTAGACATGTTTGTAAGAAATACCAGATGAACTGAAGAAAAATTCTACCCCAGCTTCTCTCCATCATAGAAGTGTCCAGCACAAGTTCGGCCGAACTTGTGCTGGACACTTTTGGTCATGTGCAGTCAGATGGGATCAATTCTCTGTATGGCAACAAAAACTTTTTTTATCAAATTTCACTAGAAGTAGTTTGGTTTAGCTGAATCATCCACCTGCTGTTCTGCCCAATATCAGGTGTATAATTTTTTATCTTTAAAGAAAAGGTCACTTATTACAATTAAGCCCTGATGGCTCCCATTTGCTTTAACACCTCTACTGGCTCTTGATAGCAGGAATTTTACCAGTATTTTTTTCATATTTTAACTCTTTGACTTTTATTTTACTCTTTTATTCCTCTTTTTACTTTTAAATTTCAATTTAATTTTTGTAAAACTATTCCTTTCCTTATTTATTTACATCTATTTTAAAAAATTATTGAAGGTATAACTTCACATGGTATGCATTTTGCACACAAGTTTTTGCTATACTAATAACCTTAATAATATAATGGTGATAAAATATTAATCGGATGATAAATATGAAAGATACAGACTGATCAAATACCAGGAGACATGTTTATGAGAAATACAAGATGAACGAACTGAAGAAAATTTCCACCCAAGCTACTCTCCATCATAAAAGTGTCCAGCACAAGTTCGGCCGAACTTGTGCTAGACACTTTTAGTCACGTGCAGTCAAATGGGATCAATTCTCTATATGGCAACAAAAAAACATTTTTTTATTAAACATCACTACAAGCAGTTTTGTTTAGCTGAATCATCCACCAGTTGTTCTTCCCAACCTCAGGTGTATAATTTTTTATCTTTAAAAAAAAGGTCACTTATTACAATTTAGCCCTGATGGCTCCCATTTTTTTCAACACTTCTACTGGCTCTTGAGAGCAAGAATTTTACTAGTATCTTGTTTTTCATAATTGATCTCTTTGAGATTAATTTTACCTTTTTATCCCTCATATTGCTTTTGTATATCAATTTATTTTTTTAAAACAAATAATTTTCATATTTTTTTACCTATATTTAATAATATTATAAAAGGTGTAACATCACCTGGTATACATTTGGCACACGAGTTTTTGCTATACTTATAATATTAATAATATAATGGTGACAATAAATTAATCAAATGATATATATGAGTGAGGCACAAAGATCAAGTACCAATGGACATTTTTATAAGAAATACCATATTAACTGAAGAAAAATTCTACCCTAGCTACTCTCCGTCATAAATGTGTCCAGCAAAAGTTCAGCCAAACTTGTGCTGGACACTTTTTGTCACATGCAGTCTGGTGTGATCAATTCTCTCTCAATCATTGAACTAGAAGTTGTTTGATATGGCTAAATGGTTATGCTGAAGTTTTTTTAAACCTCAGATTGGCACTTTTTTGTTTTTCAAAAAAGCAATTATAGTCCAAGTTTAGCCTCACTGGTGGACATTTGCCCCAACATGTCTACTTGCTCTTGATGGCAGTAATTATAATTTAATTTTTTATTTCATATTTGATTCCTTTAATTTTACCTTTTTATCCCTCATATTGCTTTTTTATATCAATTTATTTTTTGTAAAACAAATCATTTTCATATTTTTTACCTTTATTTAATAATATTATAAAAGGTGTAACATCACCCAGTATGCATTTGGCACACTAGTTTTTGCTATACTTATAATATTAAAACATAATGGTGACAAAAAATCAATCAAATGATAAATATGAGTGAGGCACAAAGATCAAATACCAGTGGACATGTTTATAAGAAATGCCAGATGAACTAAAGAAAAATTCCACCCTAGCTAACCTCCATCATAAAAGTGTCCAGCACAAGTTCGGCCGAACTTGTGCTGGGCACTTTTGGTCACATGCAGTCTGATGTGATCAATTCTCTCTATTGCAATGAAGATGAATTTTTCTTCAATAATTGCACTAGAAGTTGTTTGATATGGCAAAATTGTCATCCTGAAGTTTTGGTAAAGCTCCAGTGGATTTTTTTTTATTTTTACAAAAAAGAAATTTTAGTCCAAGTTTAGTGCCACTGGTGGGCGTTCACCCCATCATGTCTACTTGCTCTTGATGGGAGGAATTTCACTTTAATTTTTTATTTCATATTTGATCCCTTTAATTTTACCTTTTTATCCCTCATATTGCTTTTGGATAACAATTTATTTTTTGTAAAACAAATCATTTTCATATTTTTTTACCTTTATTTAATAATATTATAAAAGGTGTAACATCACCCGGTATGCATTTGGCACACGAGTTTTTGCTATACTTATAATATTAATAACATAATGGTGACAAAAATCAATCAAATGATAAATATGAGTGAGGCGCAAAGGTCAAATACCAATTAATCAATAGTTCTTTTTAATATTATAAATTTTTTGATTAAATAAAATGGTAATAATGAATTATATTTTTCATCCACAATTCCACTCTAATGATTCCCACTGCACAAAAAGGGTTCACTTGGTCATTTCTTTACTGCTTGTGCATATATTTTATTGCCCACAGTACTACAATTTTTTGTAGTGATTATCCCACATCTGATTCAGGAATATTTTTAAACAATATAAGTTTTTTTTTACAAAAGACCTGATCATATCCAATATCCCACAAAAAATACAACCTGTTTTTGTATTAAAGCCCGTTAATTATTAAGAAATTGTTTAAATAATTACATTAGACCCTGGCACAGCTAAATCTATACCAACCGACCTAAAGTCTTTTCAATATTGAAAACAATTAAATAAAATTATGATATCATACTAAATTATGGGCACCAACCATAATTCAGCACTTCTCATTTGCTCTGCTACAAAATGAGTGCATGTAGCATTTTTCTAATGTCGGACTGTTTTTCTTCCTTCCCTCACACCTTTAGTCCAGAATGAAAATTTAGTATGAGTTTTGGTCAAAATGGTTTGCCAGTGTTATCTGTATGCAATATGAATTCATATTGCATATTTCTATTTATGCATAAAATATACTCGTTAAGCATCATTTTTTTGCATTTTTCAATCATTATGCATATTTATGCATATTCATATGCATATTCATTATAAAGATTTATATGCATATTAATATATTTTTTTCATATACGTATATGCACCTTTTTTTTGCATATTCAATATGCATATTTTTAATGCATATTCAATATGCATATTTTTATGCATATTTTTATGCATATTCAATATGCATATTTTTTATGCATAATCACTATGGATATTTTTTATGCATATTTTTATGCATATTTTTTATGCATATTTATTCTTCAAAGTCATTATGCATACACTTTGGATAGGCATTTCACATCAATTTTTAGCATGCAATAAGTATCCACCATGCAAATTCAAATGCATATGCATCTATATCATACACGCAACATATATTCAAGTTTAATATTTGAATATTAAGGTATGCTAAGTGATGTTGTTCAACCTTTTGCCAAACCTGAGATTAACTGATGTTCAATGTGGTTCTTAAGCTCTGCTCAAGGAGGGATTGTTCTGGATTCAATCTGTGACAGTTTATTTTTTCAATGTTTTTTCATCAGATTTAAAAACATCTTTCTGACAGTTTCAGGATGGTTTCCCAACAGTTTCCTGACAAATTCCTATTAGTTTCAAAAAGAGGGAACTGCTAGCAGTTCACCCCCAGATTTCCCGTGGTGTCTACTGGTATTTTATCTTTGTGCCTCACTCATACATATTGTTTGATTAATTTTTTGTCTTAATTATATTATTAATTATATAAGTATAGCAAAAAATTGTGTGCCAAATGCATGCTGAGTGATGTTACACCTTTTATGATATTATTAAATAAATTTATAAAAATATTAAAATAATTTATTTTCAAAATTATTAATTGATATCCAAAAGCAATATGAGGAATAAAAAATCAAGTTAAAGGTATCAAATATGAAAAAATAAATCCAAGTATTATTCCTAATATCAAAGGCCAGTAGAGATGTTGAAGCAAATGAGAGACATCAGGGATAAATTTTACTAAATTGAATTTTTTTAATGATAAAAAATTTTGTACCTGTGGTTTGGATGAATTCTAGGTGGAAAATTCAGCTATATCAAACTACATCTAGTGAATTTTCTTATCAAATAATTTTTTTCATTGCCATAGAGAAAATTGATCCCATCTGACTGCACCTGAACAAAAGTGTCTAGCACAAGTTCGACCAAACCTGTGCTGGACACTTTTATGATGGAGAGTAGCTAGGGTGGAAGTGTTTCTCAGTACATCAGTTTTTTGTTTTTCACATTTCTATTAGTTTTTTGACTTTTTTTTATCATTCATATTTATCTTATAATTAATTTTTTGTCACCATATATATTATTAATGTTTCTAGTATAGCCAAAACCTGCATGCCAAATGCAAAATTGGTGATGTTACACCTTAAATAATATAATTATATAAAGTTAAAAAAATATGAATATGTTTAGTTTTTAAAAAACTAAATGGATATTTAGAATTAAAAAGAGTAATAGAAAAGTAAAATGAAAATAAATGGGATCAAATATGAAATAAAATATACAAGTAAATTTTACTATCAAGAGCCAGAAGTAGTGTTGGGACAGCTGGGGACCCCTAGGTCAAGACTTGGTCTAAACTTACTTTTATGTATAGCTAACAAATTTTGAGCTGAGGTTTGGACAGACTTCCAGGGGACAATTTTAAAATATTAAACATTTTTTACTTCAATAATTTAGTGAAATATCATTTTCATTGCCATAGAGAGAATTTATCTCATATGACTTCATGCAACCAAAAGTGTCCACCACAAGTTCGGCCGAACTTGTGCTGGACACTTTTATAATTGAGAGTAGGCATACAGCAAATCTTCTTAAACTCAAAAGTGATTTCTTATAAACATTTCCACTGGAATTTGATCTTTCTGTGTCATTTAAATTTACCATTTGATTAATTTTTTGTCATCATTATATTATTAACGTTATTACTATAGTAATAACTTGTGTGAAAAATGCATACCAGGTGGTGTTCCACCTTTAAATATATATTATTAAATAAAGGTATAAGAGTATGAAAATTATTTATTTTAAAAATTAAAAATTGATATCCAAAGAAATATGAGCAATAAAAAAGTAAAATAAAAGGGATAAAATAAGAAAAAAAAATCTAAGGAAAATTCTGACTATAAAAAACAAGTAGAGGTTTTAGATCAAATTTTCACCACCAGGGCTAAACTTGGACTATATTTTTATTTTTGTTAAACCAAAGAAAGTGTCCGGATGAATTTTGAAAAATTATCAGGAGGACATTTTGGCAATATCAAACTACTTATTGTGCAATGATTGAGCAAAATTTCATTTTCATTTACATAGAGTAAATTTATCCCATCTGACTGAATGCAACCAAAAGTGTCCAGCACAAGTTCAGCCGAACTTATTCTGGACACTTTTATGATGGTGAGTATCTAGGGTGCAGGTCTTTTTCAGTTCATAAGGTATTCCTTATAAACAAATCCACTTGTATAAGATCTTTTTGTGTCATTCATATTTATCATTTGATTCATTGTTTTTCACCATTATACTATTAATGTTATTAGTATTGAAAAAATTTATAAGCCAAATGCATACTGGGAGATGCTACATCTTTAATATTCTTATTAAATAAAAGTAAAAAAATATGAAAAGTATTAGTTTTACAATAAACCAATTGATATTTGAAAGCAAAAAGAGGAATAAAAAAGTAAAATAAAAGTGATCAAATATGAAATTGAACATTCAAATAAAGTTTCTGCCATCAAAGAAAATTTGAATTTTCAGACAATATGAATATAGTTTATTTTAAAAATTATTAATTGATATCCAAAAGAAATATTAGGAATAAAAAATTAAGTTAAAGGGATCAAATATGAAAAAAGAAAACCAAGTAATATTCCTACTATCAAAGGCCAGTAGAGGTGTTGAAGCAAATGAGAGCCATCAGGGATAAATTGTACTAGATTGACTTTTTTTAAAGATAAAAAATTGTGCACCTGTGGTTTGGATGAACTCTAGGTAGAAAATTTGGCTATGTAGAACTACTTCTAGTGAATTTTTTTATAAAATAATTTTTTTCATTGCCATAGCAAGAATTGATCTCATATGACTGCACCTGAGCAAAAGTGTCCAGCACAAGTTCGGCAGAACTTGTGCTGGACACTTTTTTGATGGTGAGTATCTAGGGTGCAGCTCTTCTTAAGTGTAACTGGTATTTTTTTAAAACATATCAACTGGTATATGATCTTTCTGTTTTATTAATATTTTATCGTTTGATCAATTTTTTGTCACCAGTATATTATTATTTTTATTAGTATAGCAAAAAACCATGTGCCAAATGCTTACAGGGTGATGGTAAACCTTTAATAATTTTATTAAATACAGGTAAAAAATTATGAAAATGATTTTTTTTACATAAAATTAATTGATATCTAAAAGAAAAAAAGGGATAAAAAGAAATAGGTTGAATAAAAGGGATTTTATATGAAATTAAAAATTCAAGCTATTTGCCTACTTTCAAGGCTCAGAAGAGGTTTTGGATAAAATGGGCATCATCAGGAATAAAATTGTACTTAATTTGATTTTTTGAAAAACTAAATGAAGTTTTAAACTGATTTTTTTCCAATATTTAGCTGGACACTTTGTATATATCAAATTACTTCTAGTACCATGATTGACCAGATTAAATCCTTATTTCCATATGCAGAATTGATCCCTTATGGCTGGAACAGGCCAAAGGTGTCAACCACAAGTTTGAGAATTCTTCTGGTGGACACTTTTATGATGGACAGTAGTAGGGTGCAAGTCTTCTTTAGTTAATCTATTATTCCTCATAAACATTTCTAACTTATTTTTGGCCAAAAATCAGGTGAAAAGTTTTTCCATATCAAATTACTTCTAATGCCATGATTGACTAAAAATTGATTCTCATTGCCATATAGAGAGTTGATCCCATATGAATGGATCTGCAAAAGTGTCCCCACAATTTTCGATAAACTTGAGTTTGTAAATTTTTTGATGGAAAGTAATTGCAAGTCTTCTTCATTTTATCAAGTAATCCTCATAAAAATTTCCACCTGTGTTTTTTTTACAAACTTCAGGTGGACACTTTAGCCATATTAAATTAATTCTAGTTCCATGTTGATAAAAAACTGATACTTGTTTCCATATATAGATATTAAACCCATCAGACTGTTCCTTTCCAAAATTGTCTACCTGAATTATGGCTAAACCTCAGTTGGACACTTTGATGATGCAGAGTAACTAGGGCAAAAGTATTCTTCAGTTAATTTGGTATTCATAATAAATTTATCCTCCTGAAGTTTAGCCTAACTTCAGGTGGACAATTTCGGAAAGCACCAGTTAGTTACTATCCATCAAAAAAGTATTCACCAAAATTTTGGCTAAACTTGTGTTGGACCCCTTTGATCAGCCACAGTCAGATGAGATCAACTCTTTAGATGGAAATGAGGATGATGTATTTGTCAATCATGGAAATAGAAGTAGTTTGATGTGGCCAAATTACCCCCCTGAAGGTCATACAAACCTCACAAGGACACTTTTTAGCAGGGAGTAACTGAGAAAAATCCATTTATCAGAAGGAAAATCTTTTATTGGACAGATGCCAAGATTTCATACTTGTGTATTATGGTCAGTATTAATTTTGAAAGTGTCTGTCCAAGCAATTTCATTACCCATCATGACACATTTTGTTTTAAATGTTTCAAACTGCGTGATACAGTATTAAGGTGTCACATAGTATAATTAAGTTCTATTACGTGCCCTCCTATGATGCCTAAATTTATAATTTAATATCTTACATAATAATTTTTTTTATATAAATTCATCAATATTTTATTTTATTATCAAATTTAAAAGAGCAAGTATCCTGAATTATTATATATGCATAAGCTTAGGTTAGATCAATTTGTGCTCAATTTGTGCTCAAAAGAGGATCAACTTGTGCATAATTTGGAATCAGTTGATATTCTGTCTATAATCAATCTGAGAATAAATGTAAATCTAACTCTAATTTACTTATGTTTATAAAGTATTCATAAACCTAGCATAATTAAAGGAAACTCTAAATTTCAAGATAGGGGATTGCTAGAAATTCACCCCTAGATTTCTGGTGGTGAATTAAAATCAGATAATGGTACATTTATTTCAATTTTTAATACTAAAATTCTTTTCAACTTGAAACAATGTAAACTAAAGCTTTGTATCTCATATAAGAAACTCACAATTTTCAAAAATCATATTTCCAAATTTTTAAACATGATACACATTAAAATATATTTTTAAAATAATTTCATAATTAGTTTCAAATACAAGAAAAAAATGAACTCAATTTATTTTAATAATTAAACCATTCTGTTGAGTGAATGTCACAATCCTCTAAGTAACATATGGTTACCATTTATACACATATGCATTATTGCTCCTTTTGATAATTTTAGCTGAATCTAACAAGGAAAATCTCATGTTGAATATCAGCTATAGATTAACTGCTTATATTATAAGCTAATATTTCTTATGAGAAATTTGCTATTAATTTGGGAAACATAAATAAGTGTTGGGAATTATAATTGAGCCATTTATTCAAGTAAATAAAAAAGCATGACCTTCTAAATATTTCATATATATATATATATATATATAATAAAAAGTAATTATATAGTAGCATTTAACCATGGTTTTATACTAATGTCATATAAAAAAAGGGATTGAACTAAAAATTTCAGTAAAGAAAATAAAAATAAGATAAGTTAATATTCTTGTTTATATTTTCATATTTTTGAAAAGGCTTAGATGAGGGAGAAAATTATTTGTTTATAGATTACAAGAATTTCTAGATAGAAATCATCACAATACAGTTTGACTCTCTCAAAAAGAAAATTCTAAAAATTTTGCTATCACATTTTATATATTTGTTAAGTAAAATAAAATGGAGTAGTGTCTTTGAAAATGAAGCTTTAGAAAATGAAATAAATGATTTAAATTTATAATATAATTTTTGAAACAATAAATCATGTATTCAAAAAAAATTATATATCTTACAATCAAGATAGAAGTATTAATTAAGCAACTCTAACAACTTTGGAAAGAAAACATGAAAAAAATAATTAGTAAAATGCATAAGTTATTTTTAGAATTTAAGGAAACTTTATAGCTCTACCTGTAAACTAGCCTTAAAGAGGGTTTAGATTTAACATGTGGAAATTCATACATAGTACCCTTTCATCATGAGAGCAGAATAAAATTTATTTAGTTTTATTTTATTAATTTATAATAGTATTTTTTTTTGGCTTTTTCATTAGTATAACTATATATTTTTTAACTTTTTTGTTTTCAGAACATAAGTTCAAAGCTTCCCATCACTACTTCAAATTGAAGCTCCATATGATTTAATAAATGAATGATATATTATAATAAATTTTTCAAGAGACTTTTCAAAAATGGTGATTAAGAATACTTATTATAATTTTTTTAAATTTTTATAATTATTCTATCACTTGAAAGGAGATGGCCATATCTCAATTTAATTAGTTTTTCCTCAGAAAAATTTATTCTTGATCTAAATAAAATTTCATCACTATTAACTAGATGTTATTATAAAATTTTACCATTTTTTTTATCTGAACATAGTTGAAAGTATGTATAAATTAAAGTGTTTCCACATAGTCTTACTATTATCCCACCATTAATTTCACATTTAGATTTCATTATAATTGTAAAATAAGTTTTTCAATAATTTTAATAATACCTTAATATTTAATAATTTAGTTACATAGTAGAATTTTTATCCTTTTTATTATATGTGGCGTATTATATAAACACCACTTTTAGATTTTTTCCATTTTGAAGTCTGATAATTTTAAATTTTCATTTAACTACCCAAATTAAATCACAAAAAATACAAAAGTATATTTTTTTAATGTACTCTTTTTGATAAACTTATTATTTCTTATAGGTTATTCCTCAACTATTTATTCTAATTAATTACCCACTCATTTATGGTCTGTTATTATTGTTAATTACATCCAGAAAAAATAAGAATACTCTCATATTATATTGGAGTTTTATATTAAAAACTAAATACTAGTGGCTGGTATTAAATATGAAGTTGTTATAACTAAGTTGAACAATAATTAATGATTAAATGGCATTGTATATTACAAATTTTATTGAGTGTATATAAAAATAAAACTCAAGAAAAATATATAAGATATACATATAACCATTGAATATCAAAAATGAATAACTTATCAACATTGTCTTTTTTAATGATTTTCAAATTTACTTAAAGAGACATTAATATTACCAAATCAAATTTTAGATCAAATATAACAATATTATTATTTCAATTTTAATTATTTTACAAAAAATTTGAGTTAAAAAGTAATTTAATTCAGTATTAAATGAATTTTTTTGAAAAATATTTACAAAAATAGTAATAACCCCTCACAAAAAAAAATATGATTTTTTTACTTAAAATTTGCACAGTATTTCTAGCCTTAAAATAATGGTATTCTTCTAACAAAAATATTTTTTAAATAAATTTAAATTTTTTTTTATTATTTTATTGAAAAATTTTAAATTTCAAATTTATTTTACCTTACTAAAAAATTTAGTTGAAAATTTAATTTTGGATTTCCAAAAAATTAACTTAAAAGTCAAAAATTAAAAAACAAAATTATAAATATAATTATGAAAAAGGGGTAAGTTAAATTTATAATATTCATATAAAAAAATTTCATATATTTTATGGTGTTTGAATTTTAGATTTAATGTATTAAAAAAATTATTATTAAATAACCAAGCCAAGTGAAAATGGCTTGGGTTTTTGGTATCACTAGCACTTATTTTTTTTCTTATACTCACATTTTAATTTTTTTTTGGTTTTGTTTTCTACCTTTCTCATTTTTTTAATGATTGTAAATGTTTTTAAGACCAAAGTTGCTTTCAAACAACTTTGGTCTAACTTGTCTCTCACTTCCCAACCAGATTTCACCTGGTGGGGAAAATTGCTTTCATTTTAGAAACCAAAGTGTCTTGCAGGGACTTTGGTTTCTCTGTGTGCATTACACAGCCAGAAAAAAACTGGCTGTGCAATGCACTGCATGCAGTACATGCAACACATGTCACTGCTGCAAGCAATGCACATTGCTGCTGCATGCAACGCACATTTCATGTGCTGCCCATATCTCATGCAGCTGATTTACAGTCAGCTGCATGAAATATGGAAGCAAGTGTGCAACACGAGTTGCATACAGATTTGGCCATCTCCCAGCCTATTAACTTGGCTGGGAGGGTGGAAAATGTAAAAGGGAGAAGCCAAAGTCTCTTTTAGCAACTTTGGTTGCCTGAGAGCAACACTTCCAGCCAGGGGAAACCTGGATGGAAGTACTAAATTGAAAAGTAAGGGACCCAAGCCAATTTCAAAGGCTTGGGTCATAAATTAAGGTTTCCAAAAAGCAGCCTGTAGAAATCTGGCTGCAATAAAAAGTAAATTTTTTAATTAAAATACATAAATAAATAAACATGTGTTCAAATAAGATATACAATGCTCTGCAGACGGTTAGAAATGTCCTTCCATTGTTACACATAGAAACAAAATCAAATGTTGCTTTCAGAAACATTGGTCATGTTTTGATATTTTGAGCCAAGCAAGATCAGGAAAAAGTTCAAGGCAAAAAAATTGCACAATTAAAAATCTACCAATTTAATATGGTGGGGAAGTTCATACTTTAGAAATAGGTGGTGCACATTATATTTCCCTTTAAAAAAAAGTTGAAAATGAAATAATTTTGACACAATGTAAATTTAAATGTGATGAGTTTAAGTTTTCTAGCTACATGAAACATGGTAGCTAGAATTATGTGGCACCAATTTTTTTAGATGTGATATTCAGCGTGCCACAAACCTTCATCTGTACAACATGCAGCCAAGGAAATTCTAGCTGGAATTAGTATATACATAGGATAAAATGATCATGTTTTGTACAGTGCCTTGGCAATATTATTCTTGGAATTTAGCTGAAGTTTATCATATGACATGGAGAGCTGCATTTTTTTGAAAACAATATCAGTGAAAATTCATGATATCCACATCTGTTTGCCCACAAATTTTTTGTTCCTTTCTATGTCTCACTTACCTTTTTCAAAAATTATCAATCATATATTTGCTTTATCATTTTTAATTATTGGTACTATTTTCTTGACCTTATCTGATTACCAGTAAGCAAATTTTTCTTGCTATTGCATTTCATATCATTTTGGTTTGTTACTCTTTTTTACACTTTTGACAAGTTAATCAAATGAGTCTAACTCTGAATTTATTTTTAAGGTATCTTTTACTGTACCCTTTCAAATCATTATCAAAAAATTCTTTTTCAGTTAACTTAAAGTTTTTTTATTTGTTTGTCAATTTACTTTTCTTTATTCATTATCAAAAATGTTCAATTTATTAATCTAAATTTTTTTTTTAAAAAAAGTGATTATAAAATAAACTTTATAATTAATTTTGATAAATCAGCTACAAATGGAAGAAGATTTTATAGACACATAAGTTCATGTTTTGCTTATCATTTTTCTATATTTATTTAATAATATTTCAACCCTTATATTATTAATATGAAAAGTAAAAAATCATCTTGTACTCTCTGAAAGCATACAGGATAATGTTTTGCTTTTCATAATAATAATTAGATCTTTTGTACTTTACCTTTAATTTATTAATTTTTAAGTTGTTTCAAAGTCTTGTAATTGCTGACAGCATACAGGACAATGCTACAATTTAAAAATTAATAATTTATTGAAGTATAACTTTCTAAGTCAATATATTGGTAAGAGCAAGATTTTTCATTTTATATATGTGGATATGATAATTCTGTAAATTTTTTTATATTACTAGTGTATTGGAGTTATACTTTCATTATATTATTAATATTAAGTGTAAAGCCAAATCTCGTACTTGCTGAACGCATACAGGATAAAGCTATACTCTTCATATGTATAATTTAATAAAGTATACCTTTTGAAACACTTTCTTAATATTTGAAATAAAGAAAAAGTATATGAATTTACAAATATTTTGATATGCTAATTTTTTATTTCTAATATTAAAGATATGATAAAGTTAAAGTATCACTGACTGATAATTAAAATTCTGTTACTATTTTCTAATTTTTAATTTTATTCTATTTTAAATCAAAATTTCATTCTCTTAGGATCAAACCATCAATGAATAACAATTTGAAAAAAAAATGGCCAGGGAAGAGCTCTAACAATAGGTGGGAAAAAGACATTGCTACTGGAATGAAACTTGTAAATGCTCTTGGAATGGATACAAACAGGAAGAAGCCACATTTCTAAGCCTGATCTTATGCAAATAATATGACAGATTGAAATAATTATTACAATTTTTTTCCTGGTTGTAGTATTTATAAACCAAAAGGTGTCTTAATACCTAATGTTCTTGTGCAGAATTTTGAAATTCATGAGCTCAAAGAACTAGATATGTTAGAAGCTATGGTTCAATGCATTAAGGATCCTTTTACTGTGAACATAAAATTACAAATAATGATTATCATTGAAGAGCTGGTGGTTTTGGAAAAATGTTTGGTGGTGGCTTTATTTTAGATAGGAATATATCTTTATATATTTGTAAGTATTACTTTTTTTAATTTTAATACTGAATTTTTGAATTCTTTTCCTTGCAGATTAATACACTGATGATATTGTACACACAGGTGAATATAAAAAATGAATGAAGAGGATTTCAATTTACTTTGAATATTTTTTTAAAAAATTCATATGTAAATTACAACAATGCAACTAATCTTTGTGCAAAACTTGGTATTCCTGGAGTTTCAAAAGTTTCTAGTGAAGAAGAGGGTGTACCGTTGTGGCATTCCACATCTGGGTATGCCACTTAGGTTTATTTTTGAAGATTAGTAGCAATTTTCTGGATTATAAGGCTGGATATTTGGAATTTTGGAAGGTGATTAATATCATTGGATAGCCCATATTTTTCTCTATCTTTTATGTCTTGTTGGTTTTTTATCATATTTTACTGTTTTCTTAGTGTTTTACTTGATTTGGTGACTTAAAGTATTATTGGTGGATATGGTGTGCTGATGGAATGGCCACTGAGCTCCAGTGCTCCAGTGTGCTTGGGTTTTCTCCGGTGATTTTCCGGTGCAAAAGCAAAGTGTACTGGAAAAATTCTGTCATTGGGCCAAGTTTGGTAATGGTGGCAAAATTAACTCACTGTGGAAAATTTAGCTCACTCTGGACAAATTAGCTCATTATAGCAAAAAGAGCTCATTCACCACACAATATGGGGGGCGGACTTACTAGCAAGTCTGCAACCTTGGACCCAAACTCATCCCAGATTGAACACACATTATGCTATTGACAAAGGAACCATAAAATCAGGGATGAACACCACTCAGCTGAAAAGTTTTAGGTGGGTGTTCAAGTAGAGTTCAGTATGGGTTCAGTATAAGTTCAGTCTGAGTTCCATCTGCATTTCATCTGAGTTTGGGTTGGGGGCTTGCTAGCAAGCCCACCCCCTATATTGTGTGGTGATTGTGGCAAAATTTGCTCACAATGGGAAGGTCTGGTCACTGGGTTAAAGTTTGGTCACTGTACCAAAGTTTGGACACTGTATTAAATTTTAGTGATTGTGGAAAGATTTGGCTATTGTGGAAAAATTTGGTTAGAATTTATTATGCTTGTTAGATCAATAGTTTATGGTAAATCCTATGCATGTAGGGTATTGTTGTAAAGGTCTGGAGTAGGAGAATCAGATAGAAAAGAGAGAATCTTAGTCTTCTACATGTTTTTTTGTCTTTTAGTTTTGATATTTAGGGTCTTTATTAAATATAATTAACAACCACATTCATATTTTTCATTACTCAACATTATTTATATAAAATTGTAATACCCTTATAACATTTATATTTTTCATACCACTTTTGAAATACAACACAACAATATTATTTTCATCACATATAGGGTATCTTTGGAAAGGTCTCAACCTCAGGGACTTGTTTTTATTGTCATCTTATTAAAAATAAAAATCTTATAAAAACATATAAGTCTTTCTTTACAGATCTTTCACTGGTACACCTTAATTGTTGTAATCAGTATATCTTTCTCAACTGCTGCCATTTTCTAAATCTCAATAAGCATTTATATTAATCAGAGCTTCATATATAAATATCAATCAATTCAAGTAGACTAGAGAGCTTAGTAATTTGAACAACCTTTATTTTATTTAGAAGGACATGGTTTTCTTTGGCTTATCCAACTCCTTTGGATTCTTCTTACAGCAAGGTGACTGTAAGAGTCTTTCTACATATTTGGGGCCCAACGTGGAATTCGAAATCTCTAGCTTTTTCTAGGACTTATTTGGATCTAGGAATTTCTTAGCCTGCAAGAGGCTTGCTTATTTTTAATGGTTTAAACTCTTTCTTACTTTATTGGGATGTCTTCTGCAACTACTTCTGGATCTTCTCTTCCTCTCACTCCTTCAGTTAGGATTGTTTCTTGGGATGGCCCAAAGTTTAATGGGGAGGGGGTTAAATGGTTTATTAGCAGGTATGAAGCTGCTGCTGCTGTTGATGGTTCTTCTCATGTGGATATGGTGAAGCAGGTTAGATTTTTTATTGCTGATAGTGAGATGGAAAAAGAAGTCATTGCTATGCAGGCTTTCAAGGATAAGGATTGGGTAAAGATGTCTAAGACTATGATTTATAGATGGGGTGTTAGGTTTACTATGCTGGACCTTAATAAAATTGTTGGTGATTGGCAGGCAAACGGTGGTGTTTCTTCCATGGCTGATTTTAAGAAGCTATGTGTTCAATTTGATAAAGTGGTTGAAGATCTTATTCTGGTGGACGAATTGGTGCATGAGAATCAAGCTAAGGATCTGTTCTGGTCAGCTTGTAGTAGGGACATTCAAATGGAAATCTTGAAAGATCTCTCAAGAAAGGATTTGATGAAGGAACTACCCAATGACAAAAAAAAACTTCCGGCTTTAGAGGTCATCAAAGAAAAAATTCAACATCATCTTATATTAATGGCGTTGGAAAAGTATCAGGGGTCTTGCACTCAGTATTTCAGCAAGGTTAGTGAAGTTTTGGCTGAAAATAATGATATCATGGTCAAAGCTCAGGAAGCCAAGAAGGCTCAAATGAGACAACTGGTGGCAAACGTTGAGGGCAAATTGGACAACAAGATGGTCAATCATTTGGCCAATTTAACAAAGAAATTAGATATTTTTTTCCAAGAGACTCAGAAGGCCAATAAGGCCCCAATTGCTTCTTTGTTGATGTCTACTTCTTATCAATCAAGCGGATATGAACGTCGAAATTTTAATGGCAATGGAAATGGTAACCGCTTCTCTGGCAATGGAAGGAATGGGAATGGTAATGGTGGAAATGGCTTTAGAGGTGGCTATGATGAGCCAAAGTTGTGCTCCTATTGTAATAGGAGGGGGCACAGAGCTGGAGTATGTTTCACTCTAGATAAAGATTTGGATGCTGGGAGAGTGTTATTTGATGGAAAGGTTTATAAATTTCCTGATGGATTGTTCATCAAGCCCAGCGATGGACAAGCGCCTTCTGATTTGGTTAGAAGGAATATGGCGGCTGAAAGAAGAGACAAATTTGAAGAATTAAAAGACAATGATTATAATGCCAAGGGTGGAAAAAATGGTGATTGTAAAAGTGGTGGTAAAGCTGATAAAGGTAAAGAGAAAGAGGTCAGTAAGGCCACATTTTCAACTTCTTTTGGTGGTTTGGAGCTGGCAACAGTTGCTAGAGTGGAGGGTAACTGTATGGCTGGCAAATATGATGTTGATGCTGCTAGAAGAGCAGCTGCTACTAAAGCTAAAAGTAGAATTCAGAGCCAACTAAAGGCTAAACCTGGAAAGGCAATTAAAAAGTTGAGACCTTACTCTAAGGACAAAATTTATAGAATGCAGAAGGGGATGGCTGATATGGGGCCACCTAGTTATGGCAGGTTTGATTTAAATGTTGAGCCTATGCCAGAAGATGATTCGGATTCTGAGGAGTATGTACCTTTGGTTTCACTACCCAGACCAAGTTTTAGTAGTCCCATCCCAATAGAGGGAGTAAGAAGGACTAGAAATGGATAAGGATTAGAGAAAGAAGCTGGTGATGGAGCTAGGGTTATAAGTAGTGAAGATGTTATTATGGGGGGTGAAGATGGAAATGTGGGTCCTCAAGAGGTGCCCAGGGCCAAGGTAATTAAATCTAAAGTCCAGTACAAATGGCCAGTAGTATCCGTTCAAGAGAATGCAACGTATGATGTTTTAAATAGGGTAAATCAACTTTAGATTCCCTTATCTTTAGGAGAGCTATTCACAATTAGTCCGGCGTTTGCAGAGAAACAAAAGAAGCATCTGATGAGGTGAGGGGTTTCCGCTGGAGAGGTGGAATATATTTTTGAAAATGCTGAGAAGTTTGGGGAGGATGTCGAAACACATTTTTCTTCTCCCCTGGGTTACCTGGTGGTAACTCTTAATGGTAAAGAGGTAAAGGCCTTGGTCAATTCAGGGTCTCAAATTAATTTGATTTCTTTAGAGCAAGCAACAATTATAGGCTTGCCGATTAAAACTGGTACTGGGGAAAGCCTCAGAGGTATTGGAGGGCATGCAACAGAGCTGATGGGTATGGCTGAGCATTTCAAATTAGGTATTGGTGGATCTATTGGTAAGGTTCACTTTAATGTGGCCAGAGGGGCAGTTAAAACTGTTCTTGGTGGTCCTTTTTTGATGGATTTTGAAGCCCGGATTGGCTATCAGTCTGGAATGGGTATTAGTTTGGAGTTTACTGGAGAGGATATGAGGAGGCTACATATGCGGTTGGCACCTCCTGGAGATGAAGTTTGGGAGACACGGAAAGGGATCACTACTCTGTGTAAGTGTTTTACTTGAATCAAGAAGTGGTGTATTAAACGGATGGCTTCTGGTGAATTGTGTTTAGAGGGGGATTATGGAGACCCTCATCTTTTGGGGTAGCAGGGGCTGATCACTCTAATGTTGCAATCTCTCCCCAGTATGAGATCCCGGATGGAAATAGGTCAGCTCACTTGAAGATAATTCAAGTGGATTCTCAATTATTTTCTGTTAATAATACGTTAAATTGTTATTATAATTTCATATTTTTGGTTTGTCTCACTTCTCTGTCAAGATTTTCAATCACATTCAAGAATGGATCAAGAGGGAAGATGGGAAATATTATGTTGAATAAAAATTGGAATGGTTTATTTTCTGACCTCCAGCAAGAGGGTAAACTGCAATTATTTCATCAAAATTCTATAAAAAATCTTAGTATAATTAAAACACAAAAAAATAATTTTTATGATAATTCAATTCCGGTCATCCAGCAAGAGGATAAACTGCCAACTTTTTTACAGGTGATTTTATGATGGATAAGGGAATTAAAGGTGTTAGAAAATTTGTTGATAAATTAGACTAAGGAAAAGGGAAAAGGTTTAAATTTAAAAATTAAATAAAATATTTTCCTACTTATATTGATTCTGATTCTGACAAAGAAGGGAATTCCTTTGATGAAATTTTTAATGGAGATACAAAAATTAATATTTTACCTCAAGCTTATGTAGATGTGGAAGCAGAAAAATATAAGAAGGTAGCAAATAAAATTTGACCAATTAATGAACCGCTACCCGCTGAATTTAATCCACCTTTGAGAAGACCAAGGCTATCAAGAGATCCTTATGAATTTCCCTTGGTGAAGAAACCACCTGAATTTACTGAAACGTCAAGAATCACTTTTGATAGATTAGGTGTTGTTAATTTTGGACCTGATGGTTGGTTGTCTGGAGAAGAGAAGAAGTTGTTGTTGGATGTGATGGTCAAGCGAGAGAAGGCCATTGCTTTTGTAGAAGAGGAGAGGGATGTGTTTAAGCATTCCTATGGAGAGCCTTACAAGATTCCTGTGGTATGTCATGAACTGTGGCAGCAAAAACCAATCCCGATTCTGGCTGCATTAAAAGAAGCTTATATCAAAGTTGTCAGAGAATTGATTTGCACTGGACTGTATGAGCAATAATCATCAAGTTATTCTAGTCCGTTTTTTTGTATCAAGAAACTGAATGGCAAACTTAGAGTAGTTCATGATCTCAGGGAAATAAATAGGGTTACAATAAAGGATGCTGGTATACCACCTAGTTCTGAGGAGTTTGTGGAAGAGTTTTCTGGGGAGTGTGTTATGGTTTAGGAGATATTATGGGGGATATGATGAGAGAGAGTTTCATCTAGACTCTAGGCCTCTGACTACTTTTGATACACTTCTAGGACAATTAAAATTGACAAGATTACCTCAAGGAGAAACAAATTCAGTTGCCGTTTATCAAGCTCAGATGGCTTTGATTCTTCAAGATGAAATTCCTCAATATGCTGGAATCTTTATTGAAAATGGAGGAATTAAAGGACTTTCAACAGATTATGATAATGAAGTGTTGGAGGAGAACCCAGGGATACAAAAATTCATCTGGTAAAAACAACTAGTTGGTTCTGAAGCTCCTCAAAATCAATTTTCTTTGAATTCTTCCCATAAAGAACCTTGAAAGATAGAGCATTATCTTCAAAGTGAGTTCTTATTTCATTGACCCAGTTTGATAGTGTTGCAAGTGGGAAAATTATGAGAGTCGCTGATGTCCTAAATTTCTCTTCTCCACCACCCAAGAGTTGGAATTGTCTGGCATCACTTTGATTTGTAGTAATTAGGCCAAGATTTGAGAGGGTATTTCCCAAGCCCATATCAGCAGCTATAATTGAACCAATTCCTGCAGAGGATAGCTCTTCTTCAGGAAATTTTTCATAATTATAATTAGAACCTAAACTCAGCCAGCTGTTGTCTGCATACCTCCACAGGTTTTCTAAATTTTCTGATAAGTTATTTTCATTGTCTATCATAAAATTAATGGCTTGAATCTGATGCATTTTCAGAGTTTTTTTGATAGCACTTATAGATAGATTTTCCATTTTATTATCCCTTTTCCAAGAAATTTCAGAAGTTGAATACAAGAATGAGGGATATTGAAGAAGACGGTTGGATTGTAGTGTGGAATCAGTGTCAAATAAATTTGAGTTTTAGAAATAATTCTTTAGCCTGACTAATAAAATCAGTCAAACAAAAAAGGAGGTCACAAATTCTATGCTGCCTGTTTAAAAGTAGAACCAAGTAAGAGAAAAAATAATAAGGTATTTGGGGATTTAAAGCCTTTTCCTCAGTTAAAATTTGAGATCCAGATCTGATTTCTCCAAGTAGTTCTTCAATTTGGTAGCTCTGTTTGTTAGAAAAATCACCAATAGGTTTTGCTTCTCCTTCTTTGAATAATCCAAAAACATTAACTAAAGATCTTCCTTGTTGCATAATAAATGGAGTGGAGACTTCATCAAATACTGATCTTTCCCTTTGAAAAATAGGTTTAAAATTTAAAGAGAATTGTCCAATGAATCTTAAATTTGACATTTTAATTAAATGAATTTAATGGTGATGGTGGTAGTTTAAAGAAAGAGAGGATGAGAGCAAAGTTTTGAAGGAGAATAAAGTAGAGAATATATATAATATTGGATGAATATTCAAAATTGAATTTTTCATGTATGTTAATAATTAATGTTGACTCACACTTGAATAATAACTAAATACAGATAGATGACTGAAGGAAGTGCATTATTTTAGAGCCTAAGATTTGTGCCAATATATTAAAATTAGTTACTTCAATAGCGTTGTAGACAATCCTATAGTGCTAGCTATAGGCCTTGAAAAAGGGAGTTGGAGTAAAACCAGAAGAGAAACCCCTGTCCCTTTAGAAAAATAAAGTGAGATTTACCTGTTACAGTAAATTGGTTCCTGTTACCACAAAAGCCCTTTTCCAAACACACTTGACTGCTTGATTAGTCAAGAAAGTGGTCTCCAGACAGACTACTAAACCAAAGAACTGAAATGTAGACAAATTTCCACACCAGAGAAAGCAATGATACTTGATGTAGGTTGCAAATCCACACCAGAGACAGCATTGATACTTGCTATAGCTTGCAAGACTATAGGAGAGAAAAAAGTTGCTAAGCTAAGTTAAATGAAGAGCTTACTTGCAACAAACACAGCCAAATTGTGGCCAACAAACAGTAAAAACTCAGTGAGGAACAAGGATATGACTGCCAGATGGTTGTATGATAATTAAAGTTGCCCCAAAACTGTCTTAATCACTCTATACACACAGACTACTAATCAAGAGTCCATGCAAACCTGAAAATCCCGGTGTTCCTGACCACCAAATTGCATAAAACCTCCCTAGAAGCGCTTCCAGCACTCTAGCACTGAGGCGGGCAGTCTGACCGGCACCGGGAAGCCCGCCTGAAGCGTCCTGACCACCCTGAAGCCAGAAAACCACCAAAAAAACCCAAACTACTTAGAGAATTCACCTACAACTACTAAAACCCTTAAAACACATAATTACACTAAAACAACATTGGGACATGAAATTTAGAGAAAATTTTGCTCTTTCCAATGGTACTAAGCACTTAACCCTAAAACTTAAGGTTAGCCCATAAAACACAAAAAACAAAATTCAACAGCAATCTTTTAAAATGAAAAGTGAGAAATTATCCCCCAAATACTTATGCTATGAAAAATGTCCACAAGACATAAAATATAGAGAAAATCCAGGGCTATCCAATGGTAGCATCCAGATCCCCGTATTCCCAATATTTGCTGCGGAATTCCAGAAAAATACCTAATTATTTAAACAATGCCATTAAAGGCATACCAAAACATCACCAAATAAACCAAAAAAAGGCTCCACCAATGTTGGAAGACCACATCCTCCCTCCAATAGAGAATGTCCACATTCTCCTATACAACAACAACTATGTTCAGCTTTCTTTCCAAATCTGCTACTGACATGGGCCCCTGCCAATACTGCATTGACAATAATCTCATCTGCTCCATCTTGCCACCAGCTCATCCCTACAGAACCTCCTGTGATGCCTGCCACTCTAGAAAAAAGACTTGCTTCAGACCTGGTCCATTGTCTTCTGCAACTTCTTCACCTTCTGCACAACCTGATCCGCCTTCCACTAGTACCAAAAGATCCAGGCCTTCCATTCTGATTCCCAGACTGGTCCACAAATTACACCCTTCAAAAAAGAGTGTCAAAAATACTACTACAACTACTTCTACAATCCCTGGTCCATCTGATGGTAAACACAGAACTTCTTCATACTAAAATCCAATCTGACAATTTTCCAGTTCATTTTCCTCTTGACAGCGATGATGACAATGTGGGAACCATTGAAACACCCCCACCTAACCCATTACCCACCATTAAGGACCAATTTCTACAACATTCTTCTCAACAGAAGCATCTCCAATTAAACTATTTCCAATCCACTCCTGCTAGGAACCCACAGGATCTTGAGAAAAGTAAGAACCTCATACACCATTTCAAAGCTAATGCTGAACATTTTGTCACATCTGTTGATTCTATTTTGCCTCCTGACTCTTGATTAATCTCTTTACTTAGAAATAAAACAAAATCTTGACTCTTCCAGACTTCCTGAATGTAGCCAATCATCATAAAAAATTCCTCAGTTTACAGTCTTGGGGGACTAATCCTCAGTTTTAAGTCTTGGGGAACTAATAGCCCTTATTGTATAGTCTTGGGGGACTCAAAAACCCTCAGTTTATAGTCTTGGGGGACTAAAAACCTAAATCAAAAAGACAGAACCGGAGATTAAAACATTTAAGACCCAAAGAAACAACTAAAATTCTGGGGTAACTGTTCAACAGAGCAGCCAGCTCATCATTTACCCCCACACTTTCCTTAGCAAAATTCAGAGACTCCCCCTTGGATACCCTCTGCCAGAATCATACCAACTCCCTTTTTCAGTTTATAGTCCTGAAGAAATCAACCATTAACCCATCCTCAGATTAAAGTCTTGGGGGACTGTACCAGCATTCAGTTTAAAGTCTTAAAGGACTTTCCAGTGTTCAGTTTAAAGTCTTGATGGACTGATTTCAATTTTCAGTTTAAAGTCTTGACAGACTGTTTGCAATTTTCAGATTAAAGTCTTGACAGAATGTTTGTAATTTTCAGTTTAAAGTCTTGATGGACTTTTGCATAGCAAAGGTGGCACCGCCTCCATGCACAATGCACTGCTGCCAACCTTCTGCAATTCCACTCTTTCTACACCATCTACACATCACTGATATATCTGTTAATTCATCTCTTTTCTTACCACTATTTCTCCTTCACAGGTTATGGCTGGATCACCTAATTTTAACCCATTGGACCTTCCTTGCTTCACTGCTCCAAAAGACTATGCTTGCAAACAGTGTATCCACATGTGCAGACCTTGCACTTTCACTCTTCCTACTCCTCAGGCCAAAATCTAAAACAGGGCCTGTGATTCTTGAAACTCCAAAAAAAAAGGTGTGACAGAGATCCCAACTACCTAATAACTCCTCCTTCACCTTCACATAAATATATATCCAGATCACCTACCAGGTCACCAGAGTATGGACCTGCTTCTTCCTCTTTGTCTTCTTCTCCTTCCAGAAGATCATACCGCTCTACTCCCAAAAACAAGCCCAAAAGACCAGCTTTATCATCCCAAGAATCTGCTTTCCTCTCAGCAAATTCATCAAAAATGGCGCCAAAATCATCTCCTAGGCTTCTAGACCGTGTCCAGGTGGCTATCCCGTTGTCAGGCGGCCCGCCAGCCTCATCAGAAAATTAAAATAAGGCTCAGAACATCCAAATTCAGCCAAAAAAACAACCGAATTCTTCCCTCCAACACCAATAACTCATCATCACAACCTCCTAATTCACCCAGAGAAATGCCTACCTCTGCCATTTCTTCTTCTATTAACACCAGAACAGCCAACACTTCTTCTAAACACAAAGCTCCTGTTGCTTCAGGAGAAAACAACTTCCCCTCTCCTCTGGCTGCCAATTATTCTTCTGAATCTTCATCCAGCAGATCCCAATCAGCCACCAGATCACCATCTCCTAGTCCTACCCTCAATCAACCTGGCACTCCTATGCCAGAATCTAGTAAGCCTGCACCAAGCAATAATATAAACAATGAAAACAACAACAGCCCTGATTCTGAAACCAGAGCCCAGGAACCTCTCCCTTAGCCTTCATCTTCTCAACACCATTCAGAGGATTACCCAGGAAATCCATACCTCCATCTGGTGGACCCTCCTACAATACCTATTCAACACTCTTCAGCTGTCCAGATTCCAGCTGCATACAAATTTGAGGATCTCCCAATCTGTAAGTACCAAAATAACACTACACAATATAGGGGGTGGACTTGCTAGCAAGTCCCCACCTGAACTCAGACAGAACTCAGATGGAACTCAGACTGAACTCATACTATACTCATACTGAACTATACTTGAAGACCCACCTAAAACTGTTCTTCTGATTGGTGTTCATCACTGATTGTATGGTTCCTTTGTCAATTGCTCAATGTTTGTTCAATCTTTAGTGAATTTGAGTCCAAGGTTTCAGACTTTCTAACAAGTCCCCCCCCTGTATTGCACAGTGTAAGTTAACAAAATTCAATTTGCTTAACAGAGAATAAGTATTGAACCAATTCTTCTGATTTTAGTTGGAACCCCGCCTCCTGCAACTGCATTTGGAACTGGCCAACCCTTAGAAACTACCTCGACGCTGGATTACGCTGATATGAAGCAACACCTTAGCATGATGTGTTCAAACATGCTTAAAGCATTTTCTCTTCATGGTCCATTGAATGATTTTGAGAAGAATCTGTGAAAACAACTCCTTGATGACCACTGGAAGATGTCTCGAATTATCAAGCACACTTTCCAGCACTCCATTCCTGCTTCTTCTTCTTCTTCCCAAAATTTACCTTCCAACCCAGTTCCAGACCATTATAACCCGTATACTTTCTCCAGCCGTCTGCACTACAAAGAACACAGTTCTTCCTCTAATCCAAACAAGATACAAAAATGCCATAACCATCCAGACCAACCGCCAGAGGCTTGTTCATCCCGTCATTAACTAATAGATTTTAAACAAAATTACTAACTAGAAAAATAATAACAGCTAACAGATATATATAAAAAAACTTGTTTTATTTTTATTTTTTTTTATTTTTTTATTTTTTTATATTTTTAATTTTATTTTAAACTACTAAACTACTAACATACTAAAAAAAATTTGGAAATAAAATTAAGATGAAATTAACAAAATAATATGAAATGAATAATTATTACAAATGTTATCCCCCAGACAATTGATGAGCTGATCCCCTGATACCTTACCCACATCCAAGTGCACCTTGATGTGGATACACAATTAAAAAATTTTAAATTATTAATGATAAAAAATTAGAAATTAAAGAAAATACTAAAAAAAATGAAACACAGAAATAAATGAAATAAATAAAAAAAAGAAAACAGCATTGCCCAGCCAATTGATGAGCCTTTCCCAACCAATGCTTTCCCATATCCAGGTGACCCTGATGTGGTAACACCATAATTTTTGTGATTTTTCCTCTTTACATTCTAATAACCCCCATAAAAAATTAAAAGAAAAAAAGATAAAAAAAGAAAATAATCTAAAACTACTATCTATCACAACCATAAACACAAAAATCAGAAAAAGAAAAAGAAAAAGTCCAATCCAAAGAAATGATCACTGGGTGGGCTCCCTCCAATAAGTAAAAATAATCGGAGACCACCAGTGATCCTCCACCACTCCAAAGAAACAAAGAACCCGTCCAAAGCCATTTTAAAGTAATAGTGGACTAAAACCTGAATAACAAAACCAGATCTAGGATTAAACTAGGACAAACAAAATACTTGAGACAGAAATTCTGGGTTAACTGTTATACAGAGCAGCCAGCTCATCAGTTACCCAGACACTTGCCAAAATAAAATCTAGAAGCCCCCCCCCGGGTACCTTCTAACAAAAACACAACAACCAACACAAAAACCAAAATCAATAAGCGTGAAGAGCCCGGCACTTGAAAACCAAAAGAATTTCCAGTTTAAAGTCATAGAGGACTAAAAACCTGTGAAGAAAAGCCAACACTAGGGTTCAACCAAATTAAGAGAAGGGGTTGGAAACAGACAATCTGAGGTAACTTTTGATAGAGCAGCCAGCCCATCAGTCACCCCCACACTTGCCAAGGCAAAATCTAGAAGCCCCACCCATGGGTACCCTCTAACAAAAGTTTCCAACAAACAGATGCACAACATCACCACAAAAAAATCTAAAATTAAAGAATGGTCCATAGTTTATCCTCATTGCAGAGTCAGTCTTCTTCACTTCTTGTGCCTCTAGAGTAAAACCTCTTCACCTGATCTGCAGCCACTCTCTTCTTTAAGACTGCACCATCCAACTCTTCCAAAACATAAGAGCCTCCAGACACCTGAGATCTGAATCTGTAAGGTCCATTCCATCTGTCAGAAAAAATCCTTCCCCACTGACTCACCAAACTTCTATTATACACCAAAACCAAAAAAACCAGGTTTCAAGGGATTCCTGAGTCTATGAGCCAACATCTTGGCCCAGTATCCGACAGATTGGTTTCTTATCTTCATCATTCTAGAGTATGCCTTCTCTTGACATTCCTCTCTACATTCCAACTGTTGCATCCTGGCACAGAGCGAATATTCTGTTAAGCACACATCATCCCAGTCTATTCCAATATAAGAGACAGCTTCTAAATCCACTGGTAGAACAGCTTTCTGACAAAAAATCAATTTATAAGGAGAATATCCAGTTTTCCTCTTTACAGTGACCCTATCAGAAAATAAAACTAAATGTAAATAAAGACTCCATTTTTCAGCACTATCTCCGCACATCTTCACCAAAGCACTCTTGATAACTTGATGGACTCTTTCAACCATTCCTTCAGCTTCAGGATAATAAGGTGTAGCCACCCTAACTTTAGAACCAACACTAGCCATAGCTTCTTTAAATTTGGCACCAAACTCTGGCCCGCCATCAACAGTCACCAACTTCATCAACCCATAACTATAAATCCACTCCTTCTTCAAAAACTCTGCCACATTCTTGGCAGTCAAATTAACCAGAGGCACTGCCTCAACCCAACCAGACAAATCATCCCTGGCAACAATTTAATATTTATACCTGCCCTCTTTAATATAGACAGCATCCAGACTGACTCTTCCAAAAACAGTTGTTTCACCAGTAGCACGGCCGACCTCTTTAGGTTTCAAGTGACTTCCTCTTTGACATTCTTCACAAGATTGAACCCAACCCTGCACAGCCAACTTCATACCTGCCACCAAAATCTGTCAGCTACCCTTCTATAAGTCTCCCCAAAGCCTCTATGACCAAGGTCTCCATGCAAAGACTTCAAAACCAACTCTTGACCCTTCTTCTGCGTCACCACAACTTGAGGATTTGGATGTCTCCTCCTCATCAAACTTCTTCCTGAAACATAGAATCCAGGGCTTTTCTTCTTGATTTCCAATCAAGTATTATCATCACAGATATCTTGCCTCTTCAGGGTCAATAGATATTCAACCAAAATAAAATAAAACCCAGTCTGACCCCAGGTCTCATCTTCAAAATCCAACAAAACAACATCCATGGGTACAACCCTATCATCAAAATCACCAGTGTACACATGAGCCACATGAACGGGCCATGCCGGACACCAATCTCTAAACGTTGGTAATTCCCTTCCATTCCACTGAATCCTATGAGAATCCAGTTCACTGACAAACACACCATTTTCCAGATTTGAGCCATCCCAAACAACAGCCGCATCATCATCAACAAAAAAATCCTGTTCACCAGAATTAAGATCAGAAACATCCAGTTTATCCTCTTGGCGGAGGACATAACAATCATCCAGTTTAGCCTCATGGGGGAGGAAAAAAATCTTCAGCACCTTTGTTCTGGCTCTAACAACTGGAAAATCTTTGTAAAACTCTTTAGGATCAGAATCTTCATCTGTGGAAATTCTTCTTGACAATCCATCTGGCATTGTAAAAGTTTTACCTGGCTTGTGCACCAGGTCAAAAGAAAAATGTTGAATAAACGCCACCCACCTAGTCATTGGAGCATTTGGAAGACTAGGTGTGTTGATCATTTCAACCAGAGATTTAGCATCTACCTGCAGCTCAAAATTCTTCCCCCACAAAACAGTTTGTAGCTTCTTTAAGATCTTTGCTACGCCGCACTATTCCAACTTTGGCTGAGAGTACCTAGATTCCACCTCATTAAAAACCACAGACTCATACCTTACTGGCCTGACCTTCCCAGATTTATCTTCCTGAGACAAAACAGCACCAGCATCAATATAACTTGAGTCCACCACCAGATAAATTTTTACAGCTTCCCTTCCATAATACAACTTGTGAAGAATAATATCTTCATGCACCACCTTCTTCAACTTCTGAAAAGCCTCTTCACCCTCTTCAGTCCATTCCCACTTTGCATCTTTCCTGGTCAAACTCCTTAAAGGTGATTCCAACAAAGAAATATCATTAATAAAAATCCTAACATACACACAAACTCCCAGAAATTCTCTGACTTCAGTATTATTTTTAGGCCTTGGCCATCACTGAATTTTCTTAACCTTCTTTTTTGCCATAATCCTCCTTCTTTACATACCACATGCCCAACACTTTCCAGAGCTTGTACAACAACAACAAAACTTTGAACCAGAAATAGTCAACCTGGCCTCTTCAATTCTAAACAATACTCTCTCTAGATTAATTGCATATTCCAAAACAAACCTCCTTATACCGGGGTTTTCTTTCAGCACTTCATTTCCATAATCAGTGGAGGGACCTTTAATTCCACAATCATCAATAAAAATACCAGCATGAGTAGGCACCTCATCCTGTAAAATCCAAGCCATTTGTGCTTGATAAACTGCTACTGAATTAGTTGCTCCTTGGGGCAACCTAGTGAGCTGAAATCTCCCCAAAAGAGTCTCAAATTTTGTGAGTGGCCATGAATCAGTGTGATGCTCCCTTTCATCATAACCACCCATAATATCACCCAAACCATAACACACCCTTCACGCAAAAGCTTCCACAAAGTCTTCTGCACTTGGAGGCATCCCTGCATCCTTGATAGTAACTCTATTCAGGGCTCTAAGATCATGTACCACCCTGAGCATTCCATTCTGCTTTTTAACAAAGAACACTGGACTTGAGTAACTATAAGTTGATTGTTCATACAATCCAGTCCTGACTCTTTCCCTAAAAATCTCCACAAAATCATCATATATAGCAGCAGGAATTGGAATAGGTTTGATTTGCTAAGGTTAATAATAAAACAAAGGAATCAAGGAAGGTTCCCCATAAGAGTGTTTCAACACACCCCTTTCTTCTTCAAGAAATTCCACCGCTGTGGCGTTCCAAATCTCGGTAGGCTACTTAGGTGAAAATTTGATTGAACCTTGGTTGGAAGAAAATCATGGTGTTAGTGGGTGTTAATTTGGTTGAAGGGAGGTAACTGGATTTTTTTTGGGTGGATTTATGGTGATTTTTGAAGGATTTATGGTGATTTTTTGGAGGATTTATGGTGTTTTGGAATAGATATATGTTGGTATTCCTATTGTTATTTGATGTTTTAATGGATTGGGTATTGGTTTTACTGGATTTTCTAGGGCTCTCTTGGTATTTTTTGTGGATGCAGTGTGCTCATGGAGTAGCCATTTTTTTCCAGTGCGCTCCGGTTGGCTCCAGTGATTTTCCGGTGCAAAAACGAAGTGTATTGGAAAAATTCTGTCATTGTGGAAAAGTTTGGTTATGGTGAAAAGGTTAACTCACTCTGGCCAAATTAGCTCATTGTGGCAAAATTTGCTCACAATGTGAAAGTCTGATCACCAGTGCAAATTTTTGTCATTGCAGAAAAGTCTGGGCACTGTGGTAAAGCTTGGTCACTGTAGAAAAGTCTGATCACCAGTGCAAAGTTTGGTCACTGCAGAAAAGTTTGGCTATTGTGGCAAAATTTGGTTAGAATTTATTATGCTTGTTAGATCAATAGTTTATTGTAGATCCTATGCATGTAGGGTATTGTTGGAAAGTTCTGGAGGAGGAGAATCAGATAGAAAGGGGAGAATCTTAGTCTTCTACATGTTATTTGTCTTTTAGTTTCAATAAAAAGGGTCTTTTTTATAATTAACAATATTTAACATATAACCACAATTATAATAAAAAATATCAACATATAGGGCACCATTGGATAGCTCTCATCCTTGGTGACTAAAATTTATTTCTTTTCTTATAAGATTCATAAAATAAAAATATAATAAAGAAGACTCTTTAATTATGGTGGGAAACTGGGTAAATCTGGGGCAGACCTTTAATAAGGCATCTTTGAACAGATCATCCCAAGGGTAGTTTCTGGGGTACTTTACTGTACTTTTTAGTCTCTGGGGAAAGTGTTGCAGCTTGTTCTAAGTATTTGCTGTGACTGGTATCAGTGTAATCTGGTATTAGGTTTCCAACACTTTCAAGGTCTTTCTCTCAGATTTTCAACTTATCCAACTCTTCAAGCAGATCTTCAAGCTTAGTTAATTGAATCTTACATTTACTTAGGGGGACAGGTATTTCTTTTTCTTTTTCCAACTTCTTTGGATTCTGCCTGCAGCAAGGTGACTGTAGGAGTCTACTCTACACTGCATTCTCCCTTAGCACAATAATGTGAAACAACAACTTCTTTTCCTTCTCAGATAACCAAACATCAGGACCAAAACCAACAACCTTTATCCTTTCCATTGTCACTCTAGCAGTTTCCTCAAAATAAGGAGGATTCTTCACCAGAGGAGCACAGTACAGATCTCTTGACAACGGAGGCCTCATCAATGGAGGATTCAAACCTACAGGCATAGGCTCATTGAAAGGCCTAATCTTCTGTGCCACCTTCTTATACTTTGTGGCCCTACCATAAACTTGAGGGATCTTCAGGACGTCTTTTTCACCAGACCTGGAAGAAAAACCAAGGGTTTCCCCATTTCTCACATGTGTGGCCAAGGTAATGTCTTTGAAAGGTGTAGAAGAAACCCTAGCGGTGCACAATTGGGAGGACTTATTTTTACTCCCCAATCTCACCACTCCACAGCTTTTCCACAATCCCACATCTTCATCTTCACTTCCATCTACCAAATCTTCCAAATTTTGATTCATCTCCAGAATCACATTTTCTATCACTCTGCAGTTTATCCTCATGCAGGAGGCCCAAAACTAGATCTTTCTGATCTTCACAAAAATTATTTTTGTTTTCTTTCTTCATTATCTTCATATTTTTTTCATGATTTTCTTGAATTATCTCGAAATTTCTGTTTTCTTTTTTGAGTTTTCTTCTTGCCTACAAAAATAACCAGGGGTTTCCCCAATGCTCACAGACGTGGCCAAGGTAATGTTTTTGAAAGGTGTAGAAGAAACCCTAGAGGTGCACAATTGGGAGGACTTACTTTTACTCCATAGTCTCACCACTCCAAAGCTTTTCCGCATATCTTTCAATAAAGACATATAACCCATTTTCCTTTTTGAACTTGAATTAAAATTAATTGAACATTTTGAAAAAGAACAAAGACTTGATAAAAAACTTGAAGAATACTTTCAAATAAGAGAAACATTAAAAAGAGAAAGTTGAAAATCTACTTGGTATATCTCCAAGAGAGCTGACCTACTAAAAACTAGGATTTCCTCACCTTGGGGAGAGGTTGTAGCACTTGGGTGATCAGCCCTCATCATTCTAAAAATGAAAGACTCTCTCTAGAGCCTGCGCCACACTCCAAAAATCCTGAGATGGCACCTACTTCTTTTCTCCTCCTACAACAATCCATGCGTTGACACATGGAAGATAAACCAGGCCTGGTTTCCCAACCATCATCTCCAGGAGATGATAACCTCATTTGAAGCCTTCTCTCATATTCACCAGTTAACTCCAAACTAATCCCCATGTCAAATTGATAGCCAATTCTTGCCTGGATATCCATCAAGAATGGACCGCCTAAAACTGCTTTTACATGACCTTTAGCCATGTAAAAATGAGCCTTTCTGGAGGCTCCACCAACATCCAACTTAACAAATTTGGAGGTTCCCATAAACTCTGTTTATATGACTACCTATACCTCTTAAATTTCCACCAATTCCAGTTTTGATGGGGAGGCCCAAATGAGTTACCTCAAACAAAGAAATCAGGTTAATCTGAGAGCCTGAGTCCACCAATGCCCTAGCCTCCCTGCCATTCAGGGTGACGTTGACATTTCCAGAGGTGCATAAAAATGAGTTTCCAACCCCTCACCAAACTTCTCAGCAGAATCAAATATGTATTCCACTTCTCCAGAAGATACTCTTCTTCTGGTCAACAATTTTTTTGCCTATCCGCCTATCCAGGACTGATAGCATATAACTCCCCATAAGTGTGAGAAACATGACCCTGATTCATCCTATCTAGAACAGAGTCCATAACATTAGATTGGCCAGAAACTACTGGCCTCTCAAAGTGAGCCCTTGGCTTCACTACCTTGGTCCTAGAATTTTCCTGAAGACCAGAACCACCAAAAGATTTTCCATCTACAGGAATTAAACCAGATCCCTCACCAGAAACTCTGACCCCAGCAGGCATTGGCAATGAAGCCAAGAGAACCTTCTCGTCAGAGTCAGAATCCACATCCATAGGCATTGGTTCACCATTCAGGTCCAATGCTCAAAAGCTAGGGGGGCCCATATTAGCAATCCCCTTCTGCATTTTATACAGCTCCTCTTTGCTTTACTTATTCCTAGCTGCACCCAGCTTAGGATATGCTTTAGAGGACTTAAGATTTGGTTGAACCTGAGAGCTGCTCTTTGGCCTACCCACCTTACCTGCCTCTACATCATAAACACCAGCCAAGCACTCACCACTCGATTGTCCTCCGCAAGAGTATAATTCTAATCCACCAAAGGAAGTAGAAAAAGAGACTTTATTCATCTCCTTCCCTTTCCCCTTGCCGTCTTCATCCTTCTTAGTAGAAGAATTCCCCTGATCAGGAATCCCCTCAAACCTTGGCCTCTGTTGATTGAGACCAGCCCTTCTCCTCACCATATCCACAGGAGCCTGCCCCTCACTGAGATTGACAAACTGACCATCAGGGAACTTGAATACTCTTCCATCAAACTCTACTTTGCCATCTGACACATCTCTGTTCAGGGCCCAACAGTCATTGGACTTATGTCCTCTCCTTTTGCAATAAGAGCAAACCCAAGGATCACTCCTAACAGCCCGCCTATCAAATTCACTGGGCTGCGGAGGCACATTATTGGCCTTCTATGCCTCCTGCACAAAAATATGAAGCTGTTTTGTCAGATCAACCAACTGCTTCACTAATGGGTTCCTCTCCTGTTTGTGAACCTTCACCATGTTTTTCTCTTCTTTCTCTACCTTACTCTCTTCTTCAGCCAAAGCCACACTGACTTTGCTGACATATTTGGCGCACCCCTCTTGGTAAGTGTCCACTGCCTCCTTCACCTTGTCCAAGATAGACAGCTTTTGATCCCCATTAGAGAGAGTCTTCATCATATCTTTCCTTGATAACTCTTTTAACACATCCATCCTGACATCTGTAGCCAGGGCAGACCAAAAAACATCTTTGGAAGCATTTTCTTGTGCCAGCTCCTCCACTTCCACCAAGTATTCCACCACAGGATCAAACTGTAGCAGAAACTTCCTGTAACTGTGTAATTTACCAACACTGCCATAAGACTGCCACTCACTGACAACCTTATTCAGATCAACCATAGTCAACCTGACGCCCCACCTATCTACCATTTCCCTACACAATAAATTTCAATCTCATTTCTTGTAGCCAGATATGGCCACAACCTCCTTCTCCACCACTCTATCTCCAATGAATAAGATGATTTGCTTCACCTTGTCCAGGTAGGAAGAACCGTCAACACCAGCAGCAGTTTCATTCTTCTCTAGAAACCACTTAAAATCTTCACCATTAAACTGGGCACCATCCCAATTTTTGATCCTAACACATTCTCTAAGCATCACAGCAGGCGGACCTTCCCCCCCACTTACAGTCACCACAGAAATTGAAGATCCAGAAGCCATTCTTCCAGACAAAAACACCAAAAAGAGGCAATCACAGGCGAAAAAGAATCCAAGGAACTAACAGATCCGTACACCACGTTGGGCGCCAGAAATGTAGACAATCCTATAGTGCTAGCTATAGGCCTTGACCAACGGAGTCAGAGTAAAACCAGAAGAAAAACCCCTGTCCCTTTATAAAAATAATGTGAGATTTACCTGTTACAGTAAATTGGTTCTTGTTACCACAAAGCCCTTTTCCAAACAAACTTGACTGCTTGATCAGTCAAGAAAGTAGTCTCCAGATAGACTGCCAAACCAAAGAGCTGAAATGTAGACTAATGTCTACACTAGAGAAAGCAATGATACTTGATGTAGGTTGCAAATCCACACCAGAGACAGCAATGATACTTGCTATAGCTTGCAAGACTATAACAGAGAAAAAAGTTGCTAAGCTAAGTTTAATGAAGAACTTACTTGCAACAAACACAGCCAAATTGTGGCCAACAAACAGTGAAAACTGAGTGAGGAACAAGGATATCACCGCCAGATGGTTGTATGATAATTAAGGTTGCCCCAAAACTGTCTTAATCACTCTATACACACAGACTACTAATCAAGAGCCCATGCACACCTGCAAATCCCGGCGTTCCTGACCACCAATTTGCATCAAACCTCCCTAGAAATGCTTCCAGCCCTCTAGCACTGAGGCGGGCAGTCTGCCTGCCTGAAGCGGCCTGACCACCCTGAAGCCAGAAAACCACCAAAAACACCCAAACTACTTAGAGAATTCACCTACAACTACTAAAACCCTTAAAACAGATAATTACACTAAAACAACATTGAGACATGAAATTTAGAGAAAATTCCACTCTTTCCAATGGTACTAAGCACTTAACCCTAAAACTTAAGGTTAGCCCATAAAACACAAAAAACAAAATTCAACAGTAATCTTTTAAACATTAAAAGTGAGAAATTATCCCCCAAAAACTTATGCTATGAAAAATGTCCTCAAGACATAAAATATAGAGAAAATCCAGGGCTATCCAATGGTAGCATCCAGATCCCCATAGTCCCAATATTTGCTGCGTAATTCCAGAAAAGTACCTAATTATTTAAACAATGCCATTTAAGGCATACAAAAAAATCACCAAATAAACCAACAAAGGGCTCCGGAAATGTTGGAAGACCACAGCGTCAATGGAAAAAAAAACTCATTACTATTTTTTCCCCTTATAAATTATATATATATATTTTCTCCTACATTAAATTTTTTGAACATTGTCTTATATTTTTTTACTTCAAGGAACAATAAGAAATTTCAATTAATAAGGGCTCAATATCAAATTTAGTCTAGAAAATTTTAAAATTATGTGCAAATATTTTTACAGAGTTATATTTTTATTAATAAAATTTTTAAAAAGGACTTAAATAGTATGCTTTTTTATATATTTGTGGAAATAAAAATGATATTTGAAATAATATTCCAGACCTAGTATACTATGTGTCATTAAAGATATTTCTACTAATATCAAACCTGACCTCCCAACATTAAATGGATCTTGATATAAAATTGAATATTATGGTATGTTAAGTGTTGTGGCTCAACCATTGCTCAAAGTTAGTCCAACTGATGCTCAACTTGAATATGAAGCTCTGCTCAAGAAGGGATAGATTGATGCTCAATCTAGGGCCAACTTTTTTTTTCAAAAGTTTTTCATCTAATTTAAAAAAAGTTTCCTAAAACTTTCACAACATTTCCCCAATTTTTTCCCAACCTCTTCCTGAAAGTTTCAAAGAGAGGGAACCGCTAGAAGTTCACCCCCTGATTTCCCATGGTGATTTTAGATTTGAATTGAGCAGAATAATTGAATGCAAATTATATGTTTATATTGAATATGCATCATGCAACATGCATTCTTGATAAAAATGCATTTATAGTGCTTTTTCAATCTGCACAATTAATATTAAATATGTGTGATGAGTACTGCATATCCATAATTTTTTATTTTGCATATTTCATGTTTTTATGCATAATCATGTTGATTATTTCATTAGTGTTGGCCCAAACTTAGTTCAACTAGTATTCAAGATATTTTCAACATTATCAAGTAGGGTTCAACCTGGGCTCTAATTACGACAAAATTCATTTTCAATCTGTGTAGAAAAGGCTTCCCAATGACTGTGCAATAGCTTCCCAAATATTTTAAATTTTGGGTATGGCTAAAAATACCTCCTATATTCCTTGTAGTATGAAATGTCTTAAATTATTCTTGCCAAGTTTAGACATCAAAATAGCTTTCAACCTTAATCAAAAATTACCTGGAGTGATTTAAAGACTTTTATCACCAACTTAAACAGTTTCATGGGTACATGAGTATCTCAATTGTGTTTTAAGATCCTTTCTTATTAAAAAAAATTATGAGAAATTACTTTATTGAATTAATTTTTTTTATATATTGGTAGATGAAATGGAAAAAACACTGATGTCTTTTTTTTCAAGCTCAATTAAATTCAATTATTGAAGGAAGTGGTTACAAGATGAGATGAAATTTCCAGTAATTATTTTTTTTGAAAAGAATATTGGAAAGCTTCAAATAAGCCACAAGATCTAAGCTATGAAGAATGAAGAATATTTCTGGGGCACTTGAAGCAATTTAAAGGAGAAAAATTAGTTATACTTTTTTTGAGAAGGAAAGAAGCTTAGGGAAAAATAATATTCTTGAGCCATCAATTAATTTTATAAAAAATCTAACATTAGATCATAAAATGTATTCTCTTAACATTTCACATACAAGTAAAATCTTGATTAAACTCAGAAAAAAAAATACAAAGTAGGAGTTTTATTTAGAGTTTAGAAAAGATCATCATTCAGTGATAAAAAATTTATTTTATTAAAAAAAAATTTGATAAATTAAATAAAAAAATTTAAAATCTGTCTTCAAAAATTTGGGAATGAAGTTTTTTTAGGTATAAATAATTTAAAAAAACCTTACTAATAACCTAGAATAAGATTATTGAACATGTGTCTTGTTCCATAAGTACAAGTTAATTTGGAAGTGTTCTGAAAAATACTGTATAATTAGTACATTTTTCTATTTAATCTTGTATACTTTATAGACAATCCTAGGGTACTAGCTATTGGCCTTGACCAAGGGAGTTGGTGAAAGCCCAGAGACAAATTTCCCTGTCCCTTTGAGAAAATACCAGGTGAGATTTATTTGCTACAGAAAATTGGAGACTGTTACAATACCCCTTCCAAACCACTTCTTGGCTGGTTAACAATTCAAGACAGAGTAGTCTAGATAGACTAAAGACCAAATAAAACCTGAAATGAAGAAAGATCCACTCCATAAAACCAAAACACTGTGCACTTGTTACACAGAAAACAGCAATAATACTTGATGTAGGTTGCAAAGCTACACCAGAGAAAAAGTTGCCAAAGTTTAATGAAATGAAAGACTCACCTTGCATCAAACACAGAGAATTGTGGCCAAAAAACAGAACAGTGAAAACAGAGAAAGATACAGTGATCTGATTACCAGATGGCTGTATGATAAATAGAGTTGCCCCACACTGTCTTATTTGGTATGTAAACACAGACCCCCATCTAATAATCTATGCTACAGCAACTAATTTGGAGCTTCTTCCAGCCAAATTTCATAAAAAGCCCCTCCAGAAGCGCTCCTCAGCATGCTACCACCAAGGCAGGCGGCCTGCCTACAGGCCTTCTGGCCTCCTGATGCCATAAAACCATTTAAAACAACTAAAAAAAACCGTAAAACAACAGAAAACACCTTTAACCTTAAAATATAATAAAATTCATCAAGACATAAAACATAGAGAAAAACCTGGGCTATCAAATGGTACTAAGAGCTTAACACTAAGATTTAAGTTCAGCCCATAAAATGCAAGAAAAACAAAATTAAACAGGTTTAGTAAAAAATGAAAAGTGACCAAAAGATCCCATAAAACTTAGAGTATCAAATAATCATCAAGACATAAAATATAGAGAAAATTCAGGGCTATCCCATGATAATAACCTCATCCCTTTAGCTCCAATATTCTGCCTGTGAATCCAGAAAAACACCATAAACAGAAATAAATGCCATTTAAGACATCACCAAACTGTACCAAACTACACAACAAAGGCCCCAGCCAATTTTGAATGACCACAATGAAATTATAGTTAAAAAATAACTTGATGCTTCTAAAGTTTATAGATTCTAGATAAGAATAATTTAGTAAAAATATAAGAGAAATATGGGAGAAAACATGGGAGGAATGTTTAGGTGTATTTGAAGGAAAAAAGAAAAAGAAACTTATAATATAATTATATATAATACCTTATATTGCTCTTGGTATATGCTATCTTCTCTTTCTTAATTTTTCAATCAAAATATTCACAAGATTATAAATTTAGAGCCTGAAAAACCTCAAAATGTAATGATAGATACATAGAGATAATAGTTTTATTGTTTGATTTTTTTAAATTTATTGTAAAAATTGTTTCTGGGAAGCTCTAAAATTGGTTTAAGAACTGTTCAAAAATAATTTGAGAAAACTTTAAGTAAGGGTTTCAGAGAAGTTTGAAAAAATTTCAAAAAATAGTTGCTTAATGGTTTCAAAAATGGTTTCATAATGGTTCAAAAATGGTTTCACAATTGTTGAAAAACAGTTTCATAATGGTTCAAAAATAGTTTCATAATGGTTCATAAAATGGCTTCAAAAAAATTCAGAAATTAGTTTGAGGTTGGTCAAGGAAACTTTCTAATATTGGTTTCAGATTGGCCACACACACCTTACATCAGCTATCATTCTTGTCTTCAGATTTTGTACCATTAATATAAAATTACTTACTTTTATTCAATTTGAGCTTAGTGTAATAATCTAGTCTCAGGTCCTTTTAAGTTAAAATTTTAGGCTTTATAGAAAGTCCCCTTAAATTTTATGTGGCATGCCTTTTCCAATATCTTTTTATCTTTTCTTTGAAAATTCCACTAAACTGGATTTCTAACAAAAAATTTTCTTATTCTCCTTGATTTTTTTTGCTTTTTTTATACTTGATACAAAAATGAACTATTTAAAGACTGGGGAAAAAATCTTCCTTTTTACTATTTGGCTCACCTTTGATTGGTTGCAAAGACAAAAAGTGATATCTCACTTAAAATTGAAAGAATTTGTTTAAATAAGAAAAAAAAGATAATTTATAATTCATATAAATATCTAATCTGTAGAAATAATAATATTTCTATCTCTTTTAATAACTTAAAATCTTATCCCTTGATGAGTTCTAAGACACTTTCATACTTTCAGAATGGAAATGAATATTGAAGATCCCTTCTCATTCTCACCAAAAACATTTCATATTTTTTATTCAAATTTGAAGATTTTACTGATGTTATTTTTTATTTCATATTATTTGTTTCTAGCTAGCTACTCATATAAATGATATATATATTGGACACCTACTTTTTAATCTCAAAAATTAGAGCTTAAAAATATTCTTAAAATATGAAGAAATTATTCTTTGGTTTATTTATTGCTTTTGTTTTTGAAAAAAACACAGAAAAAGTGACCTTGAATAAATTATTGTGGAGTGTTCTCAGATTTAAAGGAAGAGTAAAATTTTTTTACATTGAAGATCAAAAAGGAAAAGATATATTTTTAATAAAATTTCTTAATATATTTAATTAGAATATAAAATCATTCTTACTAGCTCTATATCAATTTGTATCCAACTTTATTTTTAAAAACAATGCAATAACAGTGCTCAAACAACACAGTATATTTTTGGGGGACTTACTAGAATGTTTCCCTCACCCAATTTTTCCTCTGGTGAAAAAGATTAAATATAAGTTTACATTCATTTATAAATTAAGAAGCTTGAACCAAGTATCTGTCACTTTTCTGCTTATTTTTTAGTTTCATCACTTTTTCATCTTTCTTCTGCTCACCCGCCATTTCCCAAAGACATGTAATATTTTTTATCAAAACTCTTTACCTACTCCCCTTTTATTTCATAAGCTCATTTTTTATTAATTAGAAAACTGATTGAAAGTATGTTGAAGATTTGTTCAGTTCTTGACCCTCATGTCTCAACTTTGACCTTTTCTAAGTCTGAAAAATAACATCCCCCCCCCTCTTAAATAGCCTTCAAGGTTCAAACATACAAGGCTGAAGGGGAAGATATTTTATAGGGGGGTTTATTGTACAAGTGCTATGGGGTGTTCCTCATTGGAAAAAATATATATTAATCCAGTTACTTTTTTGCTTCCATAGTTTTAAGCCTCACTGTTGGCACCCCCAACATAATCTATTGGCCGGTTGTCTAGAAGGAAGAGAAGAAGGAGAAGGAAAACAGATAGGAGGAAGACAAAGAAATAGAATAGGATAAATTAATCAAATAATAAAAGTATTTTAAAAGAGAGGGCAACGAGGTTAATTGGAGACTTGACAAAATTGTAAGGATTTATTTAAATTTTAATATATGTTAACTAGTAATTATGTTCAAAGCGCGTTGGAGACAATCCTATAGTACTAACTATAGGCCTTGACCAAGGGAGTTGGAGAAAAACCAGAGAGAAAATCCCCTGTCCCTTTAGAAAAATAGAGTGAGATTTACTTGCTAAAGTAAGTTGGTTTCTGTTTGCTAAAGCCCTTTTTCAACACACTTGACTGCTTGATGAGCCAAGAAAGTATTTCACAAAAAGACTACCAAACCAAAGAACTGAAATTTAGACCAGTTTCCACACCAGAGAAAGCAATGATACTTGATGTAGGTTGCAAATTCACACCAGAGACAGCAATAATACTTGATATAGCTTTCAAGACTACACCAGAGAAAACAGTTGCCAAAGTTGAGTCAAATGAAGAACTAACCTTGCAACCAACACAGCCAATTGTGGCCCAAAAAGAGTGAAAACTGAGTGAGGAACAATGATATCACCTCCGGATGGTTGTGTGATAATTAAAGTTGCCCCAAACTCTCTTATTCATTATGTACATACAGACCACTATCTAAGACCCATGCAAACCCACAAATTTGGCGCCTGTACCCACAAAATTGAATCAAAACCCTCCAGAAGCGCTCCCCAACCTTCTAAACAGAGGTGGGTGGGCCTCCCTAAAGCCAGAAAACCAATAAAAACACCTAATCTACTTAGAAAAATTAGCTACAACCACTAAAACCTTTAAAACACAGAATTTCACTATAACAACATTGAGACATGAAATATAGAGAAAAATTAGCTCTATCCAATGGTACTAAGTACTTAACCCTAAGACTTAAGGTTAGCCCGTAAAACACAAAAAACAAAATTAAACAGCTATCTTTTGTAACTGAAGAATGAGGAATTGACCCCTTAAAACTTAAAATATGAAAAATATTATCAAGACATGAAATACATAGAAACACCGGGGATATCCAATGATAGTACCCACATACCCGCAGACCCAATATCCACGGAATAAAACCAGAAAAATACCCAATTCCTCAACAGATGTCAATTAAGACATGCACAAACAGCGCCAAATCACACAACAAAAGCCCCTGCCAATGTTGGCAGACCACATCCTCCCTCCAATTAAGAATGTCCACATTCATTCTTCATCAAACCACAATTTTCAACCTTCTTCCCTAATCTGCCTCTGAAATGGGTCCTTGCCAATACTGCATTGACAATAATCTAATCTGCACCATCACACCTCCTGTCCATCCATACAGAACGTCCTGCAATGTCTGCCAATCTAGAAAGAAGTCCTGCTACAGACCTGGTCCATTATCTTCTGCAACAGCTTCACCTCCACCTCAACCTGGTCCATCTTCTACCAGCACCAAAAGATCTAGGCCATCCATCCTGATACCCAGATTAATCAAAAAGCCTCACCCTTCCCAGAAGAGTGCCACAACCCATAAAACAACAATTTCCAACATCCCTGGTCCATCTGATGGTAAAAACTTCCATTCCTTCTTTCAACTCTATAAAACTGATGACTTCTCAGTTCCTCCATTTTCTGACAGTGACAATAAAAATGTAGGATCCATTGCACCACCAACACCAAACCACTTTCCCGCAATTAAGGCCAAGCTCCAACAACACACATCTCAACAGAAACACCTTCTGCTAAACTACTTCCAATCCACTCCTGCTAGAGATCCACAGGACATTGAGAACAGAAGACACCTCATTCACCAGTTCAAGGCTAATTCTGAACACTTCATTTCATCTCTTGATTCCCTCTGTAATTCCACTAGTACTTGAGTTTGATTCAGAAAAGAAAAATTGACCACACCCTCTATAGGATGTAACCACAAAAAACCCTCAGTTTTAAGTCTTGGGGGACCATCCTCATTTTATAGTCTTGGGGGACACAAAAACCCTCAGTTTAAAGTCTTGGGGGACTCAAAAACCTAAATCATAAACCCAGAACCAGAGATCAACCATATTAAGACAAAGAGAAAAAAACTAACATTCTGGGGTAATTGTGAATAGAGCTGCCAGCCCATCAATTACCCCCAAACTTGCCTTTGCTAAATTCAGAGGCTCTCCCTGTGGATACCCTCTGCCAATCTTTCAACCCCATTCCAACAACAAAAACCCATTCCTCAGTTTAGAGTCTTGGGGGACTACACCATCAAACAATCCTCAGTTTAAAGTCTTGGGGGACTAACACAGTGTTCAGTTTAAAGTCTTGACAGGCTAATCTTGAAGCCAACAAGTTTAAAGTCTTGGAGGACTTTCAGAGTTTTGCATAAAATAGAGGCAGCCAATTTCATACAGAAAACACCTACAGCCAAACTGCTGAACTTCCCCCTTCACTTCATCATCTACCCATCACTGACAAAAATCTCCTTCTTATCTCTTTCCATCATCTTTTATCACCACAGATCATGGCTGGATCCCCTGATGTTGACCCCTCTACTCTTCCTTGCTTCACTGCTCCCAAGGACTATGCCTGCAAACAGTGCATCCACATGTTCAGACCTTGCACATTCACTCTTCCAACTCCTGAAGCCAAATTCTACAACAGGGCTTGTGATTCTTGCTACTCCAAAAAGAAGAAATGTGACAGAGATGCCAACTACCCTATTCCTCCTCCTTCACCTTCTCATAAATACCTCTCAAGATCTCCTAACAGATCCCCAGAGCTTGGTCCTTCCTCTTCCTCTTTATCCTCAGCACCATCCAGAAGATCCAGGAACTCAGCTTCCAGAACTCTTCCCAAATAACCAGCCTTAGCCTCCCAAGAAACAGCTTTTATCTCTGCTAAATTAGCTCCAAAAGCTTCAAAATCAGCTCCTTGGCTTCTAGACCGCGTACAGGGGGCCCTGCCGACGTCAGGCAGCCCGCCTGCCTAACTAGACAGTGAAAATCAGGCTCAAAATCTCCAAAAACAACCAGAAAAAAGCCAAATTCATCCAATCAACAAAAACAACTCCACCCAATTACCTCCCACTGCTCCCAGAGCAATGCAGCCAACCCTTCCAAGGTCCAAAAACTCCAAATTTTCCCAAACTTCTAGGAGACCTGCCAGAGGACCCCAGGAATAAACCAGAGCACCCTACACTGCACCAAAGCAACAACTTTGTCCCCAGTTAAGACAACAAAACTACACCTCTCCTCTCTCAGCCAACTATTCTTCTGACAGTTCCATTCCTTCAAAAGCTCCATCCAGAAGAGATCAATCTTCTTCCAAATCACCCTATCCTGCTCCATCTTATAACAACCCTGGTACTCCATCACCAGCACCTCATCCAACTGAATCCAGTAGAAATATTAACAACAGCAACAACAGACCTGCTGCTCCAACTAGGCCCCAGGAAAATCAGTCTCCTAGTTCACCTTCTCAAAACCTTTCAGAGGAAGACCAAGAGAATCCATATCTTTCCCTGATTGATCCACCTACTATGACCATTCCAAAATCTTCAGAAGTCCAAATTCTGGCTTCTTACAAATTTGATGAGCTTCCAATCTGTAAGTACCACATTAATTCATCCGATTTCTTCAACAAAAATAATTACTGATCCAATTCTTCTTGTCTAGTTGGCACCCCTCCTCCTGAATCTACTATTGGAGTTGGCCAACCTCTAGAAACTTCTTTGACCCTGGATTATGGATACATGAAACATCACCTCAGCTATATGTGTTCAAACATGCTAAAAGCCTTTGCCCTCCATGGACCTTTGAATGACTTTGAAAAATACCTGAGAAAACGCCTGTTGGACGACCACTGGAGGATGTCTAGGATCATTAAGCACACCTTCCAGCACTCCATTCCTGCCTCTTCTTCTTCCTCCTCTGAACTTCCCTCTAATTGAATTCCTGCCCATTACAATCCATATAATCTCTCCAGCAGGATGCACTACAAAGAACACAGTGCTTCCCACAACCCCAACAAAAAACAAAAACAACATCATAATCCGGACCAGCCTCCAGAAGATTCAACATCCAGACAATGAGCTCCTGCAAAAAGATTAGAAACATAATAATAAATAAATAATAAAAAAACAATTAATAACTATAAATTCTAATATATATATTTTTAATCTACTAAGATACTAAAATTAAAAATTGATAAATTAAATTAAAAGAAATAAAATAAAAGATAAAAAATAATACAAATGGTATCCCCCAGCCAATTAATGAGCTGATCCCCTGATACCTTGCCCACATCCAAGTGCACCTTGATGTGGATACACCTTAAAAAATTTAAATAATTTGAAAGAAGAAACATAAATTAAGGGTAATAATGAGAATAATATAAAAATAAAAAATGAAATTGATGAAAATAAAAAAAAAATAAACTAAAATGATAAAATAGCATTTCCCGGCCAATTAATGAGCCTTTCCCCACCAATGCTTGCCCACATCCAGGTGACCCTGATGTGGTAACACCCTATTTTTTTAATTTTATAATTTTAACAACCCCCATAAAAAAATTAAAAGAAAAAAAGAGAAAAAAGAAAATAATCTGAAACTACTATCTAGAAAAAACATAACTACAAAATCAGAGACAGTCCAGCTCCATAGATGGTCCAATAAGAGAAATTCTGGTCCATAGAAATGATCACTGGGTGGGCTCCCTCCAATAAGTAAAAATGATGGGAGACCACCAGTGATCCACCGCCAATCCAAAAGAACCAAAGATAAAGAAGCCAGTCCCAAATCAGTTTAAAGTCATAGTGGACTTGAAACCTGAATAATAAACAACAGAACTTGAATTCAACTGGAACAAACAAAAGACTTGAGAAAGACATTCTGGGGTAACTGTTCTACAGAGCAGCCAGCTCATCAGTTACCCCCACACTTTCCAAAATAAAATCTAGAAGCCCCCCCTGGGTGCCTTCTAACAAAAACACAACATCCAACACAATAAACCAAAACCAATAAAAGTGAAGAGTGCGGCACTTGAAGACCAAAGGAATTTCCAGTTTAAAGTCATAGAGGACTAGAACCTGTTAAAAGAAACCAATACTGGGGTTCAACCAAATTAAGAGAAAGTGTTGGAAACAGACAATCTGGGGTAACTTTTCTACAAAGCAGCCAGCCCATCAGTTACCCCTACACTTGCCATGATCAAATCTAGAAGCCCCACCCATGGAAACCTTCTAACAAAAAGTTTCCAACACAAAAGTTGCTCTGCAACACCAAAAATCCAAAATTCAAAGAATGTTCCATAGTTTATCCTCATTGAGGAGTCAATCTTCTTCATGTCTTGTGCCTTTAGGATGAAATCTCTTCACCTGACCTGCAGCCACTATCTTCTTTAAGACTGCACCATCCAACTCTTCCAAAACATAAGAACCTCCAGACACCTGTCATCTGACTCTGTAAGGTCCATTCCATCTTTCAGAAAACATCTTTCCCCACTGACTCTCCAAAATTCTATTATAAAACAAAACCAAACAACCAGCTTTCAAGGGATTCCTGAGTCTATGAGCCAACTTCTTGTCCCAGTATCTGACTGATTGATCTCTTATCTCCATCATTCTAGAGTATGCCTTCTCTTGACATTCCTCTCTACATTCCAACTGTTGCATCCTGGCACAGAGCAAATCTTCTCTTGAGTGCACATCATCTCAATCAATTCCAAGATAAGAGACAGCTTCCAAGTCCACTGGTAGAACAGCTTTCTGACCAAACATTAACTCGTAAGGAGAATAGCCAGTAGTCCTCTTCACAGTGACCCTATCAGCAAATAACAATAAGGGTAAATAATGCCTCCACTTTTCAGCACTATCCCCACACATATTTACCAAAGCATTCTTGATAACTTGATGGCCTCTTTCAAACATGCCCTCAGCTTCAGAATAATAAGGTGTAGCCACTCTAACTTTAGAACAAACACTAGCCATAGCTTCTTTAAATTCGGCACCAAACTCTGGCCTGCCATCAACAGTCACCAACTTCATCAACCCATACCTATAAATCCACTCCTTCTTCAAAAACTCTGCCACATTCTTGGCAGTCAAATTAACCAGAGGCACTGCCTCAACCCAACCAGACAAATCATCCCTGGAAACAATTTAATATTTATACCTGCCCTCTTTAATATGGACAGCATCCAGACTGACTCTTCCAAAAACAGTTGTTTCACCAGTAGCACGGCCGACCTCTTTAGGTTTCAAGTGACTTCTTCTTTGAAATTCTTCACAAGATTGAACCCAACCCTGCACAGCCAACTTCATACCTGGCCACCAAAATCTGTCAGCTACTCTTTTATAAGTCTCCCCAAAGCCTCTATGACCAAGGTCTTCATGCAAAGACTTCAACACAACTTCTTGAACCTTCTTCTGAGTCACCACAACTTGAGGATTGGGATGTCTTCTCCTCATCAACCTTCTTCCTGACACATAAAATCCAGGACTCTTCTTCTTAATTGCCAACCAAGTATCATCATCACAACTATCTGGCCTCTCCAAGGTCAACAGATATTCCACCATAATAAAATAAAACCCAGAATGAACCCAGGTCTCATCTTCAAAATCCAACAAAACAACATCCAAGGGTACAACTCTGTCATCAAAATCACCAGTGTGAACATGAGACAATTGACCAGCCCAACCAGGACACCAATCCTTAAATTTTGGCACGTCCTTCTCTTTCGGCTGAACCTTGCGAGAATACAGTTCACTAACAAAAACACCCTTTTTCAATTTTGAGCTTTCCCAAACAACAACTTCATCTTAATCAACGAAAAAATCCCGATCACCAGAATCAAGATTAGATCCAGCCAGTTTAGCCTCTTGAGGGAGGTCAGAAAAATCTTCAGCACCCTCAGTGCTGGCCCTAACCACTGGAACATCTTCATCAAACTCTTCAGCCACAGAATCTTCATCTTTGGGTGGTCTTCTTGACAATCCATCTGGCATTGTAAAATTTTTACCTGGCTTGTGCACCAGGTCAAAAGAAAAATGTTGAATAAAAGCCACCCACCTAGTCATTGGAGCATTTGGAAGACTAGGTGTATTGATCATCTGAACTAAAGATTTTGCATCCACCTGAAGCTCAAAATGCTGCCCCCACAAAACAGTCTGTAGCTTCTTTACAATTTTTGCTACACCACACAATTCCAATTTAGGTTGAGTATACCTAGATTACACCTCATTAAACACCACAGACTCATATCTTACTGGCCTGACCCTCCCAGTCTAATCCTCCTGAGACAAAACAGCACCATCAGTAATATAGCTTGAGTCCACTTCCAGATAAATTTTTCCAGCACCAATGCTATAATCCAACTTATGAAGAACAATATCTTCCCCAACAACCTTTTTCAACTTCTGAAAAGCCTCTTCACACTCTTCAGTCCATTCCAAATATGTATCTTTCCTGGTAAACCTTCTTAAAGGTGAAGCCAACAAAGAAAAATCCTTAATAAACATCCTGACATAAACACATACACCCAAAAATCCCCTGACTTCAGTAGTATTTTTAGGCCTTGGCCATGACTGGATTTTATTAATCTTCTTCTTTGCCATAATCCTTCCCTTTTTAAATACCACATGACCCAGAATTTCCAAAGCAGGAACACAACTACAGAATTTCGACCCTGAAATGGTCAAACCATCCTCTTCAATCCTAAACAACACTCTCTCTAGAGTTATTGCATATTCCCAAACAAACCTCCTTATGCCAGGGTTCTCCGCTAACACCTCATTATCATAATCAGTGGATTGTCCTTTAATTCCACCATTATCAATAAAAATACCAGCATGAGTAGGAACCTCATCCTGCAAAATCCAAGCCATCTGTGCTTGATATACCGCCACTGAATTAGTTGCTCCTTGAGGCAACCTAGTGAGTTGAAATCTTCCCAAAGGAGTCTTAAAAGCTGTGAGAGGCCTTGAATCCGTATTAAGTTCCCTCTCATCATAAACACCCATTATATCACCCAAACCATAACACACCCTTCCAGCAAAAGCTTCAACAAAATCCTCTGCACTTGGTGGCATACCAGCATCCTTGATAGTGACTCTATTCAAGGCTCTAAGATCATGAACCACCTTCAACTTTCAATTCTGCTTCTTTACACAGAAAACCGGACTTGAGTAACTGGATGTCGATTGTTCGTATAACCCAGTCCTGCCTCTTTCCCTAACAATCTACACAAAATCCTCTCTGATAGCAGCTGGAATCGGAATAGGTTTTATTTGCCAAGATTCATGACAAACCACAGGAATCAAGTAAGGTTCCCCATAAGAGTGCTTCAACACACCCCTTTCCTCCTCAAAAAAATCCACAGCTTTTTCCCTTAGCACAATAACGTGCAACAACAACTTCTTTTCTTCTTCAGACAACCACCCATCAGGACCAAAATTAACAACTTTCAACCTTTCCACAGTTACCCTAGCCATCTCTACAAATTCTGGAGGATTCTTCACCAAAGGAGTACAGTACGGATCTCTTGACAAAGAAGGTCTCTTCAAGGGCATATTCAAACCCACAGGCATAGGCTCATTAACAGGCCTAATCTTCTGCGCTACCTTCTTATACTTTGCCGCTCCACCTTCAACTTGAGGGATCTTCAGGAAATCTTCACCATCAGACCTGGAACAAAAACCAAGGGTTTTCCCATTGCTCACATGTGTGGCCAAGGTAATTTTTTTGAAAGGTGTAGAAAAATCCCTAGCGGTGCACAATTGGGAGGACTTACTTTTAGACCCCAATCTCACCACTCCAAAACTTTTCCGCAATATCAAATCTTCATCTTCTCTTCCGTCTTCCAAATCTTCGAATCTTGATTCATCTTCAGAATCAACTCTTTTAAAATTGTGCATTTTATCCTCATTCTGGAGGCCCAAAAATTGATCTTGATGATCTTCTTTCTTCATTATCTTCAGATTTTTTTCTTGATTTTCTTGAATTATCTTGAAATTTTTATCTTCTTTTCTTGAGTTTTCTTCTGTCCTACAAAAATAACCAGGGGTTTCCCCAATGCTCACATGTGTGGCCAAGTTAATGTTTTTGAAAGGTGTAGAAGAAACCCTAGCGGTGCACAATTGGGAGGACTTACTTTTAGACCCCAATCTCACCACTCCAAAACTTTTCTGCATATCTTTCAATAAAGATATATAACCAATCTTCTTCCTTGAGCTTTAATTTAAAATAATTGAGAATCTTGAGAGAGAACAGAGACTTGATAAAAAACTTGAAGAATACTTGCAGAGAAGAGAAACATTAAAAAGAGAAGTTTGAAAATACACTTGGTATATCTCCAAGGGAGCTGACCTACTACAACCTGGGATTTCCTCATCTTGGTGAGAGGTTGTAGCACTAGGGTGATCAGCCCTCATTACTCTAAAAAAGATAAACTCTCAATAGAGCCTGAGCCACACTCTAAAAAACCAGAAGTGGCACCAACTTCTTTCCTTCTCCTGCAACAATCCATGCACTGGCACATTGAAGATAAACCAGGCCTGGTCTCCCAACCATCCTCTCAGGGGGATGATAACCTCATGTGAAGCCTCCATTTGTCTTCACCAGTCAACTCCAAGCTGATTCCCAAATCAAATTGATAACCAATTCTTTCCTGAAAATCCATAAATAATGGCCCGACTAAAACTTCTTTTACATTACCTTTAGCAATGTAAAAATGGACCTTCCCTGAGGCTCTGCCAACATCTAACTTCACAAACTCTGAAGTTCCAACTAATTCAGTGACATGGCCACAGATCCATCTCAAATTCCCACCAATACCAGTTTTGATGGGGAGGCCCAAATTAGTTGCCTCAAACAAAGAGATCAGGTCTATCTGAGAACCTGAATCCACCAATTCCCTTGCCTCCCTGCCATTCAGAGTGACATTGACATATCCCAGAGGAGCAGAAAAATGAGTTTCCAACCCCTCACCAAACCTTTCCGCAGAATCACAGATGTATTCCACCTCCCCAGAGGAAACTCTTCTCCTGGTCAACAACTTTTTCTGTCTATCAGCCAACCCTGGACTGATAGGATACAATTCCCAATAAGATATGGAAACCTGACCCTTATTCATCCTTTTCAGAACAGAGTCCATAACATTAACCTGACCAGAAACTACTGGCCTCTCAAAGTAAGCTCTTTGCTTCACTACCTTGGTCCTAGAAGCTTCTTGAGGACCAGAACCACCAACAGATTTACCATTAATAGGAACCAAACCAGATCCCTCACCAGAACCTCCAACTCCAGCAGACTTTGGCAATGAAGCCAAAGGGACATCCTCATCATAGTCAGAATCAACCTCCATTGACATTGGCTCACCATTCATGTCCAATGCACCAAAACTAGGGGGGGCCATGTCAGCCATACTCTTCTGCATCTTGTACAGCTCCTCTTTGCTGTACTTCTTCCTAGCTGCACTCAGATTAGGATACACCTTTGAAGCCTTTGGCTTTGGTTGTGCCTGAGAACTGCTCTTAGGCCTTCCCACCTTTCCTGCTTACACATCATATACACCAGCCAAGTATTCACCACTTGACTGTCCACCACAAGAATACAACTCTAAGCCACCAAAGGAAGTAGAAAAAGAGACCTTATTAACCTCCTTCCCCTTTCCCTTGACATCATCATCTTCCTTACCAGAAGACTTCCCCTGATCAGGATTCTCCTCAAACCTTGGCCTCCTTTGATTGAAACCACCCCTTCTCCTGACCAAATCAACAGGAGCCTGCCCCTCACTGGGCTTTACAAATGAACCGTCAGGGAACTTGAAACCCCTGCCATCAAATTCCACCTTTCCTTCAGACACATCCCTGTTCAATGCCTAACAAGCATTGGACCTGTGTGCCCTCCTGCTGCAATAAGAGCAGACCCAAGGATCACTCCTACCAGCCCTCCTATCAAAATCTCTAGGCTGAGAAGGTGCCTTATTGACCTTCTTAGCCTCCTGAACAAAAATATGCAGCTGCTTTGTAAGATCAGCCAACTGCTCCACCACTGGGTCCCTCTCCTGTTTGGGAACCTGCACCATATTCTTCTCCTCCTTCTTCCCTCGAACCTCCTCTTCAGCCAAAGCCTCACTGACTTTGCTGAAATACTTGGCATACCACTCCTGATAGGTGTCCACAGCCAATAATTTCAAATGGGCCTCCACAGCCTCCTTCACCTTGTCCAAGGCAGGCAACTTCTGATAACCATCAGAAAGAGTCTTCATCAAGTCCTTTCTTGACAGCTCCTTCAACACATCCATCCTGAAATCTCTAGCAAGAGCAGACCAAAACACATCCTTGGAAGAATTTTCATGTGCCAGCTCCTCCACTTCCACCAAATATTCTACCACAGGATCAAACTGTAGCAGAAACTTCCTGTAACTATGCAAGTTACCAACACCATCATAAGATTGCCATTCACTTACAACCTTGCTCAGATCCACCATAGTGAACCTGACACACCATCTATCCACCATCTCCCTACACAACAATTTCCAATCCCTCTTCTTGTAGCTAGGCATGGTCACAACCCCCTTCTCCACTGCCCTATCACCAATGAAGAAAATAATCTGCTTCACCATGTCCAGGTAAGAAGCACCATCCACACCAGCAGCAGTTTTGTACTTCTCCAGAAAACACTTCACATCTTCCCTGTTAAACTTGGTACCATCCCAAGTTTTAATCCTAACACACTCCCTAACCATCACAGCAGGAGGACCATCCCCCCCACTGACAGTCACCACAGGAATAGCAGAACCAGAAGCCATTCTTCCAGTCCAAAACACCAAAAAGAGCCAACCAAAGAAAACAGAGATACCAAAGAACTAGCAAGTTCTACCCCACGTTGGGCGCCAGAAATGTAGACAATCCTATAGTACTAGCTATAGGCCTTGACCAAGGGAGTTGGAGAAAAACCAGAGAGAAAATCCCCTGTCCCTTTAGAAAAATAAAGTGAGATTTACTTGCTAAAGTAAGTTGGTTCCTGTTTGCTAAAGCCCTTTTTCAACACACTTGACTGCTTGATGAGTCAAGAAAGTAGTCCCCAAACAGACTACCAAACCAAAGAACTGAAATTTAGACCAGTGTCCACACCAGAGAAAGCAATGATACTTGATGTAGGTTGCAAATCCACACCAGAGACAGCAATAATACTTGATATAGCTTGCAAGACTACACCAGAGAAAACAGTTTCCAAAGTTGAGTTAAATGAAGAACTAACCTTGCAACCAACACAGCCAATTGTGGCCCAAAAACAGTGAAAACTGAGTGAGGAACAATGATATCACCTCTGGATGGTTGTATGATAATTAAAGTTGCCTCAAACTCTCTTATTCATTATAAACATACAGACCACTTTCTAAGAGCCCATGCACACCCACAAATTTGGCACCTGTACCCACCAAATTGAATAAAAACCCTCCAGAAGTGCTCCCCAAACTTCTAAAACTGAGGCAGGCGGGCCGCCCAATGTAGGAGGCACCACCTGAAGCGGCCTGGCCTCCCTGAAGCCAGAAAACTAATAAAAACACCTAATCTACTTAGAAAAATTAGCTACAACTACTAAAACCTTTAAAACACAGAATTTCACTATAACAACATTGGGACATGAAATATAGAGCTAAATTAGCCCTATCCAGTGGTACTAAGTACTTAACCCTAAGACTTAAGGTTAGCCTGTAAAACACAAAAAACATTATTAAACAGCTATCTTTTGTAACTGAAGAATGAGGAATTGACCTATTAACACTTAAAATATGAAAAATATTATCAAGACATGAAATACATAGAAAAACCAGGGCTATCCAATGATAGTACCCACATACCCGCAGACCCAATATCCACGGAATAAAACTAGAAAAATACCCAATTCCTCAACAGATGTCAATTAAGACATGCACAAACAGTGCCAAAACACACAACAAAGGCCCCTGCCAATGTTGGAAGACCACAGCGTCAATCAGTGATAGTTATTATTAAACTTAAAGCAACCTTTAATTATTTATATAGTATTTTAATTAGAAGTGTAATACTAATAAAAATAGTAAATAAATGTATTATATTTAAAATATATTTAAGTGAGTGTGTAATAAGTAATGAGCTACCAGAGAGGTTTCCAAATCCCTTTTATAGGCAAGAGGACCTCCTGGAGCATTCCAATAGTATTTACAAAAAAGTAAAATAATGTGAAACAAATAATTAAAAGAATTTAATTAAGAACATAAAAAATAAACCCGTGAATAAGAAACTATTTTTCCCATCAGAAAGTTCCAAAAAAGAATAGAATTAATATAACAAATAACTACATGAGTATGAAAAATGAGAACTGTGAGAAAGAAATCTAAAAGAAGTAATACAAATAGCTGAAAAGTTTTAATTAAAACAAAAGGAATTAATTTCACACTTTTAATAAATCTTAATTCAGTATAAGAAAATTTAATTTAATCATTTTAACTATTTTAAGTAATTTAATTATTAAAATAATTGAAACAACTAATTAATTTAATAAAATAACTTATTTAGAATGAGAAATTAAATTTATCATATTAAATAAATATTTTAATTAATTTAGTAATTTTAGTGACACAATTAAGGGTCAAGGAAGCGCCCAATATTTATGGATAATATTATGTGATAAGTTGTATTTAGTTTATATAAATTTTATTATTGAAATTATAATTACAGTGTAAGTTAAATTTACACTTATAATATAACTTTAAATAATTAATTTATACATACAAAGTGCATCATGATATTATAGAATATAATATTTGTTTATGTAATAAAACTTATTTAATAATAAAATCAAGTATAGTAATTATTTTATTTATTCATAAAATATTTATAATTTTATTTTAATAATTTATTGTAATTACATAATGTTATTCCTTTATATGATTTCAGTAATTTATTATATAAATTACTGGGCTCCTGAGATAGCCTGGCTGACATAATCAGTCTTAGTTAGTCTCAATGCTGTTTTTAAAATATTCAGCCTTGATCTTGGTATCATAGGCATTAGTAGTAGTCCACACTCCTAGGTCTTAAAACAGAGCCTATAATAAGAAATTTGGCTTGCTGAAATATGGCACAAGGAGTTTAAAGGTAAAGTTTTAAGTATTTTTTACATCAATTTCCATGTTTGATCTTGGTACAAGGGGTATTTCTCTCATTTTTATACCTAAGGAACTTGTAACCAGCTTAAGAGGTTGATATAAGATAAAAAAGCTGCTCTGGATAAAATTTTTGAAAGCATCAGAAGTACAAATGTGGAGTAGTGAAGATAATATCGAGAGATTTTTCAACTTAATATATCCCCTATTCCTCTGAAAAAATTCTTTAACAGTTTTTTTCTAGCATTACTGTGCCATTATTTATATCTATAGTTTTTTAATTTATATAATAGTTATGAATCAAGTTTGAATTGAGAAGGGGTAGAACTGAAATTAAAATAAAAATGTTGATTCTAGATTGAAAATGAATACACAGCACCTAATATGAGATGGGGTATATTTTGGAGATAAAAGGGGAGTTAGAAAGGTGGATGGGAAGGAGTTGAGTTCCTAGTAGGGGTAAAGGGGAGGTAAGAAAGATTAATGGGAAGGGATGGGGTGCCTAGTAGAGATGAGGGGAAGGTGAGGGAAGTGGATGGGAAGGGGTGTTGTGCCATTTTTTAAGAAGTGTGGTTTGAGTTGCAAAGGAGGTGGTAAAAGAGGATGATTGAAGCCCATGATTTTTGAGAGGTTTAAGTTGAGGCCATTGATTACAAAAATTATTGAGACACAGTGGAGGGTAAAAGTTTTAGGGGAAAGCCAAGAATGGTATGTGGAACAGTTCTAAGTGAGGAGACATGGGACAAGATGGGCCATGAAGGAAGAAAGGTAGAGTGACACAGGAAAACTATAATAAAAAATTAGCATTCAAGAGAGGAAGAGGTGTAAAATGTCACTTAGCACTGTTTCAGGACACCCTTAGTGTTGAAGGGGATTAAAATCCATGATTTTTTTAAAAAAAATCTATGTTTTGTTTTTCAATTGGTTGTTTCAGGACAGCCTGTAACACCACATTCCCAAGTAGTGATATAGAAGTAAAAGAACCAAAGAAACAAATATCAAAGAGACATGATACATTCATGACATGATTTAAATTCTGGTAGATTTTTTTCAGAAAACTTTACTAAAAATAGTATTGAAAAATGTCATGAGACATTAAAATTATCCTGTTATTATTCCATAAAATACCCAGATCAGACTGTCACTTTTTTCAAGACTTTTTCTATCTGACTTGATAAGTTAAACTGAGGCTTATTAATAGCCCCATAAGAGTGGTTATGGTTATCTTATATTGATATGCTCCACTTCTGTTAAGGAAATTTACACCAACTTTTTAATTTCTAATCATAGATTACTGATCTCTTCACACAAATGACCTTATTTTACCCCCTTATTAGCTAACTGCACACCATTAAAAGTTTATCATTAGCTCAAACATTTTACCATATCTAAGAAATTTCAGAAACTAGTGCAATTAATACCCCTATAGAACACAATTTGACTACTCATGCACATTTTGTTGATTATTCCATGTATACTATATTTAGAAATAAACTAACTGGTTACATAAATATCCATGGGTTTTCATAGCATGTAAGATATGAAATAAGCCAAAATGGTGACAGAAGCTGTCAAACTGATTTAAAACCAACATCAAGATGATTTCAAGCAGCTCAAAAGTTTATAATATTTTCAATACTATCAATGGGGGAAAAATGGTGGGCTAGATGTCTAGTAGAGTTTTGTGACCCTATTCCATTCCTAGGTGCATTTTTGTGACAAACCATTGAATGTCACTTTTTGAGTCCACCTTATTTTTTGCCTTTGGAAGAGGATTAAGGTGGTGTGATGTGGATATGCTTGTAAGATAAGGGAAGAGGAGGTGCAAATAGAATTTTTCAATGAATCCATGAAAATGAGAGGACTTGAGCCAAGGAGATGTCAATTTCAGAAAAGCAAAAAAGAATAAGGTGGGATGAAACAGGGTCACTACACAAATCAGACCCAGAGTTGTAACCTACAGCCAAATACTGAACTAGACATCTAGTTCTGGGATTTTTCCCCCTGTGTGATTTCAAACCAACATCAGGATAATTTCAAGAAGCTCAAAATCTTATAAGATATGAAAGACAATTTTTAGTAAATTTTAAAATGTGCCAGAAGTAAATACATGTCATACAATATATCACATCCCATATCAAACTATTATTTGATCAATTTACCCATCTTTAACAACAATTTTTATCCAATTTGATATTCCTTGAAAATCTTAAATCACTTCTAAATTTGGGTAAAGAAGTTGCATATGGTGGATCCCTTTCCATTTACACCAAACATTTTTTTTCTTCTACATCTTTTCTTTTCTTTTCTTTTAAATAATATTTATTTGTTTCTCAGGTTATTAATAAGTTGCTATCACATGGTTAAAATCTTGTTTATTTCAACTCAATGGCTCTCAAGTTTCACAATTGTCATTTTCAAAAAGTAAATCAGTAAAGAAAATACCTAATAATGGTTTTTATTGTTTTTAGATAATGAAGCATCACCACACAATATGGGGGGCAGACTTGCTAGCGAGTCTGCTACCTTGGACCCAAACTCACAACAGATTGAACACACATTGAGCTATTGATAAAGGAACCATACAATCAGAGAAAAACACCACTCAGAAGAACAGTTTTAGGTGGGTGTTCAAGTAGAGTTCAGTATGAGTTCAGTATGAGTTCCATCTGAGTTCCATCTGAGTTCAGGTTGAGGACTTGCTAGCAAGTCCACCCCCTATATTGCGTAGTGCATGATGGTCTACTTGACAAGATTATAAATTTATATATCATTTTAAGGTTTTTTGAGACAGCTAGTTAAATTTGGAAGGATTCTAGCCACTTTCAAAATTGATAAAGTTATAAATTAGTGTTGAGCAAAATATAATTCCCCCCATTTTCTCTCAATACCATATATGCAACACTTATACGTGAGATTAATTCTGAATCAATTTAAGATCAATGAACAATGCCTTTTTAGATGATACAGGATAGTTTAATCTTGAATGAAAAAATAAAGGAAGGACAAGAAAGAGAATCTGAAGCCCTGGTTCTAAGTCAAACTGATTCACAAAATAGACAACTCAAACATTTATTTATGAGTCTCCTATATTTCTATCAGGTGCTATTGAACCACTAGCCCACTAGGGGGTGTTAGTTTTGTCAAATCTGCACTTTAATTTGACCAAATCGGCACTTATTTAAGTGTGGATTTCCAAAACACACTAGCCCCAAAAATGGTGGATTTCAAAATGAAATAGGTGACTTATTTCACTCAAAGCTGAACTTTCATAACCAAAAGTGCTGATTTCACCATAACATCTTATTTCACTGATTTGTCAGCACCATCTTATTCACACACAACACTCTGCAGCATAACACTATACAATTTAAAACATTGTACATCATTTAAGTTTTATACCTTATAAGAGTCATGACTTCCTCACTCTCAATGCACCAACTCAACATGAAATCACATATTTTTAGCTATTGCATCATTTTTCAGTCATTCTTTTTTTCTTTTATCCTGCATATCCTTTTCCTCTTCTCCTCAAACATCCCTGAAATAATTTGAAGTCTATTATTTTTTTCAACTCATCTCTCCAGGTAAGACATTTTTTTCATCTTTATTTTTATCTTTGCTAATTCTTTTTTTTATTTTTTTTATTTTTTTTTCCTGTAAGTGCTTTTTTTTTTTTTTTTGGTTTTCAAGGTTAGACAAATTTTTTCTTTCTTCTTTTTTCCTCTATCATTCCTGTTTCCCCTCCTCCTTGGCTGCCTCATCCTCCCTTTCCTCCCTTCTTGGTGTCCTCAAATCCTAACCTTTCCCCCCTTATTGGTGTCCTCAAATAATTTTTTACACCCCACCCCCCCCCCACCTCTTCCTCTACCTCACTTGCCTCAGAAATCCCAGCCAGGAAGCTTTGCTGCCTGGCTGCGGTCCCCTTGCTTCAATAAAATGCATGCTGGGGCATTGCCAAATTTTCAAAACAGATGTAGAATTTTTGAAGACTTAGCTGTATTTACAAAAGTAAATTTATTGAGTTAAATGTAAAGATGAAAAATTGCATGAGTTTTTCAAATTTTTGACAAAAAAAAAAAGAAAAGAAAAGAAAAGAAAAGAAAAAAACATCTATATTCAAGACCTTTTGAAAAGGAAGCAAATATAAAACTATCACCAAAAAGAAATAAAACAAAATTAATTTAAACAAACAAACAATTAATCAATCAAAAAAGTCAAGCAATTTTTGAATGTCCTCATTTGATTGGCCATTTTTTATACATTCTGCAATGAATTCTTTTTTTTTAAAAAAAATTCTTGTTTTTCCAAATTCACAACTAGCCATTTCTCTTTGAAATTCAAAGTCTTTTTGTTTTTTCCAAGTAGAGGTGAGCTCATTCCATCTCCTCCACCTCAAATTTAGCCTTTTCAAAGTTTGATTAAAGCAAAATAAAAATTTCTTCCAAATCTAAGGCCTGCTGATCTTTCATTAGCATATGATCAAACTTTATCTTCTCAAAGTTGAGGGAAGTTTTTTTGCAACACAGGATTTTTCTGAGAAAATTGAATAGAAAAAAAAAGTATGTTATTGAAGAAGATAGATAGTGACAAAAACTTACATATATCTTTTTTCTCAAAATAATGGTCAAGGGAGGACAAAGAGCTGGTTGATGTTTTACCGCATTTTAAAAGATGATTCAAGTTCATTGAAGTTGAGGCTCAATGCTTTAGTTTGCATTTTGAGCTAGAGGGTTCAGGTAGTTCATCTAAAGCAACTTTCAAAGCATGATTCTCATGGCTGGAATTGTTAATATTTTTTGAAATTTGAGTTTGAGTAAGAGGAGACTAGAAAAAAAAAAAAGAGAAATTTAAAGAAGAACTGAAGAAAAAAGAGAAAGTAAACATACATTAAAATGTTGAGCCTCTGAGGACTCAGATCTACTCTGAAATAATTGTTCTGCTTGATAGTTAAGATCATCTTCAGCTGAACTATGGTTAGAAGCCAGAGGGGGTCAATGTTGTTGAAGTGCAGGTGTGTCAGGAGGATTATTGAATGGTAAACATCCAGAGGGTATATCCTTGGTAGTATTGTGTATAAACCAAGGGTTGACATCAACTCAAGAACTGAAAGGATTGTCCATTTCCTCATAGAAAGGACACATGACATTGAGCTTTTTGGAAACAGTAGTAATTCCATTCTTCAAATCATCATCATCAATACCAAAGCCAGTGGAAGTGAAAGGAAAATGAGCCTTTATATATTTTGATTGATAACTTTTGAACCTCTCCTTCATTTGCTTAGGATTGATGTTGATTCTCCCATTTGTTTTCTTCTTTACTTCATTTGCTATCAACAAGAAGCCATTGACCTTTGATGAAGGTAGACTTTTCACATCCAAAACAAGCATCATAATTTGATTTAATTTTGAGGAAGTTGATGATGATCAGATAATCTTCCTTTTTAAGCTGTCCTGACTTTGATTTTTCAGGTGAGGGGGCTGGCTTTATGAGGAGACTTTTGTGATGGCACATTTTTTTTTTTTTTTTTTTTTTTTTTTTTTTTTTGAGTTACCTTTTCAGTGTTAGATTTTGCTCAGAGGCATTATGAGACTGGTACATCACAAGAAAAGAGATTAAGAGGTTGAAAACGTATAAATAAATAAAAAAATGCCTGGTTAAAATTTCACAATTAATTGTTTCAAATCTCAGTGAGGGGTGTGTGCTGAGGATTGATGAGAGGATGGAGGTCAGGGTGTCACATGTGACAGGGATGGGGTGGGGAAAGAAGGGATGATGTGGCCAAAATGTGGTTGTGTAAGAAAAATTTGGGAAAAAAGTGCTGATTTGAGCTCATAACTGACACCCATTTTTGAAATAAGTGACTTTTTTTGCTAAAATTTAAGTGCTGATTTGCTTTGAAATTTACACTTAAGTTAAGTGCAGATTTGCCAGAACTGACACCCACTATTACCTCTTTTCCCACAAACAAACAGTTCTCACACACAACTGACTTCACTAAAATAGCTGCACATCATCAGCCCTGACTTTGTCTTCTGTTTGCTTTTTGTGTTGATTGTTTGTTTGAAAAAAAAAGAAAAGAAAAAAGAAAAGAAAGTATGGAGATCTCCAATCAAGCATCAAGAATGTGCACACACACATCAAATGTCAGTGGTAGAAAAATAATAATGAATATGCACCAACCCCTTTTCTCCCCCACAATAGACAAGGCAAGAAAAAAAACATATGGACATAATCTTGTTATCTAGAGGTTTCAATTCAAAGTACAAGTAAAAATGCATATCAACATAACCTATAAAAATCAATTAATTAAAAAATTCTACTAGCTTTACTGAAAAATCATCACAAGAAAACAAACAGAACAAAAGACAAGATTGGATCACAAGACTTCAGGAATGAAAATGAATGGATACCACGCAACAGCCATCCAAAATAAAAAAAGGGACCTAATAACAATCAACTCTAAACTTAGTAAATTGTGAAACATTGTGTGTCAATACTGCAGAACTAAAGCCACGTAATAAATAATATTCCAATGCAAATGTTCAACTGTTTAAAACCGCAACATACAACTTTTGAACAAACTTCGACTTAGATATTATAAACTCAAGGACGTGAAGTTTGTAAAATGGTGGCAAATCCTGTCACTCCACCCTCTGGAGATTCATCATCATCATCATGCCAAGCAGATAATGACGGTGAGAACTCGGGTTTGACTACTGAAGGAGAAGTTGAAATATTGTGTTTTCCGGCCCTGGATTGCAAACTTGAGACTGATTCAGATCTTTTGACCTGATTTACTGTATCATCACTCGGCAACAAACGAGAGTTAGTAAGAGGAGAAAGATTCCTAGACTGAGATCTAATGCTTGAGGGGGCGCTAGAAGCATAATCTGGTGACCTTTGCATATTTGTATCAAGTGTTTCAAGCCCAGAAGTCGTCAAACCAGATATACAAGTCGATAATGTCGTCGTTGGAAGACTAGGAGAAAGTGGAAGTGGCACAAGATCTGGAGTGATAGTGCTGGAAGGTACTTGTAGAATGGGTTTATTTGATTGATCTAGTGGATGGTGTTCCATATCAGAATCATGACTATGAACAGATTCAGGAATTAGAAGGCTGGTACTGTTTCCGTCTGACAAAAACGGTGACTGGATTCCTTCAACACTATCGGTAAATTCGACAGGAACGTCCTCTGGAACCGGTCTTTCGATTCCTGATGTTTGGGCATGGGTGCTGGGGTTTTCGTCAAGACAAGTGCGCTCGCTAAAATCCGATAATGAAATCTGTTCAGCGGGGTTGGGAACTTCAACCTTGGGAATCCCATCTTCGTCAAGACCATCTTCGCCTGCTGGGACAGGAAGTGGAGTACTGCCCGTGTCATCTTCGGAAGGATAAGAATTCAAGATATCATCGTAAGCAAATTCACTTGAGGTTCGAGATAAAGCCTCTGGATCTTGTTCAGATGTATTTTTTATAGAGGCGTTACTAGCTGCTTCAGCAGAAGGGGGAATCGAATCCGAAAATTCAACCTGTTGTTCCTGGGCATCAGGGAGAGCCCTAGGCGTAAGAGGAGATTCTGATGATTGGGCTACTTCAGGTTGCTCCACTGCTTCTACCGTGTCAATTTTTTTTGGCGACAGTTGAGGAGCTGTTAGTTTGGAATCAGATAACATGAGGGACTCCATCGGCAACAGCTCAGATCCGGCAGACGCTGGAGGCTCTCGTGGAGCGCCATCCTCATTGCCCGTGAGCACATGAGATGGCTCAGCAACAGGATCATTTGGCTCATTTTCATAGGCTTCAAGAACGGTTTTTGTGTGATCCTCAATGTCTATTGACTGGAGGTTATCAGAATGTAGAGACACATGGTTTTCCGGATGCTTTGGAGAGCTACCTGGAGGAGTTTTTACAGAGGAGCCCGATGGCTCATGCGAGTGAGTCTCACTGGTAGGAGAGTCTGGCCTCAGTTGGAGAGCGGGACTATTGCACTCGCTCAGTCCAGGAGTGCGATTGCCGGCCGAGCTACCGAGTTCGACGCAGAGTGAGTTGACACTCTCCCCACCGGGTGTCGATAGGCCCGACGAAGGGGGGGCAATCAATGATCCGACGGAGGGATGGATGCTGGTGTTGGATCCGGGAACTTTGGGGTGATCTGAATCGGGTGCAGAGCCATGCGCTTGTGTGGACGCGGAAAGACTGACGCTGCGGGTAGTTTTGTGAGGTGCTGCTGATAAACCCAACGGCGCCAACCCGCCGCTGACACCTAGACTGGCAATGCGAATCCTGTCCAGTCCACGCTCCAGCCGCGAGATAGGCGCGCCCAGGCCAAAGCTTCCCTTGGGAATCAGCGGTGCCTCAGCCACAGCATCATATTTCGAGATTTTAGCTTTGATCTGCCCAGGTGAGTTCGTGGCTGCATTGCCGGTTGCACTGTAGCCGGGACGATCGCTTGTCTGTTTGGCATTGAGGGCAGCGATGCGTTCGGCCAAGGAGGTCGTAATTTTCGGTGGATCAGGCCTAGCCAGAGCAGACACAAGCCCATCAGTGAACAAACACACCATATGTATATACATACATACACACACAGTTATATATATATATATATATATATATATATATCAACTCAATTAAATCAAAAATGCTGAGAACATGGAGAGGAAAGAACATACATGAGTGATGATCGGAGATAGAAGGCCGATTGTTCAGAAAAAAAGACAAAGATAGCTGAAGAGAGGGAAATTATTATAGAAAATGAAGTCTTTATGAAGATACGTGTGAAGACAAAAGATGAAAATGATTAAAGTGAGGATAAAGATATTTGTATGAAGAGAAGGATTGTCTGGAAGATGATCAAGGAGTAAAGTTGCCTAGAAGACCAGTGAGAAAAAGAACAGCCTCAAAAAACGTGGCACCAAAAACACGACTGATGAAAAAGGAATCAAAGGGCTAAATTAAAAAAATAAATAGATACATATATATCAAAATAAATTATCATCAACATACATGCAAAAGATAAATCTCACTTAAACACTTATACCTCGACTCCGATTCTCCACTATATTATGCTTGCCAGTCCATGGTGGCGATGACAACGACATCCTCCACGCTGACGATGACAACAATTTCGACCACTTCTCCTTCTTCTGTTTCTCTCTTCTCTCAAACTTCTCAGCAAAGAGGGTGTAGCTCTTTGATTGAATTGCCGAAGTGTGATGAGTTGTTGCAGTGTTTCAAAGCCTTGTTTTGCTTGCAAAGATCAATAACACGTTCATCCATTTGCTGGCAATCGACCATTCGTTGTCACTACAACATTCATGTTTTGGGCTGTGTGACCTGGAGCATATGATGGACTCTATCTATTGCACATTCTAAAACCCCAACATAGAGACGTGTGAGACGATAATATATACCAACTTTCCACCTGGATCCAACTCACCAGCTATCAATCTACGCACAATACCCCCCATGATTGGTTCTTGCTTTCGAAGTTGGCCAAGTTATTTGTCAATAATGTCTTGCTCTACTTAATATAAAGATGTTCAGATCTGTAAAGTGTCGATCTACAGGGCTCTTAACCTTTATATAACAAAAATATATGTATCGTCCCACTTTTGCCTCAGACGTCAAAGATCTCTACAACTTCTCACTCAAGCAATCACTGAACAATGGCCAGATGGGCAAACAGGGAAGGACTTGGCTGAATCTGCTTAGTCCTTCCTTGCTTTTCCTCCTCCACCCTCTGTCTCAGCCCTAAAATCTCACCTTAACTGTATACCTCCTCCTAGTAAAGACACACTTCGAAAACTACGGGGCGAGTTCTACCCGATAAACACTTAAAAAATGCTGACCAATCTCCCCAGAGCATCTGCCACAGCCTTTGTACAGTGTAGATCAGGACACTCTCCCCTGAAACACTATCTTTTTCACTTCAAAGCTGCCGACTTCCTTTTGTGCACCCTCTGCTCCCTCAACTCTCAAGACACCCCCGAGCACGTCCTTTTATTTTGCCCGGCACATGTTGAAGCCCGCAAGGCTCTATTTGCCGTGGCAAAGGAACACAAACTTCCTCTCAACACATCTTCCTTACTTTCCCCCTCCCCCATACTTTCTCATGTTGCCCTTTTTCTTATAAACACATTACGACTTCCAAATATTCTTCCACTCCTTCAATGATTACTTATTAGCTATATTATTCATTGCCCACTTTGTCCACTCCTTTTGTTATCACCTAATTGTATATAACTGCACTAGTCTTTTTTCCTATATTCCTTCATGCCCCATGCTGGCTGAGATTGTAAGAAATAATTAAAATAAATAAACAATGGCCAGATGTTCTAAATCAGCCCTGATTTCACAGTGACATTCAGTTTCGAATGCCTACTGCTTGTTGTCAATGTTGCGTGAATTTTCATTAAAATCCCATTTACAGTTACTGCTAGCAAGATTGTGTCACGTTTGCGTTTTGTGTTGCATTATCCTGCATCCAAAGTATATGAAGCAAACCTGTCATAAAACATGACAACTAATCTTGAATGCCATACAAGTATCATAGATGATGTTTCACATGCTAACAGTGGTAAAGCTGGATGACACCTTGCAAAAACACATTTACTGAGGGTAAAAATTGGTGCCCTGTCTTCACTTGGGAAGTCGGTCAGCCAGGCTATACCAAGAGTCAGGTAAATCTTATGTTAAATTACTTGGACATAAATGAGAGACAAAATGTATGTAAATAATAGGGGGTATCAATGTTGACCAATCTACAATTAAATTAATTGCAGATAAAAATCCTTATACCCCAATTATCTTCTGCAATTTTTTTTGCTAATAATTGGGTTATTAGACACTTTACGTGTCAATGCTCACCTCTTATCCGACATTTTTCTACTCAATTTTTCATAACCACATCTTGGACAACTTTCTGTCATAACCACATGTTGCACAACTTTCTGCCATAACCACATCTTGGACTACTCTCTGGATATGCCTCATGGATGTGATGAGTTTGGGATCAGGAATTAGGAATGGAAATTGGGGTATAAGAGGCGGGATAATGCATTATTAAGGATTCCTTATCCACTAGCCCCAGGGCTAGTGGATAAGAACCTTCCACAATTAAAAATGTCTGATCCCAGGAAAAAAAATTCCTGATCTCTAATTGTGGATCCCTGAACATTGATACCCCCTATTATATTGAAAAATAAAATTATATAACAATATAATTAAAATAGGGGGTATCAATGTTCAGGGATCAGCAATTAAATTAATTGCGGATAAAAATCCATATACCCCAATTATCTTCCGCAATTATTTTTGCTAATAATTGGGTTATTAGACACTTTATGTGTCAATGTTCACCTCTTATCCGACATTTTTATCCTCAAGATTTCACAACCACATCTTGGACAACTTTCTGGATATCCTAGCCTTCCCACCTTGCTGCGCACTCCTACCCTCATCCCATCCTGTCATCTATCCTGAAAAATTTTTCATTGAAATGTCCAATCCTCTTTACCATAGACAATCTCTCTCACCAACATCTTGAATTCCAGGCCAGAACCTCCCCTATGTGGTAAGAAAGAGAATATTTTTGATCTATCAATCAAAACATTTAGCATTTTATGATTTCATAGCATATTTTGAACAGAAATGGTATGATCTTTCTTAACCTCCAGACTTGAGAGTCAGTGTTTGTCAGTACAGTCTAGTATATAACTATGATATAATAGTGTTATTTTATGGTCCTACTACTTATTAATAAATGATTTAGTGATTAAACCTCAGGGGAAGACTAATAGAATAGTTATACTCAAATTAAACTCACAATACTTGGATTTAAATGCGTGCTAGTGGTGGAAAATAGAAGAATAAAATATAGTTATAGCTTTTATAAAGATAATATCAATTTATAAGGGCTTTATAATATATTTCTGAATGTTAATAATTGTAGTGTAATGTTTGTTTGAAGTGTAGTAATTGAATGATTATAATAAACCGTCAAAATCCCTTCTTACTTATACCCAAATCCACTGGAGTGCACAGACCTTCAATCCAGATGATGTCACTGCTATCCCCGGCAATTACAGCACTGTGAGGGCCCATCACCTCCCCATGGCGTCCACTTCAAGCAGTTTCAACACCCAGAACTCCAGTAAGGACCCTCCATCACTATTAATAATAACACAGAGTCATACCATAAATAGAAAACCCAGATAAAAGCGGATACCATAAAGAAACAGGTAAAATAAATGATCAAAAAGAGATTTAATGAAACTAAAAGCATATAAAGGAAACAAATAAAATGTCCAAGCCCCCAATAACATCCCCAAGAATCCACATTAACCCAAAAACATATTTCCAACCCATAAATCCGTGAATAACCATCCAAGGAAGTAATTTTAGTTGTCCAAACTGGGTGTATGCGCCTGATATAGGTGTCTATGCTTCTGTAGGCGTTGTGAGTCCACTGATTTCGTCCATATGACCTAAAATAAGCAGAAAAACAAAGGTTATAGGCTATTAAGGGGCTAAAACCCACTTATATACCTAAATATACATAATATACTGCATATTTCACTGAATATGAGATTTATGTATACATATAAGCTTATGTATGTCAATAATTACTTCATATCACTTAAGATAAGTATATTATGACTCCATTAACACCTTAATAAGTATTATTAGGCCATGGATAAGCTATTTAAACTATTATAAATTATATAATAGAATAATAATTATATATATATATAATAAAATAATATATATTATTATTTTAACCTTATTTTTAAGATATAAGCTTAATCTAATTAAGGTTATCTTATTTTAAGCATAAGAAATACTCAGTCCTAAGGATATTTAGGCTGACACTCCCTCACCCCAAAAAAAACAATAAAAAAATGTTAAGACATTTTAATTAATCTTAAGGAATGAAATAATAAAATAAAAAATAATTTTTATAATACATATACTGAATGAACAGTATTATTTAGATTTAAACTTTTTCAAGAGATTTTTAAGATCAGAGATTTCATTTTCTGGAATCCACTGGTCATATTCACTTGATTTATTTTTAAATCTTAATAGATACTCAACTCCCTTTTCTTTAGTAAGGTGTCTCTTTTTAAGTATCTTTTCAATTTCTGCTTTTTCCACTATTTCTTCAGGTTGCTGTTTATGCCTTCCTGATCTTCTTGGAAAGAGAGCAGTATCATTAGAATGGTATGGTTTAATAAGAGAAATAGGAAATACTGGATGTTTTCTATCATAAGGTGCATATAGAATAACCTCAACAGCATTATTACCAACCATCTTTTTAACTACAAATGGTCCAATGAATGGATCCTTCAATTTAACATTACCATTTAAATTGAAATGTAGCGTTGAAATAAGGACTTCATCACCCTCTTTGAACATTTGTTCTTTATGGGCTTTATCCCATCTTTTCTTTTCATACTCAAAAGCCTTATTTATACATTCTTGAGCATGTTTTCTGCATAATTCTTGCATCTGAAGAAAAGATTTAGTACCTGGATGAATATCCAATCTAGGTAACTTATTAAGAGTTTTAGCAGGGGTATTAGGTACATAACCCAACCATAACTCAAATGGCTTTTTGCCAGTGACAGAATGTACTGTACTATTATATGCAAATTCTAAACCTGGGATAAGGGTTACCCAATCATGCGTGAATTTTTCATTGTCTTTAAAATTAAGACCAAAAGCACAGTATCTTCTTATCATATCTTCTAAGGTTTGTATCATTCTTTCTGCTAGCCCATAAGTTTGTGGATGGTGTGCTGTAGAAAGCTTTAATTGACACCCTGAAACATCCATAAGTGACGTCCAGAACTCAGAAGTAAATTTAGGATCTCTGTCAGAAACTATTGCTTTGGGGAAACCTGCTGTATTTAACATTTGTGTCCACCATAAAAAAGCTAAGTCCTTTGCAGAAACCTCTTTGTGGGTAGGAATAAATTTACACATCTTTGTAAATCTATCTACAATTACCCAGCAGGAGTTATAACTCTTATGCCCTGCTATTGGCAAACCTGTTACAAAGTCCATGTTAATGATTTCCCATGGAGCTTTTGGTTGCTCAATTTGTTGTAATAAACCAGCTCTTTTTCCTGTTAATCTTTTAGATTTTTGACAAGAATCACATGTTTCAACATATTTCTGAACATCCTCAGACATGTTAATCCACCAAGCTGTGTTTTTTACTCTGGTTAATGTTTTATGGTAGTCAAAATGACCTGCTAATATATCATCATGACATATACTTAACATTAACTCCTTCATTGAAGGGGGAATTACAATTACATTACTTAATTTTTTCCTGTAATATATAAAACCATCCTCAATGGAAAATTTTCCTTTCTCTAATGCCTCTTTATACTTATCTGGTAATGTTTTTATTAAAACATTCATTGAAGCATTAGATGGATCATTTAATATTGTAGTTAATTTACTTAAGTCAGGATCTGAATTATAATTATCAAGAATTGATTGCATAAATTCATCCTCAAGATCTACAATATAAATGCCATAAATGTTAATAATCTCTGACTCAGGAACATAAGCAGGATTATCATCATTATTAGGCAGAGGTACTCTAGATAACAGATCTACATTAGAGTGCAAGGTTCCTGCTCTATGTGTAATAGTCATCCGTCCTCTGTATTCTTGTACAGCTAATTGCCATCTAAACATGTGTCTATTAGGAGTTTTCATGTTTAAGAGTGACTTAACTGCACTACAGTCAGTTATTAACTCAAATTTTTGGTCTTCAAGGTAATAATGTAGCTTTTCAAGAGCCCATACTACTGCCAAACATTCAAGTTGAGTAGCACCATATTTCAATTCACCACTTCTCAGAGTACGTGAAATATAGCAGATTACTACTTCTGACATTTTACCTTCAATAAGTTGTTTTTGATGCAAAGCAGCACCCAGTCCAATAAAACTTGCATCTGTATATAATACAAAAGGTAATTGGAAATCTGGTAATCCCAAGATAGGAGCTGTCATTAAACATTCTTTCAACTTATTAAAAGCTTGTTGTCTTTCATTATTCCAAATGAAAGCTTCTGATTTCTTTATCAGTGTGGTCAGTGGTGCAGCAATTGATTGGTAGTTTTTTATATATTGTCTATAATAACCACACATTCCAAGAAAAGATTGTACATCCTTCACATTTTGAGGAATGCCAATATTTTTTATTGCAGCCACTTTATTTTGGTCTACACATATTTGTAAGCCAGATACAATATGACCAAGCACTTTTAAAGATTCAAACCCAAATTTACATTTTTTCAATGCAAGGGTCATTTTTATTTCATCCATTTTCTGAAATACTTTCCTTAAATGGATTAAGTGTTCATCAAAAGTTTTAGAGAACACTATAATGTCATCAATGTATACCATTAACCATCCCTCAATCATTTCATTATGGAATGTTATATCCATTAACTTCTGAAATACTGAAGGAGCATTCTTTGGTCCAAATGGCATTCTGACATACTTATAAATTCCCATGTGTGTTGTTATCAACAAAAAGTTCTGTGAATTCTTTTCAACAGGAATTTGATGGTACCCTTTATTTCCATCTAGGCAACTTATATATTTAGCACCTTTGAGGGTAGCATGTATAGAGGCAATCCTTGGCAAGGGATAAATATCATCTACTGTAAATGTATTTAATGCTCTATAATCACCGCACAGTCTTGCTTTATCTTGTTCATAAGAAATCAGCACTGGTGATATTACACAATATTTTGGTGTAGTTTCAACCTTCTCAAGAATGTTCATTTTTAATAACATCTTAATATTATCCTCTATGTCTTTCCTCTTCATTGGTGAAGCAGGATATGGTTTCTTTTTAAGACTAGCAGGAATATTATCCATGTCACAGGTTAAACTAATTTTCATTTCATGATCTTTTACAAGGCCAAGTTCATTTGTACCATGTGCAAAAGCCATTGGAAAAGCTTTAATTAATTCCAAAATATTATCTTTCTCAGTTTCACTTATCTGAGTGCCAAATGATGCTTTTGAAATTTCTGTTTCCAGAAGTTCCAACTCATTGGATACTCTTCCTTTAGACGGGGAATTTGTTACTGACTCAATGTGTAAGACTGTGTTAAAAGAATTTATTTTAAATTTCCTTTTACCATTCATGCCAATTGTAAAATTATTATTAGCAGGGTCTAATTTTACACCAAATTTAGTCAGAATATCATTTCCAATGATAAAACAGTTACTACAATTTGTATTATCCATTACTACAAAGTCACAGGTTACCCTTACATAACCATGTTGGTGTTTAAAGAAAACAGCAGCTTTGTATTTACCAATGGGGTGTAGTACTGATCCAAAACCTCTCCAATTTTTATTCTGAAGTGGTTCAAGCTTAAACTTATATTCACTATCAATTTTCTGTAATGTATTAGTGGAAACAACTGAACCAGCAGCTCCTGTGTCCAATACTATATTAACATTTTCACCAGAAATGATAGCTGGAACCGTGATAGGTGTCATTTTAAAGTTATCAGCTTGTATATCCTTAATGATTTCAGCATCCTCAAAATTCATTAAAGATTCATTTGAGTCCATATTTAATATTGGATTTTCAAAGATGGACAAATCATCTTCCAACATACAGACTTCATTTTCATCACTATATGAGATATTGCTGTCATAATCACTTGATTCTTTACTTTTTTCAGTTTCAGTTTCAGATTCACGTTGATTTTCAACAATATTTATGTTTTTCTCACATTTGTGACCTTTTACCCAAGGTTTGTTACACTTATAACAAGTATTTGTTTCATACTTTTTAGGTACTACATGTGCAGTAGGTTTTTTCTGCTTCTCCTGAAGTGTTTTTGAATTCTGAGTTTTTACAGGTTCAACATTTTGTTTATAAGTGGAATACCTTGATTCATACTTATGGTTTAATAATATTTCATTGCAAATATTAATAAAGTCAGAATATTCAGTAACATTTAATGTTCTAGCTACAACAATGTCTCTGACAGATATAGGTAATTTGTATATTATCTTATCTTTCCATAAGTTAAAATCCATATGAGGCTCAATGGCTTTTAATATTTTGTTTAAATTCATTAAAAATACCATAGGTTTGTCACCATTCAACAGATTATACCTAGTCTTCTCATACAGTCTCTGCTGAGTAAGCCTGAATTTAGAAGCTCCAAATTGTTTTTCAATAAGTTGTTTCCATTCAGCCCAAGAGTAGTCTCTACCCTCACTTAAGACAGCTTCAAACCATAATAAAGCAACATCCTTAAATAAAGAAATTAATTTTGATGTTATCTCTTCATCTGGTAACTTATATGAGAATTTCAAGTTGTCAATTCTTTGAATAAAATGTTGCCAATCAGAGCTGGCTTCCCCATCATAAGTTGGGTACTGATCTATCTTAGGCCAGTTCTTCTGATTGTATTTTATCTCACTAATCTTAGGTAAATTCAACAACTCATTTACTTTTGATAAATGGTCTTGTATTTCTTCCTGCACGGATTTGTGACTTACATTTTCAGATTTGACACTACCACCAGATGGTTTCAATTGTGGTGGTATAGGGAAGGAATGAGATTCACTTTTGCCAATGAAAGGATTATTATTATATTGATTATACTTATGATTATCCTGGTTCATTAGTAGATTGGCAGTTTCAATCTCAACTTTAGTTAATCTTTGTAGCAGCTCAGAGACACTTTGATTTGTCTGTGCAAAAGATAACTTTGTTCTTGATTCAGTTTTTAATAAGTGTGTTTCATATAATTTTTCTAACTCACAAAATTTGTTTGAAAGGTCATTATATTTATTACTCAATGAATCATATTTAAGAGTTAGAGACAAATGTTCTTTCTCTAATTCTTTATTACGTGTTGCTAATTGAGAAATGTTCAATGTTAAGGATGAAATTGTATCACTAGTGAGCTTAACTGTCTGTTCCTCACAATCAGTCATTCTATTCCACAATGCTGAAACAATTCTATGGACAGTTGGATTATTGTTAAAATATTCCATGTCCTCCTTTTCAATTCTCTCACTCTCCTGTGAACTTCTCATCTCACTAGTAGGTGGTTGCAACTGAGGATTAACTGTATTATCATTGTATATAGTACTGTTATTATGGACAAAAGACAAGTCAGGTGTATCTACTCTAAAACCTAAATTTCTTAAATCCTCCTCTATTTTTTGTACAGATTTAACATCAATAGAATTACCTATATTGTAATTATCAGTATTATGTCTAATCTGAGAGGGTAAGTTACTTACCAAGGGATGGTTGACAGTCCTGATTTTTGGCGCTTTTTTCCCTTGTAAGGGTGAGCTGAGGAAGTCAGATGAGGGGGCGGATCCCTGTTGCAACTGTGGCTTGTCCACTGTTGGTGAAACCAGTCCCATTTCCATTTGTCTACCAGGATTTTCTCCTAGGAGTGAGTGGACCCTCCTTGGGTAGGGGGTTGCTGATTTGATTGACTGGGCTGGCCTCCCTTTAATTCTGCCATTGCCTGATTCATCTGCTGAAATCCTACCTTGCAATTGTTTTGCAACTGCTCTACTTCTTTGAACATGAGAGATTTTGATTCCTCTAGCTTCAGAACCTGTTTGGCCAGGTGGGACAGTTGATCCTGAAGAGGAGGAGACGTCTTTTTGATAGTTATCTTTTTTAAGAGGGCGTCCTTTTCCTCTATACTCATGCTTTCTGGCTGGGGGTACTGTTGTCCCTCCATGGTGATGTCCTGGAAAGTTTTTATTAGCTTTAGACCTGGTATTATAAGCAGGCTGTTCACTTACACTATCCTGGGGAGCACTCATATTGTTCAGAATAACAATATTTTACGTCTACAAAAGGAAAAAACTCTGTGGAATTAGTAGACAAAAGATATTAGTAATTATATTACTAATAAAAAGCAATGGAGCTTACCCTGAGTTTATATCTTTATTTATTTAAATAAAATATAAGAAAAATTCGAAAAATTCTGTTAAAAATATAATAATAAGTTTAACTAGACCTCTATAAGGGTGAATAATTAGCTTACCAAGCTTTAGCCAAATACCAATTTAATTGGGTGTTATATTGGTGTCCAAATACCAAGTGAAATTGGGTTTATATTGGGTACAGTTACTACTGTAAATATCTAATTTTTATGATAAAAATTAGTACAATTATTATAAGGGTTCTTTTCCGCAATCAATGAGCTATGATGACCCACTAATATGCCGCAGACCCAAATATTTGGTTAATTTTGAGTTGTACTAAGGTAAAAATCACGTCCCAAGGCTTATATACTAAATAATAAGTAAAATATAAGGAAAGACCCCCAATTGTCAGTACAGTCTAGTATATAAGTATGATATAATAGTGTTATTTTATGGTCCTACTACTTATTAATAAATGATTTAGTAATTAAACCTCAGGGGAAGACTAATAGAATAGTTATACTCAAATTAAACTCACAATACTTGGATTTAAATGCGTGCTAGTGGTGGAAAATAGAAGAATAAAATATAGTTATAGCTTTTATAAAGATAATATCAATTTATAAGGGCTTTATAATATATATTTCTGAATGTTAATAATTGTAGTGTAATGTTTTTTTGAAGTGTAGTAATTGAATGATTATAATAAACCGTCAAAATCCCTTCTTACTTATACCCAAATCCACTGGAGTGCACAGACCTTCAATCCAGATGATGTCACTGCTATCCCCGGCAATTACAGCACTGTGAGGGCCCATCACCTCCCCATGGCGTCCACTTCAAGCAGTTTCAACACCCAGACCTCCAGTAAGGACCCTCCATCACTATTAATAATAACACAGAGTCATACCATAAATAGAAAACCCAGATAAAAGCGGATACCATAAAGAAACAGGTAAAATAAATGATCAAAAAGAGATTTAATGAAACTAAAAGCATATAAAGGAAACAAATAAAATGTCCAAGCCCCCAATAACATCCCCAAGCATCCACATTAACCCAAAAACATATTTCCAACCCATAAATCCGTGAATAACCATCCAAGGAAGTAATTTTAGTTGTCCAAACTGGGTGTATGCGCCTGATATAGGTGTCTATGCTTCTGTAGGCGTTGTGAGTCCACTGATTTCGTCCATATGACCTAAAATAAGCAGAAAAACAAAGGTTATAGGCTATTAAGGGGCTAAAACCCACTTATATACCTAAATATACATAATATACTGCATATTTCACTGAATATGAGATTTATGTATACATATAAGCTTATGTATGTCAATAATTACTTCATATCACTTAAGATAAGTATATTATGACTCCATTAACACCTTAATAAGTATTATTAGGCCATGGATAAGCTATTTAAACTATTATAAATTATATAATAGAATAATAATTATATATATATATAATAAAATAATATATATTATTATTTTAACCTTATTTTTAAGATATAAGCTTAATCTAATTAAGGTTATCTTATTTTAAGCATAAGAAATACTCATTCCTAAGGATATTTAGGCTGACAGTGTTAGACCTATCTTATGGGAGGTAGATGGTAAATAGATTTTCTATTTTATGTGACGAGCTACTGCTTCTAATCAGGATACTGCTGTATTATTTTTATTTTTTCCTCCTCTAAAAGAGACTCCACCTCACTGCTTCACCTCTACTTTGTTCCCCACCCTGCAAATCCACCTCGCTTGCCTCCCATTTACCTCCAATAGAAACCCCACTCCTCAAACTTACCTCACTCTCCATCCCTTCATCTCCACTAGACACCCCAGCACACCCTTTCAACTTTAATTGATGCCTCACCTTTCAAATCCACCTTGCTTTACTCCCTTTTCCCTCCAATAGAAACCCCACTCCTCAAACTTACCTTGCTCTCCATCCCTTCATCTCCACTAGACACCCCAGCACACCCTTTCAACTTTAATTGATGCCTCACCTTTCAAATCCACCTTGCTTTACTCCCTTTTCCCTCCAATAGAAACCCCACTCCTCAAACTCACCTTGCTCTCCATACCTTCATCTCCACTAGACACCCCAGCACACCCTTTCAACTTTAATTGATGCCTCACCTTTCAAATCCACCTTGCTTTACTCCCTTTTCCCTCCAATAGAAACCCCACTCCTCAAACTTACCTCACTCTCCATCCCTTCATCTCCACTAGACACCCCAGCACACCCTTTCAACTTTAATTGATGCCTCACCTTTCAAATCCACCTTGCTTTACTCCCTTTTCCCTCCAATAGAAACCCCACTCCTCAAACTTACCTCACTCTCCATCCCTTCATCTCCACTAGACACCCCAGCACACTCTTTCAACTTTAATTGATGCCTCACCTTTCAAATCCACCTTGCTTTACTCCCTTTTGCCTCCAATAGAAACCCCAACACACCTTTTTAACCAAACTTGATGCCCCAAGAATCAAATCTACCTCTCTCCCTTCCTCTTCACCTAATAATTTTGTTATTCATTGGTTCATAATTTATTTATTTATTAGCTATTTTCTTCAAATAATGTTCATTTTTATTATATTGGGCTATTAAATCATATATCTTGTCCCTTAGACTATTTCAGTTATTGCAAAACAGTTATCTGTATCATAAACTTATTTTAATATATTTGTATTACTTTTCTTTATTCATCTCTATAAATTTAATATTACATACTTTAAGATTATCATTTTTTTGTGGAGATGAAGTGAAGAAGAGAATATTGGATGTAAAGGTGGAGGGTTTTTGGTTGGAGGCTATTGAGAGGGTGGCGAGTTAATTTTTACATGATGAGGAAGGGAGCAAGATGGATTTGGTGCTTGGGGCATCAAGTTTGGTTAAAAAGGTGTGTTGGGATTTTTATTGGAGGAAAAAGGGAGTAAAGCAAGGTGGATTTGAAAGGTGAGGCATCAATTAAAGTTGAAAGGGTGTGCTGGGGTGTCTAGTGGAGATGAAGGGATGGAGAGCGAGATAAGTTTGAGGAGTGGGGTTTCTAGTGAAGGTGGATGGGAAGGGAGAAAGGAAGATTTGAGGTGTAGTGGAATTGGTCGGAACACAAGGGAAGGATAGGATCAGAAACATATGTTAATTTACAAAAAAGGAATAAACCATGAATGTAAAAAAGAAATGAGGGTGTGTAGATAGAAAAAAAGGTTAAGTGTTCGCCACCAAAATTAAGTAGCATAGAGTGAGGAAAGACTTAAGGATACCATCAGGAATTATAAGTCATGTTACTTTCTTGCAAATCCATCATGGATGAGATGAGTTTGGGATCAGGAATTAGGAATGGAAATTGGGATATAAGAGGCGGGATAATGTATTATTGTGCATTCCTTATCCACTAGCCCTGGGGCTAGTGGATAAGAATCTTCTGCAATTTATAATGTTGGATCTGGGCAAAAAAAATTACTGATCCCTAATTGCAGATCCCTGAACATTGATACCCCCTAATAAGTGTTATATTAATTTTATTATTGTATAAGTTTTATATACATTTAAATACATATAAAATATATTTTAGTCTATAAAAATTGGCCCAATTTTATGGATTTAATGTTTATAAATAAGTAATTAATTAATTACAAAATTATATTATAATTATAAGTAATAAATTTAACTTATAATGCAATTAATTAATTAATTGATTAATTATGTTAAATAATAAAATTCATATCTTACAACAAATAATTATTGTGCACTTTTTTGACTCACAATTGTGTCCTCAAAATAATTAAAAAAATGAAACATTATATTTCATAAAATATAAATGCTTTATTCCAATAATGTAAAATTTGTTTACCTTAATTAATTAATTATGTTTTATACTACATTAACTAAGTGTATAAATTCTTTACATCAAAAATGGTATAATTCTTATGTTTCACTTAATCTGATTTAAAAAAAAACAATAATGTAACCTGTTTTAAAAAATTACTATAGTTACATTCTTCAGTTTTATACCAAAATAGTATCCCACTTTATATATTACAATATATTACATTGTTTGAGGGTTTAAAGGGTGGATACATTGGGTTTTTATTTCTGTTTTAGTAATTTGTCTCATAGTAACCTTATATTCTTTGTTACACTTAATTTTAATTTGTTTCATATTCTTTTTACTCTGTATCTAAAACTAGTAATGTCTCAGAGGGCCTCTCTTGCCTATATAAAGGCCTTGGTTTCTCACTTGTATCCAGAATTACATACTTTACTTTATATTTTATAAATAACAATTTTTGTTATAATTATACATATTTTCTCTATCAATTTTATTATAGTGTTTAAATTACTATTAAAATTAAGAGATATATAAACAAAGGTTTCTTTAAGAATGGTCCAATTATTACAAATTTTCTTGTAAATAGAAGAGAGAAAATTATTAGTTACTCATTATCTTCTTTTATAAATCCCCTGTAAGTTGTTTGTCATTATACTCTTTATTTTTTTTTCTGATCATTTCTTCTATCCCTTTTTAGTTCCACCTTCTTCCATTCTTCTTCTTTTCCTATTTTTTTCTTTATCTTTTAGACAACCGGTGTGGTCTTCAAACATTGGCAGGGGCCTTTGTTGTGTGATTTGGCGCTGTTTGTGCATGTCTTAATTGACATCTGTTAAGAATTTGGGTATTTATCTGGTTTTATTCCGTGGATATTGGGTCTGCGGGTATGTGGGTACTATCATTGGATAGCCCTGGTTTTTCTCTATATTTTATGTCTTGCAGAAATTTTTCATATTCTGAGTTTTAAGGGGTCATTTCCTCATTTTTCATATATAAAAGATTGCTGTTTAATTTTGTTTTTCGTGTTTTACGGGCTAACCTTAAGTATTAGGGTTAAGTTCTTAGTACCATTGGATAGAGCTAATTTTTCTCTATATTTCATGTCTCAATGTTGTTATAGTGAAATTCCATGTTTTAAAGGTTTTAGTAGTTGTAGCTAATTTTTCTAAGTAGATTAGTTGTTTTTATTGGTTTTCTGGCTTCAGGGAGGCCGGGCCGCTTCAGGCAGCACCTCCGACGTTGGGTGGCCCGCCCGCCTCTGTTTTAGAAGGTTGGGGAGCGCTTCAGGAGGGTTTTTTATTCAATTTGGTGGGTACAGGCACCAGATTGGTGGGTGTGCAGGGGCTCTTAGTTAGTGGTCTGTGTGTACATAGTGAAAAAGACAGTTTGGGGCAACCTTAATCATCATACAACCATCCAGAGGTGATATCCTTGTTCCTCACTCAGTTTTCACTGTTTTTTGGACACAATTGGCTGTGTTTGTTGCAAGTGAGTTCTTCATTTAACTTAACTTTGGCAACTGTTTTCTCTGTTATAGTCTTGCAAGCTATAGCAAGTATTATTGCTGTCTCTGGTGTGGATTTTCAGCCTACATCAAGTATCTTTGCTGTCTCTGGTGTGGACTTTGTTCTACATTTCAGTTCTTTGGTCTGGTAGTCTATCTGGGGACTACTTTCTTGGCTCATCAAGCAGTCAAGTGTGTTGAAAAGGGGCTTTAGCAAAACAGGAACCAGCTTACTTTAGCAAGTAAATCTCACTCTATTTTTCTAAAGGGACAGGGGATTTTATCTCTGGTTTTTCTCCAACTCCCTTGGTCAAGGCCTATAGCTAGTACTATAGGATTGTCTACATTTCTGGCGCCCAACGTGGGGAAGAACTTTCTAGTTCTTTGGAATCTCTGTTTTCTTTGGTTGGCTCTTTTTGGTGCTTTGGTCTAGAGGAATGGCTTCTGGTTCTGCTATTCCTGTGGTGACTGTCAGTGGGGGGGATGGTCCTCCTGCTGTGATGGTTAGGGAGTGTGTGAGGATTAAAACTTGGGATGGTACCAAGTTTAATGGGGAGGATGTCAAGTGGTTTCTGGAGAAATATGAAACTGCTGCTGGAGTGGATGGTGCTTCCTACCTGGACATGGTGAAGCAGATAATCTTCTTCATTGGTGATAGGGCAGTGGAGAAGGAGATTGTGGCCATTTCTGGATACAAGAAGAGGGATTGGAAATTGTTGTGTAGGGAGATGGTGGATAGATGGGGTGTCAGGTTCACTATGGTGGATCTGAGCAAGGTTGTCAGTGAATGGCAATCTTATGGTGGTGTTGGTAACTTACATAGTTACAGGAAGTTTCTGCTACAGTTTGACCTGTGGTGGAATATTTGGTGGAAGTGGAGGAGCTGGCACATGAAAATGCTGCCAAGGATGTTTTTTGGTCTGCCCTGGCTAGGGATGTCAGGATGTTTGTGTTGAAGGAGTTGTCAAGAAAGAAATTTATGAAGACTCTTTCTAATGGGGACCAGAAGTTGCCTGCCTTGGATAAGGTGAAGGAGGCTGTTGAGGCCCATTTGAAGTTATTGGCTGTGGACACCTATCAGGAGGGGTGTGCCAAGTATGTCAGCAAAGTAAGTGAGGCTTTGGCTGAAGAGGAAGTTAGGGAGAAGAAGGAGGAGAAGAATTTGGTGCAGGTTCCCAAACAGGAGAGGGACCCAATGGTGGAGCAGTTGGCTGATCTTACAAAGCAGCTTTATATTTTTGTTCAGGAGGCTAAGAAGGTCAATAAGGCACCTTTTCAGCCTAGAGAATTTGATAGGAGGGCTGGTAGGAGTAATCCTTGGTTCTACTCTTATTGCAGCAAGAGGGGGCACAGGTCCAATGATTGTTGGGCATTGAACAGGGATGTGTCTGAAAGATAGGTAGAATTTTATGGCAGAGTTTTCAAGTTCCCTGATGGTTCTCTTGTTAAGCCCAGTGATGGGCAGGCTCCTGTTGATTTGGTCAGGAGAAGGGGAGGTCTCAATCAAAGGAGGCCAAGGTTTGAGGAGATTCCTGATCAAGGGAAGTCTTCTGGTAAGGAGAATCAGGATGGCAAGGGAAAGGGGAAGGAGGTCAATAAGGTCTCTTTTTCTTCTTCCTTTGGTGGTTTGGAGCTGTATTCTTGTGGTGGACAGTCAAGTGGTGAATGCTTGGCTGGTGTTTATGATGTGGAAGCAGGAAAGGTGGGAAGGCCTAAGAGCAGTTCTCAGGCCCAACCAAAGCCAAATGCTTCAAAGGTGGATCCTAAGCTGAGTGCAGCTAGGAAGAGGTACAGCAAAGAGGAGCTGTACAAGATGCAGAAGGGTATGGCTGACATGGGCCCCCCTAGTTTTGGTGCATTGGACATGAATAGTGAGCCAATGCCAATGGAGGTGGATTCTGACTCTGAGGAGGATGTCCCTTTGGCTTCATTGCCAAAGCCTGCTGGAGTCAGAGGTTCTGGTGAGGGATCTGGTTTGGTTCCTGTTAATGGTAAACCTGTTGGTGGTGCTGGTCCTCAAGAATCTTCTAGGACCAAGGTGGTGAAGCAAAGAGCTCACTTTGAGAGGCCAGTAGTGTCTGGTCAAGTTAATGTTATGGACTCTGTCCTGGAAAGGATAAATCAGGGTCAGGTTTCCTATCTTATGGTGAATTGTATGCTGTCAGTCCAGGGTTGGCTGATAGGCAGAAAAAGTTGTTGACCAGGAGAAGAGTTTCTTCTGGTGAGGTAGAATACATTTGTGATTCTGCTGAAAAGTTTGGTGAGGGGTTGGAAACTCATTTTTCTGCTCCTCTGGGATATGTCAATGTCACTCTGAATGGCAGGGAGGCAAGGGAATTGGTGGATTCAGGTTCTCAGATAAACCTGATTTCTTTGTTTGAGGCAACTCATATGGGCCTCCCCATAAGAACTGGCTTTGGTGGGAATTTGAGAGGGATCGGTGGCCATGTCACTTAATTGGTTGGAACTTCAGAGTTTGTGAAGTTAGATGTTGGAGGAGCCTCAGGGAAGGTTGATTTTTACATTGCTAAAGGTAATGTAAAAGTAGTTTAGGGTGTGCCATTCTTTATGGATTTTCAGGCAAGAATTGGTTATCAATTTGATTTGGGAATCAGTTTGGAGTTTACTGGTGAAGATGAAAGGAGACTTCACATGAGGTTGTCATCCCCTGGAGAGGATGGTTGGGAGACAAGGCCTGGTTTATCTTTAATGTGCCAGTGCATGGACTGCTGCAGGAGAAGGAAGGAAGTGGGTGCTGCCTCTGGGTTTTTGGAGTGCGGCTCAAGCTCTATTGAGAGTCTGTCTTTTTAAGAGTAATGAGGGCTGATCACCCTAGTGCTACAACCTCTCCCCAAGATGAGGAAATCCCAGGTTGTAGTAGGTCAGCTCCCTTGGAGATATATCAAGTGGATTTTCAACTTTCTCTTTTTAATGTTTCTCTTCTCTGCAAGTATTCATCAAGTTTTTTATCAAGTCTCTGTTCTCTCTCAAGATTCTTAATTATTTTTAATTCAAGTTCAAAGAAGAGGATTGGTTATATATCTTTATTGAAAGATATGCAGAAAAGTTTTGGAGTGGTGAGATTGGGGTGTAAAAGTAAGTCCTCCCAATTGTGCACCGCTAGGGTTTCTTCTACACCTTTCAAAAACATTACCTTGGCCACACATCTGAGCAATGGGGAAACCCTTGGTTTTTGTTCCAGGTCTGGCGGTGAAGATTTCCTGAAGATCCCTCAAGTTGAAGGTGGAGCAGAAAAGTATAAGAAGGTAGCGCAGAAGATTAGGCCTGTCAATGAGCCTATTCCTGTGGGCTTGAATCCACCCTTGAAGAGACCTCCTTGGTCAAGAGATCCGTACTGTACTCCTTTGGTGAAGAATCCTCCAGAATTTGTAGAGACGGCTAGGGTGACTGTGGAAAGGTTGAAAGTTGTTAATTTTGGTCCTGATGGGTGGTTGTCTGAATAAGAAAAGAAGTTGTTGTTGCATGGTATTGTTCTAAGGGAAAAAGCTGTGGCGTTTGTTGAGGAGGAAAGGGGTGTATTGAAGCACTCTTATGGGGAACCTTACTTGATTCCTGTGGTTTGTCATGAACCTTGGCAAATCAAACCTATTCCGATTCCAGCCGCTATTAGAGAGGATTTTGTGGAGATTGTTAGGGAAAGAGTCAGGACTGGGTTATACTAACAATCGACTTCCAGCTACTCAAGTCCGGTTTTCTGCGTAAAAAAGCAGAATGGAAAGATGAGGGTGGTTCATGATCTTAGAGCCTTGAATAGAGTCACTATCAAGGATGCTGGGATGCCACTAAATGCAGAGGATTTTGTTGAAGCTTTTTCTGGAAGGGTGTGTTATGGTTTGGGTGATATTATGGGTGGTTATGATGAGAGGGAACTCCATACGGATTCAAGGCCTCTCACAACTTTTGAGACTTCCTTGGGAAGATTTCAGCTCACTAGGTTGCCTCAAGGAGCAACTAATTCAGTGGCAGTTTATCAAGCACAGATGGCTTGGATTTTGCAGGATGAGGTTCCTACTCATGCTGGTATTTTTATTGATGATGGTGGAATAAAAGGACCATCCACTGATTATGGTAATGAGGTGTTAGCAGAGAACCCTGGCATAAGGAGGTTTGTGTGGGAATATGCAATAACTCTAGAGAGAGTGTTGTTTAGGATTGAAGAGGCTGGTTTGACCATTTCAGGGTCAAAATTATGTTGTTGTGTTCCTGCTTTGGAAATTCTGGGTCATGTGGTATGTAAAGAGGAAAGGATTATGGCGAAGAAGAAGATTAATAAAATTCAGTCATGGCCAAGGCCTAAAAATACTACTGAAGTCAGGGGATTTTTGGGTGTATGTGTATATGTCAGGATTTTTATTAAGGATTTTTCTTTGTTGGCTTCACCTTTAAGGAAATTGACCAGAAAAGATGCAGATTGGGAATGGACTAAAGAGTGTGAAGAGGCTTTTCAGAAGTTGAAAAAGGTTGTTGGTGAGGATATTGTTCTTCACAAGTTGGATTATGGTGTTGGTGCTGGAAAAATTTATCTAACAGTGGACTCAAGTTATATTGCTTCTGGTGCTGTTTTTTCTCAGGAGGATAAGACTGGGAGGGTCAGGCCAGTAAGATATGAGTCTGTGGTGTTTAATGAGGTGGAATCTAGGTATTCTCAACCTAAGTTGGAATTGTGTGGCATAGCTAAAATTTTAAAGAAGCTGCAGACGGTTTTTTGGGGGCAGCATTTTGAGCTGCAGGTGGATGCAAAATCTTTGGTTCAGATGATCAATACACCTAGTCTTCCAAATGCTCCAATGAATAGGTGGGTGGCATTTATTCAACATTTTTCTTTTGACCTGGTACACAAACCAGGTAAAACTTTTACTATGCCTGATGGATTATCAAGGAGGCCACCTACAGATGAAGATTATGAGGCTGAAGAGTTTGATGAAGATGTTCCAGTGGCTAGGGATACACACAAAGGGTGCTGAAGATTTTTCTGACCTCCCCCAAGAGGCTAAACTGGCTGGCTCTGATCTTGATTCTGGTGATCAGGATGTTTTTGTTGATGTAGATGGAGTTGTTGTTTGGGACAGCTCAAAATTGAAAAAGGGTGTTTTTGTTAGTGAACTGGATTCTCACAAGGTTCAGTGGAAAGAGAAGGACGTGCCAAAATTTAAGGATTGGTGTCCTGGTTGGGCTGCTCAATTGGCTCATGTTCACACTGGTGATTTTGATGATAGAATTGTACCCTTGGATGTTGTTTTGTTGGATTTTGAAGATGAGACCTGGGGTCAGTTGGGTTTTATTTTATTTTGGTGGAATATCTGTTGACCTTGGAGAAACCAGATAGTTGTGATGATGATACTTGGTTGGAAATCAAGAAGAAGAGTCCTGGAATTTATGTTTCAGGAAGGCGGTTGATGAGGAGGAGGCATCCAAATCCTCAAGTGGTGGTGACTCAGAAGAAGGGTCAAGAATTGGTTTTGAAGTCTTTGCATAAAGACCTTGGTCATAGAGGCTTTGAGGAGACTTATAGAAGAGTAGCAGACAGATTTTGGTGGCCAGGTATGAAGTTGGCTGTGCAGGGTTGCGTTCAATCTTGTGAAGAATGTCAAAGAAGAAGTCACTTGAAGCCTAAAGAGGTAGGCCGTGCTACTGGCAAATCAACTGTTTTTGGAAGGGTCAGTCTGGATGCTGTCCATATTAAAGAGGGCAGGTATAAATACTTGATTGTTGCTAGGGATGATTTGTCTGGTTGGGTTGAGGCAGTTCCTCTGGTTAATTTGACTGCCAAGAATGTGGCAGAGTTTTTGAAGAAGGAGTGGATTTTTAGGTATGGGTTGATGAAGTTGGTGACTGTTGATGGCGGGCCAGAGTTTGGTGCAGAATTTAAAGAAGCTTTGGCTAGTGTTGGTTCTAAAGTTAGAGTGGCTACACCGTATTATCCTGAAGCTGAAGGCATGGTTTAGAGAGGCCATCAAGTTATCAAGAATGCTTTGGTGAAGATGTGTGGAGATAGTGCTGAACAGTGGAGGCATTATTTACCCTTGGTGTTATTTGATGATAGGGTCACTGTGAAGAGGACAACTGGCTATTCTCCTTATGAGTTAATGTTTGGTCAGAAAGCCGTTCTACCAGTGGACTTGGAAGCTGTATCTTATCTTGGAATTGATTGGGATGACGTGCACTCAAGAGAAGATTTGCTCTGTGCCAGGATGCAACAGTTGGAATGTAGAGAGGAATGTCAAGAGAAGGCATACTATAGAATGATGAAGATTAGGAATCAATCAGTCAAGTACTGGGAGAAGAAGTTGGCTCATAGACTCAGGAATCCCTTGAAACCTGGTTGTTTGGTTTTGGTGTATAATAGAAGTTTGGAGAGTCAGTGGGGGGAAATGCTTGCTGACAGATGGAATGGACCTTACATAGTCAGATCTCAGGTGTCTGGAGGTTCTTATGTTTTGAAGTGTTGGATGGTGCAGTCTTGAAAAAGAGGGTGGCTGATGACCAAGTGAAGAAGTTTTATCCCAGAGGCACTAGGCATGAAGAAGATTGACTCCGCAATGAGGATAAACTATGGAATGTTCTTTTTTGTTTTGGAATTTTTGTGGTGTTGCAAAGCAACTTTTGTGTTGGAAACTTTTTGTTAGAAGGTACCCATGGGTGGGGCTTCTAGATTTGATCTTGGCAAGTGTAGGGGTGACTGATGGGCTGGCTGCTCTATCAACAGTTACCCCAGATTGTCTGTTTCCAACCCTTTCTCTTAATTTGGTTGAACCCTAGTATTGGTTTCTTTTCACAGGTTTTAGTCCACTATGACTTTAAACTGGAATTTCCTCTGGTTTTTATGTTCTGGTCTCTTCACTCTTATTGTTTTTAGTTTTTTTGTGTTGGATGTTGTGTTTTTGTTAGAAGGTACCCAGGGGGGGCTTCTAGATTTTATTTTGGCAAGTGTGGGGGTAACTGATGAGCTGGCTGCTCTGTAGAACAGTTACCCCAGATTGTCTGTCTCAAGTTTTTTGTTTTTCCTAGTTGAATTCTAGTTCTGTTGTTTATTATTCAGGTTTCAAGTCCACTATGACTTTAGACTGGGTTGGGACTGGCTTCTTTATCTTTGGTTCTTTCAGATTGGTGGTGGATCACTGGTGGTCTCCCATCATTTTTACTTATTGGAGGGAGCCCACCCAGTGATCATTTCTATGGATTGGACTTTCCCTTATTGGACCATCTATGGAGCTGGAATGTCTTTGATTTCGCAGTTATGTTTTTGCTAGATAGAAGTTTTAGATTATTTTCTTTTTTCTCTTTTTTTCTTTTAATTTTTTTATGGGGGTTGCTTAAAATTATAAAATCAAAAATATAGGGTGTTACCACATCAGGGTCACCTGGATGTGGGCAAGAATTGGTGGGGAAAGGCTCATCAATTGGCTGGGCAATGCTATTTTCTTTTTTTTAATATTATTTATTTATTATTTATTTCATTTGTTTCTGTGTTTCATTATTTTTATTATCTTCTGAATTTCTAAATTTTTGTTTTTTTTAATCATTTAAAATATTTAATTGTGTATACACATCAAGGTGCACTTGGATGTGGGTAAGGTATCAGGGGATCAGCTCATCAATTGGCTGGGGGATACCATTTGTATTATTTTTTATATTTTAGTATATTAGTAGATACAAAATAAAAATAAAAAATTCTGAAGTTATTTTTATTAATTGTTTTATATTATTATTATGTTCTAATTTCTTTTCAGGAGCTCATTGTCTGGATGATGAAGCTTCTGGAGGCTGGTCCGGATTGTGATGACTTTTTTGTTTTTTTGTTGGGATTGTGGGAAGCACGGTGTTCTTTTTAAGTGCATCCTGCTGGAGAGATTATAGGGATTGTAATGGTCAGGGATTGGATTAGAGGGAAGTTCAGAGGAGGAAGAAGACGAGGCAGGAATGGAGTGCTGGAGGGTGTGCTTAATGATCCTAGACATTTTCCAGTGGTTGTCCAACAGGAGCTTTCACAGGGATTTTTCAAAGTCATTCAAAGGTCCATGGAGGGCAAAGGCTTTTAGCATGTTGGAACACATGGTGCTTAGGTGTTTCTTCATGTCTCCATAATCCAGGGTCAAAGAAGTTTCAAGAGGTTGGCCAACTCCAATAATAGATTCCGGAGGAGGGGTGCCAACTAGACAAGAAGAATTGGATCAGTAATTATTTTTGTTGAAGAAATGGGATAATTAATTTGGTACTTACAGATTGGAAGCTCATCAAATTTGTAAGCAGCTGGAATTTGGATCTCTGACAATTTTGTAATGGTCATAGTGGGTGGATCAACTAGAGAAAGATATGCATTCTCTTAGTCTTCCTCTGAAAGATTTTGAGAAGGTGAAATAGGAGGCTGATGTTCCTGGGGCCTAGTTGGAGCAGTGGGATTGTTGTTGTTGTTGTGGTTGTTATTTCTGTTGGATTCAGCTGGAGGAGGTGCTGGTGATGGAGTACCAGGGTTGTTAAAAGATGGAGCAGGAGAGGGTGATTTGGAAGCAGATTGATCTCTTCTGGATGGAGCTTTTGAAGAGATGGAACTGTCAGAAGAATAGTTGGCTGACAGAAGAGAGGTGTAGTTTCTTTGTCTTAGCTGGGGACAAAGTTGTTGCTTGGGTGCAGTGTTGGGTGTTCTGGTTTCTGCTTGGGCTTCTCTGGCAGGTCTCCTAGAAGTTTGGGAAAATTTGGAGTTTTCAGACCTTGGAAGGGTTGGCTGCATTGCTCTGGGAGCAGTGGGAGGTGATTGTGTAGATTTGTTTTCGTTGATTGATTGAATTTGGCTGTTTTCTGGTTGTTTTTGGAGGTTTTGAGCCTGATTTTCACTGTCTAGTGAGGCAAACGGGCGGCCTGGACGCGGTCTAGAAGCCTGGGAGCTGATCTTGAAGCTTTTGGAGCTAATTTGGCGGAGATAAAAGCAGTTTCTTGGGAAGCTAAGGCTGGTCTTTTGGGAAGAGTTCTGGAAGCTGAGCTTCTGGATCATCTGGAAGGTGCTGAAGATAAAGAGGAAGAGAAAGGACCAAGCTCTGGGGATCTGGTAGGGGATCTAGAGATGTATTTGTGAGAAGGTGAAGGAGGAGGAATAGGGAAGTTGGCATCTCTGTCACATCTTTTCTTTTTAAAATAGCAAGAATCACAAGCCCTGTTGTAGAATTTGGCTTCAGGAGTTGGAAGAGTGAATGTGAAAGGTCTGCACATGTGGATGCACTGTTTGAAGGCATAGTCCTTGGGAGCAGTGAAGCAAGGGAGAGTAGAAGGGTTAAAATCAGGAGTTCCAGCCATGATCTGTGGTGAGAAAAAATTATGGAAAGGGATAGGAGGAGATTTTTGTCAGTGATGGGTAGATGATGAAGTGAAGGTTGAAGTTCAGCAGATTGGCTGTAGGGGTGGTCTGTATGAAATTGGCTGCCTCTATTTTATGCGAAATTCCGTCAGTCCATCAAGAATTTAAACTGAAATCTGGTTTCTGTTAGTCCTCCAAGACTTTAAACTGGCTGGTTTCAAGATTCTATCAAGACTAGTCCATCAAGACTTTAAACTGAACACTGTGTTAGTCCCCTAAGACTTTAAACTGAGGATTGTTTTTGGTTTAGTCCCCCAAGACTTTAAACTGAGGGTTGTGAGTCCCCCAAGACTATAAACTGAGGAAGGAGTTTTTGTTGTTGGAGTTGGTTTTGAAAGATTGGTGGAGGGTATCCACACAGGAGCCTTTGAATTTAGCAAAGGCAAGTTTGGGGGTAATTGATGGGCTGGCAGCTCTATTTAAAATTACCCCAGAATGTTAGTTTTTTCTCTGTGTCTTAATGTGGTTGATCTCTGGTTCTGGGTTTATGATTTATGTTTTTGAGTCCCCCAAGAATATAAACTGAGGGTTTTTGAGTCCCCCAAGACTATAAAATGAGGATGGTCCCCCAAGACTTAAAACTGAGGGTTTTTTGTGGTTACATCCTATAGAGGGTGTGGTCAATTTTTCTTTTCTGAATCAAACTTAAGTACTAGTGGAATTACAGAGGGAATCAAGAGATGAAATGAAGTGTTCAGAATTAGCCTTGAACTGGTGAATGAGGTGTCTTCTGTTCTCAATGTCCTGTGGATCTCTAGCAGGAGTGGATTGGAAGTAGTGAAGCAGAAGCTGTTTCTGTTGAGATGTGTGTTGTTGGAACTTGGCCTTGATAGTGGGCAAGTGGTTTGGTGTTGGTGGTCCAATGGATCCTACATTGTTATCATCACTATCAGAAGATGGAGGAGCTGAGAAGTAATCAGTTTTAAAGTTGAAGGAAGAAATGAAAGTTCTTTACCATCATATGGACCAGGGATGGTGGAACTAGTTGTGTTATGGGTTGTGGCACTCTTCTGGGAAGGGTGAAGCTTTTTGATTAATCTGGGTATCAGGATGGATGGCCTAGATCTTTTGGTGCTGGCAGAAGATGGACCAGGTTGAGGTGGAGGTGAATCTGTTGCAGAAGATAGTAGACCAGGTCTGTGGCAGGTCTTCTTTCTAGATTGGCAGACATTGCAGGACGTTCTGTATGGATGGACAGGTGGTGTCATGGTGCAGATTAAATTATTGTCAATGCAGTATTGGCAAGGACCCATTTCAGAGGCAGAATTGGGAAGAAGGATGAACATGGTGGTTGGATGAAGAAAGAATGTGGACATTCTCAATTGGAGGGAGGATGTGGTCTTCCAACATTGGCAGGGGCCTTTTTTGTGTGATTTGGCGCTGTTTGTGCATGTCTTAATTGACATCTGTTAAGAATTTGGGTATTTTTCTGGTTTTATTCCATGGATATTGGGTCTGCGGGTATGTGGGTACTATCATTGGATAGCCCTGGTTTTTCTCTATATTTTATGTCTTTTAGACATTTTTCATATTCTGAGTTTTAAGGGGTCATTTCCTCATTTTTCATATATAAAAGATTGCTGTTAAATTTTGTTTTTCATGTTTTACGGACTAACCTTAAGTCTTAGTGTTAAGTGCTTAGTACCATTGGATAGAGCTAATTTTTCTCTATATTTCATGTCTCAATGTTGTTATAGTGAAATTCCATGTTTTAAAGGTTTTAGTAGTTGTAGCTAATTTTTCTAAGTAGATTAGTTGTTTTTATTGGTTTTCTGGCTTCAGGGAGGCCGGGCCGCTTCAGGCAGCACCTCCGACGTTGGGTGGCCCGCCCGCCTCTGTTTTAGAAGGTTGGGGAGCGCTTCAGGAGGGTTTTTTATTCAATTTGGTGGGTACAGGCACCAGATTGGTGGGTGCGCAGGGGCTCTTAGTTAGTGGTCTGTGTGTACATAGTGAAAAAGACAGTTTGGGGCAACCTTAATCATCATACAACCATCCAGAGGTGATATCCTTGTTCCTCACTCAGTTTTCACTGTTTTTTGGCCACAATTGGCTGTGTTTGTTGCAAGTGAGTTCTTCATTTAACCTAACTTTGGAAACTGTTTTCTCTGTTATAGTCTTGCAAGCTATAGCAAGTATTTTTGCTGTCCCTGGTGTGGATTTGCAACCTACATCAAGTATCTTTGCTGTCTCTGGTGTGGAAATTGTTCTACATTTCAGTTCTTTGGTCTGGTAGTCTATCTGGGGACTACTCTCTTGGCTCATCAAGCAGTCAAGTGTGTTGAAAAGGGGCTTTAGCAAAACAGGAACCAACTTACTTTAGCAAGTAAATCTCACTCTATTTTTCTAAAGGGACAGGGGATTTTCTCACTGGTTTTTCTCCAACTCCCTTGGTCAAGGCCTATAGCTAGTACTATAGGATTGTCTACACCGGCTGAAAATTGGGGACCTTTCCTAATGATGTTTCAAATTTTTTGGATAAACAACTTGACACACAGGCCACCCTTATGCAAGAATTCATACTTTTGCCTCGACTGTGAATTGAACCAGGGTTTTGTATCAACACTTTATATATACTTAAATAAGTATATATTTTAGTGTGATTTTCCAATCATTATAGTAAGCAAACCATTGCACCTGAAAATTTTAATATTGGGCTAGATTGCAATAATGGTGTCATTGGCTATTTTTTCTGAGTCACTGCATGTAAGTAATCAAAATTTTTAATATTTTTCTCCTTGTTGACAATAAAAGAGTAGCCCTCTTAGTCCTAAAAGATCATTTTTTTGATTAAATTATTAACATAATTGTAATTAATAATTGATAATATTTTTTGACAATGATAATAATGAGTGTTTAGTCCCAATTATTTCCAATATTTTAGTATTATTATTATTCTGGCTGACATTAGGGGGTATCAATGTTTACCAATCCGCAATAAAATTAATTGTGGATAAAAATCATTATACCCCAATTATCTTCCACAATTATTTTTGCTAATAATTAGGTTATTAGACCTTTTATGTCAGGCTGAGGTCAAGTACAGAGACGTGAACTAGCTTGAATGGTCATTTGTGTAGAAGATTTAAATGGTCCTATATGAATACTGTAGTACAAATCCAATAAGTATTAAAATATAACCCAATATAAGGGTCTCAGTAATTTTAATTTTGCTAATTATATATGGCTTACAATCTTATAGTTTGTAGAAAAATGGATTTAATAAATTCAGATACTATTCAAAAACTTTCTAAGTACTTTTGATATGTATTGTAATTGTATTGGTTATATGTTTTAATTGTAATGATAAAGAATGTAGAAAACAAGAGGAAAAACCCCCTCCATCTATACACAATTCTTCCCCAAAGAGTCCCTTGATTTACCAGCTCTATACAGAGTTAATGATGCCTCATTCCAGCAAATAGAAATTTCCAGAAACACAAACAGTGACCAGTAAAATAATTAGAATGATATCACCCTCCAAAATCAGGGATAATCTATCAAAAATAAAGAATAAGAAAAAAAGAGAGTATATGCATATTATACATTATAATAAAAGGCTAAAAAGGGAAAATTATGACTAATTATTACTTAATAATAAAGGGGATTAACAGTAGAAATTTTGGGGTTAATCATGACATTATACTACATGAAATTCCCAATCAAAAATAACCAAATTTGACTGAGAAACCACTTAAAAACCCAAAAAAAGGGTGTGAAATGTGGGGTAACTACATGCAGTCCTTGGCAGGAGCTTTCACAGATAAATCCATGACTAAATTAGTTAAATTTAAGGGTGGTAGTGAATTAAAGTGCCAAGATTGAGATTATTAATGAAATTAGTGCATATAAAGAGGGTCAATGCATTTATAATTATGCTAGGACACTAAATAAGCGCCTGTCACCTATTTTAGTGTGTTTCCCCACAGTGGGCATAGAATGTGAGGTAATTATAGTGTGAAAAAGCTGACTTTGCTAAAAATGAAGCTATTCACATGGGAAAAATGCAGGCAGTATGTGGCCAGTACACAGAAGCCATTTCTGGCATAAAAAACACCAAATTTGAAAAGTGTTATTTTTATGCATTTGAGTAGCCAAATCAATAGTCCTAATTAAGAAAAATTGATCTGTAAAAGCAAATTTTTAATATTATTAAACTTATAGTGCATATAATCAACTTTTAAGTGATTTAAAGCGCATTTCTTGTTTTTTACATGAATCAATGAAAACAACAGCTTTAAGTATACTTAAAAATAAAGTAGCCTTATATTTAAGGTTATTAAGATTACTCTAACATATTCCAACTTAATATTAAGTACATAAGACTTATAAAAAGTGTATATATGCATGTATATAAGGTGTTATAATGGCATATTTTGTATATTATCATAAATTTACTTAAGTATACTATTTGTGTACTCTAATTTATTGCTCCCATGTATAGTCCATGTGTTTAAAATATATTATAAGTACTTTTTACACAGTCCTGGAGATATTTAGGATGAAACTTTCCCACCCAAAAAAAATAATTAAAAAAATGATAAGTTATACACTTTTTTTATTTTTTTATTTTTTATTATTTTTCAGGTATTCAGAAAATTCTGTAGCATTAAAGATTAATTCTTTAAAGAAATAAAACATAACAAAATATTATGAGTACTGTATTTTCAACCCCTCAGCTGGTTGAAAAGAAATTTATTTCTGTTTAAATTTTTTAAGAAGGGAGGATAGATTTGAAATATCTTTTTCAGGTATCCATTTATCAAATTCATTTGGTTTCCCCTTAAATCTTAATAAATACTCAGTTCCTTTCTCTTTGGTAAGATTTCTTTCCTTTAGTATTTTTTCAATCCCTGCCTTTTCCACAATTTCTTCAGGTTGCTTTTTAAGCCTTCCCCTTTTTTTGGAAATAAGTCAGGATCATTTGCATGGTAAGGTTTTAATAGTGAGATAGGGAAAACTGGGTGTTTCCTATCATATGGGGCATATAATATGACTTCCACAGCATTATTACCAACCATTTTGCTTACTACAAAAGCTCCTACAAAGGGATCCTTCAATTTAACATTACCTTTTAAGTTAAAATGTAGTGTTGAAATTAGGACTTCATCTCCTTTTTTGAATTCAAATTATTTATGAGATTTATCGCACCTTTTCTTTTAATATTCAAATACTTTTTGGATGCATTCCTCTGCATGATTTCTAAACATTTGTTCAATATGAGTAAAGGATTTAGTACCAGGGTGTATATCTAACCTTGGTAATTTATTTAAATGATTTACTGGGGTATTTGGTACATATCCCAGCCAGAGTTCAAATGGTTTTTTCTCAGTTACAGAATGAGTTGTGCTATTATAAGCAAATTCAAGGCCAGGAATTAATGTTACCCAGTCATGTGTGAATTTCTCATTGTCTTTGTATTCAAATCCAAAGGCACAATATCTTCTGATCATATCTTCTAGAGTCTGTATCATTTTCTCAGCCAGCCCATCAGTTTATGGATGGTATAATGTAGACAATTTCAATTGACAACCTGATACTTCCATAAAAGATGTCCAGAACTCTGAAGTAAATTTAGGGTCTTGGTCAGAGATTATGGCTTTGAGGAAACCAGCAGTATTCATCATTTTAGTCCACCATAGTAATGCCAAGTCTTTTGCAGATACCTCTTTATGGGTAGAGATAAATTTACACATTTTTGTTAATCTGTCTACAATTACCCAGAAAAAATTGAAACTTTCTTTTCCTGCTAATGGAAAGCCAATGAAAAAATCCATGTTTATAATTTCCCATGGAGCTTTTGGTTGCTCTATTTTTTGTAATAACCCAGCTCTCTTCCCAGTTAATCTTTTAGATTTCTGACAAGAGTCACATTTTTCAATGTATTTTTGTACATCTTCCTTCATGTTAATCCACCAGGTAGTATTTTTAACTCTGGTTAATGTTTTGTTAAAATCAAAATGACCATCTAAGATGTCATCATGACAAGTACTCAACATTAAATATTTTATAGAGGGTGGTATAAATATTACATTACTTAGCTCTTTTCTGTAATATATATATCCATCTTCAATTTACAGTTTACCTTTTTCCAATGCATTTTTATACTTTGGAGGCAAGGTTTTAATTAATGCACTCATAAAGGCATTAGTTGGATAATTTAAAATGGTAGATAATTTAGAAAAATATCTATTAGATGAATAATTTTCAAATATAGTTTGCATAAATTCTTCCTCTAAATCCACTATATAAATCCCAAATATATGTATAACCTCATTTTCAGGTACATAATCTGGGTTGTCAGCATCATTTGGCAAAGGGCTTCTGGATAATAAATCCACATTAGAATGCAATTTTCCTGCTCTATGAGTGATTGTGATTCTTCTTCTGTACTCTTTTACAGCTAGTTGCCATCTAAACATGTGCCTATTAGGTGTTTTCATGTTTACTAATGATTTTTCTGCACTGCAATCTGTTATTAATTCAAACTTCTGGTCTTCCAGATAATAATGAAGTTTCTCCAAGGCCCACACAACGGCTAAACATTCCAGTTGGGTGGCACCATACTTTAATTCTGTCGTTCTTAAGGTTCTGGATATATAACAGATAACTATTTCAGATAATTTTACATTTATTATCTGTTTCTGCTGTAAGGCAGCACCTAGCCCTGTGAAGCTTGCATCAGTCTACAAGATAAAAGGTAGGTTAAAATCTTGCAGTCCCAATATTGGAGCTGACATCAAAAATTCCTTCAATTTATCAAAGGCATTTTGTCTTTCATTATTCAAAATGAAAGCTTCATTTTTCCTGATTAATGTTGTTAAAGGGGCTGCAATAAATTGGTAGTTTTTAATATACTGCCTATAATATCCACACATACCTAAAAAACTTTGAACATCTTTTACATTCTTAGGTATACTAATGTTTCTTATTGCTGCCACTTTGTTCTGGTCAACAAAAATTTGTAATCCAGATACAACATGTCCAAGTACTTTCAAGGATTGAAACCCAAACTTACATTTCTTTAATGCAATTGTCATATTAATTTCATCCATTTTATGAAATACTCTTTTCAGGTGATTTAAATGCTCATCATATGTTTTTGAAAACACTATGATGTCATCAATATAAACCAAAAGCCATCCTTCAACCATTTCCTGATGAAAAATACTATCCATCAATTTTTGGAAGACTGAAGGCATATTCACTGGGCCAGAAGGCAATCTCTCATATTTATAAATCCCCATGTGTGTGATTATGAGTAAGAAATTCTGAGAATTCTTTTCCACAAGAATCTGGTGGTAGCCTTTGTTTCCATCTAGACAGGAAATATATTTTGCTCTTGTAAGGTAGCATGGATAGAAGCTATCCTTGGTAGAGGGTAAATATCATCCACAGTGAATGTATTCAGAGCTCTGTAATCACCACATAATTTTGCCTTATCCTTTTCATATGAGATAAAAACAGGTGAAATAACATAATATTTAGGTGTTGTGTCCACTTTTTCAACAATACCCATTTCTAACAACATTTTACTGTTATCTTCAATGTCTTTCCTTTTTGCAGGAGAAGCTAGGTAAGGCCTCTTTTTCAAGCTGCCAGGAATATTATACAAATCAAAACTTAAAGAGATTTTCATCTCATGGTCTTTGACCAATCCTATTTCATTTGAGCCATGAGAAAATTCCATATGATAATATTTTATTAATCTCAAAATATTATTTTCCTCAATTTTTGGGAGTTGAGGACTGAAAGAGGCTTTTTGGATTTCAGTTTTCAATTCTACCACTTCAGAGGTGGTTCTTCCACCTTGCAGTTGTTCTTCCTTAGAAGAAATGAAATAAACTGAATTTTCAGAGCAAATATTGAATTTTCTTTTCCCATTTATGCCTATAGTGAAGCAACTATTTGCAGGATCTAGTTTGATGCCAAATTTAGTCAATAAGTCATTGCCAATAATAAACTAATCACTAAAATAAATATTATCCATTAACATAAATTCACACACTGCTCTTACATATCCATCATGATATTTAAAGAATACACCAGTTTTGTATTTGCCAATTTGATTTAATACTGAACCAAAACCCCTCCAGTTCTTTGCCTGTACAGGTTCTAGTTTTTCCTTATACTTACTATCTAGTTTCATTAAAGTGTTAATAGAAACTACACTACCTGCAGCCCCAGTGTCAAGAATGGCATTCATTTCTTTTCCACATATAATATCAGGCACTCTAATATGTGTGATTTTGTAAGTATCATGAGATACATCTTTGATAATTTCAGCTTCTTCAATGGATGTTAACGATGTATCTGTATGAGGTATTTCATTATTCAGGAACATAATATCCTGTTCTAATACATATATCTCATTTTCATCATCACTGTAAGAAATTTTACTTTTACAATCCTCACTAGATTCCTCCTTTTTATCTTCATGATTACTTTGTTCAGAATCTTATGAGTTTTAAATAACACTTATTCTTTTATTACAAGTATGACCTTTAGCCCAAGGCTCATTACATTTGTAGCAAGTGTTATTTTCTTGACTTTTAGGGACAAGGGGAGCTGAAGGTTTTTTCTTCTCCACTAGTAACTTATTTGTAGTAGTTTTTAATACCTCAACACCTAGCTTGTAATTATTATACCTGGTTTCATATTTGTGGTTCAATAATATTTCATTGCATATATTAATAAACCCAGAAGTATATCTGATGGTTTCAGTTCTAGCTACAATAATGTCTCTGATTGATATAGGCAATTTATATATTATTTTTCTCTTTTCACTCATCATAATCCATTTTTGGATCCATGGCTTTCAGGATTTTTCTTAAATTCATTAAAAATACCATGGGTTTATCTCCAGAATTTGGATTATATCTGGCTTTTTCATACAATCTTTTTTGAGTGATTTTAAATTTTGGGCCACCAAATTGCCTTTCAATTTGTGCCTTCCATTCATTCCAGGAGTAGTTAATTCCCTCACTCAATACAGATTCAAACCATAATAAGTCCACATCTGTAAATAAAGATATCAATTTTGATGTAATTTCTTCATCAGGTAATTTGAATAAAAATTTTAAGTTATCAATTCTCTGAATGAATTGTTGCCAATCAGATTTTGAATCCCCATCAAAAGAAGGGTACTTATCTAACTTAGGCAAGCTCTTTTGGTTAGTTTTTGCTTCCCTAACCTGAGGAATATTGAGTAATTCACTTAATTTAGAAAGATGATCATTTATTTTATCCTTTAATGATTTTATATTCTCAGAGCCCATGACACTATGCTCATGTTCAATTATTAGTTTATTGTCTGAGTGTTTCATAAAACTGATACTATTTCCTTATAAGAGCTATTATCTTTTACTTTATCAGTATTTTTCAAAATGTTATATACTTCAATTTCTACTCTTTGTAACCTATCTTTTATTACAGGTATATGAGTTAAGGTATCATTCACATTTGAAAAATACAATTTTAAACATCCCTCTATGGTTGCCATAATATTCTGAGAATTTTCCAATTTATTTTCCAAATTCTTAATCTCAGAGTTTAATCTTTTATTTTCATTGATTAATTCATTATTTGAATTCTCAATAATTTTTAACCTATTGGCTGTTGTACTCAATGATTGTGTGAGGTTTAATAATACACTTTCTGTATTATTGTTTGACTCTCTGGAGAATTCTTCCAATTTTTCAATTCTTAATAATTTACTAATTATTTTTGATTCCATTGGATTTTCTTTTAGAAAATATTCAATTTTTCTGTGTCCAATTCAGAAGAATCATCATCAGGTTCAAGATTTAATTCATTTGGTTCCATTTTTATATTAATAGCATTATCCTGGTGATCAATAAAACTATGTACATTGTCATCATTTAAAGACAAGTTTAACATGTTATTTTCAAATCCTTATCAATTATATCCAATAACTCTCTATCAATTTCATTACCTATGTTTAATTCATTGTTAGGATTAAATAATTGATCCTGAGAAGATGGATGACTCACCAAGGTCTTATTCCATTTCCCCTGTAAGTGTGACTGCTGGAGCCCTGCTGTTTAGGGTTGTTGTAGTTTTGGGCGTACCCGTCTCACTTCCATTTGCTTACAGTGATCTTTTTGTCCTCCTCTTGAGCTGGAGGTGTGGCTGTTGCATTGTTGGGTGCAACTGTTGTTGGTTGAGCCTTTATTTCCATTAGAGCTTGATTGACTTCTTTGAAACCCTGAGCTTCTCTTTTCTCCAGATTGGTTATCTGGTCTACTATGTTGTTGACTCTTATTGTTAAGGTGTTGAGTAGAGTGGATAGGGAGTGAATTTGTTCTTGTTAGGTATTTCCAGTTTTCTTTATTGATACCTGTTTTAGCAGTTTTTTCCTTTCCTCCAGAGACATTTGTGAAGTTTTTCTGTTTGTGGGAGAATCCTGTACCTCCATTTGAATGTCCTGTAACAGGTATTTCAGCTCTAGGTCTTAAGCTATAAGTTTTTGCCTTATTACTCACAATATAATTTTGTCACACATTTTTACTTGGAATTTAATCAAAGAATTGAAATTTGGGATCTTAAAACTTCAAAAGGACTTTAATAAGTATTTATAAATACCACTGAAGAAAATTTTATTGCTTAATTGTAGGTATTAAGTGAATTTATTAGTGCCAAAAGTCAAATATGCTTTTATGTGGTCACTTGATTTAACTGGTCTAAAATATGTAACTGTGTTTTGTTATTTAAAAAGAAAATCTGTCAGAAAGATTCTTTCTAAATATTAAATGAATTTTATAGAACAATAAAAAGGGTTTAAGAATCCTGTTAAAAGAAAACAATTAATCAGTTTTTATTAACTGGTTTATTATCTGCAAAGATCACAAATTTAATTGGTCTATTGAAAGACTCCCACTAATAAAAATTTTATGTTAAATTAGTGGTAGAATTGTTGATTCAATATTACAATTTTATAGAACAGGGCTTCTTTTTCTGAAATCACTATATAAGTTACCCCAACCTGTTGTAATTATCCAAATATTTCCATAGGGATTTTATTTACTTGTAGCCTCTTTTTGAATTTTTACCTACTGGAAGATAACCAATGGAATTCTTGAGGAAAGGCCCCCAATAATCAGGCTGAGGTCAAGTACAGAGAGGTGAACTAGCTTGAATGGTCAGTTGTCTAGAATATTTATATGTTCTTATATGAATACTTTAGTACAAGTACAATAAGTATTAAAATATAACTCAATATAAGGGTCTCAGTAATTTTAATCTCACTAATTATATATGGCTTACATTCTTATAGTTTGTAGAAAAATGGATTTAATAAATTCAGATACTATTCAAAGAATTTATAAGTACTTTTGATATGTATTGTAATTGTATTGGTTATATGTTTTAATTGTAATGATAAAGAATGTAGAAAACAAGACCAAAAACCCCCTCTTTTTATACACAATTACTTCCCCAAAGAGCCTTTTAATTTAGCAGCTATATACAGAGTTAATGATGCCTCATTCAAGCTAATAGAAATTTACAGCAACACAAAGAGTGACAAGGAACATAATTAGAATGATATCAACCTCCAAAATCCTGTAGTAATAGGGATAATCAATCAAAAATAAAGAATAAGAAAAAAAGCGAGTATATGAGTATTATACATTAAAACAAAAGACTAAAAAGGGAAAATTAAGAGTAGTTATTTCTTAATAATAAAGGATATTAACAGTAGAAATGTTGGGGTTAATCATGAAACTATACTACTTGAAATTCCCATTTAAAAATAACCAAATTTGACCGAGAAACCACTCAAAAACCCAAAAAAGGGTGTGAGATGTGGGGTAACTACATGCAGTCCTTGGAAGGCGCTTGCACAGCTAAATCCTTGACTAAATTAGGCAAATTTAAGCGTGGTAGTGAATTAAAGCACCAAGATTGGGGTTATTAATGAAATTAGTGCATATAAAGAGGGTCAATGCATTTATAATTAAGCTAGGACACTAAATAAGCGCCTGTTGCCTATTTTAGTGTGTTTCCCTACAGTGGGCGTAGAATGTGGGGTAATTATAGTGTGAAAAAGATAACTTTGCTGTAAGTGAAGCTATTCACACAGGAAAAATGCAGGCAGTATGTGGCCAGTACACAGAAGCCATTTCTGGCATAAAAAACACCAAATTTGAAAAGTGTTATTTTTATGCATTTGAGTATCCAAATCAATAGTCCTAATTAATACAAATTGATCTGTTAAAGCGCATTTTTAATATTATTAAATTTATAGTGCATATAATCAACTTTTAAGTGATTTAAAGCGCATTTCTTGTTTTTTACATAAAACAATGAAAACAACAGCTTTAAGTCTTCTTAAAAATTAAGTAGCCTTATATTTAAGGCTCTTTAGATTACCCTAACATATTCCAACTTACTATTAAGTACATAAAACTTATAAAAAGTGGATATATGCATGTATATAAGGTGTTATAATGGTATATTTTGTATATTATCATAAATTTACTTATGTATACTATTTGTGTACTCTACTTTATTGCTCCCATGTGTAGTCCATGTGTTTAACATAAATTATAAGTACTTTTTACTCAGTCCTGGGGATATCAAGGCTGAAAATTTATGTTTCAATTTTCAGCTTTATCTAACATTTTTATCCTCAATCTTTCATAACCACATCATGGACAACTTTCTGGATGTTCCAGACTCCCTAACTTTCTGTGCACTCCCATCCTATCTATTCATTTCCATTCAAACCCCCTCCCCATCTCATCTGTTTTTTCTTTACCTTTTCCTCTTCAAATATCTCAACATGCCCCATCATCATAGATCTTCTCAAATGCAGCCTTCCCCCAGTTGTTCTTCAAATCTCATTACTCCCTCTTTCCCCCACTCAACTGAGAAATCAAAGAATGTTCAACTAAAAAAAGATGAGCATCTCATACTTATCAACTGGCTGAAAATAAAAACTAATTATGATTCTTGTTTTGATACTGAGAACACAACTAAAATAGGATGGCCCCCTGCATCAAAAGTTGATGGTTATCATCTAATTGAAAATGAATTACCAAATAAGACAAAGGGAAGGATTGATCTTTTGCCTAAAAAAATTTCTGAATGTTTCAAGAATTACCAAGCAAAATAAAAGATGGCAAATACTCTTTCATTTTCTACTGGTTTTGGTATTACTGACATTGATATCAGTAAGTGCATAAAATCCATAGATGATAAAATTGAATCTCCATGTCCATAATTTAAAGTGTTGGATGCTATTTTTGGAGAGAAAGCTGATTTTAATCCTACAAACATTTTGGATGGTGAAGATGCTATATTTAAACATGATGTCAAATCAAATCCTTTCCCATCCTCTTCCTCCAATCTAGCCTCCCCTATTCTAAATTCAACAAATCTAGATAGATTTACAGTAGATCCTTATGGTGATATAAACCAACATGATCCCACTCCAGTAAGTTTTTATTTCTGGTCTAGTTGTTTTATTCTTTTTAGTTATAAAAAGGCTAATGAAAAAACCCAGGATCCTCAAACATGTGAGTCTGAAGCTAGCATCAATGATGAAGAGGAAAATGTTACCTCCAAAAAAGGTAAAGACCATCAACTACTTTGAATTTCAACAGTCAAAGAAAGTGAAACCAAGATAGTTTTTTCCAAACCCCTTTTTCTTCCATTGATGATTTTCTGAAGAAACCTGAATCTGGTAAGTAATAGCATACCTCATAATAACTAAGTGAGCTTTTATTTTCTTTTGTAAATATTCCTTTTCAATCTAGATAGAATTGAAGTTTCAAGATATACTCTCAAATTTCAAAAGAAAAAATATGAGCTGTCTTTATAAAGCGATGATAGGGCACAAGACTTGGAGGAGAAGAAATTTGAGCTTTTTTTAAAGAGGTATGAGAGGGCACATGACTTGGAGGAGAAGAGTTCAAGATAAAGAAAGGTGAGAAGGCTCTTGAGTACAATTTACTATTGGATCAAATGAAACTCAAGTATCAACTTGAAGATGGTTAAAAAAAGAAAGATTTCTTGAGAGAATGTGTCAAAGCTAATAAATCTATTGAGGAAATCGAACACTTAATGAAAATGTTTGATAACTAGTTTTTTTATTTTTTTTAAAAGGTTTTCTTGATAGAATGCATTAAAGCTAATAATAAATCTATGGCACACACTCCTCACTGATATTTGAAACATTTTGTAGCAAAATTTTAGATTATTTGTTTGTTTGTTTAAATTAATTTTGGTTTATTTCTTTTTAGTTATAATTTCATATGTGCTGATTTTTTAAAGGTCTTGATTCTAGATGATTTTTTTTTTGCAAAAATTTGAAAAACTCATACATTTTTTCTTCTTTACATTCAAATCATTATATTAACTTTTATAAATACAGCTCAGTCAACAAAACTCTATATCTGTTTTAAAAATTTGAAAATACCCTCCCTTTCACTTTATAGAAGCAAGGGGTGGGTATCACTAAAAATTTTCTAAGTCATCAATTTCACATGTCAGATTTGAAACTTTGGCAATACCTTCCCCTGCATTTTGTTGAAGTAAGGGGTGAAAATCACCAAAATTTAATATAGTTCCATAAAATAATAAATAAATAAATAAAATATATCAAATTTACTAGTTTTAAAGTAATGAAAACTCCTCAAGCCAGAATGTGGACCAAGTCTAGAAACTAAGTTTAGGACTTTCCACAGGTATAGTCAAGATGAACCCCTTGAAACAAATTAATATTATCATGATTACCTTTTTTACAACACAAGGTTGTTGGCCCATTAATTTGGTTTAGTAAATTTTAATATCAGATTTAATTATTAAAAATTTATGAAAGAATAAAAAATATTTGATTACTTTACTAATCCCCATAATTTTTAGATCTGTTAAAGTTTTATTAAATTTATAACTTTTATCTTTATTTTTTACCTTTTTGATTTGTTGAATTAGTTTTTGACTAATTTGGAAGGAGCAGCCAAAATGAGTAAAGTCGTGACAAGATTCCAAACCAGGGGGCACTTTTTTTGTTTGGTGATTATCCTTAGAAGAGTTCCAAATTGTTTGATCACACCATTTCCCAAACCAAAATTAATCATGCAATGATGTTCTGGAAAATTTAAGCCATGTACTTTAATTTTAGCTGGAGATGGTATTGGTCGGCCAGTTATCAGATTGATATATGAGAAAATTCCAAAAGTAAAATCATTGTCTTCATTCCTATGAATATGAATCATATTGTGGAATCCTGAATGAGTAATAATAACATTTGAAAATAAAATATATTGGTTGCTAATTTCTTCCCATTCCAGGTCACACCAATTCAGTATTTCAACTTTGGTAGAAATTTTATGATTCTTTTCAAAAGCTTTATTGAGGGGGTTTTTGAGGCAAAGAGCAATAAAAGTATTGAAAGAAGGTAAGGTGTCCCATAAGTTAAAATCAGCATCTTTTTAAGCTTTAGATGAATTTTTAAGTAAAGAATAGATGCCTATGAAAATAAAATGAGTGAAATTATTTTAAGAATGAAACATATATTATCAGACATACCAAGAGAATAGCCTTTAACAAATCATTGTCTCCAACCAAATCCTATCATAATACCACCCAACAAATTTGTATTCCTTATTAGTAAGCAAACCAAAGCCATTTGATATAGTGTTATTATGAGATCTCATAGTTGATTAAAGGTTTCATCTTTTGAACCATTAAAAATGGTTTTCATAAATAAATTGAGGTTTAAAAGAATTACTGATAACAGCTTTGATTTCATCATCTCCTGATTTGGTTAAATATATTAAATCTTCTGGTAACCATTTTGGATAAGAATTTTTTTGATCGACTCTAGTTTTATAGCACTCAATATTTGATATATGGTCAAATAAGAAGTCCAAATTAATTTTCTTTTTTAAATTTCTTTTATTCTGCTGATTTTGAACATCATTATTATTTTGATTATTTGGATGATGATTGAAATGAAGTTGAATTTGTAAAAGATGATAAAGATGATAAAGAGGATGATGATAGAGAATTAAGAGGTGATTCTGATGAAATAGACATTTTTTTCACTGAAAAAAAACATTTGTGTCAAAAACCAAAAAAATAAATTTAAAAAAAAAAAAAATTCACAAAATTTAGTTTGTTTATTCAACCTCAAGAATTTTGCTGATAAAAATTAATCCAAAAAATTGTTTTTTAAAAAGAAATCAATTATTAAAACTGACCTTGAAAAAAAATTGAAAAAAAATAAAATAAAATAAAAACAAGCATGAGTGAAATTTTTTCCCAAAACAATGAATTTTAAAGTTATTTGGTGTTATATATACCAACTTAAGTCCTGGAAAAATATGATAAAAATAAATTATAATCAAAAATTTAAACCAAAAAAAAAATTGTATCAGAAAAATTATTATTCCCAAAAAAAAATAATTCAAAATTATAAACACACCAAATTTATTTTTGAATTAGTTTGAACTGTAAAATTTTTTCTATAAAATTCTGTAAAAAAAAATGATGTTATTAAAAATAATTAAAATTATCTTTTACAAACTGCCATATTACCCCTCCATGTCTGCCTCATTTTGCTTTTTTTTGTTGTCTTCAACCCCCCCTCCCTTTCCTTGATCTCCTCAAGACCCCCTTACCCCCCTTTTCCCACCTTGAGGCACCTTTTTCCCCCCTTTACCCCCTTTATCAATACCCCCCCCTACCTTTACCCCTCTTTCTTTCCTCCTCCCCATAGGTATATACCTAAACAAATTGCTAAGAATTTCTTTTAGGGATTAAAGGGGGGAGGAGCCAAGGAAAGAGGGGAGGGGGGGGAAAGGAATAAGGGGGTAGGGGTGGGGGAGGGGAGAGGGGGATGAGGGGGGGGAGAGAGGGGTGAGGTAGCCTAAAGTGGGGGAAAGCAAGTAAAGGGGGGGTATAGGGGTCCTAAAGAGGACAAAAAAATGAACAAATAAAGGGGATAAAAGGGGGAGAAAGGTGAGGAAAGGTGAGGAATGAGGGGTGAGGAAGAGAATAAGGGGGGAAAGGGGGGATTGAGGCAGTCAAGAAGGGGGAAAAGGAGGGAAAAAGAGCAGGACAAGAGAGAAAAGAGGGAGAAAAAAAATTAGTTTAACCTTGAAAAAAATAATTGAAGTATTTACAAATTAAATAAAAAAAACAAAAAAAAGAAAAAGAAAAAACATGATTAGCAAATAAAAAATCAATAAAAATGAGAAAAATGACTTCCCTGGTGAGATAGTTAAAAAAATGCAACCAAAATATTTGAGGGATGTTTGAGGAGAGGAGGAAAATGATATGAGTGAAGAATTAAGAAAAGAAACACTGTAAAAATCAGTGATTTCAGAAAATATGCGATTTCATGTTGAGCTGGTGAAAGAAAACCAATGAGCCATCCAAAAACAAGATATTCATCATAAATTCCGAATAAAAAAAATGAACATTCAACAAACAAAAATACCACCCCAACTGAATAAAGTATACAAAGTGGACATTTGGAGAGTATGAAATAAAAAAACTAAAAGGGTTGTGTATCAAAATGGTGGAGGGTGATTGGCATAATGAGAGATTGTATGCCGGTGTGGTAGTCTAAAGTTTAGTACGGCACCTAAATACATAAATGGAGTTATTACGACGTAAAGATTGACAATGTTATAATTTTAAAAAGGGTTTTATTTAATTTATTTGAGTTTTAAATATGAAGAAACTGGTTAAAAGAGAATTCCTACGCGGAAACAACTTATTTTACAGAGAAAAATTATTTTTACGGTCTGAAAAATTTATAAGTATCAAGTGGAGTCACTCAAGAACCTTGGGAAATTTTCCCAGAATTTTTACTATTTTTCTTTTATTTTTAAATGAATTTTAAAGTTTTATAGAAATTTTTACGTTTTTAGAGAATACTTAACTTTGATGAATTTTCACGGGGTGATTAGAGCTGCGCAGTCTACGAAAATTAGTCAGCAATGTAAAGGGGAAGTGGTTCTATCATTTGTAATTTTTCTAGATTTTCTATTATAGTTTTAAAGGTTCTAATTGAGTCCAGAGGTCCGGACAGACTCGGCTTGGACTCCGGACGTACTCCGTTTGGACTCCGTACGGACTCCGTACGAGCTCCGTACGGGCTCCAGATTGACTCTGGGTGATCTCTGGGGGGGAAAACTTAGGCATGTGACTAGGTATACTTAAGAGTCTCTCAGACTCGAAATTGGGCATCATCATACAATCATCTTACAATTATCAGACAACATACAGCTTAATCTTTAACCACCATGGTCTCATTTTTTATTACTCAACAAATTAAATAAATTTGTAATACCCTTATAACTTTATATTTTATATATAAGATTTTAGAAATACTACTCAACAATTTAAATCACACTTCATACAGGGTATCTTTAGAAAGGTCTTCATCACTGGGACTTGATTATTGCTGTCTCATAAAAATTCAAATTATTATAAAAACATAAAAGTCAATCTTTTCAGATCTTTCACTGGTACACCTTAATTGTTGTTATCAGTATTTCTTTCTCAAAAGCCAATTTTATTTAAAAATCAATAAGAGTTAAATATTTTAGAGTTCCATTATTTTTATCAATCAGATCCAAGTAGACTGGTTAGCTTAGTGATTTAGAATTCCCATTTTGTTATTTTTATTGGAAGGACGGGGTTTTCAGCTAAATCCACACATCTCTTCCGGATTCTGCTACAGCAAGGCAACTGTAAGAGTTTACCTTACCATAGTTGGCGCCCAACATGGGGTTCGATTTCTCTAGCATTCTTTAAAGACTTATTTGGATCAAGAACGTTCTTAGCCTGCAAGAGGCTTATTTTCTGGAACTCTAATTGGATTTTTGTTATTTGCCTGCAAGAGGCTTGTTATTTTATCTATTGTTAACGCTTTTCATTACTTATTGGGATGTCTTCTTCAGCTGTTTCTTCTGGATCTCCTCAAACTATTACTCCCTCTGTTAGGATTGTTTCTTGGGATGGCTCAAAGTTTGATGGGGAGGAGGTTAAATGGTTCATTAGCAGGTATGAAGCTGCTGCTGCTGTTGATGGTGCTTCTCATGTGGATGTCACCGGACGACCTACGCACAAGGTTGAGGATGTTCCTGTAAGTGAGATGAGGGATTTTAGAAACTCCTTCGAAGCACAGAGGAATGATTCGAGGAAATGATTGGAAGGTCACTCGAAGTAATAGCTATAGGTTCGAGGTTTGATCGAGAAGAATTATAAACTAGTTCCAAGGTAATAATAATTCTTAAAATCTCACGAAGGGTTGGAAACTCAATAATCAAAGATTTAGGATTTAGAAATGAATATTGAGAAGGTAAAAGAAAGATACAATAACAATGATTTAACTTTTAAGGATTTACCACTATTAATGTAAATACGATATTATAATTTAATTCTAAGGAATATCGAACCAAATACCCAACTCCTTTTATATCCTTTTTTCCTCCTCGCATTGACCTCCCTTCCATCGCAGCATTCCCATTCCATTGACCATTACTAACATACACTTAGACCCTCTCCACTAAATATCCATCCATGCTCAATTTACCCCTTTTAATTAATTAACAAAACTTTAATAAAAAAAACTACTACTATACTATTTTGTTGATCCTAGCGCTGTTCGTCGCTTATTGAAAAGGACTAAGGTACCCTATTGGGAGATTGACTAATTTAGATTTAGAGTTTAGGCTAGCGCAGTTAAATAGTAAGTACACAAAGGATAATCGCAGTTGCTATGGAGAATTGCTTTCTGCGCTTCGAGTATAGATTTAGGACTCGATATTATTAATTTATTGAGTTAATTTCGCTTCGAGTGTCACGTGGCGCGTGACAGATGCCTGGGTATAAAAAACGCGAACTCCGTTGAGCTTGAACCATCTTCCCACACTAATTTCCCTTGTCTAATACTTTTTCCCTCATCTCTCAATTATTTATTTTATAATGAACTGCCCTACTCCCACACCCACGCCTCCACACCCTAAAGCGGATGGGGGAATAATCACACGACAGTTTTCACAGACTTGCACGGCTTGTGAAAGCATGGAATATTTCTGTGTCGAAAGTACGGCGACTCGAGGCCCTCGCCAGAAATGCGAGTTTTGCCGTTGGCGGCAAGTGGCGTGCGATGCGTTGACAAAGAACGCGGAAATCGAAAAACGATTTACAAAAACAAAATTTTGGGTAGTTCCGAAGACCAAAGAGGTGGTCGAAGACATTTGGGATGTCTCGATCGAAGATGAACAATCGGTGGGGGAAAATGATAAGGAGATGAACAACGAGATCTCAACCTGGGTAACTCAGGCCACGAGTTCGAAGCGAGGTGTCGAGGAAGAGGTCGATGAATTGGTGGAGGAGGATGAAGATGAAGTCCCTGTTCCAGGGCGGGCACCCAAGAAACGTCGGGTGGTCGTCGAGGACGATGAGGAAGAGAGAGAGGTAGAAGTCAAAGTGGCGCCCAGGTTATTTCTGGAGCCTGATCCCATCTTCGAGGTAAGTTTTAATTGTTTTATTTCAAGGATGAAGTTACTGATGAGTCTTCTTTTAGACATCGAATAACCTGGAAGAGCCAATTGCGGAGCCTGCGCCAGTTATACCAACTGAGGCAAACCCTCCAGCCACAGAAGTAGTTGAAGAGCCCGAAGACACCCTGGACCAGGTGTGGTCGAAGAAACCTCGTCAAGGTCGACGAGTAAGGTTCGCGGAAGAACTATGTGGGGAGGTCGACGCTATTATTGACGCTGCTTCCTTCGACGTGGCGGAGGAGCTCTTGGAGATTGGAGAGGTGGTTCCGGTAGGAGAGGAGGAGGTATTTGATAAATGCAGGAAGGAGATAAGGGTAGTTTTGGAGAAAATGAAAAGATTGGTTCGAGAAAAATTAAAAGAAAAAATTTGAAAAGAAAAGGAGATGGAAAGAAGTAGAAAAAAAAAAATTGTATTTTAGTTTTATTTTATTTTTATTTTATTTTATTATTAGTATTATTTTTTTTTATTGTAGGTGAATGTTGTTAATTTTAAAATATTTGAGAGAGAGAAACAGAAGAGAAAAAAAAAGAAAAAGAAGTTTTTAAATAAAAAATTTTAGAATTTGAAAGAAGAATTTTAAAGAAAGAAAAAAGGTTGTTTTAATTGAAGGAAGTTTTAGTGTTTTTAAAAGGAAAATTTTTATGTAAGAAAAGAGAGAGAAAAAAAAACGGTTTTGTGATTGAGATGAGTTTGTTAAATTGAGGATTTTAATTTTTTTTTTTTTTTTTTTTTTTTTTTTTTTTTTTAAGAAATTTTAGTTTGAAAAAGAGGAGAAAGAAAAGAAAAAAACAAAGTGTAGAATTAAAGAGAGTTTGAAAAGAAGATTTATTTGTTTCGAAGAATTATTATAGGGAGATTCAGGGGTTGAAGTTAAGTTCAAGGAAATGGTCGTGCCATACAGGATTTGATGATTCGAAGGAAAGAAAGTCTTTAAAAGAGAGAATAAATTTTTTGAAAGAGAAATTTTTGAAGAGAATTTTAAATTTAAGAAAAGAATGTATTTAAAGAATTAAAAAAAAGAAAAGAAAGAAAATATTTAGAGAGATTTATGAGTTTTTTATTTTATTTTATTATTTATGTTTATTCTATTTTATTTTTATTTTATTTTATTTTATTTTATTTTATTTTATTTTATTTTATTTAATTTAATTTTATTTAATTTTAATTTTAATTTTGATTTTATTTTATTTTATTTTATTGTATTTAATTTTAATTTTGATTTTATTTTTAGTTGGTTTTGGAGGAAATTTTATAGAAAGAGAAGAAAGAAAAAGAAGAGAGAAAAAAAAGAAAACAAGGCTAAGAAATTTAAGAGGTGTTTTAGATTTTAAAGAAAGAAAGAAAAGAAAAGAAAATTTTAAATAAAGAAATTTTAAGGTTTTGGTTTTAAAGGATATTTCGAATGAAAAGATTTTAGGAGTTCAGGAGCGTTGGAAACATTGATGGCTGGTTCCCAGGATGTTTTGTCTGAGTCATTGAGGAAGCCTTCCCATTCCACGAGGTATTGAAGTTTCCCCTTGCTTATTCTTGAATCAAGGATATGACTTACTTCCCACTCTAGATGATCTTCTACTTCGACCGGTTCCGGAGGGGGTTGGTTCTTGCCCGGGTATATTTCTCGAGCCAGTTCCAGGAGAGATACATGGAAAACAGGGTGAATCGCCTGCCATTTAGGAGGTAACTTGAGTCGAAATGCAGTTTTAGAGACTTCAGTGTCGATTTCGAATGGTCCCAAGCGCTTTTCAGCCAGTTTCTTTGATGGTCTTGTTGTTCGGATGTTTCGTGCATTGAGCCATACTTTGTCGCCTGGTTTAAAGGAAGGAGCAGATTGTCGATGTTTGTCGGCCTGTTCCTTGTATCTTCGAATCGCTGATTCCAAATTTGTTTTAAGTTCTTCTTGGAGTCATGATATAGTTCGAAGATAATGTTCCGCAGGATGATTAGTTCCTACATGAATTGAGTTGAATCGAGGATGTCGTCCATAAATGGTTTCGAAGGGAGATTGTCGTGTCAAAGAATGAGTCGAGTTATTATAAGCAAATTCAGCCAATGGTAGCCATGTGGTCCAATCGTCTTGTTGGTAACTGACATACATTCAAAGATATTGTTCGAGGATTTGGTTAACTCTTTCTGTTTGACCATCGGTTTCCGGGTGATAGGCCGTGGAGAGATTCCTCGTGATATTGAGTTGTCAACACAGTTGGGTCCAGAATGTGGATACAAACAATGAGCCTCTATCTGAAATAATATCATTTGGTAAGCCGTGTTTAGAAAATACATATTCTAGAAACAATTTTGACAAATCTTCTGCTGTAGAAGTAGTAGTGGTTTTAATAAAAATAGACATTTTTGAAAATCTATCTACTATTACTAATATAGCATCAAAATCATTAGAAATAGGAAGTTGAGAAATGAAATCCATCGATAAAGATTCCCAAGGTTTAGAGGGAATAGGAAGTGGTTGAAGCAACCCATGCTTCCGGTGACGGGGAGCCTTATTCCTATTACATTCGTAACAAGCTTTTATATAGGCCTTGATTTCCTTGGTCATACCTGGCCAGAAGAAATCCCTCGCTATTAACTGGTAGGTTTTATCAACCCCAAAATGACCAGCTAACGGAGAATCATGTCGACTATTGAAAATCCATAATTTTATCTCATTGTTGTCGGGTATTACTACTCTACCTTCAAAGACTAATAGACCTGATTCAATACTAAATCTTTTGGCCCCTTGCTTCGAGAGTATTTTGTCTTTTAACCCTAAACAATAATCATCCCTCGACTGAGCTTCGAGGATGTTGGATAGTGGATTTCGAAAAGATTGAATTGTCATCAAATTAAGTTGATGAGTCGTTAACATTGATTCGTTGAAGATTGATTGCACATTTGCTGGGTTCTTGTCAGCAAATGCGTCCCCCCGCTGTGGGTAAACGTCGTCCCGACGTGACAAGATATCTGGGACAATGCAGTTTTTTCCTGGGTGATAGGAAATAGAGAAAGAAAATTCAGACAAAAATTCAGCCCACCTGGCTTGACGCCTGGTTAACACTTTAGAAGACATGAAGTATTTCAAAGCATTGTGATCTGTTAAGATTTGAAAAGGACTATCTAGGCTGAGAAGAAAAGAACACCATTTTTTAAGACAATGGATAATAGCTAAAAGCTCTTTGTCATGAATTTCGTAATTTAATTCCGCGGCTATGAGTTTGCGTGACTCAAAAGCAACAGGATGAAACAAATTTGTTTCAGCATTTAATTGGGAGATGACTCCTGCAATAGCATAATCGCTCGCATCTGTCTCAACTATTGTCGAGGCCGAAGGATCAAAATGCCGAAGAATTGGGGCTGTGGTGAACGCCGTTTTTAGTGCTTCGAATTCCTTTCGTGCTGTAGAAGTAAAAACAAAAGGAATATCTTTTCTAAGAAGAGAAGTAAGATTGGAAATAGTTTTAGCGTAATCTTTAATAAATCTTCTATAGAAGTTTGCAAAACCCAAAAATCCTTGGAGTGATTTAATGTTTTTGGGCTCAGGCCATTCCAGGATTTTCTGGACTTTTTTGTCATCCATGACTAAACCGTCAGTGGACAACGTAAAACCCAAAAAATCAATTGATTTGAGGTGGAATTCGCATTTATTATGCTTGGCGTAGAGACCATGATCTCGAAGACGATTTAGGACCTGTCGAACATGATGAATATGTTCATCCAGTGTTTTCGAGAATATTAAAATATCATCTAAATAGACGACTACAAATTGTTCAACAACATCTTGAAAGATATCATTAACAAAAGTTTGAAAAGTTGAAGGTGCGTTACATAATCCAAAAGGCATAACTAAATATTCAAAACTACCAAATCTAGTGCGCATTGCAGTCAGTGGTTCATGACCTTCCGCAATGCGAATAAGATTGTAAGCGCCTCTAAGATCAATTTTAGAAAAGAAATTAGCACCATTGAAAAGGGTAAGAAGTAATGAAATAGGAGGAACAGGATATGCATTCTTCTTTGTGACTGTGTTGAGCTTTCTATAGTCAACACACAACCTAAGACTACCGTCCTTCTTTTTTACAAAGAGGACTGGGGAGCCGGTTGGAGATTTACTGGCTCTGATGAAACCTTTGGCTACATTCTCTGCAATGTAGTCTCGAAGAACTTGAGATTTGTCCTTCGATAAAGAATAGACAGGACCTGCCGGAGGTACTGGGCCTATTAACTCTACTTGATGGTCGTAGGGTCGATGAGGTGGTAACTTATCGGCCTTGCGGATTGAGAAAACATCGAGGAAATGGTGGTAGATTTCTGGTAGAGTTGATTTGATGGCTTCAACGTTTATTTGGTCGTCCTCTTCATCTTCGAGAGAATCTGTCGAGGTGATACCTGTATTGAGAGAGCATAATTCGATTACTTCGAGGCAATTTAAATCCTCTTCGAGTGAAGTCATCGAGCTAGAAGGGTTAGCCAATTGCTCATTTAAAGAAGGTACAGATGCTTGCAAGTCATCTGGCAGAGATTTGTCCTCTAGCAGGACGTTGTCAGGTGGGTTGTTTAACTCCCTATTGACCTGCATTAAAGAATCAGAAATATACTTAGAGCGTGGGGTGATCAATCCCCTAGTCCAATCAATTTCGGGATTCCAATGCATTAAAAAGTCATGGCCAAGAATGGTATCGTCCATCCTTGGGGCGTCCAAGACTGATAATTCCCACTCAAAGGGGGGAAAATTTGGAAAGTTGAAAACCCATAAAACTTTCTTACTTACCCAATATTTGGGTTCCTCTGATTCGACCAAATAGATGGGAGTTCGATCGATATCTGTAAATGTTAGTTGAAGCTTCTCGGCAAAAGATAAACTAACAAAAGAAATTGAAGCTCCAGAGTCTATAAGACAACTGAAGGGGATATCCTCCTTAAAAAGAATGAATCTCAAGCGTTTTAAGGCAACTCCAGTCCTTAAGACATGGAGGTTCTGTGCACTGGGAGAGATAAGATAGTTTGCTTTGCACACAAGTAAACTATCTACTAGTTTTTTGACTTCGAACTAGTACCTTCTCTTTCCTTCAACTTTACACAGTCTTCCAACTTGTGCTTACCCCCACAATACATACATAACCCATTATCTGCTCTTCTCTTCCTCTCAGCTTCTTTAAGTTCCCCTTTAGGATCCAGTACTTTGCTGATATCGCCTGGGGTCGAGCCTTTTGGTCGAGGTTTATCCTTTCCCTTATTGGGTTTGGATTGAGTCGAGGAGGATTGATTTGGTCGTGGGTGTGAAGAAGGTCGCGATTTAAAATTTAGGCCTTGAGATTTGTTGGCATATCGACGATGTTGAAGTCGTCCTTGATAAACGCCGTCAAGTTCGAGGGTTCGATCCATTAAATCCGTTAAAGTAGTCATCTTCTGACCGTGAAGATTTAATTGATCCAGAATCCTCGAAGGAAGTCCTTTCTTGAAATGATACTTAAGGGCAGCATCATTCCAACCTACTCGAGTTTGAAGTGCTCTGAAGTTCGAGATATATTCAGAGGCTTTACCATTATCACTCATGCGAAGAAAATCAAGTTCAATTTCTGCGTTGTCCATTTCATTAGGGTCCCCAAACAACGTAAAAAGTTGGTCTTTGAACTTTTCCCAATTATTGATAAGTAAGTGGGTTTCTTTCGAAGAAAGCATGAGTAGATAAGGTTCGAACCATCTTTCTGCTTTCCCGGCTAGGAATGAAGAAGCGTAAACAACCTTTGATCGGTCGCTGTTAAAGGTTCGAGGGTCATTATGGAACAGTAGCTTGCAGGTTTGCAAGAAGGGTCCCAATCTGTCGGGCTGATCTCCGTCGAATTTGTCAGGGGATTTCATAGAAGGAGTTTTGAACTTAGATCCTTCTGAAGACATTGGATTTGAAAGGGTTTTCATAAAAAGTCTCATGAAATCTTCCAGAGAGTTAGATGGTCCCGGTTCTGAGGATTGGCCAGAAGGGTGATTGGCAGGGGCGGATGGCGCCTCATGCATTGTATCCTCTCCTTCTTCTTCATCACTAGAATCCTCAAAATCTTGTGGAATGTCTTCTACAGAATGAACTGAATGTTGCCGTTCCCTAAGGTCGAGTGGTTCCAAAGAGTGAGTGCGAGAAACAGACCTTGTGGCTGTTGGCCTGCCTCTAGCGCGAACTCTAGTAGTAGTGCCCGTAGGAGGAGTGCGTTGAACAGGTGCCATTTAGAATTTTAGAAGCACCTAAAAAGACGTAGTAGTGCAAAGAATGAGAACTACGGAGAATTAAATTATACTGTCACCAGACAACCTACGCACAAGGTCGAGGATGTTTCTGTAAGTGAGATGAGGGATTTTAGAAACTCCTTCGAAGCACAGAGGAATGATTCGAGGAAATGATTCGAAGGTCACTCGAAGTAATAGCTATAGGTTCGAGGTTCGATCGAGAAGAATTATAAACTAGTTCCAAGGTAATAATAATTCTTAAAATCTCACGAAGGGTTGGAAACTCAATAATCAAAGATTTAGGATTTAGAAATGAATATTGAGAAGGTAAAAGAAAGATACAATAACAATGATTTAACTTTTAAGGATTTACCACTATTAATGTAAATACGATATTATAATTTAATTCTAAGGAATATCGAACCAAATACCCAACTCCTTTAATATCCTTTGTTCCTCCTCGCATTGACCTCCCTTCCATCGCAGCATTCCCATTCCATTGACCATTACTAACATACACTTAGACCCTCTCCACTAAATATCCGTCCATGCTCAATTTACCCCTTTTAATTAATTAAAAAAACTTTAATAAAAAAAAAACTACTACTATACTATTTCGTTGATCCTAGCGCTGTGCGTCGCTTATTGAAAAGGACTAAGGTACCCTATTGGGAGATTGACTAATTTAGATTTAGAGTTTAGGCTAGCGCAGTTAAATAGTAAGTACACAAAGGAAAATCGCAGTTGCTATGGAGAATTGCTTTCTGCGCTTTGAGTATAGATTTAGGACTCGATATTATTGATTTATTGAGTTAATTTCGCTTCGAGTGTCACGTGGCGCGTGACAGTGGATATGGTGAAGCAAGTTAGGTTTTTTATTGCTGATAGGGAGGTAGAAAAAGAGGTTATTGCTATGCAGGCATTCAAGGACAAGGATTGGGTTAAGCTTTCTAAAACTATGGTTGATAGATGGGGTGTTAGGTTTACTATGATGGACCTCAATAAAATTGTTGGAGACTGGCAAGCAAAAGGTGGAGTTTCTTCTATGGCTGACTTCAAAAAGATCTGTGTTCAGTTTGATGAAGTGGTGGAATATCTCATATTGGTGGACGAGTTAGTGCATGAGAACCAGGCAAATGATTTGTTTTGGTCAGCATGCAGTAGGGATATTTGAATGGACGTCTTGAAGGATCTTTCAAGAAAAGATTTGATGAAGGAACTGCCCAATGGTGAGCAGAAACTGCCGGCTCTGGAGGTTATCAAAGAGAACATTCAGGCCCATCTCAAGTTGTTAGCATTGGACAAATATCAAGAGTCCTGCACTCAATATGTTAGCAAGGTTAGCAAAGTTTTGGCCAAAAACAACAATATTATGGTCAAAGCCCAGGAGGCCAAGAAGGCTCAAATGAGACTACCGGCTGAAAAAGTTAAGGGCAATGTAGATAATAAGATGGTTGATCACTTGGCCGATTTAACGAAACAATTAAAAATATTTGTTCAAGAGACTCAAAAGGCCAATAAGGCCCCAATTTCTTCTTCGTCAACGTCGACTTCTTATCAGTCCAGAAGTTATGAACGTCGAAATTATAATGAAAATAATAATGGTAACGGCTTCCCAGGCAATGGGAGAAATGGTGGGAATGGTGGTAGTAGTTATAGAGGTGGCTACAATGAGCCAAAGGTGTGCTCCTATTGTAATAGGACGGGGCACAGAGCAACAGTTTGTTTTGCTCTTGATAAGGATATGGATTCTGGGCGAGTTTTATTTGATGGTAAAGTTTATAAATTTCCTGATGGTTCATTCATCAAGCCCAGTGATGGACAGTCTCCTTCTGATTTGGTCAGAAGAAATTTAACGGCCGAAAGGAGAGCCAGATTTGAAGAGATAAATGATGAAGATGTTAATGCCAAGGGTGGCAAAAATGGTAATGGTAATGGTGGAAAAGCTGACAAAGGTAAAGAGAAAGAGATCAGTAAAGCCACATTTTCTACTTCTTTTGGAGGTTTAGAGCTGGCGACTGTTGCCCAGGTGGAGGGTAGCTGTATGGCCGGCAAATACGATGTTAATGCTGCTAGAAGAGCAGCTGCTACTAAGGCAAAGAGTAGCACTCAGAGCCAATTGAGGGCTAATCCTGGCAAGGCCAATAACAAAGTGAACCCTTATTCTAAAGACAAAAATTCTAGTGCTCAAACTGCCGCCAACAAATTGAACCCTTACTCTAAGGACGAATTATATAAAATGCAGAAGGGGATTGCTGATATGGGGCCCCCAAGTTATGGCAAGTTTGATTTAAATGGTGAGCCTATGACAGAGGATGATTCGGATTCTGAGGAGGACATACCGTTGGCGTCTCTACCCAGACCAAGTTTTAGCGGTCCCATCCCAATGGAGGGAGTAAGAAGGACTAGCGATGGATCAGGATTAGTGCAAGAAGCTGGTGACAGAGTTAGGGTTATAGAAAGTGAAGATGGCTCGGTTGGACCTCAAGAGGTACCCAGGGCCAAGGTTGTTAAATCAAAGGTCCATTATGAGCGGCCAGTAGTTTCTGGTCAAGCTAATGCGATGGACGTAGTTTTGAATAGGATGAATCAACTGCAGATTCCCTTATCTTTGGGGGAGTTATTTACGATTAGTCCGGCGCTTGCTGAAAAGCAAAAGAAGCATTTGACAAGGCGTTGGGTTTCCACTGGAGAGGTGGAATATATTTGTGAAAATGTTGAAAAGTTTGGGGAAGATGTAGATACGCATTTTTCCGCTCCCCTGGGTTACCTGGTGGTAACTTTTAATGGTAAAGAAGTAAAGGCCTTGGTCGATTCAGGGTCTCAAATTAATTTAATTTCATTGGAGCAAGCGACGAGTATAGGCTTTCCAATTAAAAGTGGAACTGGGGGAAACCTCAGAGGCATTGGAGGGCATGCAACAGAGCTGATGGGTACAGCTGAGCATGTCAGGTTAGGCATTGGTGGATCTGTTAATAAGGTTCACTTTTATGTGGCCAGAGGAGCAGTCAAAACTGTTCTTGGTGGTCCTTTTTTTATGGATTTTGAGTCCAGGATAGGGTATCAAGCTGGAATGGGAATTAGTTTGGAAATCACTGGTGAAGATATGCGGAAGTTACATATGCGGTTAGCGCCTCCTGGAGATGAAGGTTGGGAAACATGGCCAGGGATTACTACTCTGTGCCAGTGTTGTGTTTGAACCAAGAAGCGGCATATAAAACGGACGGCTTCTAGTGAATTATGTTTGTTGGAAAGGGATGAATGCCCTCATTTTTTGGGGTAGCAGGGGCTGATCACTCTAATGTTGTAATCTCTCCTCAGGATGAGATCCCAGATTGCAATAGGTCAGCTCACTTGGAGATAATTCAAGTGGCTTCTCAATTATTTTCTGTTAATATTACTTTGGAGTGCAAATACATTTTGGACTTTTCTATATGTTTATTGGATTTACCCTGTTTTTCTATTAAATTTAAAAATGGTGGAAAAGGCAAAATGGGCCAAATTTGGTTGGATAAAAATTGGAAGGGTATGTTTTATGACCTCCAGAAAGAGGTTAAACTGCAAGTATCTCCTTCTATTTTGGACCTCCAGCAAGAGGGTAAACTGAAAATATCACATCAAAATCCGATTTAAAATCTCAGTATAATTAAAACACAAAAAAATAATTTATGTGAAAATGTTATTCTGGACCTCCAGCAAGAGGTTAAACTGAAAGTATCTCCTTCTATTCCGGACCTCCAGCAAAAGGGTAAACTGCAAAAATCTTATCAAAATCCAATAAAAAATCTCAGTATAATTAAAACACAAAAGAATAATTTTTGTGAAAATTCAATTCCGGTTCTCCAGCAAGAGGTTAAACTGCCATATTTCTTTACGGGTGATTTACTGTTGGATAAGGGAAGCAAAGGTGTTGGAAAATCTGTTTATAAATTAGACGAGGAAAAGGAGAAAAGGGTAAAATTTAAAAATGAAATAAAATATGTTTCTAATTTTTCTTATTCCGATTCTGAAAATGAAGAAGATTTATTTGATGAAATTTTTAATGGCGATACAAAAGTAAATGTTTTACCTCAAGTTTATTTAGATGTGGACGCAGCCAAATATAAGAAAGTAGAAAATAAAGTTCAACCAATTAATGAACCGCTACCTGCCAAATTAAATCCACCCTTGAGAAGACCAAGGTTATCAAGAGATCCTTATGAAAGTCCCTTGGTAAAGAATCCACCTGAATTTTTTGAGACGTCAAGAATCACTTTTGAGAGACTGGGTGTTGTTAATTTTGGACCTGTTGGTTGGTTGTCTGGAGAAGAGAAGAAGTTTTTGTTGGATGTGATGGTCAAGCGAGAGAAGGCCATTGCATTTGTAGAAGAGGAGAGGGGTGTGTTGAAGCATTCCTATGGGGAGCCTTACAAGATTCCTGTGGTATGTTATGAGCTGTGGCAGCAGAAACCGATTCCTATTCCGACTGCATTAAAAGAAGCCTATATTGAAGCTGTCAGAGAACGGATACGCACTGGACTGTATGAGCAATCAACGTCAAGTTATTCTAGTCCGGTCTTTTGTATCAAGAAACCGAATGGCAAGCTTAGAGTTGTTTATGATCTTAGGGAATTAAATTGGGTTACAATAAAGGATGCTGGGATAGCACCTAGTGCTGAGGAGTTTGTTGAAGCATTTTCAGGGAGAGTGTGTTATGGTTTGGGAGATATTATGGGTGGATATGATGAGAGAGAGCTACATCCGGACTCAAGGCCTCTCACTACATTCGATACGCCACTTGGACGTTTACAGTTAACAAGATTACCTCAAGGAGCAAAAAATTTGGTTGCAGTTTATCAAGCTCAGATGGCTTGGATCCTTCAAGACAAAATTCCACAATATGCTGGAATCTTTATAGATGATGGAGGAATTAAGGGACCAACAACCGACTATGATAACCAGGTGTTGGAAGAGAATCATGGGATAAGCAAATTAATTTGGGATTTTGCAATTACATTAGAAAGAATCTTGTTTTGAATTGAAGAGGCTGGTTTAACTATTTCAGGTTCAAAATTTTTCATGTTGTGTTCCAGCCTTAGAAATATTAGGCCATGTGGTATGTAGAGAGGGTAGGATTATGTCCAAGAAGAAAGTTAACGAAATTCAGTCCAGGCCAAGACCCATGAATACGACCAAAGTCAGAGGGTTTTTAGGCATTTGCGTATATGTTAGAATGTTTATTAAAGACTTTTCTTCATTGGCAGCTACATTGAGAAAGTTAATGAGAAAGGATACAGACTGGGAGTGGGATGAAGAGTGTGAGAAGGCGTTTGTGAAGTTGAAGGAGGTTTTAGGGAAGGATTTAGTCCTGCTCAAGTTGGATTATGGAAAAGATGCTGGTAGAATTTATTTAGCAGTTGATTCAAGTCAGGTTGCAGCTGGGGCGGTTTTGCCTCAGATGGATAAAGCTGGTTACATCAGGCCAGTTAGGTATGAATCTGTAGTATTTACTGAGGTCGAATCAAGATATTCTCAACCAAAATTGGAATTATGTGGTGTGGCAAAAATATTGAAGAAACTTCAGCATATTTTGTGGGGGCAACATTTTGAGTTGCAAGTGGATGTGAAATCGTTAATCCAGATGATTAATTCCCCAAGTTTACCAAACGCACCCATGACGAGATGGGTAGCTTTTATTCAACATTTTTTGTTTGATTTAGTTCATAAGCCTGGCAAAAATTTTATTATTCCAGATGGTTTATCAAGAAGACCACCCACTGAAGAAGATTCAGACTCAGAAGAGTTCGATGAAGATATACCTATTATCAAAGCCAGCACTAAAGGAGCTGAAGACTTTCCATACCTCCCCCATGAGGTTAAACTGGAAGGACTATTGTGTTTAGACTATGGTGATGATGACCTCCACCAAGAGGATAAACTGGAAAATAGTTTTTATGTTAATAAAGGTGTTGGAAAAGGTGTAGATAAATTCGGTAGAAAGGAGGTAGAAGAAGATGTGGTGTATGTAGAGGAAGATGGATTGGTAGTGTGGGATAGTAGTAATTTAAGGAATGGTGTATATGTTGGAGAATTAGAGAATTTAAATAAAAAGGTGGATAAAGAGAAAGAGGTATTTTCGAATACGGTTTATGAAGGATCCAAAGGTTCAGAAGAAAAACGTCGACATATCTCGATTAAAGATTTATTTAGGGTCAACGATTATTGGCTCATTCATGTGCAGGTGATATTGGTGATAGAAAAGTCCCTATTAATGTTATATTAATCGATTTTCAAGATGAAGTCTGGGGTCAGACTGGTTTTTATTTGTTGTTAGTAAAATATTTTTTGACTTTAGAGAGGCCAGAAGATTGTGAAGACGATGAATGGGTGGCTATCAAGAGGAAGTCATCTACGTTTTACCTATCTGGTCAACGTTTAATGAGGAGAAGGTATCCAAATCTTCAAGTAGTTATAACTCAACGGAAGGGGCAAGAATTAGTTTTGAAATCACTGCATGAAGATCTCGGGCATAGAGGCGTTGGAGAAACGTTTAGAAGAATTTCTGATCGTTTTTGGTGGCCTGGAATGAAGATGGCTGTTAAACAGTGGGTTCAGTCATGCAAAGAATGTCAAAGACAAAGTTATTTAAGGCCAAAAGAACCTGGACGCGCGACCGGTGAATATACGCTCTTTGGGAGAGTTAGTTTAGATGCCGTTCATATAAAAGAGGGACGGTATAAATATTTAATTGTGGCCAGAGATGATTTATCTGATTGGGTAGAGGCAGCGCCTCTTATTAATTTAACTGCAAAAAATGTGGCAGAATTTTTGTTGAATAATTGGGTATATAGGTATGGGGTGATGAAGTTGGTGACGGTAGATGGAGGTCCTGAATTTGGGACAGAGTTTAAAGAGGCCGTATTGAAAGTTGGATCAAAGGTTAGGGTAGCAACCCCATATTATCCTGAAGCTGAAGGCATGGTTGAAGGAGGGCATCAAGTTATCAAGGATGCTTTAGTTAAAATGTGTGGGACAAGTGCCAAAAAGTGGAGGCACTATTTACCTTTAGTTTTATTTGCTGATCGAATCACTGCCAAAAGGACAACCAGATTTTCACCTTATGAACTTGTTTTTGGACAGAAAGCAGTTTTACCGGTTGATTTAGAAGCTGAATCATATCTTGGAGCTGACTGGGACACGGTCAAAACTACTGATAAATTATTGAGTGCAAGGATGATGCAGCTAGAAAAGAAAGAAGAATATTTAGAAAAGGCATATTCGCGGATGATGAAGATCCAAAATAAATCAGTCAGATATTGGGATGAGAGGTTGGCACATCGATTAAGGAAACCTTTGAACCCAAGTGATATGGTCCTGGTGTATAATAGGAGTTTGGAAAGTCAGTGGGGAAAGATGTTTGCAGATAGGTGGAATGGACCATATAAAATTAAGGAGCAAGTCTCTGGCGGTTCATATGTGTTAGAAGAGTTGGATGGAGTTGAATTGAAGAAGAGGGTAGTGGCTGATCAAGTGAAGAGGTTCTATCCTAGAGGCACCAGGAGTGCCGAAGTCTTCCTCCGCAATGAGGATAAACTATGATATCAACAAAATTTTATGGATTCCTCCGCAATGAGGATAAACTATGATGTTTATAAAAACCTTATTGACCTCCGCAACAAGGATAAACTATCTTTTTTTATCAAAAATACTTTACAATTGTTACACTGTATATGGGCAACGAAACTGTGATGAAACTTAACGAAATGCAAGAAAACCTTCTTTGAAATTTTTGAAATTTAAAATTCTTAAAATATGGGTGAAGATAGTGTTGGAAAATTTTAAAAATTTATTGGAAGAAGTGTTCACAGGGGAAACTTCTTAATTTAATATTGGCAAGTGTGGGGGTAATTGATGGGCTGGCTGCTCTATACACAATTACCCCATAATGTTTGTTTCCAAAATTTTCCCTGTTTCTAGTTGAATCCTGGCTTTGTCTTTTAATTATAGGAAGTCCACTAAGACTATAAACTGGAACGAATCAAGAGACACCGCACTAAACTCCGGATTCAAGATTCTTTTAATTTTATTTTGTTTTTGATTTTTTTTATGTTAGATTGTGATTTCTTTTCTTTAATATATATTATGAATTATTGTAAAGGTGATGCTCACTGGTGGTCTCTAATCATTTTTATAAATTGTAGGGAGCCCACCCAGTGATCATCATTATAAAAATTATCTTCTAAAAACTTTCATTTATTTTCTTCCTTTTCAATTTCTCAAAATTGTGTAACCACATCAAGTTGCACTTGGATGTGGGTATGGTGTCGAGGGTATGGCTCATCAAATGGCCGGGGGCATCTTTTAAAATTTTTTTTTGAATTTTTTTTTTTTTACTTTTTTTATCTTTCTTTTCACATTCGTTTATCTTTCTTTAAAAATTAAATTTTAACTTTTATTTCAAAACTATCTTTTTTAAAATATTTTATTTTAAATATAAAAAAAACAAATTAAAATTAAAAATAAAAATATTATTAATGGAAAAAAAAATAATAATAATAAAATAAAATAAAATAAAATAAATAATAAAATAACTAAAAATATAATAAAATAAATAAAAGGTATTTTAGTTTTAGGTAGTTTAGATGTTTATATTATTATTTTTCAAACATTATTCAAGAAAGCTACGTACCAGGAAGAACACCATCAAGGGTTGTTATCTTTTGAAGAATTGAAATTAGAAAATTTAGAAGGACCTTGATCAATTTCCTGGGATTCAAATCTTATTTCACGGTCACAATAGTGTTGAAGCCAGTTGGCTATTTTGAAAAGATCTCTTAACAGTTGTTCTCTCATCCAAGATTCTGATCTATAAGAGGGTGGGTATTGTTGGAAATAAGCGATAAGGATATTAAAATTAGCAAAGAGCTTTTCAGACACTAGGTGAATTGGAACTCTAGGGAAGCTTGGACTAGTTTCTGGTAGTTCATAAGCTGAATATGGAATTGGAGAACCGGTGGACGGTTATCAAATTAAAATATCAGCAATATTAAAACCTGAAGATTAAAGAAAATAAAAAGGGACAACTAACCTGTGTCAACAATATCAAGATCATAGATAAATGGCTTACTTGGTAATGGAGTGGGATTTTTTATGTTTAAAAAAGGATTTTTAATTTTTGATAGATGAGGAGGACTGGTGTTGGATTTGGAGTTTAAAGTAGATGTTCTGGGCTTTTTGGATGAAACAAGTGAAGATGAAGATTGCTGGCTATTATAGGACCTTTTGTGCTTCAAGATGTTGGAAGTAGGAGAAGAATTGTTTGAAGGTTTAAGCATGGACCTGGGAGCAGTAAGAGTTCTTGGGGGAGTAGCAGCAAGTCTAGATTGGAGAGAAGGACCCAGAGGATTAGGTGATGAAGAAAGATTTAAATAGGCTGATGGAGAAAAAGGGATAGGATCTTTAGAAGTTGATGGAATAGGGGGTGGAGTAGAAGGTGAAGAAGAAGGAGGAGGTTTGCAGAAGGAGGCAAAGCTAGTAGCAGTGATGGGGAAAGAACACAATTCAAGCCAGAACATTTTCTTTTCTTCTCATAACAGGATAAACAGGCCCTGTTATAAGTGTGCTTTTGCCAGTTGAAAGTGAAGATACATTCCCTATGGGTGAAAGCACAATATTTGCAAGATTGATCAGCTGAAGCAATGAAGTCAGTAGGTTTCATCTTGTTAGGAGATATTTTCTTGAAGAAGAAAACTTGAAACTAGGATGAAGAAAGCTGGTGGAAAAATCTGGGTTCAAGGATAGAGAAGTTGTTAGGTCCACCAAGACCCTAAGCTGGACTATTATCAAGCTGTTGGGTCCACCAAGACCTTAAACTGGATTTCTTATCAATCAAATGTTTGGTCCACCATGACTTTAAACTGGTAGTTCATTCATTGTTTTAGTCCACTATGACTTTAAACTGGAAGATTAATATCTGAAGGATAATTCAACATTCATTGGTCCACTATGGCCTTATACTGGATTACTTGTCGATCATATGTTTGGTCCACTATGACATTAAACTGGATTATCAGGTTTATTCAATCTTTGGTCAAGCCTAGGCCTTACTTAGGAATATTTCAAGTTATTTATGCACTTAAACGATCTTTGGTCCACCAAGACCATAAACTGGCAATCGATTATATGTTTGGTCTACCAAGACTTTAAACTGGAATGTCAATCTTGTTTGGATAACTCAATTCAATCTTTAAATTTATCACTGTCCACTAAGATTCTAAACTGGTTATTCAATCATTTCTGGAATTGGGTGCTGATAAGCTTTAGGAGGTTAAAATTTTAGGTGGTGATGATGCTAAGGAAAGCATAATGGTTAATTAGGTGAAATTTGTGGCGCTTTAACATGGTCTAAATTTAATATTATTATTGGAAGCCTGGCAAAAGTATTTTATGGGTTTGCTGTATAGCAAAGTTTGAAAATTGAGATGAAGGAATCAGAAGTTAGGATGGTAGTTGGATTTTAGGGAATGATTTTTTTTAGTGCCTCATAGTTAGGCCATTTTTTTTTGGTGTGAATCTTGGAGGACCTTATGGCGAGATTGGAATCATAGAATTTAGCTCAGTGGGGGGCCCTATGAGGTTGGAATCAGGAGTATTCGGCTCATAGGAAGATCCACTCTCTCAATGCTGTGACATGAAGGAAGACTGGTTAATGGGAGTCTGAAGGGATTTAAACCTTGCTCTCAGTAGTGGAATCATCACAAGATTTATTTTATTTTATGTTATATCAAGCCAGAGAAGAAGAAACAACGTTTTTATTTTAAAAATTAAAAGAAGACCAGCTAAAACAAATTTATCAAATTAATTTATTAGAAAAGATAATACCTTTGGAATTGTTCGATCACATATGCAAGTTTAAGAATGGGGACATTCTCAATTGGAGGGAGGATGTGGTAGCCTAAAGTTTAGTACGGCACCTAAATACGTAAATGGAGTTATTACGACGTAAAGATTGATGATGTTATTATTTTAAAAAGGGTTTTATTTAATTTATTTGAGTTTTAAATATAAAGAAACTGGTTAAAAGCGAATGCCTATGCGAAAACAATTTATTTCACGGAGAAAACTTATTTTTACGTTCTGAAAAACTTATAAGTATCAAGTCGAGTCACTCAAGAGCCTTGGGAAATTTTCCCAGAATTTTTACTATTTTTCTTATATTTTTAAATGAATTTTAAAGTTTTATAGAAATATTTTTGTTTTTGGAAAATACTTAACTTTGATGAATTTTCACGGGGTGATTAGAGCTGCGCAGGCTACGAAAATTAGTCTGAAATGTAAATAGAAAGTGGCTCTATCATGTGTAATTTTTCTAGATTTTTTATTATAGTTTCAAAGGTTCTAATTGAGTCCAGAGGTCTGGACGGACTCCGTATGAGCTCCGTACGGGCTCCGTACAGGCTCCGGATTGACTCTGGGTGAGCTCTGGAGGGGAAAACTTAGGCACGTGACTAGGTATACTTAAGAGTCTCTCAGACTCGAAATTGGGCATCATCATACAATCATCTTAAAATCATCAGACAACATACAGCTTAATCTTTAACCACCACGGTCTCATTTTTTATTACTCAACAAATTAAATAAATTTGTAATACCCTTATAACTTTATATTTTATATATAACATTTTAGAAATACTACTCAACAATTTAAATCACACTTCATACAGGGTATCTTTAGAAAGGTCTTCATCACTGGGACTTGATTATTGCTGTCTCATAAAAATTCAAATTATTATAAAAACATAAAAGTCAATCTTTTCAGATCTTTCACTGGTACACCTTAATTGTTGTTATCAGTATTTCTTTCTTAACAGCCACTTTTATTTAAATCTCAATAAGAATTAAATATTTTAGAGTTTCATTATTTTTATCAATCAGATCCAAGTAGACTGGTTAGCTTAGTGATTTAGAATTCCCATTTTGTTATTTTTATTGGAAGGACGGGGTTTTCAGCTAAATCCACACATCTCTTCCGGATTCTGCTTACAGCAAGGCGACTGTAAGAGTTTACCTTAACATACCGGTTGAATGAATATTTTGTGATTCAAGGGAGTGGAGAGCTGGTGCTGGTTCAGGATCCTCCTCTTCATAAAAATCATTATACTTATCCTTTAAATCAGCTAAGATATTGTAGAGAATAACAGAAGTCATTATCCAATGATTTGCAGTTTTTATTTCCATTTGTTTTTTAAATTGGATTCTGAGTGCCTGGAGACTAGAAAATCTTCCCTTTGAGATCCCAATAGCATGTTCAATCTTACTCTTGATTGGGAAAGGTGATAATTAAAGATGGTTTTGGGGTCATTTTCTAAAGTTGTGCCATTGAAAGCAGGTATAATGTACTTTCCACTTGCATATGCTGATTCTGCAAGGAGATACTGAGATTCATCAAATTATTAGTCAGGACTTTAAGAAATCCTCATTTTTTGGAAGATGGAAGAGTCATGACATGATCCGGTGTGTTCTTCCAACATCTGCTGAGCCCTTTGTTGATCTATTTGGCAATGTTTTGATGTCTTAATTGACATTGTTTAATAATTGCGTGTTTTTCTGGATTAATTCAGAAAATATTAGGACTTCAGGGATGTGGGTACTACCATTGGATGCAGCCCCGGTTTTTCTCTTTATAATACGTCTTGATGACTTTTTTCAGATTTTAAGTATTCAGGGGTTAATTTCTCATTTTTCATTTAACAAGATAGCTGTTTAATTTTGTTTTTTGTGTTTTACAGGCTAACCTTAAGTCTTAGGGTTAAGTGCTTAGTACCATTAGAATGAGCTAATTTTTCTCTACATTTTACTTCACAGTGTTGTTCTAGCCTAATTATGTGTTTTAAAGGTTTTAGTAGTTGTAGTAGATTTTTCTAAGTATATTAGGTATTTTTTGTGGTTTTTTGTGGTTTTCTGGCTTCAGGGTGGTCCAGCTGCCTCAGGAGGGCCTCCCGATATTGGGCAGACCGCCTGCCTTGGTGCTAGAAAGCTGGGAGCGTTTCTAGAGGGGTATTATGCAATTTGGCACTCAAGAACTCCAAATTTGTTGTTGTGCATGGGCGTTTAGATAGTGGTCTGTGTGTACATAGTGAATAAGACAGTTTAGGGCAACTTTAATTATCATACAACCATCCAGAGGTGATATCATTATTCCTCACTCAGTTTGAACAGTTTTTTGGCCACCGTTGGCTGTGTTTGTTGCAAGGTGAGTTTATTATTTAACTTAACTTTGCAACTTGTTTCTCTGGTATAGTGTTGCAAGCTATATCAAGTATTATTGTTGTCTCTGGTGTGGATTTGCAACCTACATCAAGTATCATTGCTTTCTCTGGTGTGGACATTGGTCTACATTTCAGTTCTTTGGTTTGGTAGTCTGTCTGGAGACTACTTTCTTGGCTGATCAGGCAGTCAAGTGTGTTGGAAAAGGGGCTTTAGAAAACAGGAACCAATTTTCTGTATCAGGTAAATCTCAATTTATTTTTCTAAAGGGACAGGGGATTTTATCACTAGTTTTTCTTCAACTCCCTTGGTCAAGGGCTATAGTTAGTACTATATGATTGTTTACATTTCTGGTGCCCAAAATGGAGTTTGAACCTGCTAGTTCTTTGGAATCTCTGTTGTCTTTGAATGGCTTCTGGGTCTTCTATTCCTGTGGTGACTGTCAGTGGGGGGGGGGGGAACTGCTGTGATGGTTAGGGAGTGTGTTAGGATTAAAACTTGTGATGGTACCAAGTTTAATGGTGAAGATGTGAAGTGGTTTATTGAGAAGTATGAGACTTCCGCTGGTGTGGATGATGCTTCTTACCAAGACATGGTGAAGCAGATTATTTTCTTCATTGGTGATAGGGAAGTGGAGAAGGAGGTTGTGGGCATGTCTGGCTATAAGAAGAGGGACTGGAAGTTATTGTATAGGGAGATGGTGGATAGATAGGGTTTCAGGTTCACTATGGTGGATCTGAACAAGATTGTCAGTGAATAGAAATCCTATGGTGGTGTTTGTAACTTGCACAGTTACAGGAAGTTTCTGCTACAGTTTGATCCTGTGGTTGAATATTTGGTGGAAGTGGAGGAGCTGGAACATGAAAATGCTGCCAAGGATGTTTTTCGGTCTGCCTTGGCTAGAGATGTCAGGATGGATGTGTTGAAGGAGTTTTCAAGGAAGGAGTTGATGAAGACTATTTCTAATGGGGACCAGAAGTTACCTGCCTTGGACAAGGTGAAGGAGGCTGTTGAGGCCCATTTGAAGTTATTGGCTGTGGACACCTATCAGGAGGGGTGTGCCAAATATGTCAGAAAATTAAGTGAGGCTTTAGCTGAAGAGGAGAATAGAGTTAAGAAGGAAGAGAAGAATATGGTGAAGGTTCCCAAACAGGAGAGGGACCCAGTGGTGGAGCAGTTGGCTGATCTGAAAAAACAGCTACATATTTTTGTTCAGGAGGCTAAGAAGGCCAAAAAGGCTCCTTCTCAGCCTAGAGATTTTGTAAGGAGGGCTAGTAGGAGTGATCCTTGGGTCTGATCTTACTGCAGCAGGAGGGGGAAATAGTCCAATGATTGTTGGGCTTTGAAAAGAGATGTGGCAGAGAGAAAGGTGGAGTTTGATGGCAGGGTGTTAAAGCTCCCTGATAGTTCATTTTTGTAGCCCAGTGAGGAACAGGCACCTGTTAATTTGGTCAGGAGAAGGAGTGGTCTCAATCAGAGGAGGCCAAGGTTTGAGAAGATTCCCAATCAGGGGAAGTCTTCTGCTATGGCGGATGATGATGTCAAGGGAAAAGGAGGAGGATAATAAGGTCTCTTTTTATAATTCCTTAGGTGGATTGGAGTTGTATTCTTGTGTTTGACAGTCAAGCAGTGAATGCTTGGCTGGTGTTTATGATATAGAAGCTGGAACGGTGGGAAGGCCTAAGAGAAGTTATCAGGCCCAACCAAATCAAAGGCTTCAAAGGTGGAACCTAAGCTGAGTGCAGCTAGGAATAAGTACAGCAAAAAAGATCTTTACAAGATGCAGAAGGGTATTGCTGATATGGGCCCCCCGTAGTTTTGGTGCATTGGACATGAATGGTGAGCCAATGCCTATAGATGTTGATTCTGAATTTGAGGACGATGTCCCTTTGGCTTCATTGCAAAAGCCTGCTGAAGTTTGAGGTTCTGGAAAGGGATCTGGTTCTATTCCTTTTGATGGTAAATCTGTTGGTGGTTCTGGTCCTCAGGAGATTTCTAGGACTAAGGTAGTAAAGCCAAGGGCTCACTTTGAGAGGCCAGTAGTTTCAGGCCAATCTAATGTTATGGACTCTTTTCTGGAAAGGATGAATCAGGGTCAGGTGTCCCTTTCTTATGGGGAGTTGTATGCTATCAGTCCTGGGTTGGCTGATAGACAGAAAAAGTTGCTGACCAGGAGAAGGGTTTCTTCTGGGGAGGTGGAATACCTTTCTGATTCTGCTGAGAAGTTTGGTGAGGGGTAGGAGACTCATTTTTCTGCACCTCTGGGTTATGTCAATTTCACTCTGAATGTCAGGGAGGCTAGAGAATTGTTTGATTCAGGCTCTCAGATTAACCTGATTTCTTTGTTTAAGGCTACTCATCTGGGCCTCCCCATAAGGACAGGAATTGGTGGAAATTGAAGAGGGATTGGTTAACATGTCACTTAGTTGATATGAAAAGCTGAATTTATGAAGCAGGATGTTGGTGGAGCCTCAGGGAAAGTTCATTTTTACATTGACAAAGGTAATGTTAATACTGTTTTAGGTGGACCGTTCTTGATGGATTTCCAGGCAAAAATTGGTCACCAGTTTTATATGGGAATCAGTTTGGAGTTTACTGGTGAAGATGAAAAAAGACTTCACATGAGGCTGTCATCTCCTGGAGATGATGGTTGGGAGACCAGGCCTGGCTTGTCTTCAATGTGCCAGTGCATTAATTGTTGTAGGAAAAGAAGGGAAGTGGGTGCCAACTCTGGTTTTTTGGAGTGTTTCTCAGGCTCTAGTGAGAGTCTGTCTTTTTTAGAGTGATGAGTGCTGATGGCCCTAGTGCTACAACCTCTCTTCAAGATGAGGAAATCCCAGGTTGTAGTAGGTCAGCTCCCTTGGAGATATACCAAGTGGATTTTCAACTTTCTCTTTTTAATTTTTCTCTTCTCTGAAAGTATTCTTCATGTTTTTTATCAAGTACCTTTTCTCTCTCAAGATTTTCAATTATTTTTTATTAAAGTTTAAAAAAAAAGATTGGTTATATATCTTTATTGAAAGGTATGCGGAATAGCTGTGGAGTGGTGAGATTTGGGTCTAGAGGCAAGTCCCCCCAATTGTGCACTACAAGGGTTTCCTCTATGCCTTTCAAAAACATTACCTTGGCTACCTCTATGAGCATTGGGTAAACCCCTGGTTATATTCTTAGGATGGAAGAAAACTCAAAAAACAAATGAAAAATTTCAAGATAACTGAAGAAAAGCAAGAAAAAAATCTGAAGATAATCAAAAAAGAAGAAAAGAATTATTTTTGTGAAGATCAGAAAGATCAATTTTTGGGCCTCGAGAATGAGGTTAAACTGCACAAAATTTTGAAGAAAGAAGATCAGCAAGATCAATTTTTGGGCCTCCAGAATGAGGTTAAAATGTAAGACTTTTTGAAGAAAGAAGATCAACAAGATCAACTTTTTGGCCTCCTGCATGAGGATAAACTGCGCAATTTCAGAAGATGTGATTCAGAAGATGAATCAAGATTTGAAGATTCAGAGGATGGAAGTGAGGATGAAGATTTGCAATTGTGGAAAAGTTTTGGAGTGGTGTGATTGGGGTCTAAAATTAAGTCCTCCCAATTTTGCACCACTAGCGTTTCTTCTACAACTTTCAAAAACATTACTTTGGCCACACATGTGAGCAATGGGGAAACCCTTGATTTTTGTTCCAGGTCTGGTGGTGAAGATGTCCTGAAGATCCCTCAAGTTGAAGGCAGAGCTGCAAAATATAAGAAGGTAGCAGAGAAGATTAGTCCTGTCAATGAGCCTATGCCTCTATGTTTGAATCCTCCTTTGAAGAGACCTCCATTTTTAAGAGATCCGTACTGTACTCCTCTGGGAAGAATCCTCCTGATTTTGTGGAAACTGCTTGGGTGACTGTGAAAAGGTTGAAAGTTGTTAATTTCTGTCCTGATGGGTGGTTGTCTGATGAGGAAAAGAAGTTGTTGTTGCACATTATTTTGCTCAGGGAGAAAGCAGTGGCATTTTTTGAAGAGGAAAGGGGTGTGCTGAAACACTATTATAAGGAACCTTACTTGATTCCTGTGTTTTGTCATGAACCTTGGCAAATCAAACCGATTCTTATTACAGCTGCTATTAGGGATGATTTTATTGAGATTGTTAGGTAAAGTGTCAGGAATGGTTTATACAAACAATCAAAATCTAGTCACTAAAGTCCAGTGTTCTGTGTAAATAAGAAGAATGGGAAGCTGAGGGTGGTTCATGATTTTAGAGCGTTGAATAGAGTCACTATAAAGGATGTGGGAATGCCACCAAGTGTGGAAGACTTTGTGGAAGCTTTTGCTAAAAGGGTGTGTTATGGGTTGGGTGATATTATGGATTTTATGATAAAGGGAAATTCACATGGTTTCACGGCCACTTACAACATTTGAGACTACTCTGGGAAGATTTCGGCTCACTAGGTTGCCTCAAGGAGCAACTAATTCAGTAGTGGTATATCAAGTACAAATGGCTTGGATTTTACAGGATGAGGTTCCTACTCATGCTGGTATTTTTATTGATGATGGTAGAATCAAAGAACCCTCCACTGATTAAGGAAATGGGGCTCTGAAGGAGAATCCAGGTATAAGGATATTTGCTTGGGAATATGCAATTACTCTGGAGAGAGTATTGTTTAGGATTGAAGAGGCTAGTTTGACCATTTCTGTGTCAAAGTTTTGTTTCTGTGTTCCTGCTCTGGAAATTCTGGGTCATGTTGTATGTAAGGAGAGAGGGATTATAGCAATGAAGAAGGTAAATAAAATTCAGTCATGTCCAAGGCCCAAAAATACTACTGAAGTCAGAGGATTTTTGGGGGTTTGTGTGTACGTCAGGATTTTTATTAAAGATTTTTATTTGTTGGCTTCACCTTTAAGAAGGTTGAACAGGAAAGATGAAAAGTGTGAAGAGGCCATTCAGAAGTTAAAGAAGGTGGCAGGTAAAGATATTATTCTTCAAAAGTTAAATTATGGAAATGGTGCTGGAATAATTTATATGGCAATGGACTCAAGTTATATTGCTTCTGGTTCTGTGTTGTCTCAGGAAGATAATACTGGGACGTTCAGAAAAGGAAGGTATGAGTCCAAGGTGTTTAATGAGGTTGAATCTAGATATTATCAACCTAAGTTGAAATTGTGTGGTGTAGCAAAAATTTTGAAGAAGCTGCAAACTGTTTTGTGGGGAAAAAATTTTGAGCTGCAGGTGGATGCAAAATCTCTGGTTCAAATGATCAATACACCTAGTCTTCCAAATGCTCTAATGACTAGGTGGGTGGAATTTATTCAGCATTTTTCTTTTGACCTGGTACAAAAACCTGGAAAAACTTTTACCATGCCAGATGGATTATCATGGAGTCCACCCACCAATGAAGATTCAGACTCTGAAAAAATTGATGAAGATGTTCTAGTGGTTAGGCCCAGCACAAAGGGTGCTGAAGATTTCTCTCTCCTCCCCTATGAGGCTAAACTGGATGATTGTTCTTTCCTCCCACATGAGGCTAAAACAGAAGATTGTTCTCTCCTCCACCAAGAGGTTAAACTGGAAGGTTCTGATCTTTATTCTGGTGATCAGGATGTTTTTGTTGATGAAGATGGGGCTGTTGTTTGGGATGGCTCAAAATTAAATAATGGTGTTTTTGTCAGTGAACTGAATTCTCTTAAAATTCAGTGAAAGGAAATGGATGTACCAAAGTTTAGCGATTTGTGTCCTGGATGGGCTGGTTGTATTGCTCATGTGTACACGGGAGATTTTGATGACAGGGTTGTACCCTTGGATGTTGTTTTGTTGGATTTTGAAGATGATGCCAAGGGTCAGACTGGGTTTTATTTTATTATGGTTGAATATCTGTTAACCTTGGAGAGGCTGAATATTTGTGATTATGATACTTGGGTGGCAATCAAGAAGAAGAGTCCTGGATTTTATGTGTCAGGAAGGAGGTTGATGAGGTGGGGCATCCAAATCCTCAAGTAGTGGTGACTCAGAAGAAGGGTCAAGAGTTGGTATTGAAGTCTTTGCATGAAGACCTTGGCCATAGAGGCTCTGGGGAGACTTATAGAAGAGTAGCAGATAGATTTTGGTGGCCAGGTATGAAGTTGGCTGTGCAGAGTTGGGTTCAATCTTGTGAAGAATGTCAAAGAATAAGTCACTTGAAACCTAAAGAGGTTGGCCGTGCTACTGGTGAAACAGCTGTATTTGGAAGAGTCAGTCTGGATTCTGCCCATATTAAAGAAGGCAGGTACAAATACTTGATTGTTTCCAGGGATGATTTGTCTGGTTGGGCTGAGGCAGTGCCTCTGGTAAATTTGACTTCCAAGAATTTGGCAGAATTTATGAATAAGGAAGGAGCATTTAGGTATGGGTTGATGAAGCTGGTGACTGTTGATGATGAGCCAGAGTTTGGAGCTGAATTTAAAGAAGCTGAGGAAAGTATTGGTTCTAAAGTCAGAGTGGCTACGCCTTATTATCCTGAAGCTAAATACATTGTTGAAAGAGGCCATTGAGTTATCAAGAATTCTTTGGTGAAGATATGTGGGGATAGTGCTGAAAAATGAAGGCATTATTTACTCTGGGTATTATTTGCTGATTGGGTCACTGTGAAAAGGACAACTGGCTATTCCCCTTATGAATTAATTTTTGGGCAGAAAGCTGTTCTACCAGTGGATTTGGAAGCTGTCTCTTATCTTGGAATTGATTTTGATGATGTGTGCTCAACAGAAGATTTTCTCTGCGCCAGGATGCAACAGTTGGAATGTAAAGAGGAACTTCAAGAGAAGGCATACTTTAGAATGATGAAGATAAGAAATAAATCAGTCAGATACTTGGACAAGAAGTTGGCTCATAGACTCAGGAAACCCTTGAGACCTTGCTGTTTGGTTTTGGTGTATAAAAGAAAATTAGAGAGTCAGTGGGGAAAGATTTTTGCTGACAGATGGAATTGACCTTACAGAGTCAGATCTCAGGTGTCTGGAGGTTCTTATGTTTTGGAGGAGTTAGATGGTGCAGTCTTAAAGAAGAGAGTGGCTGCTGATCAGGTGAAGAGATTTTACCCAAGAGGCACTAGAAGTGAAGGAGATTGACTCTGCAATGAGGATAAACTATGGATCATTCTTTAATTTTGTATTTTGGTAATTCTGTGCATCTGTTTTGTTGGAAACTTTTTTTTATTAGAAGGTACCCAGGGTTGGGGCTTCTAGATTTGATTTTGGCAAGTGTGGGGGTAACTGATGGGCTGGCTGCTCTATCAACAGCTACCCCAGCTGTCTGGTTCCAACCCCTTCTCTTTATTTGATTGAGCCCTAGTATTGGTTTTTCTTCACAGGGTTTAGTTCTCTATGACTTCAAACTGGAAACTCATTTGGTCTTCAAGTGCTGGACCCTTCACGCTTATAAGTTTTGGATTATTGTGTTGGGTGTTGTGTTTTTTTGTTAGAAGGTACACAGGGAGGGCTTCTAGATTTTATTCTGGCAAGTGTAGGGGTAACTGATGAGCTGGCTGCTCTGTGGAACAGTTAACCAAAAATGTCTGTTTCAAGTATTTTGTTTGTCCTAGTTGAATCCTAGTTCTAGTTTTTGTTATTCAGGTTTTAGGTCCACTATGACTTTAAACTGGCTTATTGGTACATGACTGACTTCTTTGGTTAGGTGGTGGATCACTGGTGGTCTCCCATCATTTTTTCTTATTGGAGGGAGCCCACCAAGTGATCATTTTTTTGGACTGGACTTTCTATGGATCCAGACTTTTTTCTTTTTTTCTCTTTCTTTAATTTTTGTGTCTATGGTTGTGTTTGATGGTAGTTTTTAGATTATTTTCTTTTTTTCTATTTTTTTTCTTTCAATTTTTTATGGGGGTTATTAGGATATAAAGAAGGAAAAATCACATAATTTTATTTATGTTGTCACCACATCAGGGTCACCTGGATGTGGGAAAGGATTGGTGGGGAAAGGCTCATCAATCGGCCAGGAAATGCTATTTTCTTTTTTATCTTTATCTCATTTTTATTATTTTCTTTTATTTCTATTTATTTCATAATTTGTTTATTTATATTATATTTCTTAATTTATTTTATCTTAATTCATTTAAAAATTATTTAAAGGTGTATCCAAATCAAGGTGCACTTGGATGTGGGTAAGGTATCAGGGGATCAGCTCATCAATTGGCTGGGGGATACCATTTAGAATTATTATTTATCTCATTTAATTGATGTTATACATTTCATCTTAATTTCTCAGCTCTGTTATTTTTGGGGTAATTTTTTCTATTTATTTTCAAATTATTTTTAGTATGTTAGTAGATTAAATAAAATAAAAAATAAAAATAAAAATAAAAATAAAAATAAAAATAAAAATAAAAATAAAAATAAAAATAAAAATAAAAATAAAAATAAAAATAAAAATAAAAATAAAAATAAAAATAAAAATAAAAATAAAAATAAAAATAAAAATAAAAATAAAAATAAAAATAAAAATAAAAATAAAAATTAAAATAAAAATAAAAATAAAAATAAAAATAAAAATAAAAATAAAAATAAAAATAAAAATAAAAATAAAAATAAAAATAAAAATAAAAATAAAAATAAAAATAAAAATAAAAATAAAAATAAAAATAAAAATAAAAATAAAAATAAAAATAAAAATAAAAATAAAAATAAAAATAAAAATAAAAATAAAAATAAAAATAAAAATAAAAATAAAAATAAAAATAAAAATAAAAATAAAAATAAAAATAAAAATAAAAATAAAAATAAAAATAAAAATAAAAATAAAAATAAAAATAAAAATAAAAATAAAAATAAAAATAAAAATAAAAATAAAAATAAAAATAAAAATAAAAATAAAAATAAAAATAAAAATAAAAATAAAAATAAAAATAAAAATAAAAATAAAAATAAAACAAATTTTATATATATATATGCTAATTATTATTGTTCTTTCTAGTTAGTGAATTATTAATTTTTTTTAATTTTAATGTCTGGAAGAAGAAGCCTCCAGCAGGTGGTCCGGATTATGGTGGTGTTTTTGCTTTTTGTTAGGATTGGAGGAAGAAATGTGTTATTTGTGATGTAGGTGGCTGGAAAGCATATATGGGTTGTAAGGGTAAGGGACTGGAGTAGAAGGTAAATTGTGGGAAGTAGTGGAAGAAGCAGGGATAGAGTGTTGGATGGTGTGCTTGATTATTCTAGATATCTTCCAGTGGTCATCAAGGAGCTGTTTTCTCAGATTCTTTTCAAACTCATTCAATGGACTGTAGAGAGCAAAGGCCTTAAGCATGTTTGAACACATCATGCTTAGGTGTTGTTTCATGTCAGCGTAATCCAGCGTTAAGATAGTTTCTAGAGGTTGGCAAATACCAATTGTAGTTTTAGGAGGCATGGTTTCAACTTTACAGAAGAATTAGATCAGTAATTTTTCTCTGTTAAAGAAATTGGATTTATTAACTTAATACTAACAGATTGGGAGCTCTTCAAATTTGTATGTGGCCGGAATCAGGACTGTTGAAGAATGTTGAATGGATGTTGAAGGAGGATCAACCAGATAGAGGTATGGATTCTCATGATCATTTTATAAAAGGTTTTGGGAAGATGAACTAGAAGGAGGGCGTTCCTGTGGCCTGGTTGAAGCAGCAGGGCTGCTGTTGTTGTTGTGGATACTATTATTTCTTGGCCCAGTTGGGTTGGACACTGGTGGTGGAGTACCAGGGTTGTTGAAGAAAGGACCAGGAGAAGGTGATCTGTAAGCTGATTGTGATCTCCTGGATGAAGATCTAGAAGAAAGGGAACTATCAGAGGAATAATTGGTGTCCAGAGGAGAGGTGTAGTTAGTTCTTCTTGGTGGAACAGGAGATTTTTGTTTGGGAGAAGTGTTGCATTCTCTGGTGTTTTCAGAAGGTCCTCTGGCAGGCCTTCTAGAGATGTTGGAATTTTTGGTGTTGTCTGATGAAAATTTTTTTTGTGTATGCATTGCTCTGGGAGCACTAGGAGGTTTTCAGGTAGAGTTGTTGGTGTTTAATGGTGGATTTTGGCTGTTATCTTGCTGAATTTGGGAGTTTTGAGCCTGATTTTTGCTTTCTGGCAAGGCGGGGGGCCACCAACATTGGGAGGGCCGTCTAGACTCATTCTAGCAGCCTGAGAGCTGATTTTGATGCTAATTTGGCTAAATTTTCTGAGGTAAAAGCATATTCTTGAGAAGATAAAGCAGGTCTTTTAGGGAGTTTTTTGCAAATAGAATAGCGTGATCTTCTGGAAGGAGCAGAAGATAAAGAAGAGAAAGAAGGTCCAAGTTCTGGTGACCTGGTAGGAGATGAGGAAATGTATTGATGGGAAGGTGAAGGTGGAGGTATTGGATAGCTGGTGTCTCTGTCACATCTTTTCTTTTTTGTGTTGCAAGAATCACAGGCTCTGTTATAGAATTAGGCCTGAGGAGTAGGAAGAGTGAAAGTACAAGGCCTGCACATGTGGATGCACTGTTTACAAGCATAGTATTTTGAAGCAGTGAAGCAAGGAAGGTCAGATAGGTCAAAGTCTGGGGATTCAGCCATGATCTGTGAAGGAACAAAAATAAAATAAAAGAGATGAAAGAAAATTTTTTCAGTGATGGTAGACAATGAAGAGAGTGGAAGTTCAGCAGGTGGGCTGCAGCACATTGTGCATAGAGATGGCTCCACCCTTATATTCAAAATGTGTTTAGTCTTTCAAGACTTTAAACTGAACACTGGGGAAGTCTGTCAAGCCTTTAAACTGATAACTGTGGTCAGTCCATCAAGACTTTAAACTGAAAAATGGTATAGTCCCCCAAGACTATGAACTGTGGATGGCTTAATGGTTGAGTCCTTCAGGACTATTTACTGATAATGGGAGTTGGTGTGATTCTGTCAGAGGGAATCCAAGGGGGAGTCTCTGAATTTTGTTAAGGCAAGTGTGGGGGTAACTGATGAGCTGGCTGCTCTGTAGAGCAGTTACCACAGAATTTTAATTTGTTTCTTTGGTCTTTAATGTTTTTATCTCTGGTTCTTTCTTTTTTATTTAGGTTTTGGAGTCCCCCAAGACTAGAAACTGAGGGTTTTTGAGTCCCCCAAGACTATAAAATGAGGGCTGTTAGTCCACCAAGACTTAAAACTGAGGATTAGTCCCCCAAGACTTTAAACTGAGGAAATTATTTTTCATTTTTTATTTCTAAATCAAGATTTTCAAACAAAAAGCAATTACAGAAAAGAATCAAGAGATGTAACAAAATGTTCAGCATTGGCTTTGAACTGGTGAATGAGGTTCTTTATTTTCTCAAGGTCCTGTGGATTCCTGGAAGGAGTGGATTGGAAGTAAATTAGAATGAGATGCTTCTGTTGAGAAGAATGTTGTTGTAATTTGTCTTTGATGGTAGGTAATGAATTAGGTGGGGGTGCTTCAATGGTTCCCACATTGTCATCATCATTTTCAGGATGGAAATGAACTGGAAATTTTTCAGATTGAATTTCAGTATGAAGAAGTATTGGGCTTACCATCAGAAGGACCAGGGATAGTAGAGCTAATGGTTGTAGCGGGAATGGCCCTCTTTTTTGAAGGGTGTAATTTGTTGACCAGTCTGGGGATCAAGTTGGATTGTCTGTATCTTTTGGTGCTGGTAGAAGGTGGATCAGGTTGAGGAGGAGGAGAAGATGTTTAAGAGGACAATGGACTAGGTCTGAAACAAGTCTTCTTCCTAGAGTGACAGGCATAACAGGAGGTTCTGTAGCAAAGAGCCGGTGGTGTGATGGTACTGATGAGATTGTTGTCAATGCAGTATTGGCAAGAGCCCATTTCAGTAGCAGATTTGGAAAGAAAGCTGAAAATGGTGGTTTTGATGTGGGAGAATGTGGACACTCTCTATTGGAGAGAGGATGTGGTCCTCAAACATTGGTGGAGCCCTTTGTTGCTCTATTTGGTGTTGTTTTGATATGTCTTAAATGGCATTGTTTAATAATTGGATGTTTTTCTGGATTTATTCAGCAAATATCAGGACTACAGGGGATGTGGTTACTACCATTGGATAGCCTCAGATTTTCTCTACATTTTTTGTTTTGAGGACATTTTTCAGATTTTAAGTATTAAGGGGATAATTTCTCATTTTTCATTTAACAAGATAGCTGTTTAATTTTGTTTTTTGTGTTTTACGAGATAACCTTAAGTCTTAGGGTTAAGTTCTTAGTACCATTAGAATGAGCTAATTTTTCTCTACATTTTACTTCACAATGTTGTTATAGCCTAATTATGTGTTTTAAAGGTTTTAGTAGTTTTAGTAAATTTTTTTAAGTATATTAGGTATTTTTGGGGGTTTTTGGTGGTTTTCTGGCTTCAGGGTGGTCCAGCTACCTCAGGCGGGCCTCCCGACGTTGTGCAGACCACCCGCTGTAGACAATCCTATAGTACTAGCTATAGGCCTTGACCAAGGGAAATGGAGAAAAACCAGAGAGAAACTCCCCTGTCCCTTTAGAAAAATAGAGTGAGATTTACTTGCTAAAGTAAGTTGGTTCCTGTTTTGCTAAAGCTCCTTTTTAACACACTTGACTGCTTGATGAGCCAAGAAAGTAGTCACCAGACAGACTACCAGACCAAAGAACTGAAATGTAGACCAATGTCCACACCAGAGACAGCAAAGATACTTGATGTAGGCTGAAAATCCACACCAGAGACAGCAATAATACTTGCTATAGCTTGCAAGACTATAACAGAGAAAACAGTTGCCAAAGTTAAGTTAAATGAAGAACTCACTTGCAACAAACACAGCCATTTGTGGCCAGAAAACAGTGAAAACTGAGTGAGGAACAATTATATCACCTCCGGATGGTTTTATGATGATTAAGGTTGCCCCAAACTGTCTTATTCACTATGTACACACAGACCACTAACTAAGAACCCATGCGCACTCACCAATCTGGCGCCTGTACCCGCCAAATTGCATAAAAAACCCTCCTGAAGCACTCCCCAACCTCCTAAAACAGAGGCGGGTGGGCCACCCAACGTTGGAGATGCCGCCTAAAGCGGCCCGGCCTCTCTGAAGCCAGAAAACCAACAAAAACCACTAATCTACTTAGAAAAATTAGCTACAACTACTAAAACCTTTAAAACACGGAATTTCACTATAACAACATTGTGACATGAAATATAGAGAAAAATTAGCTCTATCCAATGGTGCTAAGCACTTAACCCTAAGACTTAAGGTTAGCCCGTAAAACACGAAAAACAAAATTAAACAGCAATCTTTTATAAATGAAAAATGAGGAAATGACCCCTTAAAACTCAGAATATTAAAAATGTCTAAAGACATAAAATATAGAGAAAAACCAGAGCTATCCAATGATAGTACCCACATACCGGCAGACCCAATATCCAGGGAATAAAACCAGAAAAATACCCAATTCCTTAACAGATGTCAATTAAGACATGCACAAACAGCGCCAAATCACACAACAAAGGCCCCTGCCAATGTTGGAAGACCACATTCTCCCTCCAATTGAGAATGTCCACATTCTTTCTTCATCCAACCACCATGTTTAACCTTCTTCCCAAATCTGCCTCTGAAATGGATCCCTGCCAATACTGCATCAACAAAAATTTAATTTGCACCATGACACCACCTGTCCATCCATACAGAACATCCTGCAATGTCTGCCAATCTAGAAAGAAGACCTGCCACATACCTGGTCCACTTTCTTCTGCAACAGATTCACCTCCACCTCAACCTGGTCCTTCTTCTGCCAGCACCAAAAGATCTAGGCCATCCATCCTGATACCCAGATTAATCAAAAAGCTCCACCCTTCCCAGAAGAGTGCCACAACCCATAAAAAAACAAGTTCCGCCATTCCTGGTCCATCTGATGGTAAAGAAAATTCATTTCTTCCTTCAACTTTAAAACTGATGACTTCTCAGTTCCTCCATCTTCTGATAGTGATGATAATAATGTAGGATCCATTGCAACAACCAACACCGATGCACTTGCCCACTATCAAGGTCACGTTCCAACAACACACATCTCAACAGAAACAAATTCTGCCTCACTCCTTTTACTCCACTCCTGATAGAGATCCACAGGACATTTAGAACAGAAGACACCTCATTCACCAGTTTAAGGCTAATTCTGAACACTTCATTTCATCTCTTGATTCCCTCTGTAATTCCACTAGTACTTGAGTTTGATTCAGAAAGAAAAATTGACCACACCCTCTATAGGATGTAACCACAAACAACCCTCAGTTATAAGTCTTGGGGGACCATCCTCATTTTATAGTCTTGAGGGACTCAAAAACCCTCAGTTTAAAGTCTTGGAGGACTCAAAAACCTAAATCATAAACCCAGAACCAGAGATCAACCACATTAAGACACAGAGAAAAAACTAACATTCTGGAATAATTGTTAATAGAGCAGCCAGCCCATCAATTACCCCCAAACTTGCCTTTGCTACATTCGGAATCTCCCCCTGTGGATACCCTCCACCAATCTTTCAAAACCAACTCCAACAACAAAAACTTTTTCCTCAGTTTATAGTCTTGGGGGACTTACAACCCTCATTTTAAAGTCTTGGGGGAATAACACAGTGTTCAGTTTAAAGTCTTGACGGACTAGTCTTGATAAAATCTTGAAACCCACCAGTTTAAAGTCTTGGAGGACTAACAGAAACCAGATTTCAGTTTAAAGTCTTGATGGACTGGCGGAATTTTGCATAAAATAGATGCAGCCAATTTCATACAGACCACCCCTACAGCCAATCTGCTGAACTTCCACCTTCACTTCATCATCTACTCATCACTGACAAAAAAAATCTCCTCCTATCCCTTTTTATCATCTTTGCTCACCACAGATCATGGCTGGATCTCCTGATTTTAACCCTTCTACTCTCCCTTGCTTCACTGCTCCCAAGGACTATGCCTGCAAACAGTGCATCCATATGTGCAGACCTTGTACATTCACTCTTCCAACTCCTGAATCCAAATTCTACAACAGGGCTTGTGATTCTTGCTATTCCAAAAAAAAAAGATGTGACAGAGATTCCAACTACCCTAATCCTCCTCCTTCACCTTCTCAAAAATACATCTCTAGATCCCCCACCAGATCCCCTGAGCTTGGTCCTTCCTCTTCCTCTTTACCTTCAGCACCTTCCATAAAATCCAGAAGCTCCGCTTCCAGAACTCTTCCCAAAAGACCAGCCTTAGCTTCCCAAGAAACTGCTTTTATCTCCGCCAAATTAGCTCCAAAAGCTTCAAGATCAACTCCCTGGCTTCTAGACCGCATCCAGGCAGCCCAGCCGACGTCGGGCGGCCCGCCCGCCTCACTGGACAGTGAAACTCCAGCTACAAATCACCAAAAACAACCGTAAAACAGCCAAATTCCATCAATCAACAAAAACAACTCTACACAATCGCCTCCCACTGCTCCCAGAGCAATGCAGCCAACTCTTACAAAGTCCAAAAACTTCAAATTTTCCCAAACTTCTGAGAGACCTGCCAGAGAACCCCAAGAAGAAACCAGAACACCACACACTGCACCCAAACAACAAATTCTCTACCAACTAAGACAAAGAAACTACACCTCTCCTCTGTCAGCCAACTACTCTTCTGACAGTTCCATCTCTTCAAAATCCCCATCCAGAAGAGATCAATCTGCTTCCAAATCCCCTTCTCCTGCTCCATCCTTTAACAACCCTGGTACTCCATCACCAGCACCTCCTCCAGCTGAATCCAACAGAAATAACAACCACAACCACAACAACAATCCCACTGCTCCAACTAAGCCCCAAGAACATCAGCCTCCTAGTTCACATTCTCAAAATCTTTCAGAGGAAGACCATGAGAATCCATATCTTTCCCTAGTTGATCCACCCACTATGACCATTAAAAATTGCCAGATATCCAAATTCCAGCTGCTTACAAATTTGATAAGCTTCAAATCTGTAAGTACCAAATTAATTATCCCATTTCTTCAACAAAAATAATTACTGATCCAATTCTTCTTGTCTAGTTGGCACCCCTCCTCCTGAATCTATTATTGGAGTTGGCCAACCTCTTGAAACTTCTTTGACCCTGGATTATGGAGACATGAAGAAACACCTAAGCACCATGTGTTCCAACATGCTAAAAGCCTTTGCCCTCCATGGACCTTTGAATGACTTTGAAAAATCCCTGAGAAAGTGCCTGTTGGACGACCACTGGAAAATGTCTAGGATCATTAAGCACACCCTCCAGCACTCCATTCCTGCCTCTTCTTCTTTCTCCTCTGAACTTCCCTCTAATCCAATCCCTATAATCTCTCCAGCAGGATGCACTTCAAAGAACACAGTGCTTCCCACAATCCCAATAAAAAACAAAAACATCATAAAAATCCGGACCAGCCTCCAGAAACTTCATCATCCAGACAATGAGCTCCTGCAAAAGATTAGAAACATAATAATAATATAAAACAATTAATAAAAATAATTTCATAATTTTTTTTTCTGTCCACTAATATACTAAAATAAAAAAATTAATAAATGAAATGAAATGAAATAACATAAATGAAATAAAATAAAATATAAAAAATAATACAGATGGTATCCCCTAGCCAATTGATGAGATGATCCCCTGATACCTTACCCACATCTAGGTGCACCTTGATGTGGATACACAATTAAATATTTTAAAAGATTAAGAGAAAACAAAAAACAAAAATTTAGAAATTGAGAAGATAATAAAAATAATTAAACACAGAAACAAATGAAATAAATAATAAATAAATACTAAAAAAAAGAAAATAGCATTGCCTGGCCAATTGATGAGCCTTTCCCCACCAATGCTTGCCCACATCAAGGTGACCCTGATGTGGTAACACCCTATATTTTTGATTTTATAATTTTAAACAACCCCTATAAAAAATTAAAAGAAAAAAAAGAGAAAAAAGAAAATAATCTAAACTGCTATCTAGCAAAAACATAACTGCAAAATCAAAGACAGTCAAGCTCCATAGATGGTCCAATAAGGGAAAGTCCGATCCATAGAAAGGATCACTGGGTGGGCTCCCTCCAATAAGTAAAAATGATGGGAGACCACCAGTGATCCACCACCAATTTAAAAGAACCAAAGATAAAGAAGCCAGTCCCAAACCAGTTTAAAGTCATAGTGGACTTGAAACCTGAATAATAAACAACAGAACTAGAATTCAACTATGAAAAACAAAATACTTGAGACAGACATTCTGGGGTAACTGTTCTACAGACCAGCCAGCTCATCAGTTACCCCCACACTTGCCAAAATCAAATCTAGAAGCCCCTCCCTGGGTAACTTCTAACAAAAACACAACATCCAACACAAAAAAAAACCAAAACCAATAAACAGTGAAGAGTCCAGCACTTGAAAACCAGAGGAAATTCCAGTTTAAAGTCATAGAGGACTAAAAGCTGTGAAAAGAAACCAATACTAGGGTTCAACCAAATTAAGAGAAAGAATTGGAAACAGACAATCTGGGGTAACTGTTGATAGAGCAGCCAGCCCATCAGTCACCCCCACACTTTCTGTCAGTACAGTCTAGTATATAAGTATGATATAATAGTGTTATTTTATGGTCCTACTACTTATTAATAAATGATTTAGTGATTAAACCTCAGGGGAAGACTAATAGAATAGTTATACTCAAATTAAACTCACAATACTTGGATTTAAATGCGTGCTAGTGGTGGAAAATAGAAGAATAAAATATAGTTATAGCTTTTATAAAGATAATATCAATTTATAAGGGCTTTATAATATATTTCTGAATGTTAATAATTGTAGTGTAATGTTTGTTTGAAGTGTAGTAATTGAATGATGATAATAAACCGTCAAAATCCCTTCTTACTTATACCCAAATCCACTGGAGTGCACAGACCTTCAATCCAGATGATGTCACTGCTATCCCCGGCAATTACAGCACTGTGAGGGCCCATCACCTCCCCATGGCGTCCACTTCAAGCAGTTTCAACACCCAGACCTCCAGTAAGGACCCTCCATCACTATTAATAATAACACAGAGTCATACCATAAATAGAAAACCCAGATAAAAGCGGATACCATAAAGAAACAGGTAAAATAAATGATCAAAAAGAGATTTAATGAAACTAAAAGCATATAAAGGAAACAAATAAAATGTCAAAGCCCCCAAAAACATCCCCAAGCATCCACATTAACCCAGAAACATATTTCCAACCCATAAATCCGTGAATAACCATCCAAGGAAGTAATTTTAGTTTGTCCAAACTGGGTGTATGCGCCTGATATAGGTGTCTATGCTTCTGTAGGCGTTGTGAGTCCACTGATTTCGTCCATATGACCTAAAATAAGCAGAAAAACAAAGGTTATAGGCTATTAAGGGGCTAAAACCCACTTATATACCTAAATATACATAATATACTGCATATTTCACTGAATATGAGATTTATGTATACATATAAGCTTATGTATGTCAATAATTACTTCATATCACTTAAGATAAGTATATTATGACTCCATTAACACCTTAATAAGTATTATTAGGCCATGGATAAGCTATTTAAACTATTATAAATTATATAACAGAATAATAATTATATATATATATAATAAAATAATATATATTATTATTTTAACCTTATTTTTAAGATATAAGCTTAATCTAATTAAGGTTATCTTATTTTAAGCATAAGAAATACTCAGTCCTAAGGATATTTAGGCTGACACTCCCTCACCCCAAAAAAAACAATAAAAAAAATGTTAAGACATTTTAATTAATCTTAAGGAATGAAATAATAAAATAAAAATAATTTTTATAATACATATACTGAATGAACAGTATTATTTAGATTTAAATTTTTTCAAGAGATTTTTAAGATCAGAGATTTCATTTTCTGGAATCCACTGGTCATATTCACTTGATTTATTTTTAAATCTTAGTAGATACTCAACTCCCTTTTCTTTTGTAAGGTGTCTCTTTTTGAGTATCTTTTCAATTTCTGCTTTTTCCACTATTTCTTCAGGTTGCTGTTTATGCCTTCCTGATCTTCTTGGAAAGAGAGCAGTATCATTAGAATGGTATGGTTTTATAAGAGAAATAGGAAATACTGGATGTTTTCTATCATAAGGTGCATATAGAATAACCTCAACAGCATTATTACCAACCATCTTTTTAACTACAAATGGTCCAATGAATGGATTCTTCAATTTAACATTACCATTTAAATTGAAATGTAGCGTTGAAATAAGGACTTCATCACCCTCTTTGAACATTTGTTCTTTATGGGCTTTATCCCATCTTTTCTTTTCATACTCAAAAGCCTTATTTATACATTCTTGAGCATGTTTTCTGCATAATTCTTGCATCTGAAGAAAAGATTTAGTACCTGGATGAATATCCAATCTAGGTAATTTATTAAGAGTTTTAGCAGGGGTATTAGGTACATAACCCAACCATAACTCAAATGGCTTTTTGCCAGTGACAGAATGTACTGTACTATTGTATGCAAATTCTAAACCTGGGATAAGGGTTACCCAATCATGCGTGAATTTGTCATTGTCTTTAAAATTAAGACCAAAAGCACAGTATCTTCTTATCATATCTTCTAAGGTTTGTATCATTCTTTCTGCTAGCCCATCAGTTTGTGGATGGTGTGCTGTAGAAAGTTTTAATTGACACCCTGAAACATCCATAAGTGACGTCCAGAACTCAGAAGTAAATTTAGGATCTCTGTCAGAAACTATTGCTTTGGGGAAACCTGCTGTATTTAACATTTGTGTCCACCATAAAAAAGCTAAGTCCTTTGCAGAAACCTCTTTGTGGGTAGGAATAAATTTACACATCTTTGTAAATCTATCTACAATTACCCAGCAGGAGTTATAACTCTTATGCCCTGCTACTGGCAAACCTGTTACAAAGTCCATGTTAATGATTTCCCATGGAGCTTTTGGTTGCTCAATTTGTTGTAATAAACCAGCTCTTTTTCCTGTTAATCTTTTAGATTTTTGACAAGAATTACATGTTTCAACATATTTCTGAACATCCTCAGACATGTTAATCCACCAAGCTGTGTTTTTTACTCTGGTTAATGTTTTATGGTAGTCAAAATGACCTGCTAATATATCATCATGACATATACTTAACATTAACTCCTTCATTGAAGGGGGAATTACAATTACATTACTTAATTTTTTCCTGTAATATATAAAACCATCCTCAATAGAAAATTTTCCTTTCTCTAATGCCTCTTTATACTTATCTGGTAATGTTTTTATTAAAACATTCATTGAAGCATTAGATGGATCATTTAATATTGTAGTTAATTTACTTAAGTCAGGATCTGAATTATAATTATCAAGAATTGATTGCATAAATTCATCCTCAAGATCTACAATATAAATGCCATAAATGTTAATAATCTCTGATTCAGGAACATAAGCAGGATTATCATCATTATTAGGCAGAGGTACTCTAGATAACAGATCTACATTAGAGTGCAAGGTTCCTGATCTATGTGTAATAGTCATCCGTCCTCTGTATTCTTGTACAGCTAATTGCCATCTAAACATGTGTCTATTAGGAGTTTTCATGTTTAAGAGTGACTTAACTGCACTACAGTCAGTTATTAACTCAAATTTTTGGTCTTCAAGGTAATAATGTAGCTTTTCTAGAGCCCATACTACTGCCAAACATTCAAGTTGAGTAGCACCATATTTTAATTCACTACTTCTCAGAGTACGTGAAATATAGCAGATTACTACTTCTGACATTTTACCTTCAATAAGTTGTTTTTGATGCAAAGCAGCACCCAGTCCAATAAAACTTGCATCTGTATATAATACAAAAGGTAATTGGAAATCTGGTAATCCCAAGATAGGAGCTGTCATTAAACATTCTTTCAACTTATTAAAAGCTTGTTGTCTTTCATTATTCCAAATGAAAGCTTCTGATTTCTTTATCAGTGTGGTCAGTGGTGCAGCAATTGATTGGTAGTTTTTTATATATTGTCTATAATAACCACACATTCCAAGAAAAGATTGTACATCCTTCACAGTTTGAGGAATGCCAATATTCTTTATTGCAGCCACTTTATTTTGGTCTACACATATTTGTAAGCCAGATACAATATGACCAAGCACTTTTAAAGATTCAACCCCAAATTTACATTTTTTCAATGCAAGGGTCATTTTTATTTCATCCATTTTCTGAAATACTTTCCTTAAATGGATTAAGTGTTCATCAAAAGTTTTAGAGAACACTATGATGTCATCAATGTATACCATTAACCATCCCTCAATCATTTCATTATGGAATGTTATATCCATTAACTTTTGAAATACTGATGGAGCATTCTTTGGTCCAAATGGCATTCTGACATACTTATAAATTCCCATGTGTGTTGTTATCAACAAAAAGTTCTGTGAATTCTTTTCAACAGGAATTTGATGGTACCCTTTATTTTTATCTAGGCAACTTATATATTTAGCACCTTTAAGGGTAGCATGTATAGAGGCAATCCTTGGCAAGGGATAAATATCATCTACTGTAAATGTATTTAATGCTCTATAATCACCGCACAGTCTTGCTTTATCTTGTTCATAAGAAATCAGCACTGGTGATATTACACAATATTTTGGTGTAGTTTCAACCTTCTCAAGAATTTTCATCTTTAATAACATCTTAATATTATCCTCTATGTCTTTCCTCTTCATTGGTGAAGCAGGATATGGTTTCTTTTTAAGACTAGCAGGAATATTATCCATGTCACAGGTTAAACTAATTTTCATTTCATGATCTTTTACAAGGCCAAGTTCATTTGTACCATGTGCAAAAGCCATTGGAAAAGCTTTAATTAATTCCAAAATATTATCTTTCTCAGTTTTACTTATCTGAGTGCCAAATGATGCTTTTGAAATTTCTGTTTCCAGAAGTTCCAACTCATTGGATACTCTTCCTTTAGACGGGGAATTTGTTACTGACTCAATGTGTAAGACTGTGTTAAAAGAATTTATTTTAAATTTCCTTTTACCATTCATGCCAATTGTAAAATTATTATTAGCAGGGTCTAATTTTACACCAAATTTAGTCAGAATATCATTTCCAATGATAAAACAGTTACTACAATTTGTATTATCCATTACTACAAAGTCACAAGTTACCCTTACATAACCATGTTGGTGTTTAAAGAAAACAGCAGCTTTGTATTTACCAATGGGGTGTAGTACTGATCCAAAACCTCTCCAATTTTTATTCTGAAGTGGTTCAAGCTTAAACTTATATTCACTATCAATTTTCTGTAATGTATTAGTGGAAACAACTGAACCAGCAGCTCCTGTGTCCAATACTATATTAACATTTTCACCAGAAATGATAGCTGGAACCGTGATAGGTGTCATTTTAAAGTTATCAGCTTGTATATCCTTAATGATTTCAGCATCCTCAAAATTCATTAAAGATTCATTTGAGTCCATATTTAATATTGGATTTTCAAAGATGGACAAATCATCTTCCAACATACAGACTTCATTTTCATCACTATATGAGATATTGCTGTCATAATCACTTGATTCTTTACTTTTTTCAGTTTCAGTTTCAGATTCACGTTGATTTTCAACAATATTTATGTTTTTCTCACATTTGTGACCTTTTACCCAAGGTTTGTTACACTTATAACAAGTATTTGTTTCATACTTTTTAGGTACTACAGGTGCAGTAGGTTTTTTCTGCTTCTCCTGAAGTGTTTTTGAATTCTGAGATTTTACAGGTTCAACATTTTGTTTATAAGTGGAATACCTTGATTCATACTTATGGTTTAATAATATTTCATTGCAAATATTAATAAAGTCAGAATATTCAGTAACATTTAATGTTCTAGCTACAACAATGTCTCTGACAGATATAGGTAATTTGTATATTATCTTATCTTTCCATAAGTTAAAATCCATATGAGGCTCAATGGCTTTTAATATTTTGTTTAAATTCATTAAAAATACCATAGGTTTGTCACCATTCAACGGATTATACCTAGTCTTCTCATACAGTCTCTGCTGAGTAAGCCTGAATTTAGAACCTCCAAATTGTTTTTCAATAAGTTGTTTCCATTCAGCCCAAGAGTAGTCTCTACCCTCACTTAAGACAGCCTCAAACCATAATAAAGCAACATCCTTAAATAAAGAAATTAATTTTGATGTTATCTCTTCATCTGGTAACTTATATGAGAATTTCAAGTTGTCAATTCTTTGAATAAAATGTTGCCAATCAGAGCTGGCTTCCCCATCATAAGTTGGGTACTGATCTATCTTAGGCCAGTTCTTCTGATTGGATTTTATCTCACTAATCTTAGGTAAATTTAATAACTCATTTAATTTTGATAAATGGTCTTGTATTTCTTCCTGCACGGATTTGTGACTTACATTTTCAGATTTGACACTACCACCAGATGGTTTTAATTGTGGTGGTACAGGGAAGGAATGAGATTCACTTTTGCCAATGAAAGGATTATTATTATATTGATTATACTTATGATTATCCTGGTTCATTAGTAGATTGGCAGTTTCAATCTCAACTTTAGTTAATCTTTGTAGCAACTCAGAGACACTTTGATTTGTCTGTGCAAAAGATAACTTTGTTCTTGATTCAGTCTTTAATATGTGTGTTTCATATAATTTTTCTAACTCACAAAATTTGTTTGAAAGGTCATTATATTTATTACTCAATGAATCATATTTAAGAGTTAGAGACAAATGTTCTTTTTCTAATTCTTTATTACGTGTTGCTAATTGAGAAATGTTCAATGTTAAGGATGAAATTGTATCACTAGTGAGCTTAACTGTCTGTTCCTCACAATCAGTCATTCTATTCCACAATGCTGAAACAATTCTATGGACAGTTGGATTATTGTTAAAATATTCCATGTCCTCCTTTTCAATTCTCTCACTCTCCTGTGAACTTCTCATCTCACTAGTAGGTGGTTGCAACTGAGGATTAACTGTATTATCATTGTATATAGTACTGTTATTATGGTCAAAAGACAAGTCAGGTGTATCTACTCTAAAACCTAAATTTCTTAAATCCTCCTCTATCTTTTGTACAGATTTAACATTAATAGAATTACCTATATTGTAATTATCAGTATTATGTCTAATCTGAGAGGGTAAGTTACTTACCAAGGGATGGTTTCCAGTCCTGATTTTTGGCGCTTTTTTCCCTTGTAAGGGTGAGCTGAGGAAGTCAGATGAGGGGGTGGATCCCTGTTTCAACTGTGGCTTGTCCACTGTTGGTGAAACCAGTCCCATTTCCATTTGTCTACCAGGATTTTCTCCTGGGAGTGAGTGGACCCTCCTTGGGTAGGGGGTTGCTGATTTGATTGACTGGGCTGGCCTCCCTTTAATTCTGCCATTGCCTGATTCATCTGCTGAAATCCTACCTTGCAATTGTTTTGCAACTGCTCTACTTCTTTGAACATGAGAGATTTTGATTCCTCCAACTTCAGAACCTGTTTGGCCAGGTGGGACAGTTGATCCTGAAGAGGAGGAGACGTCTTTTTGATAGTTATCTTTTTTAAGAGGGCGTCCTTTTCTTCTATACTCATGCTTTCTGGCTGGGGGTACTGTTGTCCCTCCATGGTGATGTCCTGGAAAGTTTTTATTAGCTTTAGACCTGGTATTATAAGCAGGCTGTTCACTTACACTATCCTGTGGAGCACTCATATTGTTCAGAATAACAATATTTTACGTCTACAAAAGGAAAAAACTCTTTGGAATTAGTAGACAAAAGATATTAGTAATTATATTACTGATAAAAAAGCAATGGAGCTTACCCTGAATTTATATCTTTATTTATTTAAATAAAATATAAGAAAAATTCGAAAAAATCTGTTAAAAATATAATAATAAGTTTAACTAGACCTCTATAAGGGTGAATAATTAGCTTACCAAGCTTTAGCCAAATACCAATTTTATTGGGTGTTATATTGGTGTCCAAATACCAAGTGAAATTGGGTTTATATTGGGTACAGTTACTACTGTAAATATCTAATTTTTATGATAAAAAATTAGTACAATTATTATAAGGATTCTTTTCCACAATCAATGAGTTATGATGACCCACTAATATGCAGCAGACCCAAATATTTGGTTAATTTTGAGTTGTACTAAGGTAAAAATCACGTCCCAAGGCTTATACTAAATAATAAGTAAAATATAAGGAAAGACCCCCAATTGTCAGTACAGTCTAGTATATAAGTATGATATAATAGTGTTATTTTATGGTCCTACTACTTATTAATAAATTATTTAGTGATTAAACCTCAGGGGAAGACTAATAGAATAGTTATACTCAAATTAAACTCACAATACTTGGATTTAAATGCGTGCTAGTGGTGGAAAATAGAAGAATAAAATATAGTTATAGCTTTTATAAAGATAATATCAATTTATAAGGGCTTTATAATATATTTCTGAATGTTAATAATTGTAGTGTAATGTTTGTTTGAAGTGTAGTAATTGAATGATGATAATAAACCGTCAAAATCCCTTCTTACTTATACCCAAATCCACTGGAGTGCACAGACCTTCAATCCAGATGATGTCACTGCTATCCCCGGAAATTACAGCACTGTGAGGGCCCATCACCTCCCCATGGCGTCCACTTCAAGCAGTTTCAACACCCAGACCTCCAGTAAGGACCCTCCATCACTATTAATAATAACACAGAGTCATACCATAAATAGAAAACCCAGATAAAAGCGGATACCATAAAGAAACAGGTAAAATAAATAATCAAAAAGAGATTTAATGAAACTAAAAGCATATAAAGGAAACAAATAGAATTTCAAAGCCCCCAATAACATCCCCAAGCATCCACATTAACCCAGAAACATATTTCCAACCCATAAATCCGTGAATAACCATCCAAGGAAGTAATTTTAGTTTGTCCAAACTGGGTGTATGCGCCTGATATAGGTGTCTATGCTTCTGTAGGCGTTGTGAGTCCACTGATTTCGTCCATATGACCTAAAATAAGCAGAAAAACAAAGGTTATAGGCTATTAAGGGGCTAAAACCCACTTATATACCTAAATATACATAATATACTGCATATTTCACTGAATATGAGATTTATGTATACATATAAGCTTATGTATGTCAATAATTACTTCATATCACTTAAGATAAGAATATTATGACTCCATTAACATCTTAATAAGTATTATTAGGCCATGGATAAGCTATTTAAACTATTATAAATTATATAACAGAATAATAATTATATATATATATAATAAAATAATATATATTATTATTTTAACCTTATTTTTAAGATATAAGCTTAATCTAATTAAGGTTATCTTATTTTAAGCATAAGAAATACTCAGTCCTAAGGATATTTAGGCTGACACTTTCCAAGACAAAATCTAGAGGCCCCACCCATGGGTACCCTCTAACAAAAGTTTCCAACAAATAGATGCATAGAATCACCACAAAAAAACCAAGATTAAAGAATGGTCCGTAGTTTATCCTCATTGCGGAGTCAATCTTCTTCATGCCTAGTGCCTCTGGGATAAAACCTCTTCACTTGGTCTGCAGCCACCCTCTTTATCAAGACTGCACCATCCAACTCTTCCAAAACATAAGAACCTCCAGATGCCTGAGATCTGACTCTGTAAGGTTCGTTCCATCTGTCAGAAAACATTTTCCCCCACTGACTCTACAAACTTCTATTATACACCAATACCAAACAACCAGGTTTCAAAGGATTCCTGAGTTTATGAGCCAACTTCTTGTCCCAGTACCTGACTGATTGATTCCTAATCTTCATCATTCTAGAGTATGCCTTCTCTTGACATTCCTCTCTACATTCCAACTGTTGCATCCTGGCACAGAGCAAATCTTCTGTTGAGTGCACATCATCCCAATCAATTCCAAGATTAGAGACAGCTTCTAAGTCCACTGGTAGAACAGCTTTCTGACCAAAAATTAACTCATAAAGAGAATAGCCAGTTGTCCTCTTCACAGTGACCCTATCAGCAAATAACACCAAGGGTAAATAATGCCTCCACTTTTCAGCACTATCTCCACACATCTTCACCAAAGCATTCTTGATAACTTGATGGCCTCTCTCAACCATGCCTTCAGCTTCAGGATAAAAAGGTGTAACCACTCTAACTTTAGAACCAACACGAGCCACAGCTTCTTTAAATTCTGCACCAAACTCTGGCCCACCATCAACAGTGACCAACTTCATCAAACCATACCTATAAATCCACTCCTTCTTTAAATACTCTGCCACATTCTTGGCAGTCAAATTAACCAGAGGCACTGCCTCAACTCAACCAGACAAATCATCCCTAGCAACAATCAAGTATTTATAACTGCCCTCTTTAATATGGACAGCATCCAGACTGACCCTTCCAAAAACAGTTGATTCACTAGTAGCACGGCCCACCTCTTTAGGTTTCAAATGACTTCTTCTTTGACATTCTTCACAAGATTGAACCCAACAATGCACAGCCAACTTCATACCTGGCCACCAAAATCTGTCATCAACCCTTCTATAAGTCTCCCCAATGCCTCTATGACCAAGGTCTTCATGCAAAGACTTAAACACAAGTTCTTGACACTTCTTCTGAGTCACCACCACTTGAGGATTAGAATGCCTTCTCCTCATCAACATTCTTCATGACACATAAAATCCAGGACTCTTCTTCTTGATTGCTAACCAAGTATCATCATCACAACTATCTGGCCTCTCCAAGGTCAACAGATATTCCACCAAAAAAAAATAAAACCCAGACTGTCCCCAGGTCTAATCTTCAAAATACCACAAAACCACATCCAAGGGTACAATTCTGTCATCAAAATCACCAGTATGAACATGAGCCAATTGAGCAGCCCAACCAGGACACCAATCCTTAAATTTTTGCACGTCCTTCTCTTTCCACCGAACCTTGTGAGAATCCAGTTCACTAACAAAAACACCCTTTTCAAATTTTGAGCTAACCCAAACAACAACTCCATCTTCATCAACAAAAACATCCTGATCACCAGAATAAAGATCAGATCCAGCCAGTTTAGCCTCTTGGGGGAGGTCAGAAAAATCTTCAGCACCCTTTGTGCTGGCCCTAACCACTGGAACACCCTCATCAAACTCTTCAGCCTCAGAATCTTCATCTGTAGGTGGCCTCCTTGATAATCCATAAGGCATAGTAAAAGTTTTACCTTATTTGTGTACCAGGTCAAAAGAAAAATGTTGAATAAATGCCACCCACCTATTCATTGGAGCATTTGGAAGACTAGGTGTATTGATCATCTGAACCAAAGATTTTGCATCCACCTGCAGCTAAAAATGCTGCCTGCACAAAACCGTCTTTAGCTTCTTAAAAATTTTAGCTACGCCACACAATTCCAACTTAGGTTGAGAATACCTAGATTCCACCTCATTAAACACCACAGACTCATATCTTACTGGCCTGACCCTCCCAGTCTTATCCTCCTGAGACAAAACAGCACCAGCAGCAATATAACTTGAGTCCACTGCCAAATAAATTTTTCCAGCCCCAACACCATAATCCAACTTGTGAAGAACAATATCTTCACCAACAACCATTTTCAACTTCTGAAAAGCCTCTTCACACTCTTCAGTCCAATCTCAATCTGCATCTTTTCTGGTCAACCTCCTTAAAGGTGAAGCTAAAAAAGAAAAATCCTTAATAAAAATCCTGACATATACACATACACCCAAAAATCCCCTGACTTCAGTAGTATTTTTAGGCCTTGGCCATGACTGAATTTTATTAATCTTCTTCTTCGCCATAATCCTTCCCTCTTTACATACCACATGACCCAGAATTTCCAAAGCAGGAACACAACAACAGAATTTCGACCCTGAAATGGTCAAACCAGCCTCTTCAATCCTGAACAACACTCTCTCTAGAGTTATTGCATATTCCCACACAAACCTCCTTATGCCAGGGCTCTCCGCTAACACCTCATTACCATAATCAGTGGATGGTCCTTTAACTCCACCATCAATAAAAATACCAGCATGAGTAGGAACATCATCCTGCAAGATCCAAGCTATCTGTGCTTGATAAACTGCCACTGAATTAGTTGCTCCTTGAGGCAACCTAGTGAGCTGAAATCTTCCCAAAGGAGTCTCAAAAATTATGAGAGGCCTTGAATCTCTATGGAGTTTCCTCTCATTATAACCACCCATAATATCACCCAAACCATAACACACCCTTCCAGAGAAAGCTTCAACAAAATCCTCTGCACTTGGTGGCATACCAGCGTCCTTGATAGTGACTCTATTCAAGGCTCTAAGATCATGAACCACCCTCAACTTTCCATTCTGCTTTTTTACACAGAAAACCAGACTTGAGTAGCTGGAAGTCGATTGTTTGTGTAACTCAGTCTTGACTCTTTCCCCAACAATCTCTACAAATTCCTCTCTAATAGTGGCTGGAATCGGAATAGGTTTTATTTGGAAAGGTTCATGGCAAACCACAGGAATCAAGTAAGGTTCCCCATAAGAGTGCTTCAATACACCCCTTTCCTCCACAACAAATGCCACAGATTTTTCCCTTAGCACAATAATGTGCAACAACAACTTCTTTTCTTCCTCAGACAACCACCCATCAGGACCAAAATTAACAACTTTCAACCTTTCCACGGTCACCCTAGCCGTCTCTATAAATTCTGGAGGATTCTTCACCAAAGGAGTACAGTACGGATCTCCCGTCAAATGTGGTTTCTTCAAAGGCAGATTCAACCCCACAGGCATAGGCTCATTGACAGGCCTAATCTTCTGCGCTACATTCTTATACTTTGCCGCTCCACCTTCAACTTGAGGGATCTTCAGGAAATCTTCACCACCAGACCTGGAACAAAAACCAAGGGTTTCCCCATTGCTCACATGTGTGGCCAAGGTAATGTTTTTGAAAGGTGTAGAAGAAACCCTAGCTGTGCACAATTGGGAGGACTTACTTTTACACCCCGATCTCACCACTCCAAAACATTTCCGCAATTCCATATCTTCATCCTCACTTCCAACTTCCAAATCTTCAAATCTTGATTCTTCTTCTGAATCACATCTTCTAAAATTGTGCAGTTTATCCTCATGCTGGATGCCCAAAAATCGATCTTGATGATCTTCTCTCTTCAAAATTTTCTGCAGTTTAACCTCATGCTGGAGGCCTAAAATTCGATCTTGACAATCCTCACAAAAATATTTTGCATCTTCTTTCTTCATTATCTTCAGATTTTTTTCTTGATTTTCATGAATTATCTTGAAATTTTTATCTTCTTTTCTTGAGTTTTCTTCTGACCTACAAAAATAACCAGGGGTTTCTCCAATGCCCACAGGTGTGGCCCAGGTAATGTTTTTGAAAGGTGTAGAAGAAACCCTAGCGGTGCACAATTGGGAGGACTTACTTTTAGACCCCAATCTCACCGCCCCAAAACTTTTCCGCATATCTTTCAATAAAGATATATAACCAAACTTCTTCTTTGAATTTGAATTAAAAATAATTAAGAATCTTGATAGTAAACAGAGACTTGATAAAAAACTTGATGAATACTTGCAGAGAAGAGAAACATTAAAAAGAGAAAGTTGAAAATCCACTTGGTATATCTCCAAGGGAGCTGACCTACTACAACCTGGGATTTCCTTATCTTGGGAGAGGTTGTAGCACTAGGGTGATCAGCCCTTATTACTCTAAAAAAGACATACTCTCAATAGAGCCTGAGCCGCACTCCAAAAAACCAGAGGCAGCACCCACTTCCTTCCTTCTCCTGCAGCAGTCCATGCACTTGCACATTGAAGATAAACCAGGCCTGGTCTCCCAACCATCATCTCCAGAGGATAACAACCTCATGTGAAGTCTCCTTTCGTCTTCACCAGTTAACTCCAAACAGATTCCCAAATCAAATTGATAACCAATTCTTGCCTGAAAATCCATCAAGAATGGCCCACCCAAAACTGCTTTTACATTACCTTTAGCAATGTAAAAATGAACCTTCCCTGAGGCTCCTCCAACATCTAACTTCACAAACTCTGAAGTTCCAACCAATTCAGTGACATGGCCACCGATCCCTCTCAAATTTCCACCAATACCAGTTTTGATGGGGAGGCCCATATGAGTTGCCTCAAACAAAGAAATCAGATTTATCTGAGAACCTGAATCCACCAATTCCCTTGCCTCCCTGCCATTCAGAGTGACATTGATATATCCCAGAGGAGCAGAAAAATGAGTTTCCAACCCCTCGACAAACATTTCAGCAGAATCACAAATGTATTCTACCTCACCAGAAGAAACTCTTCTCCTGGTAAACAACTTTTTTTGCCTATCAGCCAACCCTGGACTGATAGCATATGATTCCCCATAAGATATGGAAACCTGACCCTGATTCATCCTTTTCAGAACAGATTCCATAACATTAACTTGACCAGAAACTACTGGCCTCTCAAAGTGAGCCCTTGGCTTCACCACCTTGGTCCTAGAAGCTTCTTGAGGACCAGCAACACCAACAGATTTACCATTAACAGGAACCAAACCAGATCCCTCACCAGAACCTCTAACTCCAACAGGCTTTGGCAATAAAACCAAAGGGACATCCTGCTCAGAGTCAGAATCCACCTCCATTGGCATTGGCTCACCATTCATGTCCAATGCGCCAAAACTAGGGGTACACATGTCAGCCATACCCTTCTGCATCTTGTACAGCTCCTCTTTGCTGTACCTCTTCCTAGCTGCACTCAGCTTAGGATCCACCTTTGAAGCATTTGGCTTTGGTTGGGACTGAGAACTGCTCTTAGGCCTTCCCACCTTTCCTGCTTCCACATCATAAACACCAGCCAAGCATTCACCACTTGACTGTCCACCACAAGAATACAACTCCAAACCACCAAAGGAAGTAGAAAAAGAGACCTTATTGACCTCCTTCCCCTTTCCCTTAGTATCCTCATTCTCCTTACCAGAAGACTTCCCTTGATCAGGAATCTCCTCAAACCTTGGCCTCCTTTGATTGAGACCTCCCCTTCTCCTTACCAAATCAACAGGAGCCTGCCTGTCAGCCTAAATATCCTTAGGACTGAGTATTTCTTATGCTTAAAATAAGATAACCTTAACTAGATTAAGCTTATATCTTAAAAATAAGGTTAAAATAATAATATATATTATTTTATTATATATATATATAATTATTATTCTATTATATAAATTATAATAGTTTAAATAGCTTATCCATTGCCTAATAATACTTATTAAGGTGTTAATGGAGTCATAATATACTTATCTTAAGTGATATGAAGTAATTCTTGACATACATAAGCTTATATGTATACATAAGACTCATATTCAGTGAAATATGCAGTATATTATGTATATTTAGGTATATAAGTGGGTTTTAGCCCCTTAATAGCCTATAACCTTTGTTTTTCTGCTTATTTTAGGTCATATGGACGAAATCAGTGGACTCACAACGCCTACAGAAGCATAGACACCTATATCAGGCGCATACACCCAGTTTGGACAACTCAAATTACTTCCTTGGATGGTTATTCATGGATTTGTGGGTTGGAAGGATGTTTCTGGGTTAATGTGGATGCTTGGGGATGTTATTGGGGGCTTGGAAAGTTTATTTGTTTCCTTTATCTGCTTTTAGTTTCATTAAATTTCTTTTTGATTATTTATTTTACCTGTTTCTTTATGGTATCCGCTTTTATCTGGGTTTTCTATTTATGGTATGACTCTGTGTTATTATTAATAGTGATGGAGGGTCCTTACTGGAGGTCTGGGTGTTGAAACTGCTTGAAGTGGAAGCCATGGGTAGGTGATGGGCCCTCACAGTGCTGTAATTGCCGGGGATAGCAGTGACATCATCTGGATTGAAGGTCTGTGCACTCCAGTGGATTTGGGTATAAGTAAAGGGGGATTTTGACGGTTCATTATCATCATTCAATTACTACACTTCAAACAAACACTACATTACAATTATTAGCATTCAGAAATATATTAATAAGCCCTTATAAATTGATATTATCTTTATAAAAGCTATAACTATATTTTATTCTTCTATTTTCCACCACTAGCACGCATTTAAATCCAAGTATTGTGAGTTTAATTTGAGTATAACTATTCTATTAGTCTTCACCTGAGGTTTAATCACTAAATCATTTATTAATAAGTAGTAGGACCATAAAATAACACTATTATATCATACTTATATACTAGACTATACTGACAATTGGGGGTCTTTCCTTATATTTTACTTATTATTTAGTATAAGCCTTGGGACGTGATTTTTACCTTAGTACAGCTCAAAATTAACCAAATATTTGGGTCTGCTGCATATTAGTGGGTCATCATAACTCATTGATTGCGGAAAAGAGCCCTTATAATAATTGTACTAATTTTTTATCATAAAAATTAGATATTTACAGTAGTAACTGTACCCAATATAAACCCAATTTCACTTGGTATTTGGACACCAATATAACACCCAATTAAATTGGTATTTGGCTAAAGCTTGGTAAGCTAATTATTCACCCTTATAGAGGTCTAGTTAAACTTATTATTATATTTTTAACAGATTTTTTTGAATTTTTCTTACATTTTATTTAAATAAATAAAGATATAAATTCAGGGTAAGCTCCATTGCTTTTTTATTAGTAATATAATTGCTAATATTATTTGTCTACTAATTCCATAGAGTTTTTTCCTTTTGTAGACGTAAAATATTGTTATTCTGAACAATATGAGTGCTCCCCAGGACAGTGTAAGTGAACAGCCTGCTTATAATACCAGGTCTAAAGCTAACAAAAACTTTCCAGGACATCACCATGGAGGGACAACAGTACCCCCAGCCAGAAAGCATGAGTATAGAAGAAAAGGACGCCCTCTTAAAAAAGATAACTATCAAAAAGACGTCTCCTCCTCTTCAGGATCAACTGTCCCACCTGGCCAAACAGGTTCTGAAGTTGGAGGAATCAAAATCTCTCATGTTCAAAGAAGTAGAGCAGTTGCAAAACAATTGCAAGGTAGGATTTCAGCAGATGAATCAGGCAATGGCAGAATTAAAGGGAGGCCAGCCCAGTCAATCAAATCAGCAACCACCTACCCAAGGAGGGTCCACTCACTCCCAGGAGAAAATCCTGGTAGACAAATGGAAATGGGACTGGTTTCACCAACAGTGGACAAGCCACAGTTGAAACAGGGATCCACCCCCTCATCTGACTTCCTCAGCTCACCCTTACAAGGGAAAAAAGCGCCAAAAATCAGGACTGGAAACCATCCCTTGGTAAGTAACTTACCCTCTCAGATTAGACATAATAGTGATAATTACAATATAAATAATTCTATTAATGTTAAATCTGTACAAAAGATAGAGGAGGATTTAAGAAATTTAGGTTTTAGAGTAGATACACCTGACTTGTCTTTTGTCCATAATAACAGTACTATATACAATGATAATACAGTTAATCCTCAGTTGCAACCACCTACTAGTGAGATGAGAAGTTCACAGGAGAGTGAGAGAATTGAAAAGGAGGACATGGAATATTTTAACAATAATCCAACTGTTCATAGAATTGTTTCAGCATTGTGGAATAGAATGACTGATTGTGAGGAACAGACAGTTAAGCTCACTAGTGATACAATTTCATCCTTGACATTGAACATTTCTCAATTAGCAACACGTAATAAAGAATTAGAGAAAGAACATTTGTCTCTAACTCTTAAATATGATTCATTGAGTAATAAATATAATGACCTTTCAAACAAATTTTGTGAGTTAGAAAAATTATATGAAACACATTGTTTAAAACTGAATCAAGAACAAAGTTATCTTTTGCCCAGACAAATCAAAGTGTCTCTGAGTTGCTACAAAGATTAACTAAAGTTGAGATTGAAACTGCCAATCTACTGATGAACCAGGATAATCATAAGTATAATCAATATAATAATAATCCTTTCATTGGCAAAAGTGAATCTCATTCCTTCCCTGTACCACCACAATTAAAACCATCTGGTGGTAGTGTCAAATCTGAAAATGTAAGTCACAAATCCGTGCAGGAATAAATACAAGACCATTTATCAAAAGTGAATGAGTTTTTGAATTTACCTAAGATTAGTGAGATAAAATCCAATCAGAAGAACTGGCCTAAGATAGATCAGTACCCAACTTATGATGGGGAAGCCAGCTCTGATTGGCAACATTTTATTCAAAGAATTGACAACTTGAAATTCTCATATAAGTTACCAGATGAAGAGATAACATCAAAATTACTTTCTTTATTTAAGGATGTTGCTTTATTATGGTTTGAAGCTGTCTTAAGTGAGGGTAGAGACTACTCTTGGGCTGAATGGAAACAACTTATTGAAAAACAATTTGGAGGTTCTAAATTCAGGCTTACTCAGCAGAGACTGTATGAGAAGACTAGGTATAATCCGTTGAATGGTGACAAACCTATGGTATTTTTAATGAATTTAAACAAAATATTAAAAGCCATTGAGCCTCATATGGATTTTAACTTATGGAAAGATAAGATAATATACAAATTACCTATATCTGTCAGAGACATTGTTGTAGCTAGAACATTAAATGTTACTGAATATTCTGACTTTATTAATATTTGCAATGAAATATTATTAAACCATAAGTATGAATCAAGGTATTCCACTTATAAGCAAAATGTTGAACCAGTAAAAACTCAGAATTCAAAAACACTTCAGGAGAAGCAGAAAAAACCTACTGCACCTGTAGTACCTAAAAAGTATGAAACAAATACTTGTTATAAGTGTAACAAACCTTGGGTCAAAGGTCACAAATGTGAGAAAAACATAAATATTGTTGAAAATCAACGTGAATCTGAAACTGAAACTGAAAAAAGTAAAGAATCAAGTGATTATGACAGCAATATCTCATATAGTGATGAAAATGAAGTCTGTATGTTGGAAGATGATTTGTCCATCTTTGAAAATCCAATATTAAATATGGACTCAAATGAATCTTTAATGAATTTTGAAGATGCTGAAATCATTAAGGATATACAAGCTGATAACTTAAGAATGACACCTATCACGGTTCCAGCTATCATTTCTGGTGAAAATGTTAATATAGTATTGGACACAGGAGCTGCTGGTTCAGTTGTTTCCACTAATACATTACAGAAAATTGATAGTGAATATAAGTTTAAGCTTGAACCACTTCAGAATAAAAATTGGAGAGGTTTTGGATCAGTACTACACCCCATTGGTAAATACAAAGCTGCTGTTTTCTTTAAACACCAACATGGTTATGTAAGGGTAACTTGTGACTTTGTAGTAATAGATAATACAAATTGTAGTAACTGTTTTATCATTAGAAATGATATTCTGACTAAATTTGGTGTAAAATTAGACCCTGCTAATAACAATTTTACAATTGGCATGAATGGTAAAAGGAAATTTAAAATAAATTCTTTTAACACTGTCTTACACATTGAGTCAGTATCAAATTCCCCGTCTAAAGGAAGAGAATCCAATGAGTTGGAACTTCTGGAAACAGAAATTTCAAAAGCATCATTTGGCACTCAGATAAGTGAAACTGAGAAAGAAAATATTTTGGAATTAATTAAAGCTTTTCCAATGGCTTTTGCACATGGTACAAATGAACTTGGCCTTGTAAAAAAACATGAAATGAAAATTAGTTTAACCTGTGATATGGATAATATTCCTGCTAGTCTTAAAAAGAAACCATACCCTGCTTCACCAATGAAGAGGAAAGACATAAAGGATAATATTAAGATGTTATTAAAAATGAACATTCTTGAGAAGGTTGAAACTACACCAAAATATTGTGTAATATCACCAGTGCTGATTTCTTATGAACAAGATAAAGCAAGACTGTGCGGTGATTATAGAGCATTAAATACATTTACAGTAGATGATATTTATCCCTTGTCAAGGATTGCCTCTATACATGCTACCCTTAAAGGTGCTAAATATATAAGTTGCCTAGATGGAAATAAAGGGTACCATCAAATTCCTGTTGAAAAGAATTCACAGAACTTTTTGTTGATAACAACACACATGGGAGTTTATAAGTATGTCAGAATGCCATTTGGACCAAAAAATGCTCCATCAGTATTTCAGAAGTTAATGGATATAACATTCCATAATGAAATGATTGAGGGATGGTTAATGGTATACATTGATGACATCATAGTGTTCTCTAAAACTTTTGATGAACACTTAATCCATTTAAGGAAAGTATTTCAGAAAATGTATGAAATAAAAATGACCCTTGCATTGAAAAAATGTAAATTTGGGTTTGAATCTTTAAAAGTGCTTGGTCATATTGTATCTGGCTTACAAGTATGTGTAGACCAAAATAAAGTGGCTGCAATAAAGAATATTGGCATTCCTCAAAATGTGAAGGATGTACAATCTTTTCTTGGAATGTGTGGTTATTATAGACAATATATAAAAAACTACCAATCAATTGCTGCACCACTGACCACACTGATAAAGAAATCAGAAGCTTTCATTTGGAATAATGAAAGACAACAAGCTTTTAATAAGTTGAAAGAATGTTTAATGACAGCTCCTATCTTGGGATTACCAGATTTCTAATTACCTTTTGTATTATATACAGATGCAAGTTTTGTTGGACTGGGTGCTGCTTTGCATCAAAAACAACTTATTGAAGGTAAAATGTCAGAAGTAGTAATCTGCTATATTTCACATACTCTGAGAAGTGGTGAATTGAAATATGGTGCTACTCAACTTGAATGTTTGGCAGTAGTATGGGCTCTTGAAAAGCTACATTATTACCTTGAAGACCAAAAATTTGAGTTAATAACTGACTGTAGTGCAGTTAAGTCACTCTTAAACATGAAAACTCCTAATAGACACATGTTTAGATGGCAATTAGCTGTACAAGAATACAGAGGACGGATGACTATTACACATAGAGCAGGAACCTTGCACTCTAATGTAGATCTGTTATCTAGAGTACCTCTGCCTAATAATGATGATAATCCTGCTTATGTTCCTGAGTCAGAGATTATTAACATTTATGGCATTTATATTGTAGATCTTGAGGATGAATTTATGCAATCAATTCTTGATAATTATAATCCAGATCCTGACTTAAGTAAATTAACTACAATATTAAATGATCCATCTAATGCTTCAATGAATGTTTTAATAAAAACATTACCAAATAAGTATAAAGAGGCATTAGAGAAATGAAAATTTTCCATTGAGGATGGTTTTATATATTACAGGAAAAAATTAAGTAATGTAATTGTAATTCCCCCTTCAATGAAGGAGCTAATGTTAAGTATATGTCATGACGATATATTAGCAGGTCATTTTGACTACCATAAAACATTAACCAGAGTAAAAAACACAGCTTGGTGGATTAACATGTCTGAGGATGTTCAGAAATATGTTGAAACATGTAATTCTTGTCAAAAATCTAAAAGATTAACAGGAAAAAGAGCTGGTTTATTACAACAAATTGAGCAACCAAAAGCTCCATGGGAAATCATTAACATGGACTTTGTAGCAGGTTTGCCAATAGCAGGGCATAAGAGTTATAACTCCTGCTGGGTAATTGTAGATAGATTTACAAAGATGTGTAAATTTATTCCTACCCACAAAGAGGTTTCTGCAAAGGACTTAGCTTTTTTATGGTGGACACAAATGTTAAATACAGCAGGTTTCCCCAAAGCAATAGTTTCTGACAGAGATCCTAAATTTACTTCTGAGTTCTGGACGTCACTTATGGATGTTTCAGGGTGTCAATTAAAACTTTCTACAGCACACCATCCACAAACTGATGGGCTAGCAGAAAGAATGATACAAACCTTAGAAGATATGATAAGAAGATACTGTGCTTTTGGTCTTAATTTTAAAGACAATGACAAATTCACGCATGATTGGGTAACCCTTATCCCAGGTTTAGAATTTGCATATAATAGTACAGTACATTCTGTCACTGGCAAAAATCCATTTGAGTTATGGTTGGGTTATGTACCTAATACCCCTGCTAAAACTCTTAATAATTTACCTAGATTGGATATTCATCCAGGTACAAAATCTTTTCTTCAGATGCAGGAATTATGCAGAAAACATGCTCAAGAATGTATAAATAAGGCTTTTGAGTATGAAAAGAAAAGATGGGATAAAGCCCATAAAGAACAAATGTTCAAAGAGGTTGATGAAGTCCTTATTTCAACGCTACATTTCAATTTAAATGGTAATGTTAAATTGAAGGATCCATTCATTGGACCATTTGTAGTTTAAAAGATGGTTGGTAATAATGCTGTTGAGGTTATTCTATATGCACCTTATGATAGAAAACATCCAGTATTTCCTATTTCTCTTATTAAACCATACCATTCTAATGATACTGCTCTATTTCCAAGAAGATCAGGTAGGCATAAACAGCAACCTGAAGAAATAGTGGAAAAGGCAGAAATTGAAAAGATACTTAAAAAGAGACAACTTACTAAAGAAAAGGGAGTTGAGTATCTATTAAGATTTAAAAATAAATCAAGTGAATATGACCAGTGGATTCCAGAAAATGAAATCTCTGATCTTAAAAATCTCTTGAAAAAATTTAAATCTAAATAATACTGTTCATTCAGTATATGTATTATAAAAATTATTTTTTATTTTATTATTTCACTCCTTAAGTTTAATTAAATGTCATAACATTTTTTTATTGTTTTTTTTTTGGGGTGAGGGAGTGTCAGCCTAAATATCTTTAGGACTGAGTATTTCTTATGCTTAAAATAAGATAACCTTAACTAGATTAAGCTTATATCTTAAAAATAAGGTTAAAATAATATTATATATTATTTTATTATATATATATATAATTATTACTCTATTATATAAATTATAGTAGTTTCAATAGCTTATCCATAGACTAAAAATACTTATTAAGGTGTTAATGGAGTCATAATATACTTATCTTAAGTGATATGAAGTAATTCTTGACATACATAAGCTTATATGTATACATAAGACTCATATTCAGTGAAATATGCAGTATATTATGTATATTTAGGTATATAAGTGGGTTTTAGCCCCTTAATAGCCTATAAACTTTGTTTTTCTGCTTATTTTAGGTCATATGGACGAAATCAGTGGACTCACAACGCCTACAGAAGCATAGACACCTATATCAGGCGCATACACCCAGTTTGGACAACTCAAATTACTTCCTTGGATGGTTATTCATGGATTTGTGGGTTGGAAGGATGTTTCTGGGTTAATGTGGATGCTTGGGGATGTTATTGGGGGCTTGGAAAGTTTATTTGTTTCCTTTATCTGCTTTTAGTTTCATTAAATCTCTTTTTGATTATTTATTTTACCTGTTTCTTTATGGTATCCGCTTTTATCTGGGTTTTCTATTTATGGTATGACTCTGTGTTATTATTAATAGTGATGGAGGGTCCTTACTGGAGGTCTGGGTGTTGAAACTGCTTGAAGTGGACGCCATGGGGAGGTGATGGGCCCTCACAGTGCTGTAATTTCCAGGGATAGCAGTGACATCATCTGGATTGAAGGTCTGTGCACTCCAGTGGATTTGGGTATAAGTAAAGGGGGATTTTGACGGTTTATTATCATCATTAAATTACTAAACTTCAAACAAACACTACATTACAATTATTAGCATTCAGAAATATATTAATAAGCCCTTATAAATTGATATTATCTTTATAAAAGCTATAACTATATTTTATTCTTCTATTTTCCACCACTAGCACGCATTTAAATCCAAGTATTGTGAGTTTTATTTGAGTATAACTATTCTATTAGTCTTCACCTGAGGTTTAATCACTAAATCATTTATTAATAAGTAGTAGGACCATAAAATAACACTATTATATCATACTTATATACTAGACTATACTGACACTGCCCCTCACTAGGCTTAACAAAAGAACCATCAGGGAACTTGAAACCCCTTCCATCAAATTCCACCTTTCCTTCAGAAACATTTCTGTTCAATGCCCAACAATCATTTGACCTGTGCCCCCTCCTGCTGCAATAAGAGCAAACCCAAGGACCACTCCTACCTGCCCTCCTATCAAAATCTCTAGCCTGAGAAGGTACCTTATTGACCTTCTTAGCCTCCTGAACAAAAATATGCAGCTGCTTTGTAAGATCAGCCAACTGCTCCACCATTGGGTCCCTCTCCTGTTTGGGAACCTGCACCAAATTTTTCTCCTCCTTCTCCTCTTAACTTTCTCTTCAGCCAAAGCCTCACTGACATTGCTGACATACTTGGCACACCCCTCCTGATAGGTGTCCACAGCCAATAACTTCAAATGGACCTCAACAGCCTCCTTCACCTTATCCAAGGCAGGCAACTTCTGGTCCCCATTAGAAAGAGTCTTCATCAATTCCTTTCTTGACAACTCCTTCAACACATCCATCCTGACATCTCTAGCCAGGCCAGACCAAAAAACATCCTTGGAAGCATTTTCATGTGCCAGCTCCTCCACTTCCACAAAGTATTCCACCACAGGATCAAACTGTAGCAGAAATTTCCTGTAACTATGTAAGTTACCAACACCACCATAATATTGCTATTCACTGACAACCTTTTTCAGATTCACCATAGTGAACCTGACACCCCATCTATCCACCATCTCCCTACACAACAATTTCCAATCCCTCTTCTTGTAGCCAGACATGGCCACAATCTCCTTCTCCACTGACCTATCACCAATGAAGAAGATAATCTGCTTCACCATGTCCAGGTAGGAAGCACCATCCACTCCAGAAACAGTTTCATACTTCTCTAGAAACCACTTGACATCCTCCCCATTAAACTTGGTACCATCCCAAGTTTTAATCCTCACACACTCCCTAACCATCACAGAAGGAGGACCATCCCCCCCACTGACAGTCACCACAGGAATAGCAGAACCAGAAGCCATTCTTCCAGTCCAAAACACCAAAAAGAGCCAACCAAAGAAAATAGAGATTCCAAAGAACTAGCAAGTTCTACCCCACGTTGGGCGCCAGAAATGTAGACAATCCTATAGTACTAGCTATAGGCCTTGACCAAGGGAGTTGGAGAAAAACCAGAGAGAAAATCCCCTGTCCCTTTAGAAAAATAGAGTGAGATTTACTTGCTAAAGTAAGTTGGTTCCTGTTTTGCTAAAGCCCCTTTTCAACACACTTGACTGCTTGATGAGCCAAGAAAGTAGTCACCAGACAGACTACCAGTCCAAAGAACTGAAATGTAGAACAATTTCCACACCAGAGACAGTAAAGATACTTGATGTAGGCTGCAAATCCACACCAGAGACAGCAATAATACTTGCTATAGCTTGCAAGACTATAACAGAGAAAACAGTTGCTAAAGTTAAGTTAAATGAAGAACTCACTTGCAACAAACACAGCCAATTGTGGCCAGAAAACAGTGAAAACTGAGTGAGGAACAATGATATCACCTCCGGATGGTTGTATGATGATTAAGGTTGCCCCAAAGGGTCATATTCACTATGTACACACAGACCACTAACTAAGAGCCCATGCGCACTCACCAATCTGGCGCCTGTACCCGCCAAATTGCATAAAAAACCCTCCTGAAGCGCTCCCCAACCTCCTAAAACAGAGGCAGGCGGGCCTCCCGACGTTGGAGATGCTGCCTGAAGCGGCCCAGCCTTCCTGAAGTCAGAAAACCAACAAAAACCACTAATCTACTTAGAAAAATTAGCTACAACTACTAAAACCTTTAAAACACGGAATTTCACTATAACAACATTGTGACATGAAATATAGAGAAAAATTAGCTCTATCCAATGGTACTAAGCACTTAACTCTAAGACTTAAGGTTAGCCCGTAAAACACAAAAAACAAAATTAAACAGCAATCTTTTATAAATGAAAAAATGAGGAAATGACCCCTTAAAACTCAGAATATGAAAAATGTCTACAAGACATAAAATATAGAGAAAAACCAGGGCTATCCAATGATAGTACCCACATACACGCAGACCAAATATCCACGGAATAAAACCAGAAAAATACCCAATTCCTTAACAGATGTCAATTAAGACATGCACAAACAGCGCCAAATCACACAACAAAGGCCCCTGCCAATGTTGGAAGACCACACCGCCTTGGTGCTAGAAGCCTGGGAGCATTTCCAGAGGGGTATTATGCAATTTGGCACTCAAGAACACCAAATTTGTTGGTGTGCATGGGCGTTTAGATAGTGGTCTGTGTGTACACAGTGAATAAGACAGTTTGGGGAAACTTTAATTATCATACAACCATCAAGAGGTGATTTCATTGTTCCTCACTCAGTTTTAACTGTTTTTTGGCCACAGTTGGCTGTGTTTTTTGCAAGGTGAGTTCTTCATTTAAATTCACTTTGCAACTGGTCTCTCTGGTATAGTGTTGCAAGATATATCAAGTATTATTGCTGTCTCTGGTGTGGATTTGCAACCTACATCAAGTATCATTGCTTTCTATGGTGTGGACATTGGTCTAAATTTCAGCTCTTTGGGTTGGTAGTCTGTCTGGAGACTACTTTCTTGGCTGATCAGACAGTCAAGTGTGTTTGAAAAGGGGCTTTAGCAAACAGGAACCAATTTACTGTAGCAGGTAAATCTCACTTTATTTTTCTAATGGGACAGGGTATTTTCTCTCTGGGTTTTCTCCAACTCCCTTGGTCAAGGCCTATAGCTAGTTCTAAAGGATTTTCTACACCAGGGCAGCCACTATGAAAAGCAATAAACTCTTTGTTGAAGTCATAGAAAATTTGAATGGAAATAGAGTATCTACAAAGAAGATTAAAAGTTAGTTTATGAAAGATGTGAAATTTGGGAACACATTGAAGAAACCTTTTTTTGAAATCAAAATAATGGTTCCCATCATTAGCAGGCTTTTGACTCAAAGGTATAGTTGTGCCATCAACAAAACATACACAGCCAGGTAAATCTTCAGCTTGCATTACTTGAGAATATTCAAGTTGCTGTTGTGGAGTTGGCCAAGCAAGTGTTTGAGAATTCAGAGAAATGATAGCAATCATGCAGCACTTGGTGTATTATATGAAGGTACCAAATACTATGGTAAAGAGATTATCTAAATGTCTTAAAGCAGCACCATTTCTATTTGAACCAAAGCAAAACAGTGTGACAGAAATTTAAAAGGAAGGATCAGGCTGCTTGGTATGGGAATCATTATGAAAGATAGGATGATTGGAGACTAGTTGAGAAATTTCAAAAAAGAATCAGGAGAGGTTCAAAAAAGTTTTGTGACCTTTAAATGAGGAATTTTAAGAATGGAGCAGAGATCATATCTGGGATTGTGATTAAGATTTGGCCCCCTTTGGATGATGTAACACTTTTTGGAAAGAAAAGACATATAAGCTTAAGTCTCTTCCAAACCAAATTCAGAATCAGATTTAGTAGCTAAAACTAAAGTTATAGAATTCATAGCTGTGTGAAGTTTCTTCCTAGTAGAGAGGTGCTACATTATTTTTAGTGGAAAAGGTTTTTGGTAGAAGGTTTAGGTGATGAGTGGGAAGTGGGAATTTGCCACCAAACAAGCAGGTGGGGTGTGTAGATAGAAAAAATTTTTATGTGTTTGCCACAAAAATTAAGTATCATAGAGTGATGAGATACATAAGTATGGCACCTGCAATTATTTTTCATGTGACTTTCTTACAAATAAATCATGGATGTAATGAGTTTGGGATCAGGAATCAGGAACAGAAATAGGGGTATAAGAGGCGGGATAATGAATTATTGTGGATTCCTTATCCATTAGCCCTGGGGCTAGTGGATAAGAAACTTCTGCAATTAATAATGTCTGATACCGGGAAAAAAATTCCTGATCGCTAATTGTGGATTCCTGAACATTGATACCCCCTATTAATACTTTGTATTCTGTCCCAATTTGATTTTAGTTTTTATTACTTTATTAAGAAAATTAAATTAAATAAATTAAAGAATAATTTTTTGTTTTGATTATTGATTCATAATATAAATAATATTCATCATAAACATAATTATTTCTTTTTGACTCATTGTTTTGATTTAAAATTTCAATTAATAATTTGTATTTTATTTCACAATTTTAAGATAAAAAAATCATTTATTATTGAGCTTGATTTTATTTATTTATTTCACAGATATTATTTCTGATAGTTTTTCTGACAGCATGCATAAACTTGATATAGATGAAATTGAGGTATATGATGAGGTTGAATCTGTATGTTCTTCAAAATTAACTTACAAAAGTTCCTCAGCAGAAAAGAAGCCATCCAATTCTTCAGGAAATACAAATTTCAGAAGTAGTGGTAGACCCCCCTCCTCCCACAACTCTGAAAGAAATCAAACTTCAAATAAATCTGGAAAATCCTTTAAAAGATAAAAAGAAAAAAAAGATCCCTTTGGCCAAGAAGGTAAACATTATGTCAAGTCACATAAATGAATTGAAAATAGACAATATGAAATACAAAGCCAGAGTAGATATTCTATGGGATCAAATACAGGAGCTGCTAGCACACAGTCAAGTCCAACATCTACCTATGCAACCAAACCAACATCAGACACAGAAGACTCCCAAAACCATGGAGGTAGAATAATAGAAATGGGAATATCTTATGAACCACTACCAACAGAATGTGCAAACACATCCAGTTCATCAACATGGCCCATCCAGAACACCTAATTACCATCAAAAACCTGCCCATCTTTACCAGCGAAGCAGGAAAGAGAAGGCCAAGGCACATGGGAAGTTTCCTCCTTTGCCATGGTGAATAAAATTTTTGATAAGCATATTGGCATGTACAATATTAAGCTTTCTTCTTTAGGTAATATTGTTGAAAGTAGTGAAAGAACTTTTAAGCCTCTTAAAGAATGAATTCCTGTTATGAGTAGCTCTAATGATGTAATTAGTAAATTGTCATTTGATGAGCCTTAACATTTAACTTCAAACTCTTTGTTTAATCCTTCTCTTGCAATTAAAAATTATCCTTTTGCCCTTGAATTTTATGTTTTTCTTGAGAAAACTTCTGAAGAGATTTTAAAAGATACTCCTGATTTTAGTGTTATAAAAGAGAAAGTTTTGAGAGATTTATTGAAGCATGGAAATTATAGATTAAATAATTTGCATTTACATTGTAAAGTGATTCCTTCTGTAAAAGTTAAAGCTTATTTTAAATTGAAGGACACCTTCAATTGTTTACTTGCTCAACAGACACTTATAAAAAATGATCACAGAGCACCTTCAGATAAAAATCAACATCTGCAAAAAGCTACTAGTGAATTGAAACCCATCAAAGATAAAAACATTTCATTAAAAATGATAAAAATACCTTACACAGTGAATTGAAAAAATATGAAAATTTATTTCCAAGCTTTGAGTAATAAATGCCCAGTGGAGGAAGACAGAATTTCTCTATCTCTTGAAAAAATTAATGATTAACTATACTTTATTCTTAAGTTAAGAAGAAAATTGTCTAATCTTGAGGAAATATTTTCTGCATTACCAGTTATTTAAGATGAGCATTATGATGCGTTGAAAACTACTACTCAAACTTTTACTAGAAAGAAAGGTAAACAGCCTGAAAAATAGGGCTCTTCTTTTCCTTGTAATGTGGCCATTAAGCAATCTGACAATGAGTCTGAAATATTTTGTGACCAACAAAAATATTATAATACTCAAAATTAACCAGCTCCTTCTTAGGATAATGAAATATCTGAACAACTTTCCAGGCTTCAGGAATTGATTACAATGAATAATTCCAACCTTAAAGTTTCCCAGTCTAGTAGCAATAAGAATCGGCCTAAACTAGATCAATATCCTACCTTTCATGGTGATTCTTCTTTTGACTGGAATCATTTTATTCAAATAATTGATAATTTAAAGAACTATTATAAATTTAAAGATGAAGAAATTGTTTTTAATTTAATTTCTTTATTTTCCAATGTAGCCTTGATGTGGTATGAATCTATTTTATTAGACAACAATCACTATACCTGGAATGAATGGAAAGTCTTAATTGAGAATCAATTTGGTGGCTCAAAATTCAGGTTGTGACAACAGAAATTATATGAGAATGCTTAATATGCATCCTCCTTTTTCTGAAAAACCTATTTTTTTCCTTAAGAATTTTACCAAAACTCTTAGAGCTATTGATCTAAAAAGGATTATGATACTTGGAGAGATAAAATTATCTATTGATTACCAAATTCACTCAGCAATTTGATTGTAGCTAGAAATAAGCATATAAAAGAACATTCTTCTTTAATTAATATCTGTAATGAGGTACTACTCAACCATTGATATGGGCCAAAGAACTAATTCTTAAGATCTCACCATGATCAGCAAAAAACTTCATAAAAAATCTCTGAAAAGCCTTTTAAACCCTCTTCCACAGTTGCAACAAAGAAACATGCATTAAATACTTGTTTTCCATATAAGAATCATGGAAGAAAGACATGTTTGTGAAAGGAAAATTCATCTTTTTTAACAAAATGAGGAAACTGAAAAATACTGTAGTTGAACTTAATGGTTCCTCTAGTGAATTTAATGGAGAAATCTATTATAACAATTATTCTTTAAACAAGGCTCTAATGTAGGAACAAGATGTCCAATATTTAGATAAGTTATCTGAAGTTTGTAACTTGAACTTATCATCATTAGAAAATTCTGATATTACAAAAGATATTGCTGAAAGCTTCTTATTAATATCCCCATTGAGAGAACCAGTTATTATAAATGGTAAAAATGTTGAGGTTGCTCTTGACTCTGGTGCTGAAGGAAGTGTAGCGTCAAAAAAATCACTGTCTTTAGTAGATATAATTATCATAGTAAATTATTACATATGAAATCTGTAAAATGAAGAGGTTATGGTTCTTCTTTATTTCCCATTGAGAAGTAAAAAACCACTATATTCTTTAATTATAATGGTGGCTTTTTCAGAGCTTTTTGTGAATTTTTTGTGATGAAAAATGATAACTTAAGCAATCCTTTCACTATAGGAAATGACACTTTAACCATTTTGTGTATCAAATTGGATTTAGAAAGCAATTGTTTCACATTGGGCATGAATGGAAAAAGGAAAATTTAAAATCTCTTCCTCTAAAAAACCTTCTGCACATCTGTTAAAATCTTGTAATTCATTGATTAAAAGTAAGGGTAGATCAACAGAAGAAACGGTGTAGACAATCCTATAGTACTAGCTATAGGCCTTGACCAAGGGAGTTGGAGAAAAACCAGAGAGAAAATCCCCTGTCCCTTTAGAAAAATAGAGTGAGATTTACTTGCTATAGTAAGTTGGTTCCTGTTTTGCTAAAGCCCCTTTTCAACACACTTGACTGCTTGATGAGCCAAGAAAGTAGTCCCCAGATAGACTACCAGACCAAAGAACTGAAATGTAGAACAAAGTCCACACCAGAGACAGAAAATATACATGATGTAGGCTGCAAATCCACACCAGAGACAGCAATAATACTTGCTATAGCTTGCAAGACTATAACAGAGAAAACAGTTGCTAAAGTTAAGTTAAATGAAGAACTCACTTGCAAAAAACACAGCCAATTGTGGCCAGAAAACAGTGAAAACTGAGTGAGGAACAATGATATCACCTCCGGATGGTTGTATGATTATTAATGTTGCCCCAAACTGTCTTATTAACTATGTACACACAGACCACTAACTAAGAGCCCATGAGCACCCACCAATCTGGCGCCTGTACCCGCCAAATTGCATAAAAAACCCTCCTGGAGCGCTCCCCAACCTCCTAAAACAGAGGCGGGTGGGCCGCCCAACGTTGGAGATGCCGCCTGAAGCGGCCCGGCCTCCCTGAAGCCAGAAAACCAATAAAAACCACTAATCTACTTAGAAAAATTAGCTACAACTACTAAAACCTTTAAAACACGGAATTTCACTATAACAACATTGTGACATGAAATATAGAGAAAAATTAGCTCTATCCAATGGTACTAAGCACTTAACTCTAAGACTTAAGGTTAGCCCATAAAACACGAAAAACAAAATTAAACAGCAATCTTTTATAAATGAAAAAGGAGGAAATGACCCCTTAAAACTCAGAATATGAAAAATGTCTACAAGACATAAAATATAGAGAAAAACCAGGGCTATCCAATGATAGTACCCACATACCCGCAGACCCAATATCCACGGGATAAAACCAGAAAAATACCAAATTCCTTAACAGATGTCAATTAAGACATGCACAAACAGCACCAAATCACACAACAAAGGCCCCTTCCAATGTTGGAAGACCACATCCTCCCTCCAATTGAGATTGTCCACATTCTTTCTTCATCCAACCACCATGTTTAACCTCCTTCCCAAATCTGCCTCTGAAATGGGCCCCTGCCAATACTGCATCGACAATAATTTAATCTGCGCCATGACACCACCTTTCCATCCATACAGAACATCCTGCGATGTCTGCCACTCCAGAAAGAAGACCTGCCACAGACCTGGTCCACTTTCTTCCACAACAGATTCACCTCCATCTCAACCTGGTCCTTCTTCTGCCAGCACCAAAAGATCTAGGACATCCATTCTGATACCCAGATTAATAAAAAAGCTCCACCCTTCCCAGAAGAGTGCCACAACCCATAAAACAACTAGTTCCCCTATCCCTGGTCCATCTGATGGTAAAGAACATTCATTCCTTCCTTCAACTTTAAAACTGATGACTTCTCAGTTCCTTCCTCTTCTGATAGTGATGATAACAATGTAGGATTCATTGCACCACCAACACCAACGCACTTGCCCACTATCAAGGCCAAGTTCCAACAACACACATCTCAACAGAAACAACTTCTGCTTCACTACTTCCAATCCACTCCTGCTAGAGATCCACAGGACATTGAGAACAGAAGACACCTCATTCACCAGTTCAAGGCTAATTCTGAACACTTCATTTCATCTCTTTATTCCCTCTGTAATTCCACTAGTACTTGAGTTTGATTCAGAAAAGAAAAATTGACCACACCCTCTATAGGATGTAACCACAAACAACCCTCAGTTTTAAGTCTTGGGGGACCATCCTCATTTTATTGTCTTGGGGGACTCAAAAACCCTCAGTTTAAAGTCTTGGGGGATTCAAAAACCTAAATCATAAACCCAGAACCAGAGATCAACCACATTAAGACACAGAGAAAAAAACTAACATTCTGGGGTAATTGTGAATAGAGCAGCAAGCCCATAAAATACCCCCAAACTTGCCTTTGCTAAATTTGGAGGCTCCCCCTGTGGATACCCTCCACCAATCTTTCAAAACCAACTCCAACATCAAAAACTTTTTCCTCAGTTTATAGTCTTGGGGGACTTACAACCCTCAGTTTAAAGTCTTGGGGGACTTACAACAGTGTTCAGTTTAAAGTCTTGATAGACTAGCCTTGTTAAAATCTTGAAACCAGCCAGTTTAAAGTCTTGGAGGACTAACAGAAACCAGATTTCAGTTTAAAGTCTTGATGGACTGTCTTGATACCATAGCTTTTTCAGTTTAGAGTCTTGATGGACTGACGGAATTTTGCATAAAATGGACACAGCCAATTTCATGCAGCACACCTCTACAGCCAACCTGCTGAACTTCCACCTTCACTTCATCATCTACCCATCACTGACAAAAATCTCCTCCTATCCCTTTTCATCATCTTTTCTCACCACAGATCATGGCTGGATCTCCTGATTTTAACCCTTTTACTCTTCCTTGCTTCACTGCTCCCAAGGACTATGCCTGCAAACAGTGCATCCACATGTGCAAACCTTGCACATTCACTCTTCCAAATCCTGAATCCAAATTCTACAACAGGGCTTGTGACTCTTATAATTCCAAAAAGAAAAGATGTGACAGAGACGCCAACTACCCTATAACTCCGCCTTCTCCTTCTCACAAATACATCTCCAGATCCCCTACCAGATCCCCAGAGCTTGGTCCTTCCTCTTCCTCTCTATCTTCTGCTCCATCCAGAAGATCCAGAAGCTCAGCTTCCCGCACTCTTCCCAAAAGACCAGCCTTGGCCTCACAAGAAACTGCTTTTATCTCCGCCAAATTAGCTCCAAAAGCTTCAAAATCAACTCCCAGGCTTCTAGACCGCGTCCAGGCGGCCCGCCCGCCTCACCAAACAGTGAAAATCAGGGCCAAAACCTCCAAAAACGGCCAGAAAATAGCCAAATTCATCTAGACAACAACAACTCAACCCAAATACCTCATACTTCTCCCAGAGCAATGCAATCCACCCTTCCAAAGTCCGAAAGCACCAAAATTTACCAGATTTCTAAGAGAACTGCCAGAGAACCCCAAGAAAAAACCAGAACACCACACACTTTTCCACAACAACAACATCATCCTTAACTAAGACAAAGAAAATACACCTCTCCTCTGTCAGCCAACTACTCTTCTGACAGTTCCATCTCTTTAAATTCTCCATCCAAAAGAGAGCAGTCTGCTTCCAAATACCCCTCTCCTGCTCCATCCTTTAACAACCCTGGTACTCCATCACCAGCACCTCCTCCAGCTGAATCCAACAGAAATAACAACCACAACCACAACAACAATCCCAATGCTCCAACTAAGCCCCAGGAACATCAGCCTCCTAGTTCACCTTCTCAAAATCTTTCAGAGGAAGACCATGAGAATCGATATCTTTCCCTAGTTGATCCACCCTCTATGAACATTACAAAAGTGTCAGAGATCCAAATCCCAGCTGCTTACAGATTTGATGAGCTTCAAATCTGTAAGTACCAAATTAATTATCCCATTTCTTCAACAAAAATAATTACTGATCCAATTCTTCTTGTCTAGTTGGCACCCCTCCTCCTGAATCTATTATTGGAGTTGGCCAAACTCTTGAAACTTCTTTGACCCTGGATTATGGAGACATGAAGAAACACCTAAGCACCATGTGTTCCAACATGCTAAAAGCCTTTGCCCTCCATGGACCCCTGAATGACTTTGAAAAATCCCTGAGGAAGCGCCTGCTGGACGACCACTGGAAAATTTCTAGGATCATTAAACACACCCTCCAGCACTCCATTCCTGCCTCTTCTTCTTTCTCCTCTGAACTTCCCTCTAATCCAATCCCTTACCATTACAATCCCTATAATCTCTCCAGCAGGATGCACATCAAGGAACACAGTGCTTCCCACAATCCCAACAAAAAACAAAAACGTCATCACAATCCAGACCAGCCTCCAGAAGCTTCATCATCCAGACAATGAGCTCTTGAAAAAAGATTAGAAACATAATAATAATATAAAACAATTAATAAAAATAATTTCAGAATTTTTTTTTTTTATCTACTAATATACTAAAATTAAAAATTAATAACTAAAATGAAATGAAATAAAATAAATGAAATAAAATAAATATAAAATATAAAAAATAATACAAATGGTATCCCCCAGCCAATTGATGAGCTGATCCCCTGACACCTTACCCACATCCAAGTGCACCTTGATGTAGATACACAATTAAATCTTTTAAATGATTAACAGAAAACAAAATTCAAAAAATTTAGAAATTCAGAAGATAATAAAAATAAGGAAACACAGAAACACATGAAATAAATAATAAATAAAAATAAAATAGCATTGCCCCGCCAATTGATGAGCCTTTCCCCACCAATGGTTGCCCACATCCAGGTGACCCTGATGTGGTAACACCCTATATTTTTGATTTTATAATTTTAAACAACCTCCATAAAAAAATTAAAAGAAAAAAAGAGAAAAAAAAAGAAAATAATCTAAAACTAATATCTAGCATAAACAGAACTGCAAAAATCAAAGAAAGACAAGCTCCATAAATTTTCCAATAAGGGAAAGTCTGGTCCATAGAAATGATCACTGGGTGGGCTCCCTCCAATAAGTAAAAATGATGGGAGACCACCAGTGATCCACCACCAATCTGAAAGAACCAAAGATAAAGAAGCCAGTCCCAAACCAGTTTAAAGTTATAGCAGACTTGAAAACTGAATAATAAACAACAGAACTAGAATTCAAAAGGGAAAAACAAAAGACTTGAGACAGACATTCTGGGGTAACTGTTCTACAGAGCAGCCAGCCCATCAGTTACCCCCACACTTGCCAAAATAAAATCTAGAAGCCCCCCCTGGGTACCTTCTAACAAAAACACAACGTCCAACACAAAAAAACCAGAACCAATAAGAGTGAAGAGTCCGGTACTTGAAAACCAAAGGAATTTCCAGTTTAAAGTCATAGAGGACTAAAACCTGTGAAAAGAAACCAATACTAGGGTTCAAGCAAATTAAGAGAAAGGGTTGGAAACAGACAATCTGGGGTAACTGTTGATAGAGCAGCCAGCCCATCAGTCACCCCTACACTTGCCAAGATCAAATCTAGAAGCCCCACCCATGGGTACCCTCTAACAAAAGTTTCCAACAAACAGATGCATAGCATCACCACAAAAAACCAAAATTAAAGAATGGTCCGTAGTTTATCCTCATTGTGGAGTCAATCTTCTTCATGACTAGTGCCCCTGGGATAAAACCTCTTCACTTGGTCTGCAGCCACCCTCTTTTTCAAGACTGCACCATCCAACTCTTCCAAAACATAAGAACCTCCAGACGCCTGAGATCTGACTCTGTAAGGTCCATTCCATCTGTCAGCAAACATTTTGCCCCACTGACTCTCCAAAATTCTATTATACACCAAAACCAAATAACCAGGTTTCAAGGGATTCCTCAGTCTATGAGCCAACTTCTTTTCCCAGTATCTGACTGATTGATTCCTAATCTTCATCATTTTAGATTATGCCTTCTCTTGACATTCCTCTCTACATTCCAACTGTTGCATCCTGGCACAGAGCAAATCTTCTGTTGAATGCATGTCATCCCAATCAATTCCAAGATAAGAGACAGCTTCCAAGTCCACTGGTAGAATGGCTTTCTGATCAAACATTAACTCATAAGGAGAATAGCCAGTTGTCTTCTTCACAAAGACCCTATCAGCAAATAAAACCAAGGGTAAATAATGCCTCCACTTTTCAGCACTATCTCCGCACATCTTCACCAAAGCATTCTTGATAACTTTATGGCCGCTTTCAACCATGCCTTCAGCTTCAGGATAATATGGTGTAGCCACTCTAACCCTAGAACCAAAACTAGCCAAAGCTTCTTTAAATTGGGCACCAAACTCTGGCCCACCATCAACAGTCACCAACTTCATCAACCCATACCTATAAATCCACTCCTTCTTCAAAAACTCTGCCACATTCTTGGCAGTCAAATTAACCAGAGGCACTGCCTCAACCCAACCAGACAAATCATCCCTAGCAACAATCAAGTATTTATACCTGCCCTCTTTAATATAGACAGCATCCAGACTGACCCTTCCAAAAACAGTTGATTCACCAGTAGCACGACCCATCTCTTTAGGTTTCAAATGACTTCTTCTTTGACATTCCTCACAAGATTGAACCCAACCCTGCACAGCCAACTTCATACCTGGCCACCAAAATCTGTCTGCTACTCTTCTATAAGTCTCCCCAAAGCCTCTATGACCAAGGTCTTCATGCAAAGACTTCAAAACCAATTCTTGACCCTTCTTCTGAGTCACAACCACTTGAGGATTAGGATTTCTCCTTCTCATCAACCGCCTTCCTGACACATAAAATCCAGGAATCTTTTACTTGATTGCCAACCAAGTATCATCATTACAACTATCTGGCCTCTCCAAGGTCAACAGATATTCCACCAGGATAAAATAAAACCCAGACTGACCCCAGGTCTCATCTTCAAAATCCAACAAGACAACATCCAAGGGTACCACTCTGTCATCAAAATCACCAGTGTGAACATGAGCCAATTGAGCAGCCCAACCAGGACACCAATCCTTAAATTTTGGCACGTCCTTCTCTTTCCACTGAACCTTGTAAAAATCCAGTTCACTAACAAAAACACACTTTTCCAATTTTGAGCTGTCCCAAACAACAACTCCATCTTCATCAACAAAAACATCCTGATCACCAGAATCAAGATCAGATACAGCCAGTTTAGCCTCTTGGGGGAGGTCAGAACAATCGTCCAGTTTAGCCTCATGGGGGAGGAAAGAAAAATCCTCAGCACCCTTTGTGCTGGCCCTAATCACTGGAACATCTTCGTCAAACTCTTCAGAATCAGAATCCTCATCTGTAGGTGGCCTCCTTGATAATCCATCAGGCATAGTAAAAGTTTTGCCTGGTTTTTGTACCAGGTTAAAAGAAAAATGTTGAATAAATGCCACCCACCTAGTCATTGGAGCATTTGGAAGACTAGGTGTATTGATCATCTGAACCAAAGATTTTGCATCCACCTGCAGCTCAAAATGCTGCCCCCACAAAACCGTCTGTAGCTTCTTTAAAATTTTAGCTACACCACACAATTCCAACTTAGGTTGAGAATACCTAGATTCCACCTCATTAAACACCACAGACTCATACCTTACTGGCCTGACCCTCCCAGTCTTATCCTCCTGAGACAAAACAGCACCAGCAGCAATATAACTTGACTCCACTGCCAGATAAATCTTTCCAGCACCAACACCATAATCCAACTTGTGAAGAATTATATCTTCACCAACAACCTTTTTCAGCTTCTGAAAAGCCCCTTCACACTCGTCAGTCCATTCCCAATCTGCATCTTTTCTGGTCAACCTCCTTAAAGGTGAAGCCAACAAAGAAAAATCCTTAATGAAAATCCTGACATATACACATACACCCAAAAATCCTCTGACTTCAGTAGTATTTTTAGGCCTTGGCCATGACTGAATTTTATTAATCTTCTTCTTCGCCACAATCCTTCCCTCTTTACATACCACATGACCCAGAATTTCTAAAGCAGGGACACAACAACAGAATTTTGACCCTGAAATGGTCAAACCAGCCTCTTCAATCCTGAACAACACTCTCTCTAGAGTTATTACATATTCCCACACAAACCTCCTTATGCCAGGGTTCTCCGATAACACCTCATTACCATAATCAGTGGATAGTCCTTTAATTCCACCATCATCAATAAAAATACCAGCATGAGTAGGAACCTCATCCTGCAAAATCCAAGCCATCTGTGCTTGATAAACTGCCACCAAATTAGTTGCTCCTTGAGGCAACCTAGTGAGCTGAAATCTTCCCAAAGGAGTCTCAAAAGTTGTGAGAGGCCTTGAATCCGTATGGAGTTCCCTCTCATCATAACCACCCATAATATCACCCAAACCATAACACACCCTTCCAGAAAAAGCTTCAACAAAATCCTCTGCACTTGGTGGCATACCAGCGTCCTTGATAGTGACTCTGTTCAAGGCTCCAAGATCATGAACCACCCTTAAATTTCCATTCTGCTTCTTTACACAGAACACCGGACTTGAGTAACTGGATGTTGATTGTTCATATAACCCAGTCTTGACTCTTTCTCTAACAATCTCTACAAAATCCTCTCGAATAGTGGCTGAAATCGTAATAGGTTTGATTTGCCAAGGTTCATGACAAACAACAGGAATCAAGTAAGGTTCCCCATAAGAGTGCTTCAACACACCCCTTTCCTCCTCAACAAAAGCCACAGTTTTTCCCTTAGCACAATAACGTGCAACAACAACTTCTTTTCTTCTTCAGACAACCACCCATCAGGACCAAAATTTACAACTTTCAATCTTTCCACGGTCACCCTAGCCGTCTCTACAAATTCTGGAGGATTCTTCACCAAAGGGGTACAGTACGGATCTCTTGACAAAGGAGGTCTTTTCAAAGGCGGATTCAAACCCACAGGCATAGGCTCATTGACAGACCTAATCATCTGCGCTACCTTCTAATACTTTGCCGCTCCACCTTCAACTTGAGGGATCTTCAGGAAATCTTCACCACCAGACCTTGAACAAAAACCAAGGGTTTCCCCATTGCTCACATGTGTGGCCAAGGTAATGTTTTTTGAAAGGTGTAGAAGAATCCCTAGCTGTGCACAATTGGGAGGACTTACTTTTACACCCCAATCTCACCACTCCAACAAGTTTCCGCAATTCCACATCTTCATCCTCACTTCCAACTTCCAAATCTTCAAATCTTGATTCATCTTTTGAATCACATCTTCTAAAATTGTGCAGTTTATCCTCATGCTGGAGGCCCAAAAATCGATCTTGATGATCTTCTCTCTTCAAAATTTTCTGCAGTTTAACCTCATGCTGGAGGCCCAAAATTCGATCTTGACGATCCTCACAGAAATATTTTGCATCTTCTTTCTTCATTATCTTCAGATTTTTTTCTTGATTTTCATGAATTATCTTGAAATTTTTCTCTTCTTTTCTTGAGTTTTCTTCTGACCTACAAAAATAACCAGGGGTTTCCCAATGCTCACAGGTGTGGCCCAGGTAATGTTTTTGAAAGGTGTAGAAGAAACCCTAGAGGTGCACAATTGGGAGGACTTACTTTTAGACCCCAATCTCACCGCCCCAAAACTTTTCCGCATATCTTTCAATAAAGATATATAACCAATCTTCTTCTTTAAGCTTGAATTAAAAATAATTAAAAATATTGAGAGAGAGCTGAGACTTGATAAAAAACTTGATGAATACTTGCAGAGAAGAGAAACATTAAAAAGAGAAAGTTGAAAATCCACTTGGTATATCTCCAAGGGAGCTGACCTACTACAACCTGGGATTTCCTCATCTCGGGGAGAGGTTGTAGCACTAGGGTGATCAGCCCTCATTACTCTAAAAAAGACAGACTCTCAATAGAGCCTGAACCGCACTCCAAAAAACCAGAGGTAGCACCCACTTCCTTCCTTCTCCTGCAGCAGTCCATGCACTAGCACATTGAAGATAAACCAGGCCTAGTCTCCCAACCATCCTCTCCAGGGGATGATGACCTCATGTGAAGCCTCCTTTCTTCTTCACCAGTCAACTCCAAACTGATTCCCAAATCAAATTGATAACCTATTCTTGCCTGAAAATCCATCAAGAATGGCCGACCCAAAACTGCTTTTATATTACCTTTAGCAATGTAAAAATGAACCTTCCCTGAGGCTCCTCCAAATCTAACTTCACAAACTCTGAAGTTCCAACCAATTCAGTGGCATGGCCACCAATCCCTCTCAAATTCCCACTAATACCAGTTTTAATGTGGAGGCCCATATGAGTTGCCTCAAACAAAGAAATCAGGTTTATCTGAGAACCTGAATCCACCGATGCCCTTGCCTCCCTGCCATTCAGAGTGACATTGACATATCCCAGAGGAGCAGAAAAATGAGTTTCCAACCCCTCACCAAACATTTCAGCAGAATCACAAATGTATTCTACCTCACCAAAAGAAACCCTTCTCCTGGTCAACAACTTCTTCTGCCTATCAGCCAACCCTGGACTGATAGCATACAATTCCCCATAAGATAGGGAAACCTGACCCTGGTTCATCCTTTCCAGGACAGAGTCCATAACATTAACTTGACCAGACACTACTGGCCTCTCAAAGTGAGCTCTTTGCTTCACCACCTTGGTCCTAGAAGATTCTTGAGGACCAGCACCAACAACAGATTTACCATTAACAGGAACCAAACCAGATCCCTCACCAGAACTTCTGACTCCAACAGGCTTTGGCAATGAAGCCAAAGGGACATCCTCCTCAGAGTCAAAATCCACCTCCATTGGCATTAGATCACCATTCAGATCCGATTCACCAAAACTAGGGGGGCCCATGTCAGCCATACCCTTCTGCATCTTGTACAGCTCCTCTTTGCTGTACCTTTTCCTAGCTGCACTCAGCTTAGGATCACCCTTTGAAGCGTTTGGCTTTGGTTGGGCCTGAGAACTGCTCTTAGGCCTACCCACCTTCCCTGCTTCCACATCATAAACACCAGCCAAGCATTCACCACTTTACTGTCCACCACAGGAATACAACTCCAAACCACCAAAGGAAGTAGAAAAAGAGACCTTATTGACCTCATTCCCCTTTCCCTTGACGTCCTCATCTACCTTAACAGAAGACTTCCCCTGATCAGGAATCTCCTCAAAACTTGGCTTCCTTTGTTTGAGACCACCCCTTCTCCTGACCAAATCAACAGGAGCCTGCCCCTCACTGGGCTTCACAAAAGAACCATCAGGGAACTTAAAAACCCTGCCATCAAACTCCACTTTTCCTTCAGACACATCTCTGTTCAGTGCCCAACAATCATTGGACCTGTGCCCCTTCCTACTGCAATAAGAGCAAACCCAAGTACCACTCCTACCAGCCCTCCTTTCAAAATCTCTTGCCTGAGAAGGTGCCTTATTAACCTTCTTGGCCTTCTGGAAAAAAAAAATGTGCAGCTGTTTTTTCAGATCAGCCAGATGCTCCACCATTGGGTCCCTCTCCTGTTTGGGAACCTGCACCAAATTCTTCTCCTCCTTCTTCTCCCTAACTTCCTCTTCAGCCAAAGCCTCACTGACTTTGCTGACATACTTGGCTCACCCCTCCTGATAGGTGTCCACAGCCAATAACTTCAAACGGGCCTCAACAGCCTCCTTCACCTTATCCAAGGCAGGCGACTTCTGATACCCATTAGAACGAGTCTTCATCAATTACTTTCTTGAAAACTCCTTCAACACATCCATCCTGACATCTCTAGCCAGGGCAGACCAAAAAACATCCTTGGCAGCATTTTCATGTGCCAGCTCCTCCACTTCCACCAAATATTCTACCAAAGGATCAAACTGTAGCAGAAACTTCCTGTAACTATGTAAGTTACCAACACCACCATAAGATTTCCATTCACTGACAACCTTGTTCAGATCCACCATAGTGAACCTGACACCCCATCTATCCACCATTTCCCTACACAACAATTTCCAATCCCTCTTCTTGTAGCCAGACATGGCCACAATCTCCTTCTCCACTGACCTATCACCAATGAAGAAGATAATCTGCTTCACCATGTCCAGGTAGGAAGCACCATCCACTCCAGAAACAGTTTCATACTTCTCTAGAAACCACTTGACATCCTCCCCATTAAACTTGGTACCATCCCAAGTTTTAATCCTCACACACTCCCTAACCATCACAGAAGGAGGACCATCCCCTCCACTGACAGTCACCACAGGAATAGCAGAACCAGAAGCCATTCCTCCAGTCCAAAACACCAAAAATAGCCAACCAAAGAAAACAGAGATTCCAAAGAACTAGCAAGTTCTACCCCACGTTGGGCGCCAGAAATGTAGACAATCCTATAGTACTAGCTATAGGCCTTGACCAAGGGAGTTGGAGAAAAACTGGAGAGAAAATCCCCTGTCCCTTTAGAAAAATAGAGTGAGATTTACTTGCTAAAGTAAGTTGGTTCCTGTTTTGCTAAAGCTCCTGTTTAACACACTTGACTGCTTGATGAGCCAAGAAAGTATTCCCCAGATAGACTACCAGACCAAAGAACTGAAATGTAGAACAAAGTCCACACCAGAGACAGCAAAGATACTTGATGTAGGCTGCAAATCCACACCAGAGACAGCAATAATACTTGCTATAGCTTGCAAGACTATAACAGAGAAAACAGTTGCTAAAGTTAAGTTAAATGAAGAACTCACTTGCAACAAACACAGCCAATTGTGGCCAGAAAACAGTGAAAACTGAGTGAGGAACAATGATATCACCTCCGGATGGTTGTATGATGATTAATGTTGCCCCAAACTGTCTTATTCACTATGTACACACAGACCACTAACTAAGAGCCCATGCCCACCCACCAATCTGGCGCCTGTACCCGCCAAATTGCATAAAAAACCCTCCTGGAGCGCTCCCCAACCTCCTAAAACAGAGGCGGGCGGGCCGCCCAACGTCGGAGATGCCGCCTGAAGCGGCCCGGCCTCCCTGAAGCCAGAAAACCAATAAAAACCACTAATCTACTTAGAAAAATTAGCTACAACTACTAAAACCTTTGAAACACAGAATTTCACTATAACAACATTGTGACATGAAATATAGAGAAAAATTAGCTCTATCCAATGGTACTAAGCACTTAACTCTAAGACTTAAGGTTAGCCCATAAAACACGAAAAACAAAATTAAACAGCAATCTTTTATAAATGAAAAATGAGGAAATGACCCCTTAAAACTCAGAATATGAAAAATGTCTACAAGACATAAAATATAGAGAAAAACCAGGGCTATCCAATGATAGTACCCACATACCTGCAGACCCAATATCCGCGGGATAAAACCAGAAAAATACCAAATTTCTTAACAGATGCCAATTAAGACATGCACAAACAGCGCCAAATCACACAACAAAGGCCCCTGCTAATGTTGGAAGACCACAACGGATAATTTATTGTATGAAATAAATACTGCTTCATTTAGTTATTAGCTAACTGGTGAACAGAAAGAGTCTATAATTTCATTTATTATATCTTTTCCTATGGCTTTTTCTCATGGATATCATGAATTAGGAGTTGTTAAGAATGGAATGAAAGCTTCTTTATCCTGTAACTTGAGTGATATTCCTCCAAGACTTAAGAAAAAAACATATCCTGCTTCTCCCACAAATAGAAAACATATTGAGGATAATATTTCTGCCCTCTTGAAAATGAATATAATTGAAAAGGCTGATGTTACCCCAAAATATTGTTTCATCTCCCCAGTCTTAGTCTCTTATGAAAAAGATAAAGCTAGGTGATACAGGGATCATAGAGCATTGAATACTTATACAGCCAATGATATTTATTCTTTAACCAGAATAAACTCAATACATGCTCCCTTACAAAGTGCAAAATTTTTTAGTTGTCTAGATGGTAATAAATGTTATCATCAAATACCTGTTGAAAAGAACTTACAAAATTTCTTGCTTATTGAAACTCACATGAGGATATATAGGTATTAAAGAATGGCATTTGGCCCTAAGAATGCCCCTTCAGTTTTTAAAAAAGTGATGGATAATACTTTTCATCAAGAAATAAGTGAAGGATGGTTAATGTTCTATATAGATAAAATTATGGTTTTTTATAAAATCTTTGATGAGCACATCAATCACTTGAATAGATTCTTTCAAAAGATGCATGACATTCACATGACCTTATCTTGAAAAAGTGTAAATTTGCTTTTCAATCCTTGAAATTTCTGGGTCATGTTGTGTCAGGTTTACAAATCTGTGTTGATCAAAAAAAAGTTTCTTCTATTCAAAACGTAAAAGCACCAACCTCTGTTAGAGAAATCCAAAGTTTTTACAAATGTGTGGCTATAATAGATAATAGGGGGTATCAATGTTCAGAGATCCACAATAAAATTAATTGTGGATAAAAATCCTTATACCCCAATTATCTTCCGGAATTTATTTTGCTAATAATTGTATTATTAGACACTTTACGTGTCAATTTTCACCTCTTATCCGACATTTTTCTACTCAATTTTTCATAACCACATCTTGGACAACTTTCTGTCATAACCACATGTTGCACAACTTTCTGCCATAACCACATCTTGAACTACTCTCTGGATATGCCTTCTACCTTTCTGTGCACCCCCATTCTCATCCCATTGTGTTCATTCTATCTGCTCAGAATTTCTCCCTGTTTCATCTATTTTATTCTTCTCTTTTCATCTCACTCTCTCATCTGCTTGTTTCTGCTCCTTTTCATCTTGCTATCTCATCTGCTTGTTTCTGCTCTTTCTCATCTTGCTATCTCATCTGCTTGTTTCTGATCCTTTACATCTTTAATTATCTAAAAATGCCTTTTCATCATAGTTCTTCTCAAAGGCAGCCATCACCCAGTTGTTCTTCAAATCCCAACAGTCCCTCATTCCACCGCTCTGCTGAGAAATCCAAAACCGTTCAACTAAAAAAAGATGATCATCTCATTATTATCAACTGGCTAAAAACTAAATCTAACTATGATTTATGTTTTGGTACTGAGTATGCGACTAAAGCAGGATGGCCTCCCGCATCAAAAGTTAATGGTTATCTTATAATGGCCAACAAATTATTGAATAAGACTAAGGGAAGGATAGATCTTTTACCAAAAAAGATGTCTGAATGCTTCAAGCATTATCAAGATAAGTACAAGATGTCAAAGGCTCTTTCATCTTCTACTGGTTTTGGTATTACTGGCCTCAATATCAGAAAGAGCATCAAATCCATATACGATAAACTTGATTCTTTATGTCCTTACTTTAAAGAGATGGATGATATTTTTGGAGAGCAAGCTGATGTTAATCATGCAAACATCTTGGATGGTGAAGATTCTATATCTGAAAATGATGTCAAAATTTTTTTTTCCCATCCTCTTCCTGCACTAAAGCCTCCCCTGTTCTAAATTCAAAAAATCTGTATAGCTTTCCACAGATCCTTATGGTGATATAAACAAACCCAATATAACTCAGGTATGTTTTTTTCTTCTATCTTACACCACGCAATATAGGGGGCAGAATTGCTAGAAAGTCCACAACCTTGAACCCTGATTCATCACAAATTGGGTATTAAATGAGATTCCCATGAACAATCCAAGAAACAAGGATGAAAGTTTGTTGAATTAATGGAGAATCATAGTTTAATTATAATTGAAACCAATGAATTCATTACTTGAAAATTTTTTGAAATCTGAACAATATGATTTTTTGATATAAGGCTGAAATAAGTGCACCCCATAGCTAAAACAGGCTGGTAAACACATAAGATTTTTTTTAAAAATGGAGCTTTTTTTATTATTTTAAAAAAAATAATCCTCATTGTAGATTCAATTAAACTTTATTTTAAATAAGAGTTCAGATATTTTAGCTCAATAAAATATTTAAATTATTAAGTATATTCAGAAATTATTAAAGAAATACTATATAGTGTAGTGATATTAATCATCACATTATTTTCAGTAAAAATTTTAAAAAATATGATATTTTGTCTTTATGTATGATTAAATAGCAGCAAATCTTGTGAACCTTCAAATAATATGTAGAGCTCAAAAAAATCTTCAAAATGAATAAAAGAATAATATAGTTAAACATATAATTTATAAATAAAGTATATATAGTTTTTTTACCAGTAAGTACAATCAATGCACAGGTACTATTATTCTTTAAAAATGACTTTCCTCAATCTTCAGCATATCTAAAAATGAAGGGGGGAAATTTTCTTAAGATTTAAGCACATTAAAAGTTGATGATTCACTAGAAGACTTATATTTTTTTAAAAAAATTTCAGGTCATCAGTCTTTCCATTCCCTTGAACATAATTCTTCTATTTTTCTATCATATCACTTTTTTGAAGAAAAATACTTCTCTTTCTGCTCCTACCCTCTCCCCTCTTATGAATCAAAAACTCATACCCTCTCATATTACCATCCCTCTTTAAACTCACTTTCCTCTCCCATCCCTTTCATTTTTTTTCCCATCCATACCATTCTTCATCTCTCTTAACCCCTTTAAATCCCTTTTGCTCACTTCCCCACTACTCTTTACCCCTTTTACTTCATAGAAAGCAAAAAGGGTGTGGAGTGCAGAGAAAGAGGGTAGGGGGGAATCAAAGGGAGATGAGTGGGATGGGGAGGGGAAGGTATGGGCTCAGATGGGCTGGGGAGTGAAGAGAAAGGTGTACAAATTGAGGTGTGGGTAGCTAAAGGGGTAGGGGGGGGGGGGAGTGTAGTAAAAGGGGAATTGAGGGTTTGGGGGATAGCCAATTGAGTATTGAGGGGTAAGGAAGGTAGAGAAAGGGTTTTCAAGGGTTGAGGAGGGGTGCAGATGGTGCAAAAGAGTGGTTAGGAATGTTGTGAGATAGATAGGGAGTAAAGAAGTCTAGAGAGGAGATATATAGGGATGAAAATATGTGGTGAGTGCAGGGAATAAATATTTGTAGGCAGGGGTGGTGAGGGAGGCAAAAAAGGTGGCCAAAAACTGATGTTGTACTCTGATGTTTGGCCAAAACTCAGAGTACACCTATCAATTAAGTTATCAGTTACAGACACAGCTGTAGTTAATTGAGTGTCAGGACTGGTTTATGGCTATAAATTTCTGATCTTGTGAAAATAGAAATATGTATCAATTTTTAAACATACAATGATGGTATATTCTGGTGTATGGTCTTGTTTAAACCTTTTTTCATTTATAGTACATCTGTAATGTCTAATTTTTATAAATACTAGATTTTTAAGTATAAGCATTAAAATATAAAAATTAGAAGTGATAAAGTACTAAAAATTTCTAGAAAAATATTTCATGGAATTTGGTTACACATTATGCCTATAATGTTAAAGTAAGTAATATAGGTAATTTCTGGAAAAAAATTTCAACAAAAAAACCAATATTAAAATCTAAACCATTAATATAGGATTGATAAGTTGAGCTCACTTTCCTTTTAATTTGACTGCCAGCTCTGTTAGTGCAGCACAAAACATATTTTACATGAATTATATAATTAAAAAAAACATAAAAACATAAAATCTTTGGATAGATATAACCTTTTAGCTTGATTTTTTGTATTTAAATATTTTTAAATACCTGAATTAAAAGATGTAATTATTAAATATTCAATTAAAAAATTATAATATGTCTTAAAATACAAATTATTTTAAATTCAGTAACAGGAAAAACTCTTTGAGATATCTTCATTACTAAATATGTTTGATGAAAATGAATATATCTACTTTCAAAAGAACATATGTCTAAGTTTTTATGCGACATAGATTGAACTCCTAATTCCATCCTGGTTCTGATTGTTGTTGAAGATAAGTTTAACTGTGTGATTTTCTTTTATTTTCTTTCAAATTTGATGTTTTATTTTTTAATGTATGTGAATGTATATTTCTTTATCAATAAGATTTATATTAAATAATACATTAAATTCTGAAAATAAGTAAAACTATAGATAACTTTAGATAAATTTTAAATTTAACAAATGAGCATGTTTATTTACAAACAGTATAATATGATTTTCTTTCTTATGATAGAGAAAGAACAGCTCAAAAATTAGTCTTATAGATATATCTTATTTAATAAAATAAGTCCCATTTCTGGTTCATATTTAAACCAGTCTGATAGAAAATCATTGTTGTTTAAAAAAAACTATACAGCTCCTTATGAGTATTAAATTATTTTTTAGATGGATATGTCTTAGTTTATACCAAAAATTAAGGCTAATACTGGTTTAACTTGCAAAATGAAACATTTTCTTTATGAATTGAAATTTTATTACAAAAATATCTCTCAAAAACAATTTTTCCTTCTAAATAGTTAAAATTCTTCTTGTTGAACTTACTTCTATAGTAAATATATTTACTCAAGTATTTATATTTGATAAAGTAATTAACTAAGAGTATACACCACAGAAAATCTGGGGGTGAACTGCTAGAAATCCCCTCTCTTTGAACTCCAGAGTGTCTATTATTATTCCAGGGTTATTCTCACTTTATAAAAATATACAAAATTGTATTGGAAGTACATTTATTTTCAGATTGATTATAGACAGAATATCAACTGATTCCAAAATATGCACAAGTTGATCCTCCAGAACTTGATTTTTGTCCTCTTTTGAGCACAAATTAAGCACAAATTGATCTAACCTAAGTTTATGCATATATTATAATTCAGGATACTTGCTTTATTAAATTTGATAATAAAATAAAATATTGATGAATTTATATAAAAAATAATTATTATGTAAGATATTAAATTATAAATGTAGGCATAATAGTAGGGAACTTAATAGAGCTTAATTATACTATGTGACACCTTAATACTGCGTCAAAAAGTTTGAAACATTTAAAACAAAATGTGTCATAATGGGCAATGAAATTTCTTGGACAGACACCTTCAAAATTAATACTGACCATAATACACAAATATGAAACCTTAGCATCTATCCAAAAAAAGATTTTTCTTCTGATAAATGAATTTTTCTCAGTTACTACCTGTTAAAAAGTGTCCTTGTGAGGTTTTTCTGACCCTCAGGGGGATAATTTGGCCACATCAAACTACTTCTATTTCCATGATTGACCAAAATATCATCCTCATTTCCATCTAAAGAGTTGATCTCATCTGACTGTGGCTGATCAAAGGGGTCCACCAAAAGTTTAGCTAAAATTTTGGTGAACACTTTTTTGATGGATAGTAACTAACCGGTGCTTTCCAAAATTTTCCACCTGAAGTTAGGCTAAAATTCAGGAGAATAAATTTATTATGAATACCAAATTAACTGAAGAATACTTTTGCCATAGCTACTCTGCATCATAGAAGTGTCCAACTGAGGTTTAGCCATAATTCAGGTAGACAATTTTGGAAAGGCACAGTCTTATGGGTTTAATATCTATATATGGCAATAAGTATGAGTTTTTTATCAACATGGAACTAGAATTAATTTTATATGGCCAAAGTGTCCACTTGAAGTTTGGAGAAAATACAGGTGGAAACTTTTATGAGGATTACTTGATGAAATGAAGAAGACTTGCAATTACTTTCCATCATAAATTTTTCAAACTTCAGTTTATCAAAAATTGTGGTGACACTTTTGCCAGATCCAGTCATATGGGATCAACTCTATATATGGCAATGAGAATCAATTTTTAGTCAATCATGGCATTAGAAGTCATTTGATATGGACAAACTTTCCACCTGATTTTTGGCCAAAAATAAGTTGGAAATGTTTATGAGGAATACTAGATTAACTAAAGAAGACTTGCACCCTAATACTGTCAATCATAAAAGTGTCTACCAGAAAAATTCTCAAACTTGTGGTTGACACCTTTGTCCTGGTCCAGCCATATGGGATCAATTCTGCATATGAAAATGAGGATGTAATTTGGTCAATCATGGTACTAGAAGTAATTTGATATAGACAAAGTGTCCTACAAATATTGGAAAAAAATCAGTTGAAAACTTCATTTAGTTTTAAAAAAAATTAAATAAAGTACAATTTTATTCCTGATGGTGCCCATTTTATCCAACACCTCTTCTAAGCCTTGAAAGTAGGCATTTAGCTTGAATTTTTAATTTCATATAAAATCCCTTTTATTCAACTTATTTATTTTTATCCCTTTTTTTCTTTTAGATATCAATTAATTTTATGTAAAACAAATCATTTTCATAATTTTTTACCTGTATTTAATAAATTTATTAAAGGTTTAACATTAACCTGTAAGCATTTGGCACATGTTTTATCTCTATACTAATAAAAATAATAATATACTGGTGACAAAAAATTGAGCAAATGATAAAACATTAATAAAACAGAAAGATCAAATACCAGTGGATATGTTTTAAAAAATTACCAGTTGCACTGAAAAAGACCTGCACCCTAGATACTCACCATCAAAAAAGTGTCCAGCACAAGTTTGGCCGAACTTGTGCTGGACACTTTTGGTCAGGTGCAGTCATATGAGATCAATTTTCTCTATGGCAATGAAAAAATTGTTTGATAAAAAACTTCACTAGAAGTAGTTTTATATAGCCAAATTTTTCACCTAGAGTTCATCCAAACCACAGGTGCACAATTTTTTATCTTTAAGAAAAAGTAAATTTAGAACAATTTATCCCTTATGGCTCTCATTTGCTTCAACACCTCTACTGGCGTGTGATAGTAGGAATATTTTTTGGATTTGATTTTTCATATTTGATCCCTTTAACTTAATTTTCTATTCCTCATATTGCTTTTGGATATCAATTAATAATTTTTTAAATAAATTATTTTTAAATTTTTATACATTTATTTAATAATATTATAAATGGCGTAACATCACCTGGTATGCGTTTGGCACATGAGTTTTTTCTATACTTATAAAATTAATAATATAATGGTGACCAAAAATTAATCAAATGATATTTAGGAGTGAGGAACAAAGATAAAATAACAGTAGACATGTTTGTAAGAGATACTAGATGAACTGAAAAAAAATTCAACCCTAGCTACTCTCCATCATAAAAGTGTCCAGCACAAGTTTTGCCAAACTTGTGCGGGACAACTTTTGTCAGGTGCAGTCAGATAGGAGCAATTCTCTCTATGGAAATGAAGATAAATTTTTGATAAATAATTAAACTAGAAGTATTTTGATATGGTGAAATTGTCATCCTGAAGTTTTGGTAAAGCACAAGTGGATTTTTTTTATTTTTACAAAAAAGAATATTTAGTGCAAGTTTAGCCCTGAGTGTGCTAATTTGATTCAACATCTCTTTTTTCTGTTTATGGCATGAATTTAACTTGGATTTTAATTTTCATCTTTGATTTCTTTTATTTTACTTTATTCCCCTCATATTGCTTTTGGATAGAAGATTATTTTTTTTAAAATAAATCATTTTCATTTTTTTTTACCTTTATTTAAGAATATTATAAAAGGTTTAACATCACCCAGTATTCATTTGGCACACAGGTTTTTGCTATACTGATAATATTAATAATATAATGGTGACAAAAAATTAATCAATTGATAAATATGAGTGAGGAACAAAGATTGAAGTACAGTTGACATGTTTATAAGAAATTCCAGATGATTTTAAATGACTTGCACCCTGGCTACTCTCTCCTTGATAAACCTGTCCAGCACAAGTTTGGCCAAACTTGTGCTGGACACTTTTGGTTGCATGACTTCAGATGCAATCAATTCTTTTTATGGAAATGAGACTGAATGATCACTCCATCATTGCACTGAAAGTAGTTTTATATGGACAAATTGTCCCCCTGAAGATTGTCCAAACCTAAGGTAGAAAATTCTTTACTTTGGTAAGAAGTAAATTTAATCCATGTTAATCTATGATGGTGCCCATATTTTCTGAAGCCTCTACTGGCTCATGATAGCAGAAATTATACTTAATATCTTTATTTCATGTTTGATCTCTTTAATTTTAATTTTACCATTTTATTTATACTTTAGCTTTTAAATATCAATTTTATTTTTATAAAACTGAAAATTTTTACATTTTTTTACATTTATTATATAATATTATTAAAGTTGTAAAATAACCCAGTGTACATTCAGTACACATGTTTTTGCTATACTAAAAACATTAATAATATAATGGTGACTAAAAACTAATCAAATAATAAATATGGATGACAAAGAAAGATCAAATACCTGTGGAAATGTTTATAAGAAATACCAGATGAACTGAAGAAAAATTCCACCCTAGCTACTCTCCATCATAAAATTGTCCAGCAAAAGTTCAGCTGAGCTTGTGCTGGACACTTTTGGTTGCATGCAGTCAGATGAGATAAATTTACACAATGGAAGTTAAAATGAATTTTTGCTCAATAATTGCACAAGAGGTAGTTTTATACTGCTATTCTATTCTCCTGATTTTTTGGAAAACGTCAGGTGGACACTTTTATTAATTTAAAAAAAATGAGAATATATTCCAAATCTAGAACTGGTGGTGCAAATTTGGTCTGAAAACTCAAATTATTTTTGATGGTAGAAAATTAATTTGATCTTTTAATTTCATATTTAATCACTTTAATTTTACTTTTTCATTAGTCTTTTTGCTTTCTAATAACAATTAATTTATTGTAAAACTTATTCTTTTCATATTTTTTTTACTTTTATTTAATAAGATTATTAAAGATGTAGAATCTCCCAGTATGCATTTGGCTTACAAGTTTTTTCAATACTAATAACATTAATAGTATAATGGTGAAAAACAATGAATCAGATGATAAATATAAATGACACAGAAAGATCATACACAAGTGGCTTTTTTTATAAGGATTATCTGATGAACTGAAAAAGACCTGCACCCTAGATACTCACCATCATAAACGTGTCCAGCATAAGTTTGGCTGAACTTGTGCTGGACACTTTTGGTTGCATGCAGTCAGATGGGATAAATTTACTCTATGGAAATGAAAATGACATTTTGCTCAATCATTGCACAATAAGTAGTTTGATATTGCCAAAATTTCTTCCTGATAATTTTTCAAACCTCATAAGGACACTTTCTTTGGTTTAAAAAAAAAGAAAATATAGTCCAAGTTTAGCCCTGGTGGTGCACATTTGATGTAACACCTGTACTTGTTATTGATAGTGGGAATTTTCCTTAGATTTTTTTTTCTTATTTGATCCCTTTTACTTTACTTTTTTATTGATCATATAGCTTTGAATATCAATTTTTAATTTTTAAAATAAACAATTTTCATACTCTTATACCTTTATTTAATGATATATGATTAAAGTTGGAACACCACCTGGTATGCATTTTTCACACAAGTTATTACAATAGTAATAACAATAATAATATAATGATGACAAAAAATTAATCAAATGGTAAATTTAAATGACACAAAAAGATAAAATACCAGTGAAAATGTTTATAAGAAATCCTTTTTGAGTTTAAGAATATTTGTTGTATGCCTACTCTCAATTATAAAAGTGTCCAGCACAAGTTCAGCTGAACTTGTGCTAGACACTTTTGGTTGCATGAAGTCATATGAGATGAATTTTCTCTATGGCAATGAAAAGGATATTTTACTCAATTATTGTTGTAAAAAATGTTTAATATTGTAAAATTGTCCCCTGGAAGTCTGTCCAAACCTCAGGTTAAAATTTGTTAGCTATACATAAAAGTATATTTGGACCAAGTCTTGAACTAGGGGTCCCCAACTGTCCCAACACCACTTCTGGCTTTTGATAGTAACAATTTTACATATATTTTTTATTTTGTATTTGATCCCATTTATCTTCATTTTACTTTTCTATTACTCTTTTTAATTTTAAATATCAATTTATTTTTTTAAAAACTAAACATATTCAAATTTTTTTAACTTTATATAATAATATTATTAAAGGTGTAACATCACCCATTTTTCATTTGGAATGCAGGTTTTTGCTAAACTAGAAAAATTAATAATATATATGGTGACAAATAATTAATTATAAGATAAATATGAATGACAAAAAAAGATAAAAAACCAATAGAAATGTGAAAAACAAAACACTGATGTACTGAGGAACACTTCCACCCTGGCTACTCTCCATCATAAAAGTGTCCAGCACAAGTTTGGCCGAACTTGTGCTGGACACTTTTGTTCAGGTGCAGTCAGATGGGATCAATTCTCTCTGTGGAAATTAAATTTAAAAAAATGATAAATAATTACATTAGAAGTAGTTTGGTATGGCTGAATTATCCACCTTAAGTTTTTCCAAACCTCAGGTGAAAAATTTTTTATCTTTAAAAAAAATTAAATTTTGTCAAATTTAGCCCTGATGGAACCCATTTGTTTCAACACCTCTACTTCCTCTTTAAGGCAGGAATTTTCCTTGAATTTTTCTTTTTCATATTTGATCTCTTTTAATTTACTTTTTTATCACTCATGATACATTTGGATATTAATTTATAATTTTGAAAAAAAATCATTTTCATATTTTTTAACATTTTTTAATAATATTATAAAAGGTGTAATATAACATTGCATGCATTTGGCGCACAAGTTTTTTCTATACTAATAAAATGAATAATATTCTAATGACAAAAAATTAATCAGATAATAAAATATGAATAACACAGAATGATCAAATACCATTGGACATGTTTTAAAAAATAACAGTTGCACTGAAGAAGTCCTGCACCCTAGCTACTCTCCATCATAAAAGTGTCCAACACAAGTTTGGCCAAACTTGTGCTGGACACTATTGGTCAGGTGCAGTCAGATGGTATCAATTCTCTCTATGGAAATGAAAAAAATTATTTGATTGGAAACTTCACTAGATGTAGTTTGATATAGCTGAATTTTCCACCTAGAGTTCATCTAAACCACAGGTACACAATTTTTTATCTTTAAAAAACAGTCAATTTAGTACAATTTATCCCTGATGGCTCTCATTTGCTTCAAAATCTCTACTGGACTTTGATATTAGGAATAATACTTGGATTTATTTTTTCATATTTGATCCCTTTAACATAATTCTCTATTCCTCATATTGCTTTTGGATATCAATTAATAATTTTTAAAATAAATTATTTTAATAAATTTATACATTAATTTAATACTATTATATAAGGTGTAAAATCACTCAGTATGCATTTGGCACAAGATTTTTTGCTATACTTATAAAATTATTTATATAATTAAGACAAAAATTAATCAAACATTATATATGAGTGAGGCACAAAGATAAAATACCATTAGAAATGTTTGTAAGAAATATCAGATGAAATGACGAAAAACTCTATCCCAGCTACTCTCCATTATAGAAGTGTCCAGCACAAGTTTGGCCAAGCTTGTGCTGATCACTTTTGGTCATATGTAGTCAGATGGGATCAATTCTCTGTATGGAAACAAAAAAAAAATTTTATCAAATTTCACTAGAAGTAGTTTGTTTTAGCTGAATCATCCATCTGCTTTTCTGCCCAATCTCAGGTGTATAATTTTTTATCTTCAAAGAAAAGGTCACTTATTACAATTTAGCCCTAATGGCTCCCGTTTGCTTTAACACCTCTACTGGCTCTTGATTGCAAGAATTTTACTAGTATTTTTTTCATATTTGAGCTCTTGACTTTTATTTTACTATTTTATTACTATTTTTACTTTTAAATTTCTATTTAATTTTTGTAAAACTAATCATTTCCATATTTATTTACGTCTGTTTTAGAAAATTATTGAAGGTATAACTTCACCTGGTATGCATTTGGCACATAAGTTTTTGCTATACTAATAACATTAATAATGTAATGGTGATAAAATATTAATCAGATAATAAATATGAATGATACAGACTGATCAAATACCAGTAGAAATGTTTATGAGAAATACAAGATGAAGGAACTGAAGAAAACTTTCACCCAAGCTACTCTCCATCATAAAAGTGTCCAGCACAAGTTAGGCCAAACTTGTGCTGGACACTTTTGGTCAAGTGCAGTCAGATAGGATCGATTCTCTCTATGGCAACAAAAAAACCTTTTTTTATCAAACATCACTACAAGTAGTTTTGTTTAGCTGAATCATCCACCTCCCGTTCTTCCCAACTTCAGGTGTATAATTTTTTATCTTTTAAAAAAAGGTCACTTATTACAATTTAGCCCTAATGGCTCCCATTTGTTTCAACACTTCTACTGGCTCTTGAGAGCAAGAATTTTACTAGTATTTTGTTTTTCACAATTGATCTCTTTGAGATTAATTTTACTTCTTTATTTCTCTTTTTTTTAATATCTATTTAAATTATTTTAAAGCTAATCATTTTCATATTTTTTTACTTTTATTTCATAATATTATAAAATGTGTAACATCATCTTGTATGCATTTGGCACATGAGGATTTTTCTATACTTATAATATTAATAATATAATGGTGACAATAAATTAATCTAATGATATATATGGGTGAGGCACAAAGATCAAATATCAATTGACATGTTTATAAGAAATAACAGATTAACTGAAGAAAAGTTCAACCCTACCTACTCTCTGTCATAAATGTGTCCAGAATAAGGTTGGCAGAACTTGTGCTGGACACTTTTGGTCACATGCAGTCTGGTGTGATCAATTCTCTCTCAATAATTGCACTAGAGGTTGTTTGATATGGCCAAATGGTTCTGCTGAAGTTTTGTTAAACCTCAGGTTGGCACTTTTTTGTTTTTATAAAAAGCAATTAGAGTCCAAGTTTAGCCTCACTGGTGGGAATTGGCCCCAAAATGTCTACTTGCTCCTGATGGCAGTAATTTTATTTTAGTTTTTATTTCATATTTGATCCCTTTAATTTTACCTTTTTATCACTCATATTGCTTTTGTATATCAATTTTTTTCGTAAATCAAATCATTTTCATATTTTTTTACCTTTATTTAATAATCTTATAAAAGGTGTAACATCACCCGGTATGCATTTGGTACACAAGATTTTGCTATACTTATAATATAAATAACATAATGGTGACAAAAAATCATTCAAATGATAAATATGAGTGAGGCGCAAAGATCAAATACCTGTGGAAATGTTTATAAGAAATACCAGATGAACTAAAGAAAAATTACACTCTAGCTACTCTCCATCATAAAAGTGTCCAGCACAAGTTTTGACAAACTTGTGATGGAGACTTTTGGTCACATGCAGTCTGATGTGATCAATTCTCTCTATTGCAATGAAAATGAATTTTTCTTCAATAATTGCACTAGAAGTTGTTTGATATGGCAAAACAGTTCTTCTGAAGTTTTGTTAAACCTCAGGTTGGCACCTTTTTTGTTTTTCAAAAAAGAAATTATAGTCCAAGTTTAGTGCCACTGGTGGGCATTCACCCCATCATGTCTACTGGCTTTTGATGGCAGGAATTTTACTTTAAATATTTTATTTCATACTTGATCCCTTTAATTTTACTTTTTATCCTTCATATTGTTTTTGGATATCAATTTATTTTTTTTAAAACAAATCATTTTCATATTTTTTTACCTTTATTTAATAATATTATAAAAGGTGTAACATCACCAGGTATGCGTTCGGCACACAAGTTTTTGCTATACTTACAATATTAATAACATAATGGTGACAAAAAATTTATCAAATGATAAATATGAGTGATGCACAAAGGTCAAATACCAATGAATCAATAGTTCTTTTTAATATTATAAATTTTTTGATGTAATAAAATAGTAATAATGAATTATATTTTTCATCCACAATTCCACTCTTATGATTCCCACTGCACAAAAAGGGTTCACTCAGTCCTTTCTTTACTGCTTGTGCATATATTTTATTGCACACAGTACTACAATTTTTTGTAGTGATTATCCTACATCTGTTTCAGGGATATTTTTAAACAATATAAGTTTTTTTTACAAAAGACCTTATCATATCCAATATCCCACAAAAAATACAACCTTTTTTTGTATTATAATCTGTTAAATATTAAGAAATTGTTAAAATAATTAGATTAGACCCTGGCACAGCTAGATCCATACCAGCCAACCTAAAGTCTTTTCAATATTGAAAATAATTAAATAAAATTATGATATCATACTAAATTATGGGCACCAACCATAATTCAGCACTTCTCATTTGCTCTGCCACAAAATGAGTGCATGTAGCATTTTTCTTATGTCAGACTGTTTTTCTTCCTTCCCTCACACCTTTAGTTCAGAATGAAAATTTAGTATGAGTTTTGGTCAAGTTGGTTTGCCAGTGTTATTTGTATGCAATATGAATTCATATTGCATATTTCTATTTATGCATAAAATATACACATTAAGCATCATTTTTTTGCATTTTTCAATCATAATGCTTATTTATGCATATGAATATGCATATTCATTATACAGATGTATATGCATATTAATATATTTTATTCATATACATATATGCACCTTTTTTTTGCATATTCAATATGCATATTTTTAATGCATATTCAATTTTCATATTTTTATGCATATTCAATATCCATATTTTTATTTATATTCAATATGCATATTTTTTATGCATAATAACTATCTTTATTCTTAATGCATATTTTTTATGCATATTTATTCTTCATAGTTATTATGCATACACTTTGGATAGGCATTTCACATCAATTTTTAACATGCAATAAGTGTCCACCATGCAAATTCAAATGCATATGCATCTATATCAAACACACAACATATATTCAAGTTTAATATTTGAATAATAAGGTATGCTAAGTGATGTTGTTCAACCTTTTGCGAAACCTGAGATTAACTGATGTTCAATGTGGCTCCTAAGCTCTGCTCAAGGAGGGATTGTTCTGGATTCAATCTGTGACAGTTTATTTTTTCAATGTTTTTTCATCAGATTTAAAAACATATTTCTGACAGTATCAGGATGGTTTCCCAACAGTTTCCTGATAAATTCCTGATAGTTTCAAATAGAGGGAACTGCTAGCAGTTCACCCCCAGATTTCCTCTGGTGATATATGTAGTCTTTTTTGGTCAAAAGAATATCAAATATAGTGTATTGTATAGATTTACTAGTTGTAAAAAGAAAAATTTACTTTTTTACTTAATAATTTTAGTACTTTATTACTATTAAGCATTAAAAAATCTTTAAACTGTATTGTTTTATCTGAAAATGATGTGTAAATTTTAAGATGTGATTTAACGTTGTAAAATATTTTGTCCCTGAAAGCAAGCATGTGCACTTTCAACTTTGTAATCAATTTAAACTTCAAAAAAAATATTAAAATAAGACAAATAAACATTTAAAGTATTTTCTTGGATTTATATTAATTAAAATATAATTCTTCTAATATATAAATTGTCTAAGGGAAGAGCTAAAAATATTGATCATTTGTATTTTAAAAAAATTTTTAAGTTAAATTTTTCTATAGAAAAACTGGTATAATGATTAAAAATATCTCCAACTCAATATTTAGAAGAGTCACTGAACAATAAAACAGCATGAAATTCCAACTTGAATTCCATATATTCACATAAAAATAAAATGTACAATTTTTTGTATGAGCTACAGAAGAGAAATGTTATTGAAAAAAATGGTATTCCCGCAAAAATCCAATTTCAAAATGAATTTTAATAAACAGTTACTGGTTTATTATAATTTTCATTTGAGAATTTGAGATTATTTTTATGTATAATTTTTTTCAAAATAAGAATTAACTGACTATTGATATCTTTCCCTAGTTGATCCACCCACTATGACCATTACAAAATCGTCAGAGATCCAAATCCCAGCTGCTTACAGATTTGATGAGTTTCCAATCTGTAAGTACCAAATTAATTATTCCATTCCTTCAACAAAAAGAATTACTGATCCAATTCTTCTTGTCTAGTTGGCATCCCTCCCCCTGAATCTATTATTGGAGTTGGGCAAACTCTTGAAACTTCTTTGACCCTGGATTATGGAGACATGAAGAAACACCTAAGCACCATGTGTTCCAACATGCTAAAAGCCTTTGCCCTCCATGGACCCTTGAATGACTTTGAAAAATCCCTGAGAAAGCGCCTACTGGACGACCACTGGAAAATGTCTAGGATCATTAAACACACCCTCCAGCACTCCATTCCTGCCTCTTCTTCTTCCTCCTCTGAACTTCCCTCTAATCCAATCCCTGATCATTACAATCCCTATAATCTCTCCAGCAGGATGCACTTCAAAGAACACAGTGCTTCCCACAATCCCAAGAAAAAACAAAAACATCATCACAATCCAGACCAGCCTCCAAAAGCTTCATCATCCAGACAATGGGCTCCTGAAAAAATATTAGAAACATAATAATAATATAAAACAATTAATAAAAATAATTTCAGAACAATTTTTTTTTTTTTTTACTTTTTTTTGTACTGTCTACTAATATACTAAAAATAAAAAAATTAATAAATAAAATGAAATGAAATAACATAAATGAAATAAAATAAAATATAAAAAATAATACAAATGGTATCCCCCAGCCAATTGATGAGCTGATCCCCTGATACCTTACCCACATCCAAGTGCACCTTGATGTGGATACACAATTAAATCTTTTAAATGATTAACAGAAAACAAAATTCAAAAAAATTTAGAAATTCTGAAGATAATAAAAATAATGAAACACAGAAACACATGAAATAAATAATAAATAAAAATAAAATAGCATTTCCCGGCCAATTGATGAGCCTTTCCCCACAAATGGTTGCCCACATCCAGGTGACCCTGATGTGGTAACACCCTATATTTTTGATTTTATAATTTTAAACAAACCCCATAAAAAAATTAAAAGAAAAAAAGAGAAAAAAGAAAATAATCTAAAACTGCTATCTAGAAAAAACATAACTGCAAAAATCAAAGAAAGACCAGCTCCAAAAATTGTCCAATAAGGGAAAGTCCGGTCCATAGAAATGATCACTGGGTGGGCTCCCTCCAATAAGTAAAAATGACGGGAGACCACCAGTGATCCACCACCAATCTGAAGGAACCAAAGATAAAGAAGCCAGTCCCAAATCAGTTTAAAGTCATAGCGGACTTAAAACCTGAATAATAAACAACAGAACTAGAATTCAACTAGGAAAAACAAAAGACTTGAGACAGACATTCTGGGGTAACTGTTCTAGAGAGCAGCCAGCTCATCAGTTACCCCCAGACTTGCCAAAATAAAATCTAGAAGCCCCCCCTGGGTACCTTCTAACAAAAACACAACATTCAACACAAAAAACCAAAACCAATAAGAGTGAAGAGTCCGGCACTTGAAAACCAAAGGATATTCCAGTTTAAAGTCATAGAGGACTAAAACCTGTGAAAAGAAACCAATACTAGGGTTCAACCAAATTAAGAGAAAGGGTTGGAAACAGACAATCTGGGGTAGCTGTTGATAGAGCAGCCAGCCCATCAGTCACCCCCACACTTTCCAAGATCAAATCTAGAAGCCCCACCCATGGGTACCCTCTAACAAAAAATTCCAAAAAACAGATGCATAGCATCACCACAAAAAAAACCAAAATTAAAGAATGGTCCGTAGTTTATCCTCATTGCGGAGTCAATCTTCTTCATACCTAGTGCCTCTGGGATAAAACCTCTTCACTTGGTCTGCAGCCACCCTCTTTTTCAAGACTGCACCATCCAACTCTTCCAAAACATAAGAACCTCCAGACGCCTGAGACCTGACTCTGTAAGGTCCATTCCATCTGTCAGCAAACATTTTGCCCCACTGACTCTCCAAACTTCTATTATACACCAAAACCAAACAACCAGGTTTCAAGGGATTCCTGAGTCTATGAGCTAACTTCTTGTCCCAGTATCTGACTGATTGATTCCTAATCTTCATCATTCTAGAGTATGCCTTCTCTTGACATTCCTCTCTACATTCCAACTGTTGCATCCTGGCACAGAGCAAATCTTCTGTTGAGTGCATGTCATCCAAATCAATAGAGACAGCTTCCAAGTCCACTGGTAGAACGGCTTTTTGACCAAACATTAGCTCATAAGGAGAATAGCCAGTTGTCCTCTTCACAGTGACCCTATCAGCAAATAATACCAAGGGTAAATAATGCCTCCACTTTTTGGCACTATCTCCACACATCTTCACCAAAGCATTCTTGATAACTTGATGGCCTCTTTCAAACATGCCTTCAGCTTCAGGATAATACGGTGTAGCCACTCTAACTTTAGAACCAACACTAGCCACAGCTTCTTTAAATTTGGCACCAGACTCTGGCCCACCATCAACAGTCCCCAACTTCATCAACCCATACCTATAAATCCACTCCTTCTTCAAAAACTTTGCCACATTCTTGGCAGTCAAATTAACCAGAGGCACTGCCTCAACCTAACCAGACAAATCATCCCTAGCAACAATCAAGTATTTATACCTGCCCTCTTTAATATGGACAGCATCCAGACTGACCCTTCCAAAAACAGTTGATTCACCAGTAGCAAGGCCAACCTCTTTAGCTTTCAAGTGACTTCTTCTTTGACATTCTTCACAAGATTGAACCCAACCCTGCACAGCCAACTTCATACCCGGCCACCAAAATCTGTCTGCTACTCTTCTATAAGTCTCCCCAAAGCCTCTATGACCAAGGTCTTCATGCAAAGACTTCAAAACCAATTCTTGACCCTTCTTTCGAGTTACCACCACTTGAGGATCAGGATGTCTCCTTCTCATCAACTGCCTTCCTGACACATAAAATCCAGGACTCTTCTTCTTGATTGCCAACCAAGTATCATCATCACAACTATCTGGCCTCTCCAAGGTCAACAGATATTCCAACACGATAAAATAAAACCCAGACTGACCCCAGGTCTCATCTTCAAAATCCAACAAAACAACATCCAAGGGTACAACTCTGTCATCAAAATCACCAGTGTGAACATGAGCCAATTGAGCAGCCCAACCAGGACACCAATCCTTAAATTTTGGCACGTCCTTCTCTTTCCACTGAACCTTGTGAGAATCCAGTTCACTAACAAAAACACCCTTTTCTGATTTTGAGCTGTCCCAAACAACAACTCCATCTTCATCAACAAAAACATCCTGATCACCAGAATCAAGATCAGATCCAGCCAGTTTAGCCTCTTGGGGGAGGACAGAACAATCATCCAGTTTAGCCTCATGGGGGAGGAAAGAAAAATCCTCAGCACCCTTTGTGCTGGCCCTAATCACTGGAACATCTTTGTCAAACTCTTCAGAATCAGAATCCTCATCTGTAGGTGGCCTCCTTGATAACCAATCAGGCATAGTAAAAGTTTTACCTGGTTTGTGTACCAGGTCAAAAGAAAAATGTTGAATAAATGCCACTCACCTAGTCATTGGATAAGATCAATTTACTACCCAAAGTAATCTTACAAAAAATAGATGGAAAAAAATAAAAACAAGATTCAGAATTTCAGACATTCAATTTATTTAGTTAAGATATATTATATATTTATTAAGTATTTTTGGAATCACTATAGCTATAAGAAGGTAGAAGTTATTTTCCTTTAAATTTCAACAATTTTACTACATGAAAAAGGTACAAAAAATAATTCAAGTATACCAAATGAAGAATTAAAATTATTTAAAGATACAAAAACAATTATTTATTATTGATTATTTATTAGTACAAATAATGTCAGCCAGGCTATACCAGGAGCCCAGCAAATTATATGTTAATTTATTGGACCTGAAAGAGGGCATAAGAATTGTATTTTATGTATATAAATTAATATTTTATTGGATAATAAAATTATATAAGTATCTTAGTAATAATAAGTGTTATATTAATTTTATTGTTATATAAATTTCTATACATTTAAATTAAGCTTAAATATATTTTATATTCTACAAATAATGGCGCATTTTTATGTATTTAATAATTAATTAATTAAAAAAACATATATTATAATTATATATGTAATTAAGTTAATTAATTAATTTTATATATATTAAATAAAACTTCATATATTAATAAGAAATAATATTGGGCGCTTCTTTTGACCCTTATTTGTGTCAGGAAAAAATTGTTAAATAAATTATAATACTTATTTAATAACATAGTATTAAAATCCCCATTTTGAATTACAAATAACACTAAATTAATTATCTGTTTCATTTAAACTAGTTATTGAATTAATTACATAGTTAAAACAATTACTTAAAATTGCTTTAAACTGAATTGAATCTATTCCATGAATTTTGGGGTGAAAATAATTTTATTTGTTTTACTTAAAACCTTTACATGTCACTATTATATCTGTTTTTGATTATTTTACTCACTGTTCTTATGTTTAAAGCTTACTTAGTTACTAATTATTTTAATTAATTGTTTTGGGAACTTATGGTGTGAAAATTGATTAATTACTCACGGATCTAGTTTATTGTTTCATGTTTTTCTCTCAATATCTATGTCTTAGTTGAATTCTTTTATATTCTTGTTTCACTTTATTACTCTTTTTTAATTACTTATTTTGGCGCTTCAGAGGATACCTTGCTTATAAAAGGCTTTGGATAATCCCCTGTAGCTACATCACTTACTATACAATCTAATTTGAACATATTTTTAATATATTACGTTTATTATTATTTTTATTAGTATTATAATTCTAATTTAAATTTTATATAACTAACTACAGGTTGCATTAAGTCTAATAGTAATAATAGTGTTTTCCACGCAGAAAAAATAATACTTACTTTAAATAAATATATTATAATTTAATAATCCTCACAAATTGTGTCAAATCCCAAGAAAACTTGTCACCTCTCTCTATCTCAGAATCATTAAATTTTTTATTATTTTTATTTCTTTATTTTTTTATTCTTTCCCTATACTTCCCCCTCTTCTTCTTTACCTTTTCCTCTTTTCCTCACCATCTTCTAGACAACCGGCCGATAAATAAACTATGAAAGTGCTTTATTGAGTTAAAAATTAACCAATAAAACATGACTCAGGTTTTTCTTTTCCTTTTATCTTTTCAGTTTTGTGTGTTTTTTACTTAGTGCTAGACCTAAAAATTTAAAAATGCTGATGGTTCAATGTGCTTCTCATATAATTCATTTAATTTCAACAAATAATATTTTTCAATCTAAAAATTCTTATATGAAATACAATACAACTTCAGTTTATATGGTTTCTATTAAAATATTACTATTTTTAATTCTCAATGAACAATTTTTTGATCTTTTAAAGGTAAATATTAGCTTTCATATGTTTTGAAAAAGATTTTCTTAAAATACTAAATCATTTTAAAAATGATAATTTTAGAATTAATAATTTATTTTTCTTCAATTTTATTGATAAAATAGAATTGAAAAATAAGATAAAAATATATTTAATGAAAAAGAAATTTGTGTTGAGAAGATTCTCAAACTTCCCTTACTGTAATTTCTAATCAGAGTTCATTTAAGTTTCACAATAATTTCAGTGAAGATTCATTAATCATTAATCAAGAGTTCAAGCTGTTGTTAAAGAAGAGTTCAGCATGAGTTCCTTCTGCCTTCCATCTGAGTCCTATCTGACTTCAAGTTGAGAACTTTCTAGCAATTCCTCCCAAATATTACATGGTGTTACCAATTATTTTTTTTATTTACTTATCTTTTCTTATTTCTAAAAAGGAAGACAAACAAACCAAGGGCCTACCATAATCTAAGTCTGAAGCTAGCAACAATGATGAGGAGGACATTAATGTACCAAACACATCCAACAAAAAGCAAAGGGCTTCAACTAGTCTAAATTCCACTCCCAAGGAAGACAAAAAAATGATACTTTATCACAAACCCCTTTTTTTCTATGGAAGAATTTTTGGAGAAACTTGATGCTGGTAAGTGATACCATACCTGTTAATACTTTACTCTGCTTTTTCTTCTACTTTATGATAATATTTCTTATCACTCTAGAATAAGTTGAAATTTCTAAAGAGACTCTAAAATTTGAAAAGAAAAAATAAAAGCTCTCTTTAAGGAGAGATAACAGAGCACATTATTTGGAAAAGAGGAAGTATAATCTCTCTTTATGGAAGTATTATTGGGCCCAAGACTTGTAGGAGAAGAAGTTCAAGTTAACTCTAAGTATTGAAAAATCAAAAAAAGAGGAAAAAAAGCTTGAGCATCAAAACTTAATGGAACAGATGAAGTATAAGCATCATCTCAAAGAAAATTCTATAAAAAATGATTTCTTGATAGAATGTGTGAAAGCCAATAAAACTGTTGATGAAATTTTTTGATAACTATTTTGTTTTACTTCCTTCACACTTCAACTGTTCATATTTATTTGTAGATAAAATTTTACGAAAATTTCCTGTATTTCTGTACTCTATCCATCTTTAGTTAAATTTTTGTATTTTAATGTTAAAAATTATTTTTTAAATAGATTTTCAAGTCTCATTTGAAAATTTGCTAATCCCCCACCTTCTTTTTTTTGAAGTAAGGGTTGGTTGTCACCAAAATTCTTTCAAGTTAAAAATTTTGAATGTCTTATGAAAATTTGGCAAATCTCTCCCTTCTTGTAGTTAGGGACAGGTATCACCAAAATTTCAAGACATATTTTGCAAATTTTATATGAAAATTTTGCAATACTCCCCCTGCATTTTATTGAAGTAAGGGTTGCGTATCACCAAAATTCTTATAAATCACCAAAATATTTACAAGTCAAACATTTTACATGTTACATTTGAAAATTTGGCAATACCCCCCTACATTTTATTGAAGCAAGGGGTTGGTATCACCTAAATTTTTACAAGTCTTCAATTTTGAATGTCAGATTTGAAAATTTGGCAATACACTCCCTGAATTTTATTGAAGTAAGGGGTGCGAGTCATCAAAATTTATTATATTTTCATAAATTAATATATAAACAACAAATATATATCGATACCCTTAGTTTTAAATTAATGACAATTCCTCTAGCCAAAATGCAGATTGAATCTAGAAACAAAAGTTTGGGAGTTTCCACAGGTATAGGCTAGAGGAACCCCATGAAACAAATAAATGTTGTCATGATTACCGTTTATACAACACAAGGTTGTTGGCCCATTAATTTAGTTGAGGAAATTAAAATAAAAGAGATATTTATTAAAAATTTATGAAAAAATATTAAATTTTTGATGACATCATTAATGTTGGCAGGACGTCTAGAAGAAGGATGAAAACAAGATGAAATAGAATGGAGAAGAAGGGAGAAATAAAGAGAGAGCAACAATAGGAAGAGAAAAATGAAATAAAAAAATTTATAAAATAATTAAAACAAAATGAGAGAGATGAAATGACAGTTTATGATGAATGACACAACAGTAATGACTGATTTATTAATAAATATTTAATTAATTAAGTAGAGATTTCTCTGCATGCCTAAAAAATATTATTATTAATAAACTTAAAGCAATCTTAGATGATTTATTGATTATTTATACTAGATTTGTGATACTAAGAAAAAAATAATAAAAATGTAAAATAAGATTTAAAATGTGTGTAATTTAAGTGATGTCTGCTAAAAGGGAATCCCAAGGCCTTTTTATAGGCAAGGATACCTCTGAAGCGCCTCAAGTGTATATAAAAAAGTAGTAATAGTGTGAAACAAAATATTTAAAAGAAATTAATTAAAACATACTAATTGAGGGAAATATTGAAACAACAAATTAAATCTGTGAATGATTAAATAATTCTCCCACCATAGAATCCTAAACAATTAATTAATATATTGAGTAACTAAATGAGTATGAGACCATGAAAACTATGAGAAAAAATATTCTAAACAAATATTATAATAAGATGAAAAGGGTTTAATTAACACAAAAAAAAATATTTTCTTGCCAAAATTTTGGAATCAATTTAATTCAGTTATCAAGAGAATTTAATTAATTACTTTAACTATCTTAGTAATTTAATAAATAATTTAATTGAAACAAATATTTAATTTAATTTTAACTAATTTAAAGTGAGAATTTAACATTATTATATTAAATATGTGTTTTAAGTTATTTGGTAATTTTACTGAAACACTTAAGAGTCAAAAAAGCACCCAATATTTATGAATAAAAATATATTATAAGTTGGATTTAATATATAAATTTTATTTATTTATTTTTAACTAAATTAGAATTTAAATATTATCAAGCTTATAATATAATATTTAATTTATTAATTTTTTAGAAATATTAAATACATAGAAATGCCCCATGTTTTTATAGAATATAATATTGGTTTATGTAATAAAAACTTAGATAATAATAAAATTAAATATATTAATTATTTTACTTATTCATAAAATGTTTTTAATTTTATTATTTAATAAAATAATTTATTGTAACTACATAATACATAATATTATTCCCTTACATGATTTTAGTAATTTATTATATAAGTTACTAGGCTGTGGAGATAGCCTGGCTGACACTCCCTCACTCTAAAAGATACAATAAAAAATGGTAAGATTTTTTTTCATACTTTTTTAACAGAGTATATCATTGAGAATTTTATCAATTTCTGCAGTTTCTGTGACTTCCTGAGGGTTTTCCTTAGGTCTTCCCCTTCTTTTGGGAAATAAGTCACTGTTGGAAGTATAAGGTTTAAGTAAGGAAATGGGGGAATCAGGATGTTTTCTATCATATGGAGAATACAATAAAACTTCTACTGCATTATCTCCAACCATTCTTTTAACAACAAACGGTCCCACAAAAGGATCTTTTAATCTGTTATTGCCTTGTAAATTGAAATGGACAGTAGATATCAACACTTCATCACCCTTTTTAAATGTGTATTCTTTATGGGATTTATCCCATATTTTCTTTTCATATTCATATGATCTATCAATACAGTTTTGAGCATGTTTTCTGCATAGCTGTTGCATTTTCAAAAAAGATTTTATTCCAGGGTGTAGTTCCAACTTAGGTATTTTATTATTTAAAATTTGAGCAGGAGTATTTAGGACATAACCTAACCAAAGCTTAAAATGCTTTTTCTCAGTGAAAGAATGAACAGTGCTATTATAAGCAAATTCAAGACCTGGTAATAGAATAACCCAGCCATGAGTAAATCTGTCATTGTCTTTATATTCTAATCCAAAGGCACAATACCTTCTAATCATATCTTCCAGAGTTTGAATCATTCTTTCAGCTAAACCATCAGTCTGAGGATGGTGAGCTGTAAAAAATTTTAACTCACAGCCACAAATATTCATCAAAGATTTACAAAACTCAGATGTAAATTTTGGGTCTCTATCAGAGATACTGGATTTAGAAAATCCAACAATATTAAACATGTAAGTCCACCATAAGAAGACTAATTCTTTTGTGGATACATCCTTATGGGAGGGAACAAATTTGCACATTTTGGTGAACCTATCTAATATTAATCAACAAGAGTTATAACTGTCTTTACCTGCTACAGGAAGACCAGTGAAAAAATCCATGTTAATGATTTGCTAAGGAGCATGAGGTGCTTCAATATTTTGTAACAATCCTGCTCTTTTACCTGTCAGTCTTTTAGATTTTTGACAAGAATCACAAGATTCAACATATAATTTAGTGTCTTCAGACATATTAGCCCACCAAGCAGTGCTTTAAATTCTGATTAACATTTTCTCAAGGTCAAAATGTCCAGCTAATATGTCATCATGACAAATTTTTATAATGGTTTCTCTCATTGAAGGAGGAATAACAATGACATTGGTCAGTTTTATCCTGTAATAAATATAACTATCTTCAATGGAAAACTTTACTTTACTCAAAGAATTTTGGTACTTTGGAGGAAGAGTTTTTATCAATTCTTGAATAGAAGCATTCTTTGGATCATTCAAGATTTTAAAAATTTTATTTAAATCAGAATCTTTATCATATGAATCCAGATCTAATTGTAATAGTTCCTCTTCAATATCGACAATCTATATATCATATATATGTACTGTATCATCTTCAAGTACATACGCTGGATTGGATACATCATTTGGAAGAGGTAATCTAGACAACATATCTACATTTGAATGAACATTTCCAGCCCTGTGAATAATAGTCATTCTACCTCTGTATTCTTTAACAGCAAGTTTCCACCTTAACATATGTCTATTTGGTGCTTTCAAGTTCAAGAGAGATTTCATAGCACTTCAATCAGTAACTAATTTAAACTTTTGGTCCTATAGATAATAATGGAGTTTTTCTAATGCCCATACAACATCTAAGAACTCTAACTGAGTGGCACCATACTTCAATTCACTCTTTCTAAAGGTTCTTGAAATATAACAAATTAATACTTCTGAAACTTTTTCATTAATACTTTATTTCTGGTGTAGAGAAGAGCCAATTTCAATAAGACTTGCATCTGTATAAAGAACAAAAGGCTTATTAAAATCAGGAAGGGCAAGTATTGGAGCTGACATGAAACATTTCTTTAATGTATAAAAGGCTCTTTGAGTATCCTCATTCCATATATAAGCCACATCTTTTCTTATTAGTTTGGTAAGTGGTAAGGCTATGACTTGATAATTTTTAATATATTGTCTTTAGTAGCCACACATTCCCAAAAAACTTTGTATTTCTCTTAAAGAAGTTGGTGCAGTCACAATTAGAATAGCAGCAACTTTTCCTTGGTCTACCCATATTTGTAAGCCATAAACTACATGTCCTAGAACTTTTAGAGATTGAAAACCAAATTTACACTTTTTAAGGAGAGATTAATGTTAATTTCATCCGTTTTCTGGGAGACTCTATATAAGTGTTGGATATTTTTATCAAATATTTTAGAGAAAACTATGATGTCATCAATACAAACCATTAACCATCCTTCAATTATTTCCTGTTAAAATGTGAAATCCATTACTTTTTAGAATACTGAAGGGGCATTTTTAGGGCCAAAAGGCATCCTAACATATTTGTAAATTCCCATATGTGTTGCAATTAGCAAAAAATGCAAGTCCCAGCCATATTTTTAGTGATTGTTAATTTTATTTGGGGGATTTCCAATATTATCAACCTTTCATTAAGCTAGATGTGGGATTTGATCCCAGCCATGTTTTTAACTTTAAAAATGAATATTATGTCCATTTATATATACAATTGTACATGCTCTAAAACCCTTAAAACCCAAAATTCAGCTATGACAACATTGGGACATAAAATATATAGAGAAATTAGCTCTACTTAATGGTACTAAGCACTTAAACATATCACTTAAGGTTAGTCCGTAAAACTCAAAAAATAAAATTAAACAGCTATCTTTTAGAAATGAAAAATGGGGAAATGACCCCTTAAAAATTGGAATATGAAAAATTTCAACAAGTCATAAAATATAGAGAAAAACCAGGGCTATCCAATGGTAGTACCTAAATACCCAGAGTACCAATATTCACTGAATAAAACCAAAAAAACACCCAATTGTTTGACCAATGTCATTTAAGACATACACAAACAGCACCAAACAGCGCAAAAAAAGGCCTCTGCCAATGTTAAAAGACCACACCCTCCCTCCAATTGAAAATATCCTTATTCTCCTGCATAAGATCCACCATGTTCAACTTTCTTTCAAAATCTGCCTCTGAAATGGGCCCTCGCCAATACTGCATTGACAATAATCTGATCTGCGCCATCACACCACCAGCTCATCCATACAGAACCACCTGTAATGTCTGCCAATCCAGAAAAAAGATTTTCTACAGACATGGTCCATTATCATCTACAAAAAGTTCACCTCCACCTCAACCTGGTTCATCTTCCACTAGCACCAATAGATCTAGGCCATCCATCCTGATACCCAGATTAGTCAACAAACTACACCCTTTGAAAAAGAGTTCCAAAACCATTACAGCACACAATTCCTCTATTCTTGGTCCATCTGATGGTAAAAAACTTTTATTCCTTCCTTCTACTTTTAAAAATGATGACTTCTCAGTTACTTCATCTTCTGAAAGTGATGATGACAATGTAGGATCCATTAAACCACCAACACCTAACCACTTTCCCAACTTTAAAGCCAAGTTCCAACAACACTCTTCCAAACAAAAACACCTTCTACTAAGCTACTTCCAATCAACTCCTTCTAGAAATACACAGGAACTTGAAAAAAGGAAACACCTCATCCACCAGTTTAAGACTAATGCTGAAAAATTTGTTTAATATCTTGATTCTCTTCTGTAACTTGACTCTTGATTGAGCTTTTGAATTAGAAGTGAAAATTCATGACCACCCACCATACTTCCTGAATGTAGCCAATCTGAAGAAATTCCTCAGTTTATAGTCTTGAGGGACTCATCCTCAGTTTCAAGTCTTGGGGGAATAACAGCCCTCATTTTATAGTCTTGGGGGACTCAAAACCTTCAGCTTTTGTCAAAATCTGAATCATAAAGACAGAACAAGAGATCAAGCCATTAAAGACCAATGAAATAAAATAAAATTCTGGTTTTTCAACAGGTATTTGATGATATCCTTTATAACCATCTGGACAGCTTATGAATTATGCACCTTGCAAGGTAGCATGTATAGAGCTAATAATATGTAAAGGATATATATAATCCACAGTATAAGTATTCAAAGCTCTATAATCTCCACAAAGTCTAGCTGTATCTTTTTCATAGGAGATCAGAACTGGAGAGATGACACAATATTTGGGTGTCACATCAACTTTTTCAATAATATTCATACTCAATAAACTTTAGATATTATCTTCAATATCTTTTCTATTTGTTGAAGAAGCAGGATAAGGTTGTTTCTTAAGGCTAGGAAGTATTTCATCCAATTTTCAGGATAAATAGATTTCCATTTCTTTTTTAATCAATCCTAACACATGGGAACCATGAGCAAAAGCCATTCACCACGGGAAATCTGGGGGTGAACTGCTATCAGTTCCCTCTATTTGAAACTATCAGGAATTTGCCAGGGAACTGTTGGGAAACCATCCTGAAACTGTCAGAAATATGTTTTTAAATCTGATGAAAAAACATTGAAAAAATAAACTGTCACAGATTGAATCCAGAACAATCCCTCCTTAAGCAGAGCTTAGGAACCACATTGAACATTAGTTCATCTCAGGTTTGGCAAAAGGTTGAACAACATCACTTAGCATACCTTAATATTCAAATATTAAACTTGAATATATGTTGCGTGTATGATATAGATGCATATGCATTTGAATTTGCATGGTGGATACTTATTGCATGTTAAAAATTGATGTGAAATGCCTATCTAAAGTGTATGCATAATGACTATGAAAAATAAATATGCATAACAAATTATGCATATAAATATGCATAGTGATTATGCATAAAAATATGCATATTGAATATGCAAAAAAAGGTGCATATATGTATATGAATAAAATAGATTAATATGCATATAAATCTGAATAATGAATATGCATATTCATATCTATAAATATGCATAATGATTGAAAAATGCAAAAAAATGATGCTTAATGAGTATATTATATGCATAAATAGAAATATGCAATATGAATTCATATTGCATACAGATAACACTGGCAAACCAACTTGACCAAAACTCATACTAAATTTTCATTTGGAACTAAAGGTGTGAGGGAAGGAAGAAAAACAGTCTGACATTAGAAAAATGCTACATGCACTCATTTTGTAGCAGAGCAAATGAGAATTGCTGAATTATGGTTGGTGCCCATAATTTAGTATGATATCATAATTTTATTTAATTGTTTTCAATATTGAAAAGACTTTAGGTTGGTTGGTATGGATCTAGCTGTGCCAGGGTCTAATCTAATTATTTTAACAATTTCTTAATAATTAATGGGTTTTAATACAAAAACAGGTTGTATTTTTTGTGGGATATTGGATATGATAAGGTCTTTTGTAAAAAAGACTTATATTGTTCAAAAATATTCCTGAATCAGATGTGGGATAATCACTACAAAAAATTGTAGTACTGTGGGCAATAAAATATATGCACAAGCAGTAAAGAAAGGACTGAGTGAACCCTTTTTGTGCAGTGGGAATCATTAGAGTGGAATTGTGGATGCAAAATATAATTCAATTTTACCATTATATTTAATCAAAAAATTTATAATATTAAAAAGAACTATTGATTAATTGGTATTTGACCTTTGTGCCTCATTCATATTTATCATTTGATTGATTTTTTGTCACCATTATGTTATTAATATTATAAGTATAGCTAAAACTCGTGTGCCCAACGCATACCGGGTGATGTTACACCTTTTATAATATTATTAAATAAAGGTAAAAAAATATGAAAATGATTTGTTTACAAAAAATAAATTGATATCCAAAAGCAATATGAGGGATAAAAAGGTAAAATTAAAGCAATCAAATATGAAATAAAAAATTAAAGAAAAATTCCTGCCATCAAGAGCAAGTTGACATGATAGGGTGAAAGCCCACCTGTGGCACTAAACTTGGACTATAATTCCTTTTTTGTAAAAATAAAAAAAAATACACTTGAGCTTTACCAAAACTTCAGGATGACAATTTTGCCATATCAAACAACATCTAGTGCAATTATTGAAGAAAATTTTATTTTCATTGCAATAGAGAGAATTGATCACATCAGACTGCATGTGACCAAAAGTGTCCAGCACAAGTTTGGCCAAACTTGTGCTGGACACTTTTATGATGGAGAGTAGCTGGGGTGGAATTTTTCTTCAGTTCGTCTGGTATTTCTTAGAAGCATGTCCACTGGCATTTGATCTTGGTATCTTACTCATATTTATCATTTGATTGATTTTTTGTCACTATTATGTTATTAATAATATAAGTATAACAAAAACTTGTGTGCCCAACGCATACCGGGTGATGTTACACCTTTTATGATATTATTAAATAAAGGTGAAAAAATATGAAAATGATTTGTTTTACGAAAAATAAATTGATATACAAAAGCAATATGAGGGATAAAAAGGTAAAATTAAAGGAAGCAAATATGAAATAAAAATTTAAAATAAAATTACTGCCATCAAGAGCAAGTAGTCATGTTGGGGTGAATTCTCACCAGTGGCACTAAACTTGGACTATAATTGCTTTTTTGAAAAATAAAAAAGTGCCAATCTGAGGTTTAACAAAACTTCAGAAGAACCATTTAGCTATATCAAACAACTTCTAGTGCAATTATTGAGAGAGAATTCATCACACCAGACTGCATGTGGCCAAAATTGTCCAGCACAAGTTCGGCCAAACTTGTGCTGGACACATTTATGATGGAGAGTATCTAGGGTAGAATTTTTCCTCAGTTAATCTGGTATTTCTTATAAACATGTCCACTGGTATTTGATCTTTATGCCTCACTCATATATATCATTTGATTAATTTATTGTCACAATTATATTATTAATATTATAAGTATAGAAAAAACTCATGTGCCAAATGCATACCAGGTGATGTTACACCTTTTATAATATTATGAAATAAAAGTAAAAAAATATGAAAATGATTAAATATACAATAATTTAAAAAGATATTAAAAAGAAAAAGAGAAATAAAAAAGTAAAATTAATCTCAAAGAGATCAATTATGAAAAACAAAATACTTGTAAAATTCTTGCTCTCAAGAGCCAGTAGAAGTGTTGAAACAAATGGGAGCCATCAGGGCTAAACTGTAATAAGTAACCTTTTTTTCAAAGATAAAAAATTATACACCTGAGGTCAGGAAGAATGACAGGTTGATGATTCAGCTAAACAAAACTACTTGTAGTGAAGTTTGATAAAAAAAAGTTTTTTTGTTTCCATAGAGAGAATTGATCCCATTTGACTGCACTTAACCAAAAGTGTCCAGCACAAGTTCAGCCAAACTTGTCCTGGACACTTTTATGATGGAGAGTATCTTGTGTGGAAATTTTATTCAGTTCCTTCATTTTGTATTTCTCATAAACATGTCTACTGGTATTTGATCAGTCTGTATCTTTCATATTTATCATCTGATTAATATTTTATTACCATTACATTATTAATGTTATTAGTATAGCAAAAACTTGTGTGCTAAATGCATACCAGGTGAAGTGATACCTTCAATAATTTTTTAAAATAGACATAAATAAATATGGTGATGATTAGTTTTACAAAAAATAAATAGAAATTCAAAAGTAAAAAGAGGAATAAAAGAGTAAAATAAAAGTCAAAGAGTTCAAATATGAAAAAAATACTAGTGAAATTCCAGCTATCAAGAGCCAGTAGAGGTGTTAAAGCAAATGGGATTCATCAGGGCTTAATTTTAATAAGTGACCTTTTCTTTAAAGATAAAAATTTATACACCTGATATTGGGCAGAACAGCATGTGAATGATTCAGCTAAACCAAACTACTTCTAGTGAAATTTGATAAAAAAAATTTTTGTTGCCATTCCAAGAATTGATCCCATCTGACTACACATGACCAAAAGTGTCTAGCACAAGTTCGGCCAAACTTGTGCTGGACACTTCTATGATGGAGATTGGCTGGGGTAGAATGTTTCTTCAGTTCATCTGGTATTTTTTACAAACATGTCTACTGATATTTTATCTTTGTGCCTCACTCATATATATTGTTTGTTTAATTATTTGTCTTAATTATATTATTAATTTTATAAGTATAGCAAAAATTTTTGTTCCAAATTCCTACTGACTGATGTTAGACCTTTTACAATAATATTAAATAAATGTATAAAAATATTAAAATAATTTATTTTCAAAATTATTAATTGATATCCAAAAGCAATTTGAGGAATAAAAAATTAAGTTAAAGGGATAAAATATGAAAAAAGAAATCCAAGTATTATTCCAAATATCAAAGGCAAGTAGAGATGTTGAAGCAAATGAGAGCCATCAGGGATAACTTGTACTAAATTGACTGTTTTTTAAAGATAAAAATTTGTACCTGTGGTTTGGATGAACTCTAGGTGGAAAATTCAGCTATATCAAACTACATCTAGTGAAGTTTCTAATCAAATAATTTTTTTCACTTCCATAGAGAGAATTCATCCTATCTGACTGCACCTGACCAAAAGTGTCCAGAAAAAGTTTGGCTGAACTATTGCTGGACACTTTTATGATGGAGAGTAGCTAGGGTGCAGGTCTTCTTCAGTGCAACTGTTATTTTTTTAAAACATGTCAACTGGTATTTGATCTTTCTGTTTTATTCATATTTTATTATCTGATTAATTTTTTGTCATTAGAATATTATTAATTTCTTTAGTATATAAAAAACTTGTGCACCAAATGCATGCCATGTTATATTACACCTTTTGTAATATTATTAAAAAATTTTAAATAAATATGAAAATGATTTTTTTTCCAAAATTATAAATTAATATCCAAATGTAACATGAGTGATAAAAAAGTAAAGTAAAAGAGATCAAATATGAAAAAGAAAAATTTAAGGAAAATTCCTGCCTTAAAGAGACAGAAGAGGTGTTAAAAGAAATGGGTGCCATTAGGGCTAAATTTGACAAAATTTAATTTTTTTTAAAGATAAAAAATTTTTCACCTGAGGTTTTGAAAAACTTAAGGTGGATAATTCAGCCATAACAAACTACTTCTAATGTAATTATATAGCATTTTTTTAAATTTAATTTCCACAGAGAGAATTGATCCCATCTGACTGCACCTGAACAAAAGTGTCCAGCACAAGTTTGGCCAAACTTGTGCTGGACACTTTTATGATGGAGAATAGCTAGAGTGGAAGTGCTCCTCAGTACATCAGTTTTTTGTTTTTCACATTTCTATTGGTTTTTTATCTTTTTTTGTCATTCATATTTATCTTATAATTAATTTTTGGTCACCATATATATTATTAATGTTTCTATTTTAGCAAAAACCTGCATGCCAAATGCAAAATTGGTGATGTTACATCTTTAATAATATTATTTTATAAATTTAAAAAAATATTAATATGTTTAGTTTTTAAAAAAATAAATTGATATTTTAAATTAAAAAGAGTAATAGAAAAGTAAAATGAAAATAAATGGGATAAAATACAAAATAAAAAATATATGTAAAATTGTTACTATCAAGAGCCAGAAGTGGTGTTGCGACAGTTGGGGACCCCTAGGTCAAGACTTGGTCTAAACTTACTTTTATGTATAGCTAACAAATTTTGACCTAAGGTTTGGACAGACTTCCAGGGGACAGTTTTAAAATATTAAACATTCTTTACTTCAATAATGGAGTGAAATAGCATTTCATTGCCATAGAGAGAATTTATCTCATATGACTTCATGTAACCAAAAGTGTCCAGCACAACTTTGGCCGAACTTGTGCTGGACACTTTTATAATTGAGAGTAGGCATACAGCAAATCTTCTTAAACTCAAAAGCGATTCCTTATAAGCATTTCCACTGGTATTTGACCTTTCTGTGTCATTTAAATTTACCATTTGATTAATTTTTTTTCATCATTATATTATTAACGTTATTATTATAGTAATAACTTGTGTGAAAAATGCATACCAGGTGGTGTTCCACCTTTAATCATATATTATTAAGTAAAGGTATAAGAGTATGAAAATTATTGATTTTAAAAATTAAAAATTGATATCCAAAGCAATATGAGCAATAAAAAAGTAAAATAAAAGGGATAAAATAAGAAAAAAAAATCTAAGGAAAATTCCCAATATCAATAACAAGTAGAGGTGTTAGATCAAATGTGCACCACCAGGGCTAAACTTGGATTATATTTTCTTTTTTGTTAAACCAAAGAAAGTACCCTGATGAGTTTTGAAAAATCATCAGGAGCACATTATGGCGATATCAAACTAATTATTGTTCAATGATTGAGCGAAATGTCATTTTCATTTCCATAGAGTAAATTTATCCCATCTGACTACATGCAACCAAAAGTGTCCAGCACAAGTTCAGCCAAACTTATGCTGGACATGTTTATGATGGTGAGTATCTAGGGTGCAGGTCTTTTTAAGTTCATCAGGTAATCCTGATAAACAAATCCACTTGTATATGATCTTTCTGTGTCATTCATATTTATCTTTAATTCATTGTTTTTCACCATTATACTATTAATGTTATTAGTAATGAAAAAACTTGTAAGCCAAATGCATACTGGGAGATGCTACATCTTTAATAATCTTATTAAATAAAAGTAAAAAAAAATTAAGAAAAGTATTAGTTTTTCAATAAATAAATTGATATTTGAAAGCAAAAAGAGGATTAAAAAAGTTAAATAAAAGTGATCAAATATGAAATTAAACATTTAAATAAAATTTCTGCCATCAAAGATAATTTAAGTTTTCAGACCAAATTTGCATGACCAGTTCTATATTTTGAATATATTTTCATGTTTTAAAATTAATAAAAGTGTCCACCGGAGGTTTTCCAAGAAAACAGGAGGATAGTATAGCAGTATAAAACTACTTCTTGTGCAATGATTGAGCAAAAATTTATTTTAACTTCCATTGAGTAAATTTATCCCATCTGACTGCATGCAACCAAAAGTGTCCAGCACACGCTCAGCTGAACTTGTGTTGGACACTTTTATGATGGAGAGTAACTAGGGTGCAAGTCTTCTTCAGTTAATCTTGTATTCCTTTTAAAAATGTCTATGGGTATTTGATCTTTCTGTGCAATCCATATTTATTTTTTGATTATTTTTTAGTCACTATTATATTATTTATGTTTTTAGTATATTAAAAACATGTGTACTGAATGTACACTGGGTGATTTTACAACTTTAATAATATTATATAATAAATGTAAAAAAATGTGAAAATTATCAGTTTTACCAAAATAAAATTGATATTTAAAAGCTAAAGGATAAATAAAAGGTTAAAATTAAAATTAAAGAGATCAAACATGAAATAAAGATATTAAGTATAATTTCTGCTATCATGAGCCAGTCGAGGCTTCAGAAAAAATGGGCACCATCATAGATTAACATGGATTAAATTTACTTTTTACCAAAGTAAAAAATTGTCTACCTTAGGTTTGGACAAACTTCAGGGGGACAATTTGTCCATATAAAACTACTTTCAGTGCAATGATGGAGTCTTAATTCAGTCTCATTTCAATAAAAAGAATTGATTGCATCTAACGGCATGCAACCAAAAGTGTCCAGCAAAAGTTTGTCCAAACTTGTCCTAGACACTTTTATCATGGAGAGAAGCCACGGTGAAAGTCATTTTAAATCATCTGGAATTTCTTATAAACATGTCCACTGTACTTCAATCTTTGTTCCTCACTCATATTTATCAATTGATTAATTTTTTGTCACCATTATATTATTAATATTATCAGTATAGCAAAAACTTGTGTGCCAAATGAATACTGGGTGATGTTACACCTTTTATAATATTATTAAATAAAGCTAAAAAAATTTAAAAATGATTTATTTTACAAAAAATAAACGTCTATCCAAAATTAATATGAGGGGAATAAAGTAAAATAAAAGAATTTAAAGATGAAAATTAAATTCCAAGTTAAATTCCTGCCATAAACAGAAAAAAGAGATGTTGAATCAAATTAGCACAATCAGGGCTAAACTTGCACTAAATTTTCTTTTTTGTAAAAATTAAAAAAAAAATCCACTTGAGCTTTACCAAAACATCAGGATGACAATTTTGCTATATCAAACTACTTCTAGTGTAATTTTTTATCAATAATTTATCTTCATTTCCATAGAGAGAATTGCTCCCATCTGACTGCACCTGACCTAAAGTGTCCAGCACAAGTTCGGCCAAACTTGTGCTGGACACCTTTATGATGGAGAGTAGCTAGGGTAAAATTTTTCCTCAGTTCACCTAGTATTTCTTACAAACATGTCTACTGGTATTTTATATTTGTGCCTCACTCATAAATATCATTTGATTATTTTTTGGTCACCATTATATTATTAATTTTATAAGTATAGAAAAAACTCATGTGCCAAATGCATACCAGGTGTTGTTACGCCATTTATTATATTATTAAATAAATGTATAAAAATATGAAAATAATTTATTTTAAAAATTATTAATTGATATCCAAAAGCAATATGAGGAATAAAAAATTAAGTTAAAGGGATCAAATATGAAAAGAGAAATACAAGTAATATTCCTACTATCAAAGACCAGTAGAGGTGTTGAAGGAGATGAGAGCCATCAGGGATAAATTGTACTAAATTTACTTTTTTTAAATATAAAAAATTATGCACCTTTGGTTTGGATGAAATCTAGGTAGAAAATTTGGCTTTATAAAACTACTTCTAGTGAAGTTTTTTATCAAATAATTTTTTTCATTGCCATAAAAAGAATTGATCTCATATGACTGCACCTGACCAAAAGTGTCCAGCACAAGTTTGGCCAAACTTGTGCTGGACACGTTTTTGATTGTGGGTATCTAGGGTGCAGCTCTTCTTCAGTGCAACTGGTATTTTTTTAAAACATATCCACTGGTATTTGATCTTTCTGTTTTATTAATACTTTATCATTTGATCAATTTTTTGTCACCAGTATATTATTATTTTTATTAGTATAGAAAAAAAACATGTGCCAAATTCTTACAGGGTGATGTTAAACCTTTAATAATTTTATTAAATACAGGTAAAAAATTATGAAATTAATTTGTTTTAAATAAAATTAATTGATATCTAAAAGAAAAAAAGGGGTAAAAAGAAATAGGTTGAATAGAAGGGATTTTATATGAAATTAAAAATTCAAGCTAAATGCCTACTTTCAAGGCTCAGAAGAGGTGTTGGATAAAATGGGCACCATCAGGAATAAAATTGTATTTAATTTGATTTTTTGAAAAACTAAATGAAGTTTTCAACTGATTTTTTTCCAATATTTAGTTAGACACTTTGTCTATATCATATTACTTCTAGTACCATGATTGACCAAATTACTTCCTCATTTCCATATGTAGAATTGATCCCATATGGCCGGACAAGGTCAAAGGTGTCAAACAGAAGCTTGAGAATTCTTCTGGTGGACACTATTATGATGGACAGTAGTAGGGTGCAAGTATTCTTTAGTTAATCTGTTATTCCTCATAAACATTTCCAACTTATTTTTGGCAAAAAATCAGGTGGAAAGTTTTTCCATATATAATTACTTCTAATGCAATGATTGACTAAAAATTGATTCTCATTGCCAAATAGAGAGTTGATCCCATATGACTGAATTTGGAAGAAGTTTCACCACAATTTTTGATAAACTTAAGTTTGAAAATTTTATGATGGAAAGTAATTGCAAGTCTTCTTCATTTCATCAAGTAATCTTCATAAAAATTTCCACCTGTATTTTGGTTAAACTTCAGGTGGACACTTTGGCCATATTAAATTAATCATAGTTCCATGTTGATAAAAAAATCATACTTATTGCCATATATAGATATTAATCCCATCAGACTGTGCCTTTCCAAAAGTGTCTGCCTGAATTATGGCTAAACCTCAGTTGGACACTTTTATGATGCAGAGTAGCTAGGGAAAAAGTATTCTTCAGTTAATTTGGTATTCATGATAGATTTATCCTCCGTAAGTTTAGCCTAACTTCAGGTGGAAAATTTGGGAAAGCATTGGTTAGTCACTATCCATCAAAAAAGTGTTCACCAAAATTTTGGCTAAACTTGTGGTGGACCCCTTTGATCAGCCACAGTCAGATGAGATCAACTCTTTAGATTGAAAAAAGGATGATATTTTGGTCAATCATGGAAATAGAAGTAGTTTGATGTGGCCAAATTATCCCCCTGAAGGTCAGACAAGCCTCACAAGGAAACTTTTTAACAGGGAGTAGCTTAGAAAAATCCATTTATCAGAAGGAAAATCTTTTATTGGATAGATGCCAAGGTTTCATATTTGTGTATTATGGTCAGTATTAATTTTGAAAGTGTCTGTCCAAGAAATTTCATTTCTCATCATGACACATTTATTTTTAAATTCTTCAAACTTTGTGATACATTATTAAGGTGTCATATAGTATAATTAAGTTCTATTAAGTGCCCTCCTATGATGCCTAAATTTATAATTTAATATCTTACATAATAATTATTTTTATATAAATTCATCAATATTTTTTTTATTATCAAATTTAATAGAGCAAGTATACTGAATTATTATATATGCATAAGCTTAGGTTAGATCAATTTGTGCTCAACAGAGGACCAAAATCAAGTTCTGGAGGATCAGCTTGTGCATAAATTGGAATCAGTTGATATTCTGTCTATAATCAATCTGAGAATAAATGTACTTCCAATGCAATTTTGTATATTGTTATAAAGTGAGAATAACCCTGGAATAATAAGAGACACTGGATTTCAAAGAGAGGGGATTGCTAGCAGTTCATCCCCAGATTCTCTGTGGTGTTTTGTGCTACCAAGTTCAGAATTTCCCTGCAGAGATTATATGAGACTGCTAAATATGAGTCCTCCTCTCCTGAAAAACCTATTGTTTTCCTTATGAAAATTACAAAACTTTTTAGAGCTATATATCCTAAAATGGATTATGATATTTGGAGAGATAAAATTCTCTATAAATTACCAAATTCTCTGAGAGATTTGATTGTGGCAAGGACTGAGCATGTGATAGAGAATTCTTCCTTTATTAATATCTGTAATGAAGTTCTACTAAATGATAGGTATGAACCAAGGAATTATCTTTTAAATCTTATCATGACCTGCGAAATCATTCCGCAAACTTCCAGAAAAAGCTAATAGACCTTCTGCTCCAGTTGCACCAAAGAATTATGCAACTAACACCTGTTTTAAATGTAACAAACCATGGCAGAAAGGACATATTTGTGACAAGAAAATTCACTTTGTTGAACAAACTGAGGATTCTAAAAATACTCAAGCTGATCTTGATGATTCTTCAAGTGACTGTAATAGAAATATCTCTTATGACTATGATTCTTCTCAAGAAGTTCTAGTTTTAGAAAAGGATATCCAATATTTAGAAAATTGGTTTGAAAATTGTGATATTAACTTATATTCTGTAGAGAATGCTGAAATAATTAGAGATATTACTGACTGTTCTATTTTAATCTCACCTTTGAGGGAACCAGTTATCATAAATGGTAAAAATTTTGAGTTTATTCTTGACTCTGGTGCTGGAGGAATTATGGTGTCTGAAAAAGCACTGGCTTCTGTGGATAAAGATTATCTATACAAATTATTACCTATAACATCTAAAAAATGGAAAGGTTATGGATCTGTTTTATGTCCCATTGACAAAAAAAGACAACTGTTTTTTTAAATATAATGGTGGTTTTGTCAGAGCTATTTGTGAACTTGTTGTTATGAAAAATGATAATTAAAGCAATTGGTTTATCATGGGACATAACATTTTAAACATTGTTTGGCAATGGATTGGATCCTGAAAACAATTATTCTGCCCTGGGAATGAATGGGAAAGAAAAATTCAAAATTTGTTCTTCTAAAAAACATTTTGAACCCTTATTAAAATCTTTTTATTCTTTGATACAATGTAAATGTAGACAAACAGAGAAAATGGTTTTATTATTCTCTGAAATTGATACAGCTTCATTTGGTGATCAATTAGCTGATAATATAAATGATTCAATAGTAGCATTAATTACATCCTTCCCAATGGCTATTGCTCATGGTTCCCATGTGTTAGGATTGGTTAAAGATGAAATGAAAATTTTATTATCCTGAAATTTGAATGAAATACCTCCTAGCCTTAAGAAAAAACCTTATCCTGCTTCTCCCCCAAAGATAAAAAATATTAAAGATAATATCTCAACTTTATTAAGTATGAATATTATTGAAAAAGTGGATTTTACACACAAATATTGTGTCATATCTCCAGTTTTGATCTTCTATGAAAAAGATAAAGCTAGACTTTGTGGAAAATATAGAGCTTTGAATACTTATACTGTGGATTATTTTTACCCTTTACCTAGAATTAGTTCTATACATGCTACCTTGCAAGGTGCAAAATTCATAAGCTGTCTAGATAGTAATAAAGGTTATCATCAAATACCTGTTGAAAAATTTTCCCAAAATTTTTTGCTAATTGCAACCCATATGGAAATTTACAAATATGTTAGGATGCCTTTTGGCCCTAAAAATTCCCTTTCAGTATTCCAAAAAGTAATGGATAATGTCAGTGTATCTAGTATATAAGTATGATTTAATAGTATTTATGTATGTTCCTACTACTTATTGATAAATGATTTAGTGTTTAAACCTGAGGGAAAGACTAATAAAATAGTTATACTCAAATAAAACTCACAATACTTGGATTTAAATGCATGCTAGTGGTAGTAAATAGATGAATATAATATAGTTATAGCTTATATAAAGATAATATCAATTTATAAAAGCTTTATAATATTTTTCTAAATTATTTTAATTGTATTATAATGTTTATTTGAATTTTATTAAGTGATGTCTAATAACTGCCCTAATCCTCCCTTACTTATACCAAATTCCACTGGAGTGTACAAACCTCCAATCCAGATGATGTCACTGCTATCCCTGGAAATTAAAGCACTGTGAGGGCCCATCACCTCCCCATGGAGTCCACTTCAAGCAGATTCATCACCAAGACCTCCAGTAAGGACCCTCCATCACAATTAATAATAACACAGACCCATACCATAAATAGAAAATCCAGATAAAAGCGGATACCATAAAGAAACAGGTAAAATAACTCTTCCAAAGAGGATATAATGAAACCCAATGCATAAAAAGGAAACAAATGAAATTTACGATCCCCCAATAAAATCCCGAAGCATCCATATTAACCCAGAAATGACCTCCCAACCCATAAATTAAAGAATATCCTTCCAAGGAAGCAGATTAAGTTGTCCAAACTGAGTGTATGCGCCTGAAATAGATGTGTATGCTTCTGTAGGCGTTGTGAGTCCACTGGATACGTCCATATGACCTAAAATAAGCAGAAAAACAAATTTTATAGGCTATTAAGAGTCTAAAACCCACTTATATACCTAAATATACATAATATACTGCATATTTCACTGAATATGAGATTTATGTATACATATAAGCTTATGTATATCAATAATTACTTAATATCACTTAAGATAAGTATATTATGACTCCATTAACACCTTAATAAGTATTTTTAGTCTATGGATAAGCTATTGAAACTACTATAATTTATATAATAGAGTAATAATTATATATATATGTAATATTATCATATATATTATTGTTTTAACCTTATTTTTAAGATATAAGCTTAATTTACTTAAGGTTATTTAATTTTAAGTATAAGAAATACTCAGTCCTAGGGATATCTAGGCTGACACTCCCTCACCCAAAAAAAAATAATAAAAAGATGTTAAGACATTTTAATTAAAAGTAACGAGTGAATAGAAAAATTTTTAAATTTTCTATAATACATATACTGAATAAACAGTATTATTTTGATTTAAATTTTTTCAAGAGATTTTTAAGATCAGAGATTTTATTTTCTGGAATCCACTGGTCATATTCACTTGATTTATTTTTAAATCCTAATAGATACTCAACTCCCTTTTCTTTAGTAAGGTGTCTCTTTTTAAGTATCTTTTGAATTTCTGACTTTTCAAATATTTCTTCAGGTTGCTGTTTATGCCTCCCTGATCTTCTTGAAAATGAAGCAGTATCATTAAAATGGTATGGTTTTATAAGAGAAAAAGGAAATACTGGATGTTTTCTATCATATGGTGCATATAGAATAACCTCAACAGCACTGTTACCAACCATCTTTTTAACAACAAATGGTCAAATGAATGGATCCTTAAATTTAACATTACCATTTAAATTTGAATGTAGTGTAGAAATAAGGACTTCATCAACCTCTTTGAACATTTGTTCTTTATGGGCTTTATCCCATCTTTTCTTCTCATACTCAAAAGCCTTATTTATACATTCTTGAGCATGTTTTCTGCATAATTCTTGCATTTGAAGAAAATATTTGGTACCTGGATTTATATCCGATCTAGGTAATTTATTAAGAGTTTTAGCAGGTGTATTAGGTACATAACCCAACCATAACTCAAATGGCTTTTTGCCAGTGACAGAATGTACTGTACTATTGTATGCAAATTCTAAACCTGGGATAAGGGTTACCCAATCATGTGTGAATTTGTCATTGTCTTTAAAGTTAAGACCAAAAGCACAATATCTTCTTATCATATCTTTCAAAGTTTGTATCATTTTTTCTGCTAGCCCATCAGTTTGTGGATTGTTTGCTGTAGAAAGTTTTAATTGACACCCCGAAACATCCATAAGTGATGTCCAGAACTCAGAAGTAAATTTAGGATCTCTGTAAGAAACTATTTCTTTGGAGAAACCTGCTATGTTTAAAATTTTTGTCCACCATAAAAAATCTAAGTCCTTTGCAGAATCCTCTTTGTGGGTATGAATAAATTTACACATCTTTGTAAATCTATCTACAATTACCCAGCAGGAGTTATAACTCATGATGCCCTGCTATTGGAAAACCTGTTACAAAGTCCATGTGAATTATTTCCCATGGATCTTTTGGTTTCTCAATTTGTTGAAATAAACCAGCTCTTTTGCCTGCTAATCTTTTAGATTTTTGACAAGAATCACATGTCTCAACATATTTTTGAACATCCTAAGACATGTTAATCCACCAAGCTGTGTTTTCTACTCTGGTTAATGTTTTATGGTAGTCAAAATGACCTGCTAATATATCATCATGACATATACTTAACATTAACTCCTTTATTGAAGGGGAAATTACAATTACATTACTTAATTTTTTCCTGTAATATATAAAACCATCCTCAATGGATAATTTTCCTTTTTCTAATGCCTCTTTATACTTATTTGGTAATTTTTTTATTAAAACATTCATTGAAGCATTTGATGGATCATTTAATATTGTAGTGAGTTTACTCAAGTCAGGATCTGAAGCATACATACCAAGAATTGATTGCATAAATTCATCCTCAAGATCTACAATATAAATTCCATAAATGTTAATAATCTCTGATTCAGGAACACAAGCAGGATTATCATCATTATAAGGCAGAGGTACTCTAGATAAAAAATCTACATTAGAGTGTAAGGTTCCTGCTCTATGTGTAATATTCATCTGTCCTCTGTATTCTTGTACAGCTAATTGTCATCTAAACATGTGTCTATTAGGAGTTTTCATGTTTAAGAGTGAATTAACTGCACTAAAGTCAGTTATTAACTCAAATTGTTGGTCTTCAAGGTAATAATGTAGCTTTTCAAGAGCCCATACTACTTCCCAACATTCAAGTTGAGTAGCACCATATTTCAATTCACTACTACTTAGAGTAGGTGAAATATAGCAAATTACTACTTCTGACATTTTTCCTTCAATAAGTTGTTTTTGATGCAAAGAAGCACCCAGACCAATAAAACTTGCATCTGTATACAATACAAAAGGCAAGTGGAAATCTGGTAATCCCAAGATAGGAGCTTTCATTAAACATTCTTTCAACTTATCAAAAGCATGTTGTCTTTCATTATTCCAAATGAAAGCTTCTGATTTCTTTATCAGTGTGGTCAATGGTGCAGCAATTTACTGGTAGTTTTTAATATATTGTCTATAATAACCACACATACCAAGAAAAGATTGTACATCCTTTACATTCTGAAGAATGCCAATATTCTTTATTGCAGCCACCTTATTTTGGTCTACACATATTTGTAAGCCAGATACAATATAACCAAGAACTTTTAAAGATTCAAACCCAAATTTACATTTTTTCAATGCAAGGGTCATTTTTATTTCATCCATTTTCTGAAATACCTTATTTAAATGGATTAAGTGTTCATCATGTGTCTTAGAGAATACTATGATGTCATCAATGTATACCATTAACCATCCCTCAATCATTTCAATATGGAATACTATATCCATTAGCTTCTGAAATACTGGTGGATCATTTTTTGGTCCAAATGGCATCCTGACATATTTATAAATTCCCATGTTTATTTTTATCAACAAAAAGTTCTGTGAATTTTTTTTAACAGGAATTTGATGGTACCCTTTATTTCTATCTAAGCAACTTATATACTTAGCACCTTTAAGGGTAGCATGTTTAGAGGCAATCCTTGGCAAGGGATAAATATCATCTACTTGAAATGTATTTAATTCTCTATAATCACCGCAAAGTCTTGCTTTATCTTGTTCATAAAAATAAGCACTGATGATATTGCACAATATTTTGGTATAGTTTCAACCTTTTCAAGAATGTTCATTTTTAATAACATCTTAATATTATCCTCTATGTCTTTCCTCTTCATTGGTGAAGCAGGGTATGGTGTCTTTTTAAGACTAGCAGGAATATTATACATATCACAGGTTAAACTAATCTTCATTTCATGATCTTTTACAAGGCCAAGTTCATTTGTACCATGTGAAAAAGCCATTGGAAATGCTTTAATTAAGTCCAAAATATTATTTTTCTCAGCTTCACTTATCTGAGTGCCAAATGATGCTTTTGAAATTTCTGTTTCCAGAAGTTCCATCTCATTGGATTTATCTTCCTTTGCATGGAATATTTGTTACTGAATCAATATGTAAGACTGTGTTAAAAGAATTTATTTTAAATTTCCTTTTACCATTCATGCCAATTGTAAAATTTTTATTAGCACGGTCTAATTTCACACCAAAATTAGTCAGAATATCATTTCCAATGATAAAACAGTTACTAAAGTTAGTATTATCCATTACTACAAAGTCACAAGTTACTCTTACATAACCATGTTGATGTTTAAAGAAAAATGCAGCTTTGTATCTACCAATGGGATGTAGTACTGATCCAAAACCTCTCCAATTTTTACTTTGAAGGGGTTCAAGATTAGACTTATATTCACTATCAATTTTCTGTAATGTATTAGTAGAAACAACAGAACCCTCAGCTCCTGTGTATAATACTATATTAATATTTTAACCAGAAATGATAGCTGGAACTGTGATAGGTGTCATTCTAAAGTTATCAGCTTGTTTATCTTTAATGATTTCAGCATCCTCAAAATTCAATAACAATTTATTTGAGTCCATATTTAATATTGGATTTTCAAAGATGGACAAATCATCTTCCAACATACAGACTTCATGCTCATCACTATATGAGATATTACTGTCATTATCACTTGAATCTTTACTTTTTTCAGTTTCAGTTTCGGATTCACATTGATTTTCAACAATATTTATATTCTTCTCACATTTGTGACCTTTAGCCCAAGGTTTGTTACACTTATAACAAGTATTTGTCTCATACTTTTTTGGTACTACAGGTGCAGTAGGTTTTTTCTGCTTCTCCTGAAGTTTTTTTGAATTCATATTTTTCACAGGTTCAACATTTTGTTTATAAGTGGAATACCTTGCTTCATAATTAAGATTTAGTAATATTTCATTGCAAATATTAATAAAGTTAGAATATTCAGTAAAATTTATTGTTCTAGCTACAACAATGTCTCTGACAGATATAGGTAATTTATATATTATCTTATCTTTCCATAAGTTAAAATCCATCTTAGGCTCAAAGTCTTTTAATATTTTTTTTGAATTCATTAAAAATACCATAGGTTTGTCACCATTCAACGGATTGCACCTATTTATCTCATAAAGTCTCTGCTGAGTGAGTCTGAATTTAGAACCTCCAAATAGTTTTTTCAATTAGTTGTTTTGATTCAGCCCAAGAGTAATCTTTACCCTCACTCAAAACAGCTTCAAACCATAATATAGCAACATCCCTAAATAAAGATATCAATTTTGATGCTATTTCTTCATCTGGTAACTTATATGAGAATTTCAAGATGTCAATTCTTTGAATAAAATGTTGCCAATCAGAGCTGGCTTTCCCATCATATGTCGGGTACTGATCTATCTTAGGCCAGTTCTTCTGGTTGAATTTTTTTCACTAATCATAGGTAAATTCAACAACTCATTTTTTCTTGATAAATGGTCTTGTATTTCCTCTTGTACAGATTTGTGACTTACATTTTCAGATTTGAAACTACTACCAGATGTTTTTATTTGTGGTGGTATAGGGAAGGAATGAGATTCACTTTTGCCAATGAAAGGATTATTATTATACTGAGTATACTTATAATTATCCTGGTTTATTAGTAGATTGGCAGTTTCAATCTCAACTTTAGTCAATCTTTGTAGCAGCTCAGAGACACTTTGATTTGTCTGGGCAAAAGATAACTTAGTTCTTGATTCAGTTTTCAATAAATGTGTTTCATACAATTTTTCCAACTCACAGAATTTGTTTGAAAGTTCATTATATTTATTACTCAATGAATAATATTTAAGAGTTAGAGACAAATGTTCATTCTCTAATTCTTTATTACGTGTTGCCAGTTGAGAAATATTTAATGTTAAGGATGAAATTTTATCACTTGTGAGCTTAACTGTCTGTTCCTCACAACCAGTCATTCTATTCCACAATGCTGAAACAATTCTGTGGACAGTTGGATTATTGTTAAAATACTCCATGTCCTCCTTCTCAATTCTCTTACTCTCTTGTGAACTTCTCATCGCACTAGTAAGTGGTGGAAACTGAGGATTAATTGTATTATAAATACTACTGTTGTTATTGAAAAAAGTCAAGTCAGGTGTATCTACATTAAAACCTAATTTTCTTAATTCCTCCTCTATTTTCTGCACAGATTTGACATCAATAATATTACCTACATTGTAATTATCAGTATTGTGTTCAATCTGAGAGGCTAATCTAATTACCACGGGATTTGTGTGAGCCCTAATTTTAGGCGCCTTTGTTTTCCCTTGTAGGGATGAACTGAGGAAGTCTGATGAGGAGGAGGATCCTTGTTGCAGTTGTGACTGGACCATTGTTGATGGAACCAATCCCACTTCAATTTTTCTACCAGTATTTTCTCCTGGGAGTAATGTGAAACTCCTGGGGTAGGGGGTTGCTGACTTGTCTGGCCTCCCTTTAGCTTTTTAATGATTGGTTCATCTTCTGAAATCCTACCTTGCAATTGTTCTGTAATTGCTCTACCTCCTTGAGCTTGAGGGACTTTCATTCCTCCAACTTCAGTACCTGTTTTGCCAGATAGGATAGTTGATCCTGTAGAGGAGTAGACATCTTTTTTATGGTAATAATTTTTAACAGGGCTTTTTTTCCTCTATGCTCATTTGCTCTGCCTGGGGGTATGACTGACCCTCCATGATTATGTCCTGGAGCAATGTTTTTGTTAGCTTTAAACCTAGTATTATGAGCTGGCTTTTCACTTACATTGTCCTGGGGAGCACTCATATTGATAAAAATAACAATATATCACATCTACAGAAAGGAAAACCTATAGGAATCAGTAGATTAAAAGTATTAGCAATGTTATTACTAATAAAAAGCACTGGAGCTTACCCTGAATTTAAATCTTTATTTATTTAAATAAAATGTAATAAAATTTTGAATAAAATCTGTTAAAAATAAAATAATAAGTTTAACTAGAACTTTATAAGGGGAAATAAATAGCTTACCAAGCTTTAACCAAATACCAATTCAATTGGGTGTTTTATTGGTGACCAAATACCAATTAAATTGGGTGTTTTATTGGTGACCAAATACCAATTAAATTGGGTGTTTTATTGGTGACCAAATACCAATTAAATTGGGTGTTTTATTGGTGACCACATACCAAGTGAAATTGGCCTAATTTTTATTATAAAAAATTAGTACAATTATTATAAGGGTTCTTTTCTGCAATAATGTGTTATAATGACCCACTAATATGCAGCAGACCCAAATATTTGGTTTTTTTTGAGCTATACTAAAGTAAAAATCATGTCCCAAGGCTTATACTAAATAATAAGTAAAAAACTAAGGAAAGACACCCAATTGTCAGTGTATCTAGTATATAAGTATGATTTAATAGTATTTATTAATGTTCCTACTACTTATTGATAAAATATTTAGTGTTTAAAAATTAGGGGAAGGCTAAAAAAATAGTTATACTCAAATAAAACTCACAATACTTGGATTTAAATGTGTGCTAGTGCTAGAAAATAGATGAATATAATATAATTATAGCTTATATAAAGATAATATTACTTTATAAAGGCTTTATAATATATTTCTAAATGATTTTAATTGTTTTATAATGTTTATTTGAATTTTATTAAGTAAGTGATGTCTAATAACTGCCAAAATCTTCCGTTACTTATACCAAAATCCACTCAAGTGCACAGACCTTCAATCCAGATGATTTCACTGCTATCCCCAGCAATTACAGCATTCTGAGGGCCTATTACCTCCCCATGGTGACCACTTTAAAATGATTCAACACCCAGACCTCCATTAAGGACCCTCCATCACAATTAATGATAACACAGACCCATACCATAAATAGAAAATCCAGATAAAAGCAGATACCATAAAGAAACAGGTAAAATAACTCATCCAAAGAGGATATAATGAGACCCAAAGCATATAAAAGAAAAAAACAAAATTTCCAAGCCCCCAATAACATCCCCAAGCATCCATATTAACCCAGCAATAACCTCCCAACCCATAAATCCTTGAATATCCATCCAAGGAAGCAGATTAAGTTGTCCAAACTGAGTGTATGCGCCTGAAATAGATGTGTATGCTTCTCTAGGCGTTTTGAGTCCACTGGATACGTCCATATGACCTAAAATAAGCAGAAAAGGAAATGTTATAGGCTATTAAGAGGCTAAAACCCACTTACATACCTAAATATACATAATATACTGCATATTTCACTGAATATGAGATTTATGTATACATATAAGCTTATGTATATCAATAATTACTTAATATTACTTAAGATAAGTATATTATGACTCTATTAACACCTTAATAAGTATTTTTAGGCTATGGATAAGCTATTTAAACTACTATAATTTTAATAGAGTAATAATTATATGTCACGCGCCATGTGACACTCGAGGCAAAAGCAGCTCATTAAATCAATAATACAGAGGTCTAAATCAATACTCAAAGTGCAGAAAAAAATTCTTCATTGAAACTGAGACTTTCCTTTCTGTACTCACCATTCAACCGCGCTAGTCTAAACTCTAAATCTAAATTAGCCAATCTCTCAATAGTGTGTGTTAGTCTTTTCCTCAATAAGCGACGCACAGCGCAATAGTCAATGTAATAGTCCCCTAAAAGGTTTATTAAGTATCTGATGATTATTAAAAGGGGTAGTGAGCATGGACAGAATGTTTAGTGGAGGATTAAAGGGTTTTCAGATGTTAGTGAGGAGGGTCCAGGTGTAATGGCTGTAATTTCGGTGGTCTGTGGTGAACGGAATGATGGATGGGTATGAGGTCAATGCGAGGAGGAGCAAAGGATATAAAAGGGGTTGTATTTTGGTTCGAAATTCTTTAGAAGGAAATTATAAAACGTATATATAGTTAATAGTAGTAAAAGCTTCAGGTTAAATCATTATTATTGTATCTTTTCTTATTTTCTTAGTAATAATTTCTAAATCCTAAAATCTTTGATTATTGAGTTTCCAACCCTTTGTGTGATCTTAATAATATTAATATTACCTTTAAATTATATTAGAATTCTTATCGAACATATCTCAAAGAATTAGCTCTTCTTTCAAGTCATCTTCAAATCACTTCCTCGAACATTTCCACTGTGCTTCAAAGAAGTTTCTAAAACTACTCTCATCATCTCACTTCCAGGAACACCCTCGACCCTGTGTGTAGATTGTCCAGTGACAGTATAATTTAATTCTCCGTAGTTCTCATTCTTTGGTACTACTACGTCCTTTTTTCAGGTGTTTTAAATTCTATAAATGGCACCTGTTAAATGCACTCCTCCTACGGGAGCTACTACTAGGGCTCGCGCCAGAGGCAGGCCAACAGCCACACGGCCTGTTTCCCGCACTCACTCCTTGGAAACTCTAGACCTTAGGGAACGGGGACATTCAGTCCAATCTGTAGAAGACATCCCCCAGGATTTTGATGATTCTAGGGAGGAAGAAGAAGGAGAGGATACAATGCATGAGGCACCATCTGCCCCTGCTACTCACCCTTCTGGTCAACATTTGGAACCTGGACCATCTAATTTGCTGGAGGACTTCATGAGACTTTTCATGAAAACCCTTTCCAATCCAACATCTTCGTAGGGATCCAACTTCAAAACTCCTTCAATGAAATCTCCTGATAAATTTGATGGAAAACATCCAGACAGATTGCGGCCCTTCTTGAAAACCTGCAAGCTCCTGTTCCATAACAACTGATCAAAGGTTGTTTAGGCTTCTTCATTCCTAGCTGCAAAAGCAGCAAGATGGTTCAAACCTTATCTTCTCATGCTCTCTTCAACATAAACCCACTTACTTATTAATAACTGAGAAAAGTTCGAAGAACAACTCTTCACGTTGTTTGTTTACCCTAATGAAACTGACAACACAGAAATTAAACTTGATTTTCTTTGCATGAGTGATAATGGTAAAGCCTCTGAGTATATCTTGAACTTTAGAGCACTTCAAACTTGAGTAGGTTGGAATGATGCTGCCCTCAAGTATCATTTCAAAAAAGGAATTCCTTTGAGGATTCTGGATCAATTAAATCTTCATGGCCAGAAGATGACTACCTTGACGGATTTAATATATCAAACCCTGGAACTTGATGGCGTTAACCAAGGACGACTACAACATCTTTGATACGCCAACAAATCTCAAGGCCTAAATTTTAAATTGGGACCTTCTTCACACCCACGGACAACTCAATCCAAACCCAATAAGGGAAAGGACAAACATCGACCAAAAGGCTCGACCCCAGTTGATATCAGTAAGGTACTGGATCCAAAAGGGGAACTTAAAGAAGCTGAGATGAAGAGGCGAGCAGATAATGGGTTATGTATGTATTGTGGGGGTAAGCACAAGCTAGAAGATTGTGTGAAGTTGAAGGAAAGAGAAGGTACTAATTCAAGGTCAAAAAACTAGTAGATAGTTTACTTGTGTGCAAAGAAAACTATCTTATCTTTCCCAGTGCACAGAGCCTCCATGTCTTCAAGACTGGAGTTGCCTTAAATTGCTTGAGATTCATTCTTTTCAAGGAGGATATCCCCTTCAGTTGTCTTATAGACTCTGGAGCTTTGATTTCTTTTGTTAGTTTATCTTTTGCCAAGAAGTTACAACTAACATTTACAGATATTGATTGAACTCCAATTTACTTGGTCGAATCAGAGGAACTCAAATATTGGGTAAGTAAGAAAGTTTTATGGGTTTTAAACTTTCCAAACTTTCCCCCCTTTGAGTGGGAATTATCAGTCTTGGACGCCCCAAGAATGGTTGACACCATCCTTGGCCATGACTTTTTAACACATTGGAATCCTGAAATTGATTGGTCCCGGGGATTGATCACCCCACCTATTAAGTATATTTCTGATTCTTCAATGCAGGTCAATAGGGAGTTAAACAACCTGCCTGAAAATGTCCTGCTAGAGGAAAATCTCTTCCAGATGACTTGCAAGCATCTAATCTTACTCTAAATGAGCAATTGGCTAACCCTTCTAGCTTAATCACTTCACTCGAAGATGATTAAAATTGCCTCGAAGTAGTCAAATTATGCTCTCTCAATTCTGGTCTCCCCTCGACGGATTCTCTCAAAGATTATGAGGACAACCAAATCAATGTTGAAGGCATTAAATCAACTCTACCTGAAATCTATCATGATTTCCTCAATGTTTTTTCAATCTGTAAGGCCAATAAGTTACCACCTCATCGACCCTACGACCATCAAATAGAGTTAATAGGTCCAGTACCTCTGGCAGGTCCTGTCTATTCTTTGTTGAAGGACAAATCTCAAGTTCTTTGAGACTACATTGCAGAGAATGTAGCCAAAGGTTTCATCAAAGCCAGTAAATCGTTAACTGGCTCCCCTGTTCTTTTTGTAAAGAAAAAAGACAGTAGCCTTAGGTTGTGTGTTGACTATAGAAAGCTCAACACAGTTTCAAAGAAGAATTCATACCCAGTTCCTTCTATGTCATTGCTTCTTACCCTTTTAAATGATGCTAATTTCTTTTCTAAAATTGATCTTAGAGGCGCTTATAATCTTATTTGCATTGCGGAAGGTCATTAACCACTAACTGCAATGCGCACTAGATTTGGTAGTTTTGAATATTTAGTAATGCCTTTTGGATTATGTAATGCACCATCTACTTTTCAAACTTTTGTTAATGACATCTTTCATGATGTTGTTGAAAAATTTGTTGTCGTCTACTTAGACAATATTTTGATTTTCTCAAAGACACTGGATGAACATATTCATCATGTTTGACAGTTTCTAAATTGCCTTTGAGATCAGGGTCTTTACACCAAGCACAATAAATGCAAATTCCATCTTAAATCTATTGATTTTTTGGGGTTTACGTTATCCACTGAGGGTTTAGTCATGGACAATAAAAAGGTCCAAAAAGTCCTGGAATGGCCTGAGCCCAAAACTGTTAAATCCCTCCAAGGATTTTTGGGTTTTGCCAATTTCTATAGAAGATTTATTAAAGATTACTCTAAAACTATTTCCAATCTTACTTCTCTTCTTAGGAAAGATATTCCTTTTGTTTTTACTTCTACAACACAAAAGGAATTCAAAACATTGAAGACTGCATTTACCACAGCTTCAATTCTTCAACACTTTGATCCTTCTGCTTCAACAATAGTGGAGACAGATGCTAGTGATTATTATATTGCAGGGGTCATCTCTCAAGTCAATCCTGAAACAAAATTGTTTCATCCTGTTGCTTTCAAATCACGCAAACTCATTTCAGCAGAATTAAATTACAAAATTCATGACAAGGAGCTTTTAGCTATTATCCATTGTCTTAAAAAATGGTGCTCTTTTCTTCTCAGCCTAGATAGTTCTTTTCAAATCCTGACTGACCATAATGCTTTGAAATACTTTATGTTTCTAAAGTTTTAACCAGGCATCAAGCCAGGTGGGCTGAATTTCTGTCTGAATTTCCTTTTTCTATTTCCTATTGCCCAGGTAAGAACTGCATTGTCCCAGATATCCTGTCATGTTGGGACGACGTTTACCCACAGTGGGAGGAAGCATTTGCTGACAATAAACCCAGCAAATTGGAAATTAATATTCAACAAATCAATGTTAACGACTCATCAACTTAATTAAATGACAATTCAATCTTTTCAAAATCCATTATCCAACATCCTTGAAGCTCAGTCAAAGGACAATTATTATTAAGGGTTAAAAGACAAAATACTCTTGAAGCAAGGCGCCAAAAGATTTATTTTTGAATCAGGTCTATTAGTTTTCAAAGTTAGAGTAGTCATACCCGACAATAATGAAATAAAATTTTGGATTTTCAATTGTTGACATGATTCTCAATTAGCTGGTCATTTTGGGGTTGATAAAACCTACCAGTTAATTGCGAGGGATTTCTTCTGGCCAGGAATGACCAAAGAAATCAAAGCCTATATAAGATCTTGTTATGAATGTAATAGGAATAAGGCTCCCCATCACTGGTGTAGAGTAGACTCCTACAGTTGCCTGGCTGCTGGCAGAATCCAAGGGAGTATGAAAAACAAAAATAAATCCCTGTCCCTCTAAGTAAATGTAAGATTCAATTAACTAAACTTGAAGATCTTCTTGAAGAGTTGGATAAGTTGAAAATCTGAGAGAAAGATTTTGAAAGTGTTGGAAACCTATAATATAGAAAAAAAATAAGTGCAATAAATGATTACACACCCAAAACAAATACCTTATACCAGATTACACTGATACAAGTCACAGAAAATACATAGAACAAGCCGCAACACTTGCCCCAGAGACTGAAAAGTACAGTAAAGTGCCCCAGAAACTACCCTTGGGACGATCTGTTCAAAGGTGCCTTATTAAAGGTCTGCCCCAGATTTACCCAGTTTCCCACCAAAATTAAAGAGTGTTCTTTATTATGTTTTTATTTTATAAATTTTATAAGAAAAGAAATAAATTTTAGTCACCCAGGATGAGATCAATCCAATGGTACCCTATATGTTGATATTTTGTATTATAATTGTTGTTATATGTTAAATATTGTTAATTATCAAAAAAAACCCTTGTTATAAAAATAAAAGACAAAAAAACATGTAGAAGACTAAGATTCCCCTCCTTCCATCTGATTCTTCTCCTCCAGACCTTTCCAACAATACCCTACATGCATAGGATCTACAATAAACTATTGATCTAACAAGCATGATAAATTCTAACCAAATTTTGCCACAATAGCCAAAATTTTCTGCAATGACAAAACTTTGCACTGGTGATCAGACTTTTCTAAAGTGACCAGACTTTACCACAGTGCTCAGACTTTTCTGCAGTGACTAAAATTTGCACTGGTCATCAGACTTTCCTACAGTGACCAAACTTTACCACAGTGCCCAGACTTTTCTGCAGTGACCAAACTTTGCACTGGTGATCAGACTTTCCCATTGTGAGCAAATTTTGCCACAATGAGCTCTTTTTGCCATAATGAGCTAATTTGGCCGGAGTGAGTTAATCTTTTCACCATAACCAAACTTTTCCACAATGACTGAATTTTTCCAGTACACTTTGCTTTCGCACCGGAAAATCACCGGAGCGCACCGGAGCGCACCGGAAAAAAATGGCTACTCCATGAGCACACTGCATCCACCAAAATTACCAAGAGAGCCCTAGAAAATCTAGTAAAACCAATACCCAATCCATGAAACCATGAAACCATCAAATAACAATAGGAATACCAACATATATCCATTCCAAAACACCATAAATCCTCCAAAATATCACCATAAATCCTCCAAAGAATCACCATAAATCCACCCAAAAAAACTCCAGTTAACTCCCTTCAACCAAATTAACACCCGCTAACACCATGATTTTCTTCCAACCAAGGTCCAATCAAATTTTCACCTAAGTAGCCTACCCAGATTTGGAATGCCACATCCTCCCTCCAATATGGAATGTCCCCATTCCATTCTAAATCACATAAAAAACTTTTCCACCATCATTTCAATAAAAAATTTTCTTCTAAAGTTGACTCCACTTGATTTTTGATGCTTCAATCTGCTGAGTATGAAAGAGTAGGCTTTAAACCCTACTGAGCTAGAACTGCAATGATCTAAACGCCGCCATGAGTTGCTCCAAACTCCTCTACCATTCACCTCCAAAAAAAAGAAAATTAAGAGAGTGGGCTTTCATCTCCACTGAGCCAGAACTGCCATGATCTGGACATTGCCATGAGGTCCTCCAATTTCCAAAATCACTAACTACAGAAAAGAAAATTTAGAGAGTGGGCTTTCATCTCCACTGAGCCAGAACTGCAATGATCTGGACATCGCCGTGAGGTCCTCCAATTTTCAAAAACAACCTCCACTTGAATTTTTTTGAGTCATCAAGCGCAAAAAATCACCAGTTTATAGTCTTAGAGGACTTCCATCTGCATCACAAAACCAATGCTAGAAATCAATCTATAAACAATAAAGCATATAAACGAACTTTGTGGGGTAATTGTGTATAGAGTTGCCAACTCATCAATTACCCCCAAACTTGCCAATATAAAATCTAGAAGGTTCCCCAATGAACACTTCTAACTAAAAGAAATCCTCCTCAAATCTTGACCAATATAATTCCTAGTTTTATTGACATCTTCAGTTTTCCACAGTCTTGAAGTTTAGGACAAATCATAAATGATCTTGAAAAGAATTTCAGTTTTAAGTCTTGATGGACTAGCAGAATAAATAAAATAAATATATAATAAAAGAAAAAGATAAATAAAATTAATGATAAATAAAAAAATAAAAGATGTCCCCCAGCCATTTGAATGAGCCGAACCCCTGACATCATACCCACATCCAAGTGCACCTTGATTGTGGATACACAGGAAAGCAAAATTAAAAATATAACATAAAATGAAATTTTCGAAAACAAATTATTTTTGAAAATAATAATTTTTTTTTTGAAAATTAAATTTTGAAAATACATATATATTTATTTTTTTTTTTTTGAACATTAAATTTTGAAAATTTGAAGATTTGAAAAATGATAATTTAATGAAAATCAAGGAAACAAACTAATGATCACTAGGTTGTCTCCCTCCAATTTGTAAAAATGATTGGAGACCACAAGTGATCATCCACCCCAATACAACAAAAAAAATGAAACAAAACAAAATTCTTGAATCCATACTTCCAAAAGATTGTGCTGTGTCGACGTTAGGTTCCAGTTTATAGTCATAGAGGACTACCTATATAACAAAAAACAAAGCCAGGATTCAACTAGAAACAGAGAAGGGTTGGAAATGAACATTATGGGGTAATTGTGAATAGAGCTGCCAACTCATCAATTACCCCCAAACTTGCCAATATAAAATCTAGAAGGTTCCCCTGTGAACACTCCTAACAAAATTTGTTTCCCCCTCATATTTTCACCACATAATAAAATTTTAAAATTGAAGTAATGATTGATTTTTTGAAAAACTGTGAGATTTCCTAAAAGATTGATGTTGTAGTTTATCCTCATTTTGGAGTCAAACTTCAGCACTCTTTGTGCCCCTAGGGTAAAACTTCTTCACTTGATCAGATGCTACCCTCTTCTTTAAGACAACACCATCCAGTTCTTCCAAAACATATGAACAACCAGAAACCTGTTCTCTAATCCTATATGGTCCATTCCATCTATCAGCAAAAATGTTCCCCCACTGACTTTCCAAACTCCTATTATACACCAACACCATATCACCAGGCCTCAAGGCTTCCTGAGTCTATGAGCCAACCTTTGATCCCAATACCTGACAGACTGATTCCTGATCTTGATCATCCTATCATATGCCTTCTCCAAATATTCCTCCATCTTTTCTAACTGTTGCATTCTAGCAAAGAGAAAATCTTTACTAGTTTTGACTACATCCCAATCAACACCAAGATAAGATTCAGCTTCAAGATCAACCGGTAAAACAGCTTTCTGACCAAAAACCAATTCATAAGGAGAATAACCAGTTGTCCTCTTGGTGTTAATCCTGTCAGCAAATAAAACAAGGAGTAAATAATGCCTACACTTTTCAGCACTTTTTCCACACATTTTAACCAAAGCATCCTTAATAACTTGATTCCCCCTTTCAACCATTCCTTCTGCTTCAGGATAATATGTGGTCGCCACCCTAACCTTTGAGCCAATTTTTGAAACAGCTTCCTTGAAGTCTGCACCAAACTCGGAGCCGCCATCAACAGTTACCAACTTCATAACACCATACCTATACACCCATTCTTTCATCAAAAATTCTGCTAAATTTTTAGCAGATAAACTAATAAGAGGGACAGCCTCAACCCAACCAGAAAAATCATCCCTTGCCACAATCAAGTACTTATATTTACCTTCCTTGATGTGAACAGCATCCAAACTAACCCGTCCAAAGATAGTATTTTCACCAGTAGCATTTCCAGGTTCTTTTGGCCTTAAATAAATTCTTCTCCAACATTCTTCACATGACTGACCTCAAGATCTAACAGCCATCTTCATTCCAGGCCACCAAAATCTATCAGCAATCCGCTTATAAGTTTCTCCAAAGCTCCTATGCCCTAAATCTTCATGAAGAGATTTCATCACCAATTCTTGACCTTTTCTTTGAGATAAAACAACTTGAGGATTCGGATGTCTTCTTTTAATAAACCTTCTACCAGAAAAATAAAAACCAGGTGATTTCTTTTTGATAGCCATCCATTCAGCTTCATCACACTCTTCTGGTTTTCCCAGAGACAACAAATATTTCACCATTAAAAAATAAAACCCATTCTGGCCCCAAATTTCATCAGAAAAATCCAATAATATAACATCCAAAGGAACCTCCCTTTCCCCAAGATCTCCCACTTGTGAATGAGAAATCATTCTCTGAGCATTTGGCTGTTTGCTGAAATTCACATAATCCACCTCATTCAAACATTTTTCCATGCTACCACTATCCTCCTTCAGATCCCAAACATAAACACCATTAACCAACTTCCAATTATCCCAAACAACCACACCATCCTCATCTACAAAAACCTCATGATCAACTAGATCATCAACTTCATCAAATTCAAAAAAATAGAACCAGCCAGTTTAACCTCATGGGGGAGGTTTGGAAAGTCCTCAGCACCCTTGGTACTGGCCTTGATTATAGGTATATCTTCATCAAACTCTTCTGAATCAGAATCATCTACTGTAGGTGGTCTTCTTGACAATCCATCAGGCATAGTAAACAATTTTCCAGGCCTGTGCACTAAATCGAATGAAAAATGTTAAATAAAAGCTACCCACCTAGTCATTGGATCATTAGGTAAACTAGGTGAATTAATCATCTGAATTAAAGATTTAGCATCCACTTGAAGTTCGAAATGTTGACCCCATAAGATATTTTGAAGTTTCTTTAAAATTTTTGCCACACCACAGAGTTCCAACTTTGGTTGTGAATATCTTGATTCCACCTCAGTAAAAACTACAAGTTCATACCTAACTGGTCTAATATAACCATCCTTATCCATCTGAGAAAGCACTGCACCAGCTGCCAGCTGACTAGAATCAACAGCTAAATAAATCCTTCAGTCTCCTTCACCATAATGCAACTTATGAAGAATAATATCTTCACCAACCACCTTCTTCAACTTAACAAAAGCTTCTTCACAAGTTTCATCCTAATCCCAATCAGCATCCTTCCTAGTTAAACTTCTCAATGGAGCAGCCAATAATTAGAAATCCCTAATAAACATCCTATCATAAACACATACTCCCAAAAATCCTCTAAATTCAGTAGTGTTTCAAGGTCTCAGCCAAGATTGAATTTTGTTGACTTTCTTCTTTGACATAATTCGGCCTTCCCTACACACCACATGAACAAGAATCTCTAAAGCTGGAACACATCAAGAAAATTTAGAACCAGAAATAGTTAAACCAGCTTCATCAATCCTAAACAACACCCTTTCCAAAGCTACTGCATACTCCCAAATAAACCTTCTAATACCTGTATTCTTCTCCAACACTTCATTATCATAATCAGTTGAAGTACCTTTAATTCCACCATCATCAATAAATATACCAGCATACTGTGGAATTTCATCTTGAAGAATCCAAGCCATTTTTGCTTGATAAACAGCAACAGAATTAGTAGCACCTTGAGGTAATCTAGTCAGCTGTAACCGTCCAAGAGGAGTATCAAAAGTTGTCAGAGGTCTTGAATCCGGATGTAATTCTCTTTCATCATAGCCCCCCATAATATCACCCAAACCATAACATACCCTTCCAGAAAAAGCATCAACAAATTCCTCGGCACTTGGAGGAATACCAGCATCTTTTATAGTCACCCTATTCAATTCCCTAAGATCATGAACCACTCTAAGCTTTCCATTAGGCTTCTTGATACAAAAAACTGGACTTGAATAACTTGATGAAGATTGTTCATAAAGTCCAGTCCTAATCCTTTCCCTGACAACTTCAATATAATCATCTTTAAGAGCAGCAGGAATCGGAATTGGCTTGAGTTGCCAAGGTTCATGACAAACAACTGGAATCTTGTAAGGTTCACCATAAGAATGCTTTAAAACACCCCTCTCTTCTTCCACAAATGCAATAGCCTTCTCCCTTAACACAATCACATCCAACAACAAGTTCATCTCCTCACCAGATAACCAACCCTCTGGCCCAAAATTTACAACACCAATCCTATCAAATATAATTCTTGATGTTTCAGAAAATTCAGGTTGATTCTTTCTTAAAGGAGTTTCATATGGATCTCTTGACAAAAGTGGTCTCTTCAACGGCGGATTCAATCCAGTTGGCAGCGCTTCATTGATTGGTTTAACTTTCACAGCAACCTTCTTATATTTTGGTGCTTCCACTTCCACATGTACTTGAGGAATTGAGCCCCTTTCATCAACAGAATTTTCATCTTCATCAGAATTAGGAGTAACAGGATTTTTACAAAAAGAATTATTAGAATCAGATAATGAAATTTTATCAGTTTTATTTTTATTTTTATTTTTTGAAAAAGAATTATTAAAAGTTTTAGAAACAGAATTATTGGAATTTTCAAAAATATTGTTATCTAGTTTTTCATTATGAAGAAAATTTTTAATTTTATTTTTATTTTTAGAAATAAGAAAAGAATAATCAAAAGTATGAAAAGTTGGCAGTCTATCCTCATGCAGGAGGTTACCAGCATGCCAAGTAGGCTCAGCCCTATTGACAATATCTTTACATAAATAATTTTTTTGTTGATTTTCATTTATCTTGAGATTTTTTTCTTGATTTTCGTCAAATTGTTTCTTGCTATTCCTAGAAAAACAACCAGGGGTTTCCCCAATGCTCACATGTGTGGCCATGGTAATGTTTTTGAAAGGTGTAGAAGAAAACCTAGCGGTGCACAATTGGGAGGACTTAATTTTAGACCCATTTGCCACCCCTCCAAAACTTTTTTGCTCCAACAAAATTTTTTCTAAAACATCTTCAGAACTTGAAATAAACTTGAGAGAAAAACTTGAAGAAAAACTGAAACCAGACAAGTAATTTGATGAAAATTGACATAATAAAGTAATATTATCTACAAAAAGTTGAGATTCCACTTGATATATCTCCACTTGAGCTGACCTACTGCAATCCAGGATCTCTTTTTGAGGAGAGATTACAGCACTAGACTGATCAGCCCTATCTACCCTAAAAAAGAGGGGTCACCAACAAAATGATCACCACTATCCTCAAATACACCAGAAGAGGACTTCAAATCTTTTCTCTTCCTAATGCAAGTGCAACACTGACAAGATGCAGAAACACCAGGCCTAGTTTCCAAACCTTCATCACCTGGGAGTGCCAACCTCATATGTAACCGCCTCATATCCTCCCCAGTAATCTCCAAACTAATCCCAACACCAGACTGATAACCAATCTTGGCCTCAAAATCCATCAAAAATGGCCCTCCTAAAACTGTCTTCACAGCTCCTCTAGCCACATAAAAATGAACTTTTTCAACAGCTCCACCTACACCTAACTTTACATGCTCCGCTGTACCAATCAACTCAGTAGAATGCCCACCTATCCCTCTGAGATTTCCTCCAACACCAGCTTTAATTGGCAAATCCAGACTAGTTCCTTGATCCAATGAAATTAAATTTATTTGTGAGCCTGAATCAACCAATGCCTTCACATCTTTGCCATTTAAAGAAACCATCAAATATCCCAAAGGATCAGAAAAATGAGTCTCCACCTCATTACCAAACTTCTCCACATTTTCACACATATACTCCACCTCACAAGTAGCCACTCTTCTCCTAGTCAAATGCTTCTTCTGCTTTTCAGCAAGGGCTTGACTAATAGTGAACAATTCACCCAAAGATAATGGAACTCTGAAGCTGATTCACCCTTTTCAAAACAACATCAATAGCATTCTCTTGACCAGAAACCACTGGGCTCTCATAATGAGCCTTACTCCTAGAAAACTTTGCCCTAGAAGACTCCTGAGGTCCCACATTACCAACAACATCACACATCTCCATGTCAGAATTATCCCCATGAACATTTCCATCCACAGAGACCAAACCAGAACCATCAACAGTAGTTCTAATTCCCTCCACTGGCACACTAGAACATGGCCTAGGCAAAGAAGCAAAAGGCACATCCTCCTCTGTATCTGAACCATCATCCAAAGGCATAGGATCACCATTAAGATCAAAAGCACCAAAACTAGGGGGACCCATATCAGCTATCCCCTTCTGCATCTGACAAATCTCTTCAGGCGTATAAATCTTCTTGGGATCTTCAGCCTTCTTTGAATCCGTCTTTCCACCTCTTGACCTTAACTGATTAGAAATACTGCTTCTAGCTTTAGAAGCAGCCACCCTCCTAGCAGCCTCCACATCATATACACCAGACATACACTCACCATCCGCCTTAACAACCTTTACTAACTCCAAATTACCATATGAAGTAGATAAAGTAGCCTTACTGACCTCTTTTTCTTTCCCCTTATCTCCAGAATTATTTCCAGTACCAGAAGAAGCCTCAGTAGGCAATTCCTCAAACCTAGCTCTCTTTCCACCATTACTATTCCTCCTCACCAAATCCAAAGGATCCTGACCTTCACTGGGCTTGATAAAAGATCCATCAGGAAACTAAATACCTTTCCATAAAATTTTAATCTACCAGCAGCCTGATCCCTATTCAAAGTCCAACAATCATTAGACTTATGTTTCTTCTGGTTAAAGTAGGAACAAATCCAAAAATCAACAGTACCACCATTCCTCCTATCATAACCTCTACTTGAATAAGATGATGAAGAAGAAGCTGAAACCCTACTAGCCTTCTGAGTTTCTTGAACAAAAATTTTCAATTGCTTCGTTAAGTCAGCCAATTGATCCACCATCTCCTTATCCACATACTCATCCACCTTAGGAACTGGTTTCCCCAACTGAGCTTTTCTTGCCTCCTGAGCCTTCTTCATAATATTGTTTTTATCAGTCAAAACTTCATTAATTTTGCTGACATACTGTGTACAGGTTTCTTGATAGCTGTCCACAGCCAAAAGATTGAGGTGAGACTCCACCGATTCTTTAACCACCTTAAGAGCAGGCAACTTCTGCTCCCCATTAGGTAAGTTTTTCATCAAACCCTTCCTAGACAACTCCTTTAACACATCCATCCTAACATCCCTCCCAAAAGCGGACCAAAATAAATCTTTGACTGCATTTTGATGAGCCAATTTGTCTACCTCCACCAGATATTCCACCACAGTTTCAAAACTACCAACAAATTTCCTATAACTCACCAAAGAAGTTATTCCACCCTGCACTTGCCATTCTCCAACAACCTTATTTAAATCCACCATTGAATATCTGACTCCCCATCTGTCCACCATTTCCCTACTAAGCCTTTTCCAATCCCTAGTCTTATAACCCTCCATAACAGTAATCTCCTTCTCAACTTCACTATCACCAATGAAAAAGATTACCCGCTTCACCATATCTAAATGAGAAGCCCCATAAATTCCAGAAGCAGCCTCATATCTGCCTAAAATCCACTTTACATCATCACCAACAAACTTGGGCCCATCCCAATTTTGAATCCTTACTGAAGGCCTGACACCATCAGCAGCAGCAGTAATAACACCAGAGCCAGATGGAGAAGACATCCCAAATAGTACCAGAAACCAATAAAATCTGCAAGGGTTCAGTCCTCTACCAGACAACCAACAATATCCTAGAAGGGCTCAGCCCTTTACTAGGATAAAACAACAAACAAAAACAAAAACAACTGATCTAGCAAGGGTTAAGCCCTATACCTAGATCCTTACTACCACAGATCCTGTACTGGTTCAGCCAGTTACCAGAATCACCAAATAACCAACCAATCAAAATCCAACAACCAGAAAACCAAAATCCAGAAGTGCAACAAATAAGTTTCTTCAGAAGCTAGAGAATTCAAACCCCATGTTGGGCACCAAAAATGTAGAGTAGACTCCTACAGTCGCCTTGCTGCAGGCAGAATCCAAGGGAGTTGGAAAAACAAAAAGAAATCCCTGTCCCTCTAAGTAAATGTAAGATTCAATTAACTAAACTTGAAGATCTTCTTGAAGAGTTGGATAAGTTGAAAATCTGAGAGAAAGATTTTGAAAGTGTTGGAAACCTATAATATAGAAAAAAAATAAGTGCAATAAATGATTACACCCCCAAAACAAATACCTTATATCAAATTACACTTATACAATTCACAGAAAATACTTAGAACAAGCCGCAACACTTGCCCCAGAGACTGAAAAGTACAGTAAAGTGCCCCAGAAACTACCCTTGGGATGATCTGTTCAAAGGTGCCTTATTAAAGGTCTGCCCCAGATTTACCCAGTTTCCCACCAAAATTAAAGAGTGTTCTTTATTATATTTTTATTTTATAAATTTTATAAGAAAAGAAATAAATTTTAGTCACCCAGGATGAGATCAATCCAATGGTACCCTATATGTTGATATTTTGTATTATAATTGTTGTTATATGTTAAATATTGTTAATAATCAAAAAAGACCCTTGTTATCGAAACTAAAAGACAAAAAAAAACATGTAGAAGACTAAGATTACCCTCCTTCCATATGATTCTCCTCCTCCAGACCTTTCCAACAATACCCTACATGCATAGGATCTACAATAAACTATTGATCTAACAAGCATGTTAAATTCTAACCAAATTTTGCCACAATAGCCAAACTTTTCTGCAGTGACCAAACTTTGCACTGGTTATCAGACTTTTCTACAGTGACCAAACTTTACCACAGTGCCCAGACTTTTCTGCAGTGACCAAACTTTGCACTGGTTATCAGACTTTCCTAAAAGTGACCAAACTTTACCACAGTGCCCAGACTTTTCTGCAGTGACCAAACTTTACACTGGTGATCTGACTTTCCCATTGTGAGCAAATTTTGCCACAATGAGCACTTTTTTCCATAATGAGCTAATTTTGCCATAATGAGCTAATTTGGCCATAATGAGCTAATTTGGCCAGAGTGAGTTAATCTTTTCACCATAACCAAACTTTTCCACAATGACAGAATTTTTCCAGTACACTTCGCTTTTGCACCGGAAAATCACTGGAGAGAACCGGAGCACACCGGAGCGCACTGGAAAAAAATGGCTACTCCATGAGCACACTGCATCCACCAAAAATACCAAGAGAGCCCTAAAAAATCCAGTAAAACCAATACCCAATCCATGTAACTATCAATTAACAATAGGAATACCAACATATATCAATTCAAAAACACCATAAATCCTTCAAAAACTCACCATAAATCCTCAAAAAAATCACCATAAATCCACCCAAAAAAAACTCCAGTTAACTCCCTTCAACCAAATTAACACCCACTAACACCATGATTTTCTTCCAACCAAGGTCCAATCAAATTTTCACCTAAGTAGCCTACCCAGATTTGGAATGCCACATCAGAAGCATGGGTTGCTTCAACCGCTTTCTATTCCCTCTAAACCTTGGAAATCCTTATTGATGGATTTTATTTCTCAACTTCCTCTCTCTAATAATTTTGATGCTATATTATTAATAGTAGATAGATTTTCAAAGATGTCTATTTTCATTAAAACCACTACTACTGCTACAGCAGAAGATTTGTCAAAATTGTTTCTAGAATATTTATTTTCCAAACATGGCTTACCTAATGATATTGTTTCAGATAGAGGCTCAGTGTTTGTATCCACATTCTGGACTCAATTGTGTCGACAACTCAATATCACAAGGAATCTCTCCACGGCTTATAATCCTGAAACCAATGGGCAAACAGAAAGGGTCAACCAAATCCTCAAAGAATACCTTTGAATGTATGTCAGTTACCAACAAGACAATTGGACCACATGGTTACCATTGGCTGAATTTGCTTATAATAACTTGACTCATTCCTCGACATGAAAATCTCCTTTCAAAACTGTTTATGGAAGTTATCCTTGATTCAACTCAATCAATGTAGGAAATAGTCATCCTGCTGAACATTATCTTTGAACCATATCACGACTCCAAGAAGAACTCAAATCAAATTTGAAATTAGTGATTCAAAGGTACAAGGAACAGGCCGACAAACATTGACAATCTGCTCCTTATTTTAAACCAGGCGACAAAGTATGGCTTGACGCACGAAACATTCTAACAACTTGACCATGAAAGAAACTGGCTGAAAAACACTTGGGACCATTCAAAATTGACTCAGAAGTCTCTAAAACTGCATTTCAACTCAAGCTACCTCCTAAATGGCACGCTATTCACCCTGTTTTCCATGTATCTCTCCTGGAAATGGCTTGAGAAACATACCCGGGCAGGAACAAGCCTCCTCTGGAACTGGTCAAAGTATAAGACCATCTAGAGTGGGAAGTAAGACGTAACCTTGATTTAAGAATGCGCAAGGGGAAACTTCAATACCTCGTGGAATGGGAAGGCTTCCTCAATGACTCAGACAAAACATCCTGGGAACCAGCCATCAATGTTTCTAACACCCCTGAACTCCTAAAATCTTTTCATATTAAATATCCTTTAAAACCAAAACCTTAGAACTCTCTTTTATTTTTCTCTTCTTTCCCTTTTCTCTTTTCTTTTCTTAAAATTCTAAAACTTTTTCTCTTCTAAAAATCCTTACTCTGTTTTTTTTTCTTTCTTCTTCTCAAAAGCTTTTTTCAACCTTCTTTAAAAATAAATAAATAAATTAAAATAAATAAAATAAAATAAAATAAAATCAAAATTAAATTAAATTAAAAAAGTTAAAAGTTAAAAATAAAATAAAATAATAAAATTAAAATCTTAAAATTCATTCAAATAAAATCTTAAAAATAAAAAATTCCTTTAATTTTCTTTCTTTTCTCTTTTCAAACTTTTCTTCTTTTCCCTTATTTCTTTTTCTTTGTACTATCAAAATTTTTCACAAACTCAATATGACAATCTTTTTCAAACTTCACATCAACCTTTAAATCTCTCTTTTTAAATTCTTTGAACAAATTACTTCTTTCTTTTACATTCTTTTTTTAAAAAATAGTTTTTTTCTTTCTTTTCAAATAACCAAAATTCTTCAAAAACTTCAATAAACTTTCACAAATAACAAAATTTTTCTCTCATTAAATTTTCATTTCACACAAAATTGTTTTCAATCAACTACTTCTTTTCTTACTTAAATTTTTCTTTTTCAAAACTTAAAACTAAAATTCCTTCAGTTAAACATTCTTTCTTTTCTTCTTTCAAAATTTAAAACAGAATTTTATTCAAATCTTTTCCTTCTTCCATTTTTCTTTTATTTTCTCAAAATCATATAAAATATATCAACATTTTCAATTAAAACAACAAAATAAATAAATAAATACACAAATTGCTTTCTATTTTTTTTCCTTCCCTCTCTCTTTCTTTTCCTTTTCCTTCCATTTCAAATTTTCTCCTTTATTTTCTCTTGAACCAATCTCTTCATTTTTTCCAAAACCACTCTTATTTCCTTCCTGCATTTCTCAAAAACCTCCTCCTGTCCTACCGGTACCACTTCCCCAATTTCCAGTAAATCTTTGGCCATGTCAAAGGAGGCAGCATCGATAATCTTATTGTCTTCACCGCTTAAATCTTTGATGAATTGAGTTTGTTGACCTTGGAAAGGTTTCTTTGACCATACCTGGTCAAAAGTCTCTTCGTTGTCCTCCCTCGAATCAACCATTGGTTGATTTGTCTCAACTGGAAGCAATGGGGCAGCTTCCACAATCAGAACTTCTGCGATGACTTCTGAATTCTAAAAACAAGATCATCAGTAACAAAATTTTTAAAATAACAGAAGAACGGACTTACTTCAAATAATGGGTCATCTTCTAAGAATAATTTCGGGTTGACTTCCACCGCCACTTCTTTCTCCTATTCATCATCCTCGATGACCATCTGCCGCTTCTTTGGTGTCTGTCTCAAGATGGGGACTTCATCCTCATCCTCTTCAACTAATTCATCTACCTCTTCTTCGACCCCTCGTTTCTTAGTTGTGGCCTGGGTTACACAGGTTGCCACTGTATCTTCAACCCCCTCCTCAGTCTCTCCCACCAACTGATCATTCCCAATTTATACATCCCAAATATCTTCGACCACCTCTTTATTTTTTGGTATTACCCAATATTTGGTTTTCGTAAATCAATGCTCAATGTCCTCATTTTTAGACAAGGCATCACACGCTGTAGACAATCCTATAGTACCAGCTATAGGCCTTGACCCAGGGAGTTGGAGAAAAACCAGAGAGAAAATCCCCTGTCCCTTTAGAAAAATAGAGTGAGATTTACTTGCTAAAGTAAGTTGGTTCCTGTTTTGCTAAAGCTCCTGTTTAACACACTTGACTGCTTGATGAGCCAAGAAAGTAGTCCCCAGATAGACTACCAGACCAAAGAACTGAAATGTAGAACAAAGTCCACACCAGAGACAGCAAAGATACTTGATGTAGGCTGAAAATCCACACCAGAGACAGCAATAATACTTGCTATAGCTTGCAAGACTATAACAGAGAAAACAGTTGCCAAAGTTAAGTTAAATGAAGAACTCACTTGCAACAAACACAGCCAATTGTGGCCAGAAAACAGGGAAAACTGAGTGAGGAACAATGATATCACCTCCGGATGGTTGTATGATGATTAAGGTTGCCCCAAACTGTCTTATTCACTATGTACACACAGACCACTAACTAAGAGCCCGTGCGCACCCACCAATCTGGCGCCTGTACCCGCCAAATTGCATAAAAACCCTCCTGAAGTGCTCCCCAACCTCCTAAAACAGAGGGGGGCAGGCCACCTGAAGCGGCCGGGCCTCCCTGAAGCCAGAAAACCAACAAAAACCACTAATCTACTTAGAAAAATCAGCTACAACTACTAAAACCTTTAAAACACGGAATTTCACTATAACAACATTGTGACATGAAATATAGAGAAAAATTAGCTCTATCCAATGGTGCTAAGCACTTAACCCTAAGACTTAAGGTTAGCCCGTAAAACACGAAAAACAAAATTAAACAGCAATCTTTTATAAATGAAAAATGAGCAAATGACCCCTTAAAACTCAGAATATGAAAAATGTCTACAAGACATAAAATATAGAGAAAAACCAGGGCTATCCAATGATTGTACTCACATACCCGCAGACCCAATATCCACGGAATAAAAATAGAAAAATACCCAATTCTTTAACAGATGTCAATTAAGACATGCACAAACAGCACCAAATCACACAACAAAGGCCCCTGCCAATGTTGGAAGACCACATCACCACGGGAAATCTAGGGGTGAATTGCTAGCAATCCCCTCTCTTGAAATTTAGAGTGTCCCTTAAATATGCCAGGTTTATGAATACTTTATAAACATAAGTAAATTAGAGTTAGATTTACATTTATTCTCAGATTGATTATAGACAGAATATCAACTGACTCCAAATTATGCACAAGTTGATCCTCCAGAACTTGATTTCGGTCCTCTGATGAGAACAATTTGAGCACAAATTGATCTAACCTAAGCTTATGCATATATAATAATTCAGGATACTTGCTCTATTAAATTTGATAATAAAATAAAATATTGATGAATTTATATATAAAAAAAATTATTATGTAAGATATTAAATTATAAATTTAGGCATCATAGGAGGGCACGTAATGGAACTTAATTTTACTATGAGACACCTTAATAATGTATCACACAGTTTGGAACATTTAAAAAAAAATGAGTCATGATGGGCAATGAAATTGCTTGGACAGACACTTTCAAAAAAAATACTGACCATAATACACAAGTATGAAACCTTGGCATCTATCCAATAAAAGATTTTCCTTCTGATAAATGGATTTTTCTCAGTTAATCCTTGTTAAAAAGTGTCCTTGTAAGTTTTGTATGACCTTCAGGGGGATAATTTGGCCACATCAAACTACTTCTATTTCCATGATTGACCAAAATATCATCCTCATTTCCATCTAAAGAGTTGATCTCATCTGACAGTGGCTGATCAAAGGGGTCCACCACAAGTTTAGCCAAAATTTTGGTGAACACTTTTTTGATGGATAGTGACTAACTGGTGCTTTCCAAAATTGTCCACCTCAAGTTAGGATAAACTTCAGGAGAATAAATTTATTATGAATACCAAATTAACTGAAGAATACTTTTGCCCTAGCTACTCTGCATCATAAAAGTGTCCAACTGAGGTTTAGCCATAATTCAGGTAGACACTTTTGGAAAGGCACAGTCTGATGGGTTTAATATCTATATATGGCAATAAGTATCAGTTTTTTATCAACATGGAACTAGAATTAATTTAATATGGCCAAAGTGTCCACCTGAAGTTTGGCCAAAATACAGGTGGAAATTTTTATGAGGATTACTTGATGAAATGAAGAAGACTTGCAATTACTTTCCATCATAAAATTTTCAAACTTAAGTTTATCAAAAATTGTGGTGACACTTTTGCCAGATCCAGTCATATGGGATCAACTCTCTATATGTCAATGAGAATTAATTTTTAGTCAATCATGGCATTAGAAGTAATTTTATATGGAAAAACTTTCCACCTGATTTTTGGCCAAAAATAAGTTGGAAATGTTTATGAGGAATACTAGATTAACTAAAGAAGACTTGCACCCTACTACTGTCCATCATAAAAGTGTCCACCAGAAGAATTCTCAAACTTGTGGTTGACACCTTTGGCCTGGCCCAGCCATATGGGATCAACTCTGCATATGGAAATGAGGATTTAATTTGGTCAATCATGGTACTAGAAGTAATTTGATATAGATAAAGTGTCCAACTAAATATTGGAAAAAAATCAGTTGAAAACTTCATTCAGTTTTTCAAAAAATCAAATTAAGTAAAATTTTATTCCTGATGATGCCCATTTTATCCAACACCTCTTCTGAGCCTTGAAAGTAGGCATTTAGCTTGAATTTTGAATTTCATATAAAATCCCTATTATTTAACCTATTTCTTTTTATCCCTTTTTTTTCTTTTAGATATTAATTAATTTTATGTAAAACAAATCATTTTCATAATTTTTTACCTGTATTTAATAGAATTATTAAAGGTATAACATCACCCTGTAAGCATTTGGCACATGTTTTTTTGCTATACTAATAAAAATAATAATATACTGGTAACAAAAAATTGATCAAATGATAAAATATTAATAAAACAGAAAGATCAAATACCAGTGGATATGTTTTAAAAAAATACCAGTTGCACTGAAGAAGAGCTGCACCCTAGATACTCACTGTCAGCCAGGCTATTCCAGGAGTCCAGTAAATGATATATAAATTATAAAACCTTAAAAAGTGGGTAAGACTTGTATTTAATGAATATAACTTAATATTTTATTACATAATGAAATTATATAAGAATTTTATTATATACAAATGTTACATTAAATTTATTGGTTATATATATTTTTATATACAATTAAATTGAGCATAATATAATATATTCTACAAATAATGGCGCATTTTTATATATTTAATAATTATAAATTTATATTTAATTAATTAAAAAACATATATTATAATTACAAGTGTAAATTTGATTTATAATATATTTAAATTAATTACTTAAATTTATATATTAACTAATACCTCTCATATGATACTAAACAATTATTAAGGACGCTTCTTTTGACCCTTAATGGTGTTAGAAAAAACAAATAAATTAATTTGAACCAAATTGAGATTAATTGCTTGTTTTGTTGCGTCAAATTATTTTTTGTTTCACTTAAAATGTCCTCTAATCAGGATGTACCATCTGTTGGGAATTATATTTCTCATAGTTCCTATGTTTCCACTCTTGTTTAGTTATTTACTATTGTCACTTACTGATTTGGGGATTAATGGCGGGGAAATTGGATTCTTAATTGGGCCTTTAATTATTTGTTTCATGTTTTTCTCTATATTGTTATGTTTCATTTACTCTTTTGATATATTTGTTTTATTCCATTCTAATCATTGTATTTACAAAGATAGTAGCGCTTCAGAGGACCCATTGCCTATAAAAGGGCCTTGGATAATCCCCTGTAGCCTTATCACTTATTATACACTCAACAATTTAAATACAATTTTTATATTACGTTTATATTCTTTTTATTAGTAATAAAATTCTAATTAAAAATTTATATAACAATTTAAAGGTTGCTCTAAGTCTGATAGTAATTATTTTGGTTGCCGCGCAGAACTCTTACTTAAATAATATTAATATTAATAAAACCAAGTTGTTGTCACCTCCCAGCTCACTTATCGTTGTTTTTCTCTCAATAAATTAAATAATTTTATTAAATTTTATTTTTTTTATTACCCATACTCCTTTCCTCCTTCTCCTCCTCTCATTCCTTCTTCTATTTTCTCCTTCTTCTAGACGACCGGCCGACAACTGGGGGCCTTTCCAAACGACGACGATCGAAGCCTGGCGACGAACGACAAAACGCACGGACCACCTAGCAAAACGAAACTTTTGCCGCGACTGTGTTTCGAACTTGGGTTCGACATCTTAGGTTTATATAATATTAATTTTTATATTATTTTGAAGTGATTTTTCGATCACTATAGTAAGTTCACCTTTGCGCCTCTCACTCATATTACTATATTTTTATTGCAATAACAGTGATTGTGGCTTAACTGCTGATTCACTGAGTGTAAGTGTTCAATTTTTTTAAAAATTTTTTTTTCCTAGTTGACCATTATAGAGTGTTAAATCCTCTTAGTCCTAGAAGAATTGACATTATTATTAATACAAATTGAATTATTAATTTAATTTTTTTTTATTATTAATTATTGTTAATTTTTGGTTGACTTAAAAGTACATTGTGCTTAGTCCCAATATATTGCCATATTTAATATTGGTAATCAATTGGTTGAATTAACTAACTTGTTATTCCCAATTTAAACTTGCAATCCAATTTTTTAAAAAATTAATTTTTTAATTATTACTTTATATTGAAAGTTATTTTTTCTATAATTTAATTAATTAAAAAATTTTTTTTTATATTATTGGGAGCAATTATTGACTAACTTTGATTATTTTTTTTATAAAGTACAAAGTAAAATATTAATCTTCCCACTAGTATGTCCAACAATTTGACAGAAAAAATGGATAACATGCAAGTGGATGAGATAGAAATTGACTATGATGCTGACACTGTAAGTTCTTCTAAAGTTGGTCATAAAAAATCTTATGTTAACACAAAGAATTCACATACTGCAGGATGTGGAAATGACAGGAAATGCAAACAAACCAAACCCCCTTCCCCCAGTACCACAGAAGGAAGTAAAGCCTCTAGTGCCTCAAGAAGGTCTTCCAAAAGGCTTCAAAATAAAAAAGCTTCCTCTGCCACAACAAATCAGCAACTTATCCAGTCATATAAAAGAGTTGAAGACAGAAAATATGACGTACAAAGCAAAGGTAGACACATTGTGGGATCAGGTCCAAGAACTCAGGAACCAGATTCAGGCCCAGGCCCCTCCTCAATTGCCTCCCAATCAGCTTCAATTTCAGGCTCAACCTTCACAGCCACCCAGCTCAACCATCCAAAATCCAAATACTATGGAAGTAGAGCAATGGAAATGGGATTATCTAATGAGTCACTACCAACAGAATGTGCAACACCCTCCCCATCATCAGCCTGGCCCATCCATAACACCCAATTTCCATCCACCTCCTCATCCCTACCAACAAAGCAGGAGAAAGAAGGCCCAAGCACAATCCCAAACCCAGTCCCAGGGGAAGTTTCCTCCTCTGCCATGGTAAGTAATTTGGTTGATAGTCACTTGGGTATGTTTTCTAATAAATCTTCTTCTGCAGGTAATATTATTGAACATGGTGAAAGAACAGTTAAACCTGTTAAAAGACAGCTTCCTGTAACTAGTAGCCCTATTGATGTAATTAGCAAATTGTCATTTGATGAACCTTTACATTTAACTTCTACATCTTTAATTAATCCTTCTCTTGCAATTAAAAATGATTCTGTTCCCCCTGAAATCTATAACTTAATTGAAAAAACTTCTGAGGAAATTTTGAAAGATACCCTTGATTTTAATATTGTGAAAGACAAACATGTGAGAGATGTGTTAATCCATGAAAATGATAGATTAAATAATTTACACTTGCAATGTAGAGTGAGTTCTTCTGTACAAGATACAGCTTATTTAAAAATCAAAGAAACCTTGAATATTGTTCTTAGTCAACAAAAACAAATAAGAAGTGACCATAGAGCTATCTCAGATAGAAATATCAGTCTGCATAAGACATTGAGTGAATTGAAACCCCTTATTGAGGAAAATTATTCATTCAAAAATGAAATAAAATCTCTACAAAATGAGTTGAAGAAACTAAAAAATGACTTCCATGCACTAAGTACCAAACACTCAGTTTCTGAGGACAGAAATGTTCTATCTCTTGCAAAAGTGAATGACCAGATGTCTGAAATTCCAAGAATAAGAAACTATGTGTCTGACCTACAGGAAAAGTTCTCAACCTTAACCATCAATAATGAATTAAATGAGATTTCTGCCAGTAAGCTGCATAAAAATAAAGGGAAAAAACCTGAACAAAGTTCATCCTTTCTTCCTCATATTTCAACCATTAAACAAACTGACAATGAGTCTGTAAAATCTTTTGCTACTAGCAAAAAATCTTGTGATGGTCATGCACCAGCTGTTTCTGTAAATAATGAAATTTCTGAACACCTGGCTAAACTTCAGGAATTATTACTAATGAATAATTCAAACCAAAAAATGGACCATCCCAGTAGTCAGAAAAATTGGCCTAAGTTAGACCAATATCCTACCTTTGATGGTGATTCTTCCTCTGATTGGCAACACTTTATCCAAAGAATTGATAATTTAAAGAGATCTTATAAACTACCTGATGAGGAAATTGTTTCTAAGCTAATTTCTTTATTTTCCAATGTAGCCTTGATGTGGTATGAATCTGTCCTCTTAGATAACAATCATTATACATGGAATGATTGGAAATCCTTGATTGAGAATCAGTTTGGTGGTTCAAAATTCAGGTTAGCTCAGCAAAGACTGTATGAGAATACTAGATATGTATCCTCCTCTGTTGAAAAGCCCATTGTTTTTCTGATGAAATTAACTAAAATCCTTAGAGCAATTGATCCAAAGATGGATTATGATATTTGGAGAGATAAAATCTTGTATAAATTACCAAATTCTCTTAGGGATTTGATTGTTGCTAGAACTGAGCATGTAAGGGAAAATTCTTCTTTCATTAATATCTGTAATGAAGTACTACTCAACCATAGATATGAACCAAAGAATTACCTTAGTAAATCTTATAATGATCAGAATAAACCTTCTATAAAGCTCCCAGAAAAATCTGGTAAACCCTCTGCCCCAGTTGCACCTAAAAAATATGCAACAAATACTTGTTATAAATGTAACAAACCGTGGCAGAAGGGTCATGTTTGTGACAAGAAAATTCATCTTGTTGAACAAAATGAAGACACTGATGAAATTGAACTTGATGTCAATAATTCTTCCAGTGACTGTGAAAGTAATATCTCCTATGACAATGAATCTGTTAAAGATGTTTTAATGCTGGAACATGATGTCCATTATTTAAATAATATATCTGAAGATTGTGTATTGAATTTATCTTCAGTAGAAAATGCTGAGATAATTAAAGATATTACTAACAATTCTATTCCTATATCCCCTTTAAAGGCACCTGTTATCATTAATGGTAAAAATGTTGATGTAGTTCTTGATTCTGGTGCTGGAGGAAGTGTAGTATCTGAAAAAGCTTTAGCTTCAGTGGATAAGGAATATTTGAGTAAATTACTGCCTATAACTTCTGAAAAATGGAGAGGGTATGGTTCTACCTTATTCCCTATTGGCAAATACAAAACCTCTGTATTCTTCAAATATAATGGTGGTTTTGTCAGAGCTATTTGTGAGTTTGTTGTCATGAAAAATGATAATTTGAGCAATTGGTTTATTATGGGAAATGATATTTTAACCATGTTTGGTGTGAAACTGGACCCAGCAAATAATTGCTTTACCTTAGGAATGAATGGGAAAAGAAAATTCAAGATTTCTTCTCCTAAACCTTCTGGGCATTTGTTGAAATCTTGTAACTCACTGACCCAATGTAAAGGTAGAACAACAACTGAAATGGATGATTTATTACATGAAATAAATACCGCTTCTTTTGGTGATCATTTGACTAATGAACAAAAGGATTCTATTGTTGCCTCTATTACCTCTTTCCCTATGGCTTTTGCTCATGGTTCTCATGTCTTGGGAATTGTTCAAGAAGAAATGAAAATTACCTTATCCTGTAATTTGAGTGATATTCCTCCTTCCCTTAAGAAAAAACCATATCCTGCTTCTCCATCAAAAAGAAAAGATATTGAAGATAATATTGAAACATTATTGAAAATGAATATCATTGAGAAAGTGGATGTCACCCCCAAATATTGTGTCATCTCCCCAGTCTTAATTTCTTATGAAAAAGATAAAGCTAGATTATGTGGAGATTACAGAGCTTTAAATACTTATACTGTTGATGATATTTATCCTTTACCCAGAATTAATTCAATACATGCTACCTTGCAAGGTGCAAAATTTATTAGTTGTCTGGATGGTAATAAAGGTTATCATCAAGTTCCAGTTGAGAAAAATTCTCAAAATTTTTTGCTTATTGCTACTCATATGGGAATATATAAGTATGTTAGGATGCCATTTGGCCCTAAAAATGCTCCTTCAGTTTTCCAAAAAGTCATGGATAACACTTTCCATCAAGAAATTATTGAAGGTTGGCTCATGGTTTATATTGATGATATTATTGTTTTTTCTAAAACTTTTGATGAACATATGATTCACTTAAATAGAGTTTTCCAAAAAATGGATGAAATCAATATGACCTTATCTTTAAAAAAGTGTAAATTTGGTTTTCAATCTTTGAAAGTCCTTGGCCATGTTGTGTCAGGCTTACAAATTTGTGTAGACCATAATAAAGTTGCTGCCATTCAAAATGTGAAAGCACCAACTTCTGTAAGAGAAATCCAAAGTTTTTTAGGTATGTGTGGCTATTATAGACAATATATTAAAAATTATCAGGTCATAGCCTTGCCTCTTACAAAACTAACCAGAAAAGATGTTGCTTTTCTCTGGAATGATGACTGTCAGAAAGCTTTTAATACATTGAAAAATTGCTTAATGACAGCCCCTATATTGGCTCTCCCAGATTTTAACAAGCCATTTGTACTTTATACAGATGCTAGCTTTATTGGTCTGGGTGCTGCCCTTCACCAAAAGCAAATTATTAATGATAAATCCTCAGAGGTTGTAATTTGTTATATTTCAAGAACCTTAAGAAATAGTGAATTGAAATATGGTGCCACTCAATTAGAGTGCTTAGCAGTTGTTTGGGCTCTTGAGAAACTTCATTACTACTTGGATGACCAAAAATTTGAGTTGGTAACTGACTGTAGTGCTGTGAAATCTCTCTTAAACCTCAAAACACCTAACAGACATATGTTCAGGTGGCAACTTGCGGTTCAGGAATACAGAGGAAGGATGACTATTATCCACAGAGCTGGAAATGTTCACTCTAATGTTGATATGCTCTCCAGATTGCCTCTGCCAAATAATGACTCCAATCCTGCTTATGTACCTGAGGATGACACTGTTCATATACATGGTATATTTATAGTTGATATGGAAGAAGAGTTATTACAGTTAATACTGGATTCATATGATAAAGATTCTGACTTAAATAAATTAGTTACTATTTTGAATGATCCTAAGAATGCTTCAATTCAAGCATTAATAAAAACTCTTCCTGCAATATACCAAAATGCTTTAAATAAAGGAAAGTTTTCTATTGAAGATGGTTATATTTATTATAGAAGGAAGCTTACCAATGTAATTGTTATTCCTCCTTCAATGAAAGAAACTATCCTCAAACTTTGTCATGATGACATATTAGCTGGTCATTTTGATCTTGAAAAAACATTGATTAGAATCAAAAACACTGCATGGTGGGCTAATATGTCTGAAGACACAAAATTATATGTTGAATCTTGTGATTCCTGCCAAAAATCTAAAAAGTTAACAGGTAAGAGAGCAGGGTTATTACAACATATTGAAGCACCTAGTGCTCCCTGGCAAATCATTAATATGGATTTTGTCACTGGTCTTCCTGTTGCAGGTAAAGACAGCTTTAACTCTTGTTGGGTAATAGTTGATAGATTCACAAAAATGTGCAAATTTATTCCAACCCACAAAGATGTATCCACCAAGGAATTAGCTTTCTTATGGTGGTCTCACATGTTTAATATTATTGGTTTTCCAAAAGCCATTATCTCTGATAGGGATCCAAAATTCACTTCTGAGTTTTGGACCTCTTTGATGGATATTTGTGGCTGTGAGTTAAAATTGTCTACAGCTCACCATCCTCAGACTGATGGTCTAGCTGAAAGAATGATTCAAACTCTGGAAGATATGATTAGAAGGTATTGTGCCTTTGGTTTAGAATATAAAGACAATGACAGATTTACTCATGATTGGGTCACTCTTTTGCCTGGTCTTGAATTTGCATATAATAGCACTGTTCATTCTGTCACTGAGAAAAAGCCTTTTGAGCTTTGGTTAGGTTATGTCCCAAACACTCCTGCTCAAATTCTCAATAATAAATTACCTAAGCTGGAACTACACCCTGGTGTAAAATCTTTTATGCAAATGCAACAGCTATGCAGAAAACATGCTCAGAGTTGTATTGATAAAGCATTTGAATATGAAAAGAAAAGATGGGATAAATCCCATAAAGAATACACATTTAACAAGGGTGATGAAGTGTTGATCTCTACTGTCCATTTCAATTTACAAGGTAACCACAAATTAAAAGATCCATTTGTAGGACCATTTGTTGTTAAAAGAATGGTTGGTGATAATGCAGTAGAAGTTGTATTGTATTCTCCATATGATAGGAAACATCCTGTCTTTCCCATTTCTTTGCTTAAACCTTATACTTCCAACAGTGACTTATTTCCAAAAAGAAGAGGAAGACCTAAGAAGAACCCTCAGGAAGTCACAGAAACAGCAGAAATTGATAAAATTCTCAATGATAGAATTATCACTTCTGAAAGAGGTACTGAATATTTATTGAGATAAAAGAACAAATCATCTGAACATGATGCATGGATACCTGGCAAAGAAATTTCAAATCTGCCTGCTCTGTTGAAAAAATACAAAAAGAAAAAATCTTAGCATTTTTTTTTTATTGTTTTTTTTAGAGTGAGGGAGTGTCAGCCAGGCTATTCCAGGAGTCCAGTAAATGATATATAAATTATAAAACCTTAAAAAGTGGGTAAGACTTGTATTTAATGAATATAACTTAATATTTTATTACATAATGAAATTATATAAGAATTTTATTATATACAAATGTTACATTAAATTTATTGGTTATATATATTTTTATATACAATTAAATTGAGCATAATATAATATATTCTACAAATAATGGCGCATTTTTATATATTTAATAATTATAAATTTATATTTAATTAATTAAAAAACATATATTATAATTACAAGTGTAAATTTGATTTATAATATATTTAAATTAATTAATTAAATTTATATATTAACTAATACCTCTCATATGATACTAAACAATTATTAAGGACGCTTCTTTTGACCCTTAATGGTGTTAGAAAAAACAAATAAATTAATTTGAACTAAATTGAGATTAATTGCTTGTTTTGTTGCGTCAAATTATTTTTTGTTTCACTTAAAATGTCCTCTAATCAGGATGTACCATCTGTTGGGAATTATATTTCTCATAGTTCCTATGTTTCCACTCTTGTTTAGTTATTTACTATTGTCACTTACTGATTTGGGGATTAATGGCAGGGAAATTGGATTCTTAATTGGGCCTTTAATTATTTGTTTCATGTTTTTCTCTATATTGTTATGTTTCATTTACTCTTTTGATATATTTGTTTTATTCCATTCTAATCATTGTATTTACAAAGATAGTAGCGCTTCAGAGGACCCATTGCCTATAAAAGGGCCTTGGATAATCCCCTGTAGCCTTATCACTTATTATACACTCAACAATTTAAATACAATTTTTATATTACGTTTATATTCTTTTTATTAGTAATAAAATTCTAATTAAAAATTTATATAACAATTTAAAGGTTGCTCTAAGTCTGATAGTAATTATTTTGGTTGCCGCGCAGAACTCTTACTTAAATAATATTAATATTAATAAAACCAAGTTGTTGTCACCTCCCAGCTCACTTATCGTTGTTTTTCTCTCAATAAATTAAATAATTTTATTAAATTTTATTTTTTTTATTACCCATACTCCTTTCCTCCTTCTCCTCCTCTCATTCCTTCTTCTATTTTCTCCTTCTTCTAGACGACCGGCCGACACTCACCATCAAAAAAGTGTCCAGCACAAGTTCGGCCGAAATTGTGCTGGAAACTTTTGGTCAGTTGCAGTCATATGAGATCAATTCTCGCTATGGAAATGAAAAAGTTTTTTGGATAAAAACTTCCCTAGAAGTAGTTTTACATAGCCAAATTTTCTACCTACATTTCATCCAAACCACAGGTGCACAATTTTTTATCTTTGAAAAAAAGTCAATTTAGTACAATTTATCCCTGATGGCTCTCATTTGCTTCAACACCTCTACTGGCCTTTGATAGTAGGAATATTACTTGGATTTCTTTTTTCATATTTGATCCCTTTAACTTAATTTTTTATTCCTAATATTGCTTTTGGATATCAATTAATAATTTTTAAAATAAACTATTTTTATATTTTTATACATTTATTTAATAATATTATAAATGGAATACCATCACCTGGTATGCATTTGGCACATGAGTTTTTTCTATACTTATAAAATTAATAATATAATGGCAACCAAAAATTAATCAAAGGATATTAATGAGTGAGGAACAAATATAAAATACCAGTAGACATTTTTGTAAGAAATACTAGATGAACTGAAGAAAAATTCTACCCTAGCTACTCTCCATTATAAAAGTGTCCAGCACCAGTTTGGCTGAACTTGTGCTGGACACTTATGGTCAGGTGCAGTCAGATGGGAGCAATTCTCTCTATGGAAATTAAGATAAATTTTTGATATAAAGTTACACTAGAAGTAGTTTGATATGGCAAGATTTTCATGCTGAAGCTTTGGTAAAGCTCAAGTGGATTTTTTTTATTTTTACAAAAAAGAAAATTTTGTGCAAGTTTAGCCCTGATTGTTCTAATTTAATTCAACATCTCTTTTTTCTGTTTATGGCAGGAATTTAACTTGGATTTTAATTTTCATCTTTGATTTCTTTTATTTTAATTTATTCCTCTCATATTGCTTTTGGATAGAATTTTATTTTTTGTAAAATAAATCATTTTCATATTTTTTTACCTTTATTTAATAATATTATAAAAGGTGTAACATCACCCAGTATTCATTTGGCACACAATTTTTGCTATACTGATAATATTAATAATATAATGGTGACAAAAAATTAATCAATTGATAAATATGAGTGAGGCACAAAGATATAATAACAGTGGAAATGTTTATAAGAAATTTCAGATGATTAAAAATGACTTGCACCCTGGCTACTCTTCATGATAAAAGTGTCCAGCACAAGTTTGGCCAAACTTGTGCTGGACACTTTTGGTTGCATGCCGTCAGACACAATCATTTCTTTTTATGGAAATGAGACTGAATTGTCAATCCATCATTGCACTGAAAGTAGTTTTATATAGACAAATTGTCCCCTGGAAGTTTGTCCAAACCTAGGGTAGACAATTTTTTCCTTTAGTAAAAAGTAAATTTGATCCATGTTAATCTATGATGGTGCCCATTTTTTCTGAAGCCTCTACTGGCTCATGATAGCAGAAATTATACTTAATATCTTAATTTCATGTTTGATCTCTTTAATTTTAATCTTACCCTTTTATTTATCCTTTAGCTTTTAAATATCAATTTTATTTTGGTAAAACTGATAACTTTCACATTTTTTTATATTTATTATATTATATTATTAAAGTTGTAAAATCATCCAGTGTACATTCATTACACATTTTTTTCTATACTAAAAACATTAATAATATAATGGTGACTAAAAAATAATCAAATAATAAATATGGATGACACAGAAAGATCAAATACCCATAGACATTTTTAAAATGAATATAAGATTAACTGATGAAGACTTGCACCCTAGCTACTCTCCATCATGAAAGTGTCCGGCACAATTTCAGCTGAGCTTGTGCTTGACACTTTTGGTTGCATGCAGTCAGATGGGATAAATTTACTCAATGGAAGTTAAAATGAATTTTCTCTCAATCATTGCACAAGAAGTAGCTTTATACTGCTATACTATCCTCCTGATTTTTTGGAAAAAATCAGGTGGACACTTTTATTAATTTAAAAAAAAAGAAAACATATTTCAAATCTAGAACTGGTGGTGCAAATGTGGTCTGAAAACTCAAATTATCTTTGATGGCAGAAATTTTATTTGAATGTTTAATTTCATATTTAATCACTTTTATTTTACTTTTTTATTCCTCTTTTTGCTTTCAAATATCAATTTATTTATTGTAAAACTAATAATTTTCATATTTTTTTTACTTTTATTTAATAAGATTATGAAAGATGTAGCATCTCCCAGTATGCATTTGGCTTACAAATTTTTTCAATACTAATAACATTAATATTATAATGATGAAAAACAATGAATCAAATGATAAATATGAATGACACAGAAAGATCATATACAAGTGGATTTGTTTATAAGGAATACCTGATGAACTGAAGAAGACCTGTACCCTAGATACTCACCATCATAAAAGTGTCCAGCATAAGTTCGGCCGAACTTGTGCTGGACACTTTTGGTTTCATGCAGTCAGATGGGATAAATTTACTCTATGGAAATGAAAATGACATTTTGCTCAATCATTGCACAATAAGTAGTTTGATATTGCCAAAATGTCCTCCTGATGAATTTTCAAAACTCATCAGGACACTTTCTTTGGTTAAACAAAAAAGAAAATATAGTGCAAGTTTAGCCCTGGTGGTGCACATTTGATCTAACACCTCTACTTGTTATTGATAGTGGTAATTTTCCTTAGATTTTTTTTCTTATTTTATCCCTTTTATTTTACTTTTTTATATCTCATATTGCTTTGGATATCAATTTTTAATTTTTAAAATAAATAATTTTCATACTCTTATACCTTTATTTAATAATATATGATTAAAGGTGGAACACCACCTGGTATGCATTTTTCACACAAGTTATTACTATAGTAATAACGTTAACAATATAATGATGACTAAAAATTAATCAAATGGGAAATTTAAATGACACAGAAAGATCAAATTCCAGTGGAAATGTTTATAAGAAATCCCTTTTGAGTTTAAGAAGATTTGCTGTATTCCTACTCTCAATTATAAAAGTGTCCAGCACAAGTACGGCCGAACTTGTGCTGGACACTTTTGGTTGCATGAAGTCATATGAGATAAATTCTCTCTATGGCAATAAAAATGATATTTCACTCAATTATTGAAGTTAAGAATGTTTAATATTGTAAAATTGTCCCCTGGAAGTCTGTCCAAACCTCAGTTCAAAATTTGTTAGCTATACATAAAAGTAAGTTTAGACCAAGTCTTGACCTAGGGGTCCCCAACTGTCCCAACACCACTTCTGGCTCTTGATAGTAAAAATTTTACTTGTATTTTTTATTTCGTATTTGATCCCATTTATTTTCATTTTACTTTTCTATTACTCTTTTTAATTTTAAATATCAATTTATTTTTTTGAAAACTAAACATATTCATATTTTTTTAACTTTATATAATAATATTATTAAAGTTGTAACATCACCAATTTCGCATTTGGCATGCAGGTTTTTGCTATACTAGAAACATTAATAATAGGGGGTGTCAGTTCTGGCAAATCCGCACTTACAAATCCGCACTTAAATAAGTGCGGATTTCCAAAACACACTAGCCCCAATACTGGTGGATTTCAAAATGAAATAAGTCACTTATTTCACTCAAATCCGCACTTTCTCAACCAAAAGTGCTGATTTCACCATCAAGTCCCATTTCACTGATTTGTCAGCATCATCCCATTCATAGGCAGCACTCCGCAGCATAACACTTCATAACTCAAAACATTGTACATCACTTACATCTTCATATCATATCATATAAGAGTTATGCCTTCCTCACTTTCAAATCGTGATAAATTACATAAAGCAATGACTTTCATGGCTCTTGAACTGCTCTTGGACTCTGATTCCGATTCTGATCTAGAAGAAGATTTTGTCGTTTTATCAAAAATGGCCAGGAAACGTTACCTTCTTCCCAGAAAGCCTCAAGTACTTCATACCCCCAAGTACACCATCCAAACACTTCTTAACCTATCTACACCCAGTTTTAGACAGCTGTTCAGGAATTCTCAGGAATGTTTCCTTAAATTGCTTGAGCTTATTCAGGATCATCCCATATTTCACAATAATTCTCAAAAAGAACAACGACATCCTTCAATTCAATTGGCCATCACACTATGTCGTTTGGGTTCAAATGGTAATGGAGCCGCTTTGAAACGTTTAGAAAATGTCTTTGATTTAGGGTATGGTTCAGTTAACACTTATACCAAACAATGTATCACTGCCATCAACTCCTTGGAATCTCAACTTCTCACCTGGCCAACAAAAGAGCGACTTGAATCATCTCAGGTTATGCAAGCAGAGGGCTTCCCAGGATGTATTGGTTTTGTTGATGGTACTACTATTCCTTTGAGCCAGAAACCTGCTCAAGGTGGAAAAAATTACTTTGACCGTAAAAAGAGGTAGATTATTTTTAACTCCTTTCATCCTCTTTGAAACTAACACAAACAAATATATCTTCTTTATAGATATTCAATTAACGTTCAGCTTATATGTGACGTAAACAAGAAATTTATATCGTTTTTTTCTGGCTATCCTGGCTCATGTCATGACTCCTACGTCTTCCAAAGAATGCAAATTTCAAATGAACCTGAAAAATTCTTTGATGAAGATCAGTATCTTCTTGCAGATTCTGCTTATGTGAATGGAAAGTATGTACTTCCTGCTTTTCGGGGAGCAGCTTCAGAAGACAGTCAAAATGCCAAATTCAACAATCATTTGGCAAAGTCAAGAGTCCGTATTGAACATTCTATTGGAATCTTGAAAGGCCGTTTATCTAGTTTAAGGGAATTAAGAAGTCCTCTTAGAAATAAATCTGAAATGGAGGCAGTGATCAACTGGATTCTGTGTTGCACTATACTTCATAACCTACTTGCTGACCTCAAAGATCAATGGTTAGAGCTGTATGAAGATGAACAAGTTGATTCACCTCAGACTATATCCAACACTTCTATTTCTCAATCAACTAGTATAAGGGCGAAAATTCTTCCAATAAAACTCCAACATTTTTCAACACAATTTTAATTTTTTTTCTTTCTCTTCAAATTATCAATTTGCATGTGTTATTCACTGAGAATGGTAATTTTTTTTGCATATTTTTTTGGTTTTTGAATTTGCTGTTAAAGTCTTATTTTTTTTTCTCTCTGTGTTTTCTTTCATCAACTCAACATGAAATCGCATATTTTCAGCAAACGCATATTTTTTCAGTCACTCTCTTTTTTTTCTTCACTCATATCCGTTTTCTCCTCTCTTCCTACATCACTCAATCAATTTCACTTATATTTCTTTTTTCTCAACTCATCTCTCCAGGTAAGTCATTTTATTCTTTTTACTTAATTTTTTGCTAATTTTTTTTTTTTTTGGTTTTTTGGTTTTTTTTTTTTTTGGTTTTTTTTTTTTGTAAGTGGTTGTTTTTAAATTTATAGGTAAAATTAACCTTTTTTTCTCTCTCTTTCTCTCCCTCTTTTCTCTCTTTATCCCCCCTTGGCCTGGTCTTTTTCCCACCTTTACCCTCTCCTTGGAATGGATACATCCCCCTTTTACCCCCTTTGGCTGCCTTATTCCCCCCTCCTTGGCTCACTCTAACCTCCCTTTTCTCCCTCTTTGGTCTCATCTCTCCCTTTCTCCCCCTTCTTGGTCTCCTCATATCTTCCCCTCATTCCAATCCACCCCCCACCAAATCCCCCAAATCCCCCCTCCAAATCCCCCAAATTCTCCCTCCAAATCCCCACCAAACCTGCCTCTAACCCCCCCTCCAAACCCCCCTCCTATCCCCCTCAAAACACCCCCAAAGCCTCCCTCATATCCCTCCTACCCCCCCCCCTTAAACTTCACTTAACAATTCATTAGCAAATCATTAAGTTAATGAACGATTGCAGCGAATCGTTCATTAACTTGAAGATTTGCTAATGAATCGTTAAGTTAACAAACGATTGCAGTGAATCGTTCGTTAACTTAAGGATTTGTTAGCGAATAATTAAGTTAATGAACAATTAGCAGCAATCATTCATTAACTTAACGATTCGTTAGCGAATCGTTAAGTAAGTTGGAGGGGAGGTTAGGGGGGTTTAGAGGGACGTATTGGGGGTGTTTCAAGGGGGATTTGGAGGGGGGTTAGGGGGGGTTTGGAGGGGGTGAAAGGAGGTGGATTGAAGGGGGTGTTTGGGGGGGTTGCAGGGGGTTTGGAGGGGGATTTTCAGGGGGGTTTGGAGGGGGATTTGGAGGGGATTTGGAGGTGGATTTGAAGGGGGGATTTGGAGGGGGGTTTGGAGGGGATTTGGTGGGGGGATTTGGGGGATTTGGTGGGGGGTGGAGGGGGGGTTTTCCAAGGGTTTTTGGGAGGTGGGAGAGGGCTTTGGAGAGGGGAATTTAGGGGAATGGGGAAGTGTTAAAAAAAATTTAACAGTTTATTGATTTTTTTTTTGTTTTTTGATTTGGTTTTTTTAATTTTAGAGAAAAATATTCATTAAGTTCAAGTGAAATAAAAAAAATTCTCATTAGTCTTTTGAGGAATTTTTATTTTTTAATTTAAATTAAGTGAGTTTTTTTTTAATGTATAATTTTGGGTGTTTGAAAAGTAACAAATTTTTAAGTAGAAAAATACATGACTTTAACTTCAGATTCACCACTTACCTCACTCTCATCTTCTTCAACTTCATTATCATCTTTAAATTCAGCTTCTTTTCAATCATCATCTAAAACATTGTCAAAAAATGAACAGTATCGAAATAAAAGAAATTATAAAATAAAAATTCACTTGGATCAATTATTTGGCCATATTTCAAAAATCAAGTACTATAAAACTAAAGTTGAAAGAAAAAAAAAATATCTGAAAACGTTACCTGAAAATATACATTATTTAACTGAAACTGGAGGTGATGAAGTTAAAGTTGTTATTAATAATACTTTCAAACCTCAATTTATTTATGAAAACCATTCTTTTAATGGTTTAAAAGATGAATCATTTAATCAACTCTGCGATCTCATCATAACACTCTATCAAATGGCTTTGGTTCGCTTATCTTTAAGGAATAAGAATTTGTTGGGTGGAATCATGATTGGAATTGGATGGAGACCAGGATTTGTTAAAGGTTTTTCTCTTGGTATGTTTAAAGATTTTTCAGGATTTTTTAATATCATTTTACTGAATTTAATTCAAATAGGCATATATTCTTTACTCAGATCTTTATCTAAAGCTGAATTAGATAATGATTTTCGAAAATGGAATACTTTACCTTCATTTAATTCATTTATTGCTCTTCGACTTAAAAAACTCTTCAATAAAGCTTTTAAAAAAAATCATGAAGTTGCTATGAGATTTGGAATACCAAACTGGTGCAACTCTGAATGGGAAGATATTAGCAGAGATTATCTAATGTTTTCAAATGTTATAATCACTCATTCTGGATTTCATAATCAAATTCACACCGACTCAAATGATGCCAATTACCTCACTTATGGAATTTTCACATATATTCATCCTATCACTGGACAACCTATTCCATCACCTGCTAAAATTAAAGGACATGGATTATATTTCCCAGATCATAGATGTATAACTGATTTTGGATTAGGAAATGGAATCATCGAAACAGTTTGGAAGTCTTCTTACAATAATCACCAAACCACAAAGGCTCCTCCAGGTTTGGAATCTTGTCAAGACTTCACGCATTTTGGTTGCTCTTTCCAGATCAGTCAAAAGTTAATCCAACGAATAAACAAGTTAAAAAAAGAAGAAAAAGGTAATAAATTTAAACATTCTTTAGGTAGATCTAAAAAGTATGGGGATTTGTAGAGTCACCAAATATTTAATATTCTTCCATAAATTTTTAATAAATAAATATGATATTTCAATTTATGAAATTAAAGTAATGGGCCCACAACCTTGTGTTGTATAAATGGTAATCATGATAACATTAATTTGTTTCATGGGGTTCCTCTATCCTATACCTGTGGAAAGTCCCAAACCTAGTTTCTAGACTTGATCTGCATTTTGGCTTAAGGAATTGTCATTACTTTAAAAGTAGTATATTTTACATATCTTATTTATATATTAATTAATTTATGTAATTATATTAAATTTTGATGACTTTCACCCTTTAATTCAATAAAATGCAGGGGAGGGTTTTGCCAATTTTTTAAATCTGACATGTGAAATTGATGACTTAGAAAAATTTGGTGGTACCCACCCCTTGTTTCAATAAAATGCAGGGGAGGGTATTGCCAATTTTTTAAATCTGACATGTGAAATTGATGACTCAGAAAAATTTGGTGGTACCCACCCCTTGTTTCAATAAAATGCAGGGGAGGGTATTGCCAATTTTTTAAATCTGACATGTGAAATCGATGACTTAGAAAAATTTGGTGATACCCACCCCTTGTTTCAATAAAATGCAGGGGAGGGCATTGCCAGTTTTTTAAATCTGACATGTGAAATTGATGACTTAAAAAAATTTAGATAAGCAAACTTATTGACTAGAAAGTAAAGATAGAAAATTTTTATTATACATTCAAATTTTTGTCAAAAATAACGTACTATATTCTTTTCCTTTTATAAGTCAGCATATAAGAAAATATTACCAAAAAGAAATCAAACAAAATTAAATTAACTAGAAAAACAATTTATCAATTGAAAAGGTCAAGTAATTTTTTAATGTCCTCATAAGATTGGCCATTTTTAACACATTCCATAATGAAATCTTTTTTTTAAAACTCTCTTGTTTTTCCAATTCACAAGTAGCCATTTCTCTTTGAAATTGACGGTCATTTACTCTTTCCATCTGCTCTACCTCAAATTTTTTTTTCTTCCAAATCTAAGGCCTGCTGATCTTTCCTTAGCATATGATCAAACTTCATCTTCTCAAAGTCAAGTGCATTATTTGCAATAGTTGATTTCGCTGAGAAAATTAAATTGAAATAAATAAATAAATGAGTTAATGATTAAGATATATAGTAAACAAAACTTACTTATATCTTTTTTTTCAAAATAATCCTCAAGGGAGCCAAATGAGCTTGTTGAAGTATTACCACATTTTAATAGATGGTTCAAGTTCATTGAAGTTGAGGCTCGACGCTTTAGTTTGGAGTTTGAACAAGAGGCTTCAGGAAGTTCATCTAAAGCAGCTTCTAAAGTGGGATTCACATTTCCAGAATTGAGATTATTTAATGGAGATTGAGTTTGAGTAGGAGGAGACTAGAAAGAAAGAGAAATTCAGAGAAGAATTGAAGAAAAAACAAAAAGTAAACATACATTTAAATTTTGGGCCTCTGAGGATTCAGATCTATTGCGATATAATTGTTCTGCTTGATAGTTGGGATCATCTTCAGCTGAACTATGGTTAGAAGGTGGAGGGGATTGATCTTCTTCAAGTAAAGGTGTGTTGGGAGGATTATAGGAAGGTTTGGATCCAGAGGGTATATGCTTAGTAGTATCGTGTAGAAACCAAGGGTTTACATCAACTCGGGAGCCAAAAAGATTATCCATTTCCTCATAGAAAGGACACATGACATTGAGCTTTTTGGAAACAGTAGTAATTCCAATCTCCAAATCATCATCGTCAATACCAAAGCCAGTTTCATTTGCAGCATGATGAGTCTTTTTATATTTTGAATGGTAACTCTTAAATCTCTCCTTCATTTGTTTAGGATTGATATCGATTCTCCCCCTTGTTTTCTTCCTTACTTCATTGGCCATCAACAAGTAGCCATTAACCTTTGAAGAAGGTGGACGTCCAATAAGAGTGGACTTTTCACATCCAAAACATGCTTCAAAATTTGATTTTATTTTAAGGAAGTTTATTATGATGAGATAATCATCCTTTTTAAGCTGACCTGAACCTGCCTTTGATTTTTCAGGTGTAGGGCTTGCTTTACGAGGAGACTTTTGTGACAAAGCAGATTTTTGAGTTACCTTTTGAGATTTGGAATGTTTGGGAGGCATTATGAAACTGGCACATAACAAGAAAAAAGATTAAAAAGTAGAAGAAATAAGTAAAAAAGAATGTAAACATGACAGGTCAAAATATTGAAAATGTCAGGAAGGGGTGTGTGCCAAGGATTGATGGGTAGGTAGCGAGGAAGGTCAGTGTGTCACATGTGACAGGGATGGGGTAAGAAAGGAAGGGATGTTTTGTGGCCAAAATGGGGTTGTGAAAAATAACAGGAAAAAAGTGCTGATTTGAGGTCATAACTGACACCCTTTTTTGAAATAAGTGACTTTTTTGCAAAATTTAAGTGCTGATTTGTAAGTGCTGATTTGGTTTGAAATCCGCACTTAAGTTAAGTGCGGATTTGCCAGAACTGACACCCCCTAATATATATGGTGACAAAAAATTAATTATAAGATAAATATGAATGATAAAAAAAAGTTAAAAACCCAATAGAAATGTGAAAAACAAAAAACTGATGTACTGAGAAACACTTCCACCCTAGCTACTCTCCATCATAAAAGTGTCCAGCACAAGTTCGGCCGAACTTGTGCTGGACACTTTTGTTTAGGTGCAGTCAGATGGGATCAATTCTCTCTGCGGAAATTAAATTAAAAAAAATGCTAAATAATTACATTAGAAGTAGTTTGGTATGGCTGAATTATCCACCTTGAGTTTTTCCAAACCTCAGGTGAAAAATTTTTTATTTTTAAAAAAAATTAAATTTTATCAAATTTAGCCCTGATGGCACCCATTTGTTTCAACACCTCTAATGGCTCTTGAAGGCAGGAATTTTTCTTGAATTTTTCTTTTTCATATTTGATCTCTTTTACTTTACTTTTTTATCACTCATGTTACATTTGGATATTAATTTATAATTTTGGAAAAGAAATCATTTTCATATTTTTTTAACATTTTTTACTAATATTATAAAAGGTGTAATATAACATGGCATGCATTTGGCCCACAAGTTTTTTCTATACTAATAAAATTAATAATATTCTAATGACAAAAAATTAATCAGATAATAAAATATGAATAACACAGAAAGATCAAATACCATTTTACATGTTTTAAAAAAATAACAGTTGCACTGAAGAAGACCTGCACCCTAGCTACTCTCCATCATAAAAGTGTCCAGCACAAGTTGGGCCGAACTTGTGCTGGACACTTTTGGTCAGGTGCAGTCAGATGGGATCAATTCTCTCTATGGAAATGAAAAAAATTATTTGATAAGAAAATTCACTAGATGTAGTTTGATATAGCTGAATTATCCACCTAGAGTTCATCCAAACCACAGGTACACAATTTTTTATCTTTAAAAAACAATCAATTAAGTACAATTTATCCCTGACAGCTCTCATTTGCTTCAACATCTCTACTGGCCTTTGATATTAGCAATAATACTTGGAGTTCGTTTTTCATATTTGATTGCTTTAAATTAATTTTTTATTCCTCATATTGCTCTTGGATATCAATTAATCATTTTTAAAATAAATTATTTTAATATTTTTATACATTTTTTTAATAATATTATAAAAGGTGTAACATCATTCAGTATGAATTTGGCACACGATTTTTTGCTATACTTATATAATTAATAATATAATTAAGACAAAAAACTAATCAAACAATATGTATGAGTGAGGCACAAAGATAAAATACCAGTAGACATGTTTGTAAGAAATACCAGATGAACTGAAGAAAAATTCTACCCCAGCCGCTCTCCATCATAGAAGTGTCCAGCACAAGTTTGGCCGAACTTGTGCTGGACACTTTTGGTCATGTGCAGTCAGATGGGATAAATTCTCTGTATGGCAACAAAAAAATTTTTTTATCAAATTTCACTAGAAGTAGTTTGGTTTAGCTGAATCATCCACCTGCTGTTCTGCCCAATATCAGGTGTATAATTTTTTATCTATAAAGAAAATGTCACTTATTACAATTAAGCCCTGATGGCTCCCATTTGCTTTAACACCTCTACTGGCTCTTGATAGCAGGAATTTTACCAGTATTTTTTTCATATTTTAACTCTTTGACTTTTATTTTACTCTTTTATTCCTCTTTTTACTTTTAAATTTCTATTTAATTTTAGTAAACCTAATCCTTTCCATATTTATTTATGTCTATTTTAAAAAATTATTGAAGGTATAACTTCACATGGTATGCATTTGGCACACAAGTTTTTGCTATACTAATAACATTAATAATATAATGGTGATAAAATATTAATCGGATGATAAATATGAAAGATACAGACTGATAAAATACCAGTAGACATGTTTATGAGAAATACAAGATGAAGGAACTGAAGAAAATTTCCACCCAAGCTACTCTCTATCATAAAAGTGTCCAGCACAAGTTTGGCCGAACTTGTGCTGGACACTTTTAGTCACGTGCAGTCAGATGGGATCAATTCTCTATATGGCAACAAAAAACATTTTTTTATTAAACTTCACTACAAGTAGTTTTATTTAGCTGAATCATCCACCTGTTGTTCTTCCCAACATCAGGTGTATAATTTTTTATCTTTAAAAAAAAGGTCACTTATTACAATTTAGCCCTGATGGCTCCCATTTTTTTTCAACACTTCTACTGGCTCTTGAGAGCAAGAATTTTACTAGTATTTTGTTTTTCATAATTGATCTCTTTGAGATTAATTTTACCTTTTTATCCCTCATATTGCTTTTGTATATCAATTTATTTTTTGTAAAACAAATCATTTTCATATTTTTTTACCTTTATTTAATAATATTATAAAAGGTGTAACATCACCCGGTATGCGTTGGGCACATGAGTTTTTGCTATACTTATAATATTAATAATATAATGGTGACAATAAATTAATCAAATGATATATATGAGTGAGGCACAAAGAACAAGTACCAATGGACATGTTTATAAGAAATACCAGATGAACTGAAGAAAAATTCTACCCTAGCTACTCTCCGTCATAAATGTGTCCAGCACAAGTTCAGCCGAACTTGTGCTGGACACTTTTTGTCACATGCAGTCTGGTGTGATCAATTCTCTCTCAATCATTGAACTAGAAGTTGTTTGATATGGCGAAATGGTTATGCTGAAGTTTTTTTAAACCTCAGATTGGCACTTTTTTGTTTTTCAAAAAAGCAATTATAGTCCAAGTTTAGCCTCACTGGTGGACATTTGCCCCAACATGTCTACTTGCTCTTGATGGCAGTAATTTTATTTTAATTTTTTATTTCATATTTGATTCCTTTAATTTTACCTTTTTATCCCTCATATTGCTTTTGTATATCAATTTATTTTTTGTAAAACAAATCATTTTCATATTTTTTTACCTTTATTTAATAATATTATAAAAGGTGTAACATCACCCAGTATGCGTTGGGCACATGAGTTTTAGCTATACTTATAATATTAATAACATAATGGTGACAAAAAATCAATCAAATGATAAATATGAGTGAGGCAAAAAGGTCAAATACCAATTAATCAATAGTTCTTTTTAATATTATAAATTTTTTGATTAAATAAAATGGTAATAATGAATAATATTTTGCATCCACAATTCCACTCTAATGATTCCCACTGCACAAAAAGGGTTCACTTGGTCCTTTCTTTACTGCTTGTGCATATATTTTATTGCCCACAGTACTACAATTTTTTGTAGTGATTATCCCACATCTGATTCAGGAATATTTTTAAACAATATAAGTTTTTTTTACAAAAGACCTTATCATATCCAATATCCCACAAAAAATACAACCTGTTTTTGTATTAAAGCCCGTTAATTATTAAGAAATTGTTAAAATAATTAGATTAGACCCTGGCACAGCTAGATCCATACCAACCAACCTAAAGTCTTTTCAATATTGAAAACAATTAAATAAAATTATGATATCATACTAAATTATGGGCACCAACCATAATTCAGCACTTCTCATTTGCTCTGCTACAAAATGAGTGCATGTAGCATTTTTCTAATGTCAGACTGTTTTTCTTCCTTCCCTCACACCTTTAGTTCCAAATGAAAATTTAGTATGAGTTTTGGTCAAAATGGTTTGCCAGTGTTATCTGTATGCAATATGAATTCATATTGCATATTTCTATTTATGCATAAAATATACTCATTAAGCATCATTTTTTTTGCATTTTTCAATTATTATGCATATTTATGCATATTCATATGCATATTCATTATACAGATTTATATGCATATTAATATATTTTATTTATATACATATATGCACCTTTTTTTGCATATTCAACATGCATATTTTTAATGCATATTCAATATGCATATTTTTATGCATATTCAATATTCATATTTTTTATGCATATTTTTATGCATATTTTTATGCATATTTTTTATGCATATTTTTATGCATATTTTTTATGCATATTTTTATGCATATTTATTATGCATATTTATTCTTCATAGTCCTTATGCATACACTTTGGATAGGCATTTCACATCAATTTTTAGCATGCAATAAGTATCCACCATGCAAATTCAAATGCATATGCATCTATATCATACACGCAACATATATTCAAGTTTAATATTTGAATATTAAGGTATGCTAAGTGATGTTGTTCAACCTTTTGCCAAACCTGAGATGAACTAATGTTCAATGTGGTTCCTAAGCTCTGCTTAAGGAGGGATTGTTCTGGATTCAATCTGTGACAGTTTATTTCTTCAATGTTTTTTCATCAGATTTAAAAACATCTTTCTGACAGTTTCAGGATGGTTTCCCAACAGTTTCCTGACAAATTCCTAATAGTTTCAAAAAGAGGGAACTGCTAGCAGTTCACCCCCAGATTTCCCGTGGTGAATGAGCCTTGGGTTAAGGGTCACACGTGTAAGAAAAGAATAAATGTTATTGAAACCTCACAGAATTCTGAACCAAGTAATCATGAAGATGAGAATAAGGAATCCAGTGAGGATTGCAAAAGTAACATATCTTACAGTGATGATGAACATGAGATATTTGTATTAGAACAGGATATTATGTTCCTGAATGATGCTATACCTCATACAGACACATCTTTAACTTCCATTGAGGAAGCTGAAATAATTAAAGATGTAAATCATAATACTTACAAAATAACACCTATCAGAGCACCTGTTATTATATGTGGAAAAGAAATTAATGCCATTCTTGACACTGGGGCTGCAGGTAGTGTAGTTTCAATTAAGACATTAATGAAACTTGATAGTAAGTACCAGGAAAAACTAGAACCTGTTCAAACAAAGAACTGGAGAGGTTTTGGTTCAGTATTAAATCCAATTGGCAAATACAAAACTGCTGTATTCTTTAAATATATTAATGGATATGTTAGAGCACTATGTGAATTTGTAGTAATGGATAATAAAAATTGTAGTGATTTGTTTATTATTGGCAATGATTTATTGACAAAATTTGGCATTAAACTAGATCCTGAAAACAGTTGCTTCACTATAGGTGTGAATGGTAAGAGAAAATTTAAAATATGTTCTGAAAACTCAGTATATGCCATTTCTCCTAGAGAAGAACAACTGCAAGATGGAAGAACCACCACTGAAATGATTGAAATGGATAATGAAATCCAAAAGGCCTCTTTCAGTCCTCAACTCTAAAATATTGAAGAAGAAAATATTTTGAGATTTATTAAATCATATCCTATGGCATTTGCTCATAGTTCAAATGAACTAGGATTGGTAAAAGACCATGAGATGAAAATCTCTTTAAGTTGTGATTTGGATAATATTCTTGGCAGCTTGAAAAAGAAACCTTACCCAGCTTCTCCTTCAAAAAGGAAAGATATTGAAGACAACATAAAAATGTTGTTAGAAGTGGGTATTGTTTAAAAAGTAGACACAACACCTAAGTGGTGTGTTATTTCACCAGTATTAATCTCTTATTAAAAAGATAAGGCAAGATTATGCGGTGATTATAGAGCTCTGAATACATACACTATAGATGATATTTACCCTCTACCAAGGATAGCTTCTATCCATGCTACCTTACAAAAAGAAAAATACATTTCCTGTCTGGATGGAAACAAGGGTTACCACCAGATTCCTGTGGAAAAGAATTCTCAAAATTACTTAATAATAACCACACATATGGGTATATTTAAGTATGTGAGAATGCCATTTGGCCCAAGAAATGCGCCTTCAGTCTTCCAAAAATTAATGGATAGTGTTTTCCATCAGGAAATGGTTGAAGGATGGCTTTTGGTCTATATTGATGACATCATAGTGTTTTCAAAACATATGATGAACATTTAAATCACCTGGAAAGAGTCTTTCTAAAGATGGATGAAATTAATATGACAATTGCATTAAAGAAATGTAAGTTTGGATTTCAATCCTTGAAAGTACTTGGACATGTTGTATCTGGATTACAAATTTGTGTTGACCAGAATAAGGTGGCAGCAATAAAAAACATTGATATACCTAAAAATGTAAAAGAGGTTCAAAGTTTTTTGGGTATGTGTGGATATTACAGACAGTACATTAAAAATTACCAATCCATTGCAGCTCCTTTAACAACATTAATCAGGACAAATGAAGCTTTCATTTAGAATAATGAAAGACAAGATGCCTTTAATAAATTAAAGGAATGTTTAATGTCAGCTCCAATATTGGGACTGCCAAAATTCACCCTACCTTTTATCTTGTACATTGATTCAAGCTTCATAGGGTTAGGTGCTGCTTTACAGCAGAAACAGATAATAAATAGAAAATTATCTGAAGTAGTCATCTTTTATATATCCAGAACCTTAAGAAAAACAGAATTAAGGTATGGTGCCACACAGCTAGAATGTTTGGCCATGGTGTGGGCTTTGGAGAAACTTCATTACTATCTGGAAGACCAGAAGTTTGAACTTATAACAGATTGCAGTGCAGTAAAATCATTACTAAACATGAAAACCCCTAATAGGCACATGTTTAGATGGCAACTAGCTGTACAGGAATACAGAGGAAGAATGACAATCACTCACAGAGCAGGAACATTGCATTCTAATTTGGATTTATTATCCAGAAGTCCTTTGCCAAATGATGCTGACAACCCAGCTTATGTACCTGAAAATGAGGTTATACATATATTTGGGATTTATATAGTGGATTTAGAGGAAGAATTTATGCAAACTATATTGGAAAATTATTCATCTGATAAAGATTTGACTAAAATATCTACCATTCTAAATGATCCAACTAATGCCTCCATGAGTGCATTGATTAAAACCTTGCCTCCAAAGTATAGAAATGCATTGGAAAAAGGTAAACTGTCAATTGAAGATGGATACATATATTACAGGAAAAAGTTAAGTAATGTAATAGTGATACCACCTTCTATGAAAGAGTTAATGTTAAGTACTTGTCATGATGACATCTTAGCTGGTCATTTTGACTTTAACACAATATTAACTAGAGTTAAAAACACAGCCTGGTGAATAAACATGAAAGAAGATGTACAAAAATACATTGAAACATGTGACTCTTGTCAGAAATCTAAAAGATTAACTGGGAAGAGAGCTGGGTTGTTTCAACAAATAGAGCAGGAAAAAGCTCCATGGGAAATTATAAACATGGATTTTGTAACTGGCTTGTCATTAGCAGGAAAAGAAAGTTTCAATTCTTGATGGGTAATAGTAGATAGATTAACAAAAATGTGTAAATTTATCCCTACCCATAAAGAGGTATCTGCTGAAGACTTGGCAATATTATGGTGGACTCAGATGATGAATACTGCTGGGTTCCCTAAAGCCATAATCTCTGACAGAGACCCTAAATTCACTTCAGAGTTCTGGACATCTTTTATAGAAGTATAAGGTTGTCAATTGAAATTGTCTACAGCACACCATCCACAAACTGATGGGCTGGCTGAGAGAATGATACAAACTCTAGAAGACATGATCAGAAGATATTTTGCCTTTGGATTGGAATACAAAGACAATGAGAAATTCACACATGACTGGGTAACATTAATTCCTGGCCTTGAATTTGCTTATAACAGCACAACTCATTCTGTAACAGAGAAGAAACCATTTGAACTCTGGCTGGGATATGTACTAAATACCCCAGTAAATCATTTAAATAAATTACCAAGGTTAGATATACACCCTGGTACTAAATCCTTTATTCATATGCAACAAATGTGTAGAAAGCATGCAGAAGAATGCATCCAAAAAGCATTTGAATATGAAAAGAAAAGGTGGGATAAATCTCATAAAGAATTTGAATTCAAAAAGGGAGATGAAGTCCTCATATTAACACTACATTTTAACTTACAAGGTAATCTTAAATTAAAGGATCCCTTTGTGGGACCTTTTGTAGTAAGCAAAATGGTTGGTAATAATGCAGTGGAAGTCATATTATATGCTCCATATGATAGGAAACATCCAGTTTTCCCTATCTCATTATTGAAACCTTACCATGCAAATGATCCTGACTTATTTCCAAAAAGAAGGGGAAGGCCTAAAAAGCAACCTGAAGAAATTGTGGAAAAAGCAGAGATTGAAAAAATACTCAAGAAAAGAATCCTTACTAAAGAAAAAGGAACTGAGAATTTATTAAGATTTAAAGGGAAATCAAATGAATTTGATAAATGGATACCTGAAAAAGAATTTTCTAATTTATCCACCCTTCTTAAAGAATTTAAACAGAAATGAATTTCTTTTCAACAAACTGAGGGGTTAAAATACCAGTACTCATAATATTTTATTATGTTTTATTTCTTTAAAGTATAATCTTTAATGCTACAGAATAAATCTGAATACCTGAAAATTAAACAAATAAATAAATAAAAATGTATAGCTTATCATTCTTTTATTGTTTTTTTTGGTGGGCAAGTGTCAGCCTGTATATCCCCAGAACTGAGTAAAAAGTACTATTAAGTTATGTTAAACACATGAACTATACATGAGAACAATAATTAAGAGTACACAAACAGTATACATAAGTAAAATTATGATAATATACCAAATATGCCATTATAACACCTTATATACACACATATATCCACCTTTTATAAGTCTTATGTACTTAATTTTAAGTTGTAATATGCTAGGGTAATCTTAAGAACCTTAAGTATAAGGCTACATAATTTTTAAGTACACTTAAAGCTGTTATTTTAACTGTTTTATGCAAAAAACAAGAAATGTGCTTTACTTCACTTAAAAGTTGACTATATGCGCTATAAATTTGAGAATATCAAAAATGCACTTTGACAGATCAATTTGTCTCATTTAGGACTATTTATTTGGCTATTTAAATGCATAAAAATAACTCTTTTCAAATTTGTTGTTTTTTATGCCAGAAATGGCTTCTGTGTACTGGCCACATACTGCCTGCTTTTTTCCCTTGTGAATAGCTTCATTTTTAGCAAAGTTAGCTTTTTCACACTATAATTACCCCACATTCTAGGCCCACTGTGGGGAAACACACTAAAATAGGTGACAGGCGCTTATTTAGTGTCCTAGCTTAATTAATAATGCATTGTCCTTGTTTATATGCACTAATTTCATTAATAACCTCACTCTTGGAGCCTTATTTCACTACCACGCTTAAATTTGCCTAAATTTAGTCAAGGATTTACCCGTGCAAGCGCCTGCCAAGGACTGCATATAGTTACCCCACATCTCACACTCCTTTTTGGGTTTTTGGGTGGTTTCTCAGTCAATATTGGGTATTTTTGAATGGGAATTTCACGTAGTATAATGTCAGGATTAGCCCCATTATTTCTAAAGTGAATCTCCCTTATTTTTAAGCTATTATTAACCTTAAAAATTTCCTCTTTAGTCTTTATATCATGGTTTAATACGCATATACTCTCTTTTTATCTTATTCTTTAATTTTGATGGATTTTCATTATTACTACAGGATTTTGGCGGTTGTTACTCTTCTAATTATGTCATGGGATACTGTGAATGTTGATGGGCATGTCTATTAGCTGTTTGGAGGCGTCATTAACTGTGTATTGGGTGCTACATAAAGGGAATCATTGGGGAACTCATTGTGTATAAAACGAGGAGGGTTTTTTGCGTCTTGTTTCTACATTCTTTATCATTTACAATTTACCAATATAACTAAATAAATTACAATACATATCAATTAGTACTTTTATAAGACTTTTGAATAGTATCTTAATTATAAAATCAATTTTTCTACCAACTACAAAGATTGTAAGCCATATATAAAAATAGTGAGAATTATATTACTGAGACCTTTATTTTTGATTATATTTTACTACTTATTGGATTAGTACTACAGTATTCATATAGGACCATTAAAATCTTCTAGACAACTGACCATTCAAGCTAGTTCACGTCTTTGTACTTGATCTCAGCCTGACAAGTAAACTGAAGAATTTAATTACCAGGACTTAATGTCAACTGAAAATAATTTTCATTACCAGGACTTAATGTCAACTGAAATAATTTAATTACCAGGACTTAATTTCAGCTGTAAACAATTTTAATTACCAAGACTTACTGTCAACTGAATAATTTAATTACCAGGACTTAGTTTCAACTGAAAATAATTTTAATTACCAGGACTTACTGTCAACTGAAATAATTTTATTACCAGGACTTATTTTCAAGTGAAATAATTTTAATATAATCAATTCAATTAATTTTAAATATTATTAATCTACTGCCAAGACAATTTGTCAACTGAAACAATAAAATAAAATTTTAATTATCAGGACAAAAGTCAACTGAAATAATTAAAAAAAAATTTAATAAATTTAATTTAATTTTTTATATCACTTCTAGGACTAAGAAAAATATGGTTCTATTTTTGTCAACTAGGAAAAAAAATATTTTATTTACCAGGCACCTCCCCCTGTAAAATGAGCAAGTTAATGCCACTTAAAGAGTGCTGAGTAAAAAAGATATACATGGACAATAAAATGTGAAAAATGACCCATAAACAGTAATCAATATAATTACCACAAATATATATGACTATTGCCAATATATGAACCTAAATTTTGGAGTGCGGTTTGATTCCCTGTTGCAGCAAAAAAATAAGTCATGTGGTTGATGATGTTTGTTGTTTTTGTCATCTACTTGTTCTACTGGTATCTCTTTGTTATTGGTACCTCGGTTGCCAGCTTCAAGATATCAATGCACCGTTGACAATTCGGAAAAGGCCTCAAGTGTCGAAGGGTCCTGATGGTCTAGAAGATTTTTCACAGAGGTCCAACAGCAGTGATAGGTGGATTTTGGGGTTTGAAAGGTCAAAGGTACGTATGGATATCTTTTCTTTTATTTACTCAATAAAAAGAGGTAATATACTGTTATAATTACTATTTATAATTGATATTTTAGAATTACATTTGTTGTAAGTACTAAAAAAAACAAAAATTAATAAGTAATTTATTTTAATAAATGGTTTAGTAAAGTAATAAGTAATTAAATGATGATGCAAACATTCAGAAAAGTGGAGGCCTTATTTAGGCAAAAGAGAGACAAAGCACGGAATTTAAAATCCTATATACAGGAGTATGAAAGATGAAAAAGAATATTCCAGAAGATATTTTCAAATAATAAGCTTGTTCTATAAAGAATGTGTTAAAAATGTGTATTTACTGTATATGTCAGAAATAAATTGGTTTATTTAAAAATTACTGTAATTTGAATTTCTTGTATATACTTATTTTTATTTTAATATTAATTTTTATTTCAATATTAAACTTTATTTTAATATTAATGCTTATTTCTCTTAACCTGTCATTGAGAACGGTGTTAGGAAATAAAAATATAAGGGACATTTAATATTAATTTTAATTATTTACTAATTTTACTGTTTTGTAACTAGTTAATTTATTACAAGTAAATTTAAAGTAAATACATAATAATTAATAATAATATATAAGAAATAAAAAGGCATGGCTTCATCCCAGTAAATAATTAATCATTTTACTGGGTAAGTATAGCAGCCTGGCTGACAGCTAGCAACATTTTCAAGGGCAAGTGACGATGCAGGTATTTGAGGGGAGGGGTGTTGGGTTTGTTGGGTTTGGGTGTGTGATTCCATTTGGATATTGTCTTGGGAATCCATTTTGAGAGGTTTTTTTGAGGTGGATGTATGTGGTGAAATTTTTTGGTGAGTGGATTGGAGTCCAATTGATTTTAGTTCTTGTATAGTTTTTCACTACGCAATATAGGGGTTGGACTTTCTAGCAAGTCCCCAACCTGAACTCAGATGGAACTCTGACTGAACCCATACTGAACCCATACTGAAATCTACTTGAACACCTGCCTAAAACTGTTCTGCTGAGCAGTTTTCATCCCTGAATTTATGGTTCCTTTTTCAATAGCTAAATGTGTGTTCAATCTGTGGTGAGTTTGAGTCCATGGTTGTAGAATCACTAGCATGTCTTCCCCCCATATGATGTGGTGTGTGGTGGGACATTTATTTTTGTATCTTATTCAGACATATAAAGTCACTTTTCAGCAATCAACCTCTTGGTTTGATTATTAAGCTATTAAGAAGGGTATCCTAGTTTTTTTTAAATGCACACTAATTTTTATTTCAGCACGGAGCCCATAACCTGTAGACACAGAATTAGACACAGTCCCAGAATAACCATTTTTATTACTAGAATAAGCGCTTACCTGTAGACATTGAATTAGAATCAGTCCCAGAATATCCAGATAAAAGGTCTAGTGTTGTGGCAACAGGTTTATTTACATGGTAACTAAGTACATAACATTAGGTACCTAACACCAGCTCCCTTGTCTGAAACACTGAACACTTAAATCTGTACACCTATATATACAGCTATACCAAGAAAGCTTGGTTCACTTTTGAAAAATTGGTAAATCTGGATCTGTCAAATATGAAATTCCTTAGCTGAAAGCCTGTCAGACCTGCCTGCTCAACTCAGTGCCCTATCCCTGACTTTATCCACCCAATTCCTCCCCTCCTCACCACCTGATTCCTCTTGGCTTTTACCCTGCATTTTTTTAGATAGTTCATCCCTTTATCCATTTTTTTTCTTTTTTTTAAATTTTTAGACCTTCCAGGTGAGCTTAGTACTCTTATTAACCACATCCTCCCCATTCCTCCTCCCCTTGTTGACCTGATTCCTCCTGGATTTATTCTGTTTTTTTTGTAAGTAGCTTATGCCTTTTTTTCCCCTCATTTCCTACTCATAATGTTTTTTGGAGTTTTTTTTCTTTTCCATTTAGATTAATGTATCAAACTGGCTTCAAATACAATTTCTCTGGAGCTTCTGAGACTCCTCCACTGAATTACAATAATGATAACTTTAATAATTAAACTTTTTTTGAATCTCAGATAATGATTGTTATCACTATTTTTCAGAGGCTAACAATGTTGGAGAAAATTCCACTTCATATTTTGTAGAATATGAGGATGAGGAAGAAGATTATGACAATGATGATGATGAAACTCAAAAATTTGTTACTCTATATGTTGACTTCAAATTTTTTATGGAGAAGGAAGGAGTTCATGACTCTTCTCAAAAACAAGAGCCAAATAAAGTATTGCAAATTGAGTCTGATTTCAACAAGCTGTCTTTTAAGCAGCCATTTTGTATTCTTGAAATCAAACTATTCAAGATAAAGAAATTGAAACTATAAGTAATTATGGAAATCAATTGATGGAAAAATTTGCAAAGAAAGAAGTAGCTGATGGAAATGTCAATTGGTATCTTTCTATTCCACATGATAAAATTTTTGCATTTTCTCAAAAGGATCCTTTAGAGAAATAAATGTTCAATAAATATTTATATCAGCCCAATGATTTCATCTTCATTGAATTGCTTATGTGAGACTTGATCACAAGGATCCTTGTAATGAATTGAAGTTTTGTTTTCTTTATTTTTCTGTCTTTTCTCCTGCTGGTTCCTTTTTCTGCCTATCTAGAGACACTCTGCATACACCCATCTTGAAAATTCTGCCAGCCAATCTTTAGATTTAGAATCTTCTGAAGATATTTCAACTACAATGCATAATCAAGTCTCACACTGGGAAAATGTCCTGTTACTTGTTTAAATGTATCCTGCTAGTCCTGATATAACTTGTGAAGAAGAGGGATACTATGTTATTAATCTTACTGATTGGGAAGAGTGCATGAATCTTACATTTGCACAAATGGTGCTTTGGGCTAAAACTATGGTGATTATATCTTATTACTGCTATATTTTAAAATAACCAATCACTCTTTTTATTTTTAGAAATCTAATCCACATGAGTTTACATATGCAATTCCACCCCAAACCCTCTGTTTTAAGTGGAAGAAAATTGGTAGAAAGGATGCATCTAATACTGCTAATCCTTCATCAGCCAATCACTTGCCTCTACCATCTGTAAAATCTTCATCTTTTTGGCAAACACCTGGCACTCCTTTCTCAGACAATGAAGCTTTTGAAGATATGAAATCATTTAAAGACTTCTTGCATGCAGAAGAAGTTTATGAGGGTGATTTAAAAGTAGAAAATGGTCTGGATATATTGGGGCTCATGCACTGGAGTTTCTTCCAAGATTATACTCATTCAGAATTAGTAGAAGCTGTTTTAGCTGATGCCAGTGCTTGTGCTTTGCTTTGTACAGCTAAAAGTTACACTCATTATCTTTGCACTAAAAAGAAGAAGGAGAAACAGTTGAGAAGCAGTGAAAGCTCACATAGCTAGTTTAGATGACAGATAATGATACTCTTTTTGCCAAAGAATAAACACATATATGAAAAATTAAAGAAATTTTGATGCTTTTTGTCTTACATTAATTTTATGAAGAAATATATATTTTCAATTTAACAATCAACTTGCACAATGTAAATATATGATCTAGATAATTTAACCACTTTCTCTGAATAACTTAAGTATTAATTTTTTGGTGAATAAATAATGAACAAACAGGTCTATTATTAGAATATCCTCAGGTTTGCCACTTAATTGACCATAGTGACACAAGATACTTTTCAAAACCTTAAAAGCTTCTCAATTGGTTTTAAATCATGCAAATACGGTGGAAGTTAAATTAACTTTCAGCAATAATTCTCAACTGATTCATGTATCTGACCCCCATGGTGAAATGCTTTGTTATCAATAACCAGTACACTGTTGGGACCTGGAAAAGGTTGCATCATAGGTAGCTATGATGCAAGATAAAGTTAAAATAAATAAAATAGTAAAATATTAAATAACATTAATAAAAGACACTAGTATATTTTTAAGGTAGAACTCAGAATGTGTCCTACACACTGTTTCATCTTGAATGTATGTTGCAACTAGGCCAGACATTGAGACTGCAGGTATGATGTTGAGCCTATGTGTAGCTCTTTTAATTGGGATCCTTTTTGTGTGCTTTCCAACTGGTGCCCATCCTTTTTCACAACCAACTTCATCTGTGTGAGCTAAGACCAGATCAATAATATAAAAGTATACAAAAGAAAAAAATTAAAGACTAACCTGTGAAAATCAGCCAAAAAGGATCAAACTCACCTATCTCAAAAAATATACCTGATCCTTTTCACCTTATCTTGCTTTGGATGAATCTTACATATACATTTATTGCTCATTTTAAAATTCAATGTAAGTTCATTGTGAATTGTTTGCTGAGAAACAGAAATATCATGTTTTTCAAAAAGTGCCTGTTGCAATTCAGATTGATATAGTGTTGGATCTTCTTCAAGAATTTCTATAAGAAATTCTCATTTATCTTCATTCAATATAAGTGAACATACTTGCTGTAAGTATGTTTGTGGATTGGCTACAACAGCTTTTGTACTTATATAAAAGTGCAACCACCAGTGCAGAGAATTTTGGTGAACTTCAGTCCCATTTTTTTCATTTATATCATCAAGTGATAACCCTTTGATTGCATCCACCACTACTTTTACCTTAAATAAAGCATCACACTATAATGAATCCATCTGTATAACTAGAGCAAGAAACCAAAAAAATTAAAAAAAATTAAAAAATGAGCAAAAAAAAGGGGATGAAGGAATGAACTACTTACAAAAAATGCAGGATAAAACCCAGGAGTAATCAGGTGGCAAGGGGGGAGGATTTGGGTTGATGGGGTCAGGGGTAGGACACTGAGCTGAGCAGGAAGGTCTTACAGGCTGTCAACTGAGGAATTTCACACTTGACAGATCCAGATTTGAAAATTTTGCAAAAGTGCACCAAGATTTCTTGGTATAGCTGTATCTATCCCCATCTCAATTCTACATTCTCTTTTTAAGAGCATGAACAATCATGCATTAAAAATTAAATTAGAAAATGTCATGTGACATTATAAAATTAGGCTAATTGGCCTTTTTCCACAGTCATGCAAATTAGTATTCATTTTGCCTTTGCTGATTGGCACTAAATGTGAAGTTCTGCAGCCATGCAACATTAACTCCTTATTTCTCATGCTCTCTTACTTACTGTCATGCAATATCTACTCTTCATGTGTATTGCATCTCATACAAAGTGTCCAAAAATGGAGTTTGAATTAAAGCATATTGAATTATATTTCAATGCACACAATCATGGGAATCTTTTCACAATTATGCAAAAGATATTGAATTAATCCTACCTCACATGCAATCAGTCAAATAGCTAATGGAATTTAGCTATTTTGTCAGTGTGTGCTAGTATCTAAGTATGATTTAATAGTAAATATTAATGGTCCAACTACTTATTGATAAATGATTTAGTGATTAAACCTCAGGGGAAGACTAATAAAACAGTTATTCTCAATATAAACTCACAATATGTGGATTTTTATGCGTGCTAGTGGTGGAAAATAGATCAATAAAATATAGTTATAGCTTATATAAAGATAATATCAATTTATAAATGCTTTATAATATATTTATATATGATAACAATTGTTTTATAGTGTTTATTTGAAGATTAGTAAGTAATTGATGTCTAATAACCTGTCAAATCCTCCCTTACTTATACCAAAATCCACTAAAGTGCACAGACCTTCAATCCAGATGATGTCACTTCTATCCCCCGAAATTACATAAATGTGAGGGCCCATCACCTCCCCATGGCCTACACTTCAAGCAGTTTCAACACCCAGACCTTCAGTAAGGACCCTCCATCACAATTAATGATACCAAAGACCCATACCATAAATAGAATAAACAGATAAAAGCAGATACCATAAAAAACAGGTAAAATAACTCATCCAAAGAGTATATAATGAAACCCAAAGCATATAAAGGAACCAAATTAACTTTCCAAGCCCCCAATACCATCCCCAAGAATCCATATTAACCCAGTAATCATATCCCAACTCATAAATCCATGAAAAGCCATCCAAGGAAGCAGATTAAGTTGTCCAAACTGGATATATGCACCTGAAACAGGTGTATATGCTCGTTTAGGTGTTGTGAGTCCACTGAATAAGTCCATATGACCTAAAGTAAGCAGAAAAATAAAGTTTATAGGCTATTAAGAGTTTAAACCCCACTTATAGACCTAAATATACATAATATAACTACATTTTTCACTGAATATGAGGTTTATGAATACATATAAGCTTATGTATGTCTATAATTACTTAATATCACTTAAGATAAGTATATTATGACTCCATTAACACCTTAATAAGTATTATTAGGCTATGGATAAGCTATGTAAACTACTATAAGTCATATAATAGTGTAATAATTATATATATATGTATTATAACCATATATATAAGTATTTTAACCTTATTTTTAAGTAATAAGCTTAATGTAATCAAGGTTATCTTATTTTAAACATAAGAATTACTCAGTCCTGGAGATACTTAGTCTGACATATATTTCATGCCAAATCACATCAATCCAACTAAATTTAATGGGATACAGGACCTCACATTATCTTTCATGCGTTTGGCATCACATATATATTTTCTTTGATTGAAGATGCTGTGTAAATTGAATTTTGAGCTAATCCAATTCAACTTTGGCTTGATATTTACTGAGATATGGCTATATCAGTGCCACATGAGCTTGTCTGTCAATAATGAGCATATCTTGCTCAATTTTGCTCCAATTTTGAATCTGACTAGATCTATGTATATGAAATAATGAAATGTGTACCCTTCCAAAGTCTTGAGACAACTTCAGTCACATTTGAAGCAATATGATTGCTTAAAAAATCTGAATGAGTCATGAAACATGTTGAAACTTAATTTTGTGTCTGATGATCATGTTGTAGGCATGGCATTTTTTTATTATCTTACAATCCCACCCAGCACAGGGCATGAAGGAAAACAGCATCACAAGATAAACTGGTATACAAAATATGAGGCAGAGACTGAGGGGAGAGACAAATGGCAATTAAAAGGTGACAAATGGATACTAACAACTAGGTGGGTAAAGGTAAATTATTTGGGAATCTATGAGTATCTACTAAGAATTTGGCCACAGCAGCCATGACTGGAGAAGAGGAGAGGAGTGTGGTAGTAGTAAAGGACAACCTATGTTTAGCCACTTCTCTGATAAGAGGGAGACAAATAGCAGAGTGAGCAGGAAAAAAAGTAAAACATGTTCAGGAGTGTCTTTTGCCTTTAGGGAACATAGGAGGCACATAGGAGAATCCGCTTCTTTGAATCAAAAGAGATAGTTATTTAGTGGGGAGTGGCCAGATTGGCATTGGGAGAAGGCAGTGGCATGAGAATGTGGAAGAGTTGAGAGAGATTTGAAAATTTGGGAGGGTTCAAATTTCCCCCTAAGTTTCCTAAGAAAATCTGATGACAGAGGAGAGAGGAGGAGTGAGCATTGGTGCGATTTCAGGAATTATTTTAAGGCAGATACAGAAGGAGGAGGGGGTACAAATGAAGTGAAAGACTCAGAAGTGAGGACTAGAGGATGATTGCCATTGGAAAATGAATTAACCACCTCATTTCCTGGAACCCCTAGATGGCCCAGAAACCACTGGAATTTTATTTTCAGTGAGGGGTTGTGTTTACAAATGAGGTTATCAGCATGCATTATGGCAAGAATCACCAAGGAATTTGCAGAAAGAGACAATAGAGAGGATAATTTTTTAATAACTGCTTGGTTGTCAGTGAGGATAGTAAAGGATGGAAGGATATTATGAAAAGGATTGTTCAGAAAGAGGCGGAGGCCTAGGAGAATACCCAGCAACTAAGCTTGAAACACTGATTAGAGGGATGAATCTCCTAGCCTGACTATCATTGGGAGTGAAAGGCTGGGATTAAAAGCAGCCAAAAAAACTCCATCTTTAGATCTTGAGCCATCTGTTTAAATGAAATGAGAAGGTAAGGTAAGGGATAGGAAGTGAAGGAGTGGAAGAGTTGCTTGAGGGACTTTTCCTTAGTGGGTGCAAAAATCACATCAAATAAAGGAGGAGACCAAGGGGGGAAATGGAAAAGGTGCAAAAATCCATTTTATTGAGAAGAAGAGAGGGGGGGAAGAGGGGAGGGAAGGATAAAATATGAATAGGGTGAATGTGTTGCTTGGGCATAGTTGAGTTGACCTCTTTTCTGTCCAATATTGACATGGGGTTGGAGGAGGGGAGGGTAAGTTATTGAGCCCAAGCCTTGTGTTCCACAAGGTCTAGATGTTTTTTACAGGGGGGAGAGGATGAGTCATGAAGGAGGAGGCACACTGGAGTTGAGAAAAAGCAGCCCAGAGCTTGTTGGATAACCCTGTTGTCAACAACTTGCAACATCCTTGTGGTGTGGGAGATGGTTCTGGGGTTATGCCAAACAATGGCAGAATAGTCTGTTCTAGAATAGATAAGAGAGTTAATGAGCAACTTATAATGACGTAGTGGTATGCCCCAACCAGACAAGGCAAGACGGTGAATGGTGGAGGCAGCTTGAAGCCCTTTAGAGGAAAGCTTGTGGCCATTAGGTCTAAATGACAGTGTTGAGTCAAGTTCCATCCCCAGCCACTTGATGGAAGGGAGGGGAATAAGAGCACAATTGTCAAAGAGTAAAGAAGGGGGGGACTTTAAAATGGAAAGTTGTTTAGTAAGTAGAATCCATTTAATTTTGGGCACATCAAATACAGCTGCGTGTGAGCGGCCCCAGGAGAGGGCTTCATCACCCAGATTTTACAAAGTGTTGGTAACTATATTTGGGTCTTTGTTGGCTGAAGGAAAATAATATCATCAATATATCCTATAGCTAAGCTCAACATTGGGAGAGAAGGGAGATTGAGTAGCTTGGAATTGTAGATTATGTAGAGGAGAGGAGATAATGGGGAACCTTGAGGAAGACTCTTGGGAAAGAAAACATTAGGAGATTCATAAGTCTAGAAGGAGATGCTAGTATTATGACCTTCTAAGGAATTAAGAATGAGAGGAATAAGGTCACGGGGGAGAGGGAGAGATAAAAGTGTGTGAGCAAGTTGTTGTGTGTTCACCAATGGGAAAGCACCTTTAACATCTAGAGTTAGGGCACCAAGCACCTTACCCAACCTTTATTGATCTTTTTTCCATACTGTGACGTGGATAAGAGCGTCAGAGGTGCTTCTCAGGGGATGGCCACCATAATGGTTTTCAGGAAGGAGATTGCCTGATTACATGTAAAAGAGCAAGAAGTTGTTTAGGATGGAATCTAACAACTTTCCCATAGTATTCAGGAGTGCAATTGGTTGGAAAGCATTGGGGAAAGAGTAGCTGGGACAGCCTGGTTTGGGAATGATCACAGATTTAGCCTGCTTCCAGATTTTTGGGTAATATCCTGTTTTCAAACACTGTTGGAAAATGAGAAGTAAGATGTTAGCTACTGTGTGAGGGTTACAATGAAAGAGCGCATTAGGGATCCTTTCAGTTCATGGTGATAAGGCATAGAGTGTTCATGGAAGATACCTTGTTGGGAGAGGTATTCAGAGAATTTCTTGTTCATATATTCTTTGCCATTGTCAGTTCTGAGGATTTTTAGACAATGATTAGTGGTGTTTTTTAAACAAGTTTTGAAGTTAATGAAAACGTCAAAAACATCCAACTTTTTCATTAGAATAAAAACCTCCCCATAAGTTGAGAAGGTTTCTCTGAAAGTAGCCACATAGACCTCACCCTTGTCTGTAACATCAACCATGGGCCCTATTAAATCAGAAACAAAAAGATCCATGAGCTCATGGGTACAATTGGATGCTTTGTACGTATTTCTCCTCTTGCTTTTTGATACAGCACAAATATCACAGTGTAATCCGCATGAAGGAACATAAGATGGTGAATTGCTTCAAAGACCTTTTTTTGGCAAGCCTTCTCAAAACCCTGGTGCTTGTGTGTCCCAGACAGTGATTCCAATCCATGATAGAGTCAGGAACTGCAGCTGGATAAGGAATTTTTGAAGGGGGTGAGGGAACAAAAGGGGCAGGAAGTGAGCCAGAAATAATATTTTTTTGTTTTTTGAAATAATATAATCATGATTTTGATTGAAAGAAAGTGAAATGCCATTTTCTAAAATATCAAAAGGAGAAACAAGAGTAGATTTTGCCCTATCACAATAGAAAACACCATTGATTGTAGCTAATTCTCCATCACATCCTTTAATGAACATGTTTCCGTGACCAGTAATGAAATCATCACTAGAGTCAGTTGCAGTTTTGACAGGAATAGGAGTATCCAAACTTTTGAAGTCAGAGAGAAGACGTACATCACCAGTGACATGATGTGTGGAACCAGAATCAAAAACACCTTGACAATCTTTACTGTCTTGCTCTTCATTCCAGCTATCAGTACCAAAATCCATCTCTTTCAAAGCAGTAGTGAGAACATCTAGCGCTTTGCAGCTGATTTTGTTTAAGCAGGGTTTTGATGAACTTTGAGCTGGCTGTTTTCCCTTCCTATTGTTAAGTGCCTTTTGGAAGAGATTCATAGAGTCCTTATTGTCACTAGCAAAATCTTCACGTTGTCCCCAAACTGCTACATTAAAACTTTTACTGTTGGGATCATATGGACAAGTGTTTTGGAAGTGTTCAGAGGATTCGCAGTAAAAATAGGAGTAGTCAGGTTTCTTGTTTCCAGGGCAGTAAATGTCCATTTGGCCTTTTTTGAAAGCCAAAGATGAAACAGAATCAGGTTCAGTTGCTAATTTAAAAGCTGTGAAAAGGGTAGGAGCATTTGAAGAAGAAGATTGGGATGAGTTGATAAATGAATTTTGAAGAACATTCATCATTTCATCAAAAGAGGGTTGAGAGATGTCTTTCTGCAATTCAAAATGACAATTTGCTTCAGTGGCAAGATGATTAACTGATGATGGTAATAAGAGTTGGGTGAAAACTGCTGCCATTTCATCAAAACCAAAAACAAAACCTGATTGCTGAACCACCTCCAAAATTGATTTAACCTTTTCTCCATGCTCCATGACATTTGTGAAAGGTGAAGTTTTTATATTTAAGAGATCATTGAAAAGAGCCATGCAAGCAGTGTGAGAAGCTTTGTCTAATTTGGAGCTGAGAATAGAAAACGCCTTATAGCTTGTAATGCCAAAACTGACAAAAGATTGAAGTTTTTCATCAATGTTGTTGTAGATTGCATGCCAACTCATTTCATCCTCAAATTTTGATATATTGTTTTTAACAGCATTGGCATCTGAAATGTATTTAGTGGAACGTACATGGCGCATTAAAAAAATGTTAATATTCTTCACCCACATTTGCCAGTTACTTCCATCAGCTTTTAGTTTAGACATCTTGTTTGTTCTTTGAATTATTTCATCAATTACATCAGCACAGTCTTTACCTTTGTAAGTTACAAAAGTGGGGTGTTTAGTGTCTGATACAAAAGAATCACTGCTAAAGGATGAATCAGATGGGGAATCACGCGTATTGCTGGCTCTCACATGACACAACAACAAGGCACAATTATTATTGTGTCTTGGTCGTTGCAAATGCAAACCTGCTTTGCTTTGTGATGACATAGGATGAGTGCAAAACTTTGAGGTTTGCTTAGTTAGATGAGGGGGATTAACCCAAGAGGGTGGCTTTCTATTGGCTGATGGGGAAATAGGGGAGGGGGAGGGAGGCGGTGGGGTAGATGTGGGTAGGTGAGCAGTGTTTGCACTGTTGCTTAAGGAGGTAGGTGAGGAAGGGGTACCCAAAAACAAGCATGATCGTCGCCTCATGCGGGTATTAAGAGAGGGAGGAAGGTTTAGATTCCTCAATTCACAGGACAAAAGAGGAGGGCATTCACATTGTATCCTAGGACATGATTGGAACGGATTTGGTTCTGAAGATTCAGCTGGCATGTATTAAATGGTCAGATATGCTAGATAATTAGTCGGTAGTGCTCAAAAAAAAATTGTGCTGGTGAGATGAATTGCACAGTGGAGAGACTCGTTTAATGTGGGGCAGGCACGGGGCACACAAATATAATCCGGGAAATACAAGATTGTTAACTGCTAGTTACAAATCAGGGACAGCCCATAACCTATGGTAGCAGTGTCAGCGCTTCGTCCGGAGTGAACCGGAGTTAGACGCGTCAGCTGCACCACAGACTATATACACGTTATGTACTTAACATTCACTAAGCTATCATACTACACATAACAATAAAGATAATTTTTTGATGAACATTAGCAAAAGTGACAATTGGAGCAAAAATGGCAAATTAATGCAAAAAATTGCATAATTGGGCTAATTTGATGGACGATTGTACATGCTCTAAAAATATATGCTTTACAAATTATACATTTATATAAATAAGAAAAATAAAAAGTAAACATTCTCAATCCAACCAGTTAATTCCACAAGCCGATTCAACTCACTGTTTCTCAACCCCACCTAAACTCACCCTCACAGCCACACATACAACACACCCAAAATAAATCATTTAACTACCTAAAACCACCTAACTACCCGGTTTATACTTCCCAAACGCATGCCCCACATCCTCCTTACTAAACTCAATCAAACCCATTACCTCAGCCCCATAACATTTTTCCACCAGCCCCCTCCATCCCTCAACAAGTTTAACCATCTCAACTTCACTGGCTTTCCACACTTGCACCATCACCTCACTCGAATCTGCTAAATGCTTCTCCACTCGTTTACTCAAAGCTTCAACCGATTTCTTCAAATCCTTCTTATCAAAATTTGATAACAACCTCTTCAACGCCCCTTTAGAGTATTGCGAGTGACTTGAAATATCACTGGCTGGAGTCGTACGTAACAATTGCTCGATTTCTTGAAAAAAATCCTTTTGAAAAAATAAAAAATTATAAATTATAAACAAAAAACAATTAAGATAAAAACAAAGTCACCATCTAAACAATAATAATAATACTTACCATCAACCGACCTAACGGCCGCCTCAAAATCAACCGGACATACAAATTCAAATTAGATTCATACTGTTCTTTTGCTTGATTGATAGATTGCTGAAGAGAAGAAAGGTCGTATTTCGATATCCGAGCAATAAAGTACTGCATATTTTCTATATATACACCATGCCGCAAGAAAAACGAACAAAAAACATTAATACAAGTTGTTGGGGGGACAAGCAAAGATGAATTATATAGGCTGACTGCATAAATAATTAATGATAAATGAATGAAATATGTAACTTACCTATAATTAAAGTATGATAATTCAATCTAGCTTTATCACGATCTTCCTGATCTCCACCATCAGCTTCTTCACTCCTGGCCATCGTTTGCAAAGCTTCAAACATAGTCCTAACAATCTGCTCATAAATCTTATTGACCATCCCACGAATCTCGCCCTCGCCACCATCCTCCTTTTTGAACTGTGACTCAATATGACTAACAAATTCAGGAAAGATTTGAATAAACGCAACAACACCCTTGCGTTTTTTGACGGTCAACTTGGTCGTTTCAATCGTACTCATTTGCTCCTTGATACATCTTTCAAACGCTGTTTTTGAACGACGGTATTGAGATTCAAGGAGCTTAATTAAGAATTCATAACGAAGATCCTTGACTTGTTTGATTCCAGCATCTAAAGCTAGAAGAATTCCTATTATTTGCCTGAGAATTCAACCAATAAAGATATATATAAATTATCAGATCGAAGTTGAATCATTCAAATGTATGTATGTATCTATGTATGGACTATCTGTATATCTTGAAAACTTACAATTGATCACGGCCAACAATAGCATCAATCCAAGATTTCAACTCCACCGGAAGAAACCCAAAAATTAAATCCATCACTGCATCTAAATCCTTGAACACTTTTTTTTCCTCCATTTCCATCAGTTTGGAGGCAGCCGAACGTTTGAAGAATGATTCCAAGTTTATATAATCAGCAAAAGTAATAATCATCGATAAATCATCAGCAGTCGGACGGAGGTGCAAAAACTCTGCAACAAAAGCTTGTTCCCTCCCGAGATGCTCGATCGTCATTTCCAAAAACTGATTTAACGCTGCTCCAGGCGAAAGACTCCGGTCTTCTGACGTCACGTTTTTTTCTTTGCGATCTGTTGGGGTCTTGATGGTCGACATTGTTTTCTTGCCAGCCCCTGCCTTAGTCGCTTGTGGTAACACAGGGACAGCAAAAACTTTTGGAGACATATAAGAAAACCAAGGTGTCATTCAAATCAAGCACTGAATAACACCACCTCATATTATGATGAATGAGGTAAAAGCAGGCATAAAGTGAAGGATGAACGGCAGCCGCCTTACCTGCTTCTAAATCTTCTTCTGTAGGTTTTTTGACCGAACTCTTCAGTAATTCAAAAATTTGTGAGAACTCCTGTTTGTGCATTTCACTTGATGTTGCAAAATAAGCCTACAACACAACCATTTTTTTTTTTTTTTTTTTTTTTTTTTGGCGATAATCACAAAAAATAGAAATGAAAATGAAAATACAAGAATTTAAACCACAGATCAAACGAAGATTATGATCAAAAAAAATAATGAAGGGGAATGGTGGGATGTGATGAGGGAAGCTACGTACAGCACACAACTGTTGATAGCGAGAGGAATCAATTTCTTTCATAAACAGAGTTAAACCGCAATACCGATCCAGATATTGTTCCATTGAATCATGGGAAGGAAATTTTAAATTGTTATGGGTAATTTGATTTTGCTTATCATTGAGAACTAAATCTGACTGTATCGATAAATAAAAAAAGAAAAAGAAATTAGAAACTTGAGGTTTCGCATTCAAGAATGAGAGTTATTTTTCATTGACCTGATATTTAAACATAACCAGTAAAAATTCAAACACCCTTTTACAAAACTGAGAGGCGTTTTGTTTATACTCGTTCATCTTATCGTCTTGTCTACCAACAAAGGCAATACTACTACCTGTATCTTGTGCTGACAGAATAGCTTTATACAAACTAGTTGCAGCTTTTTCGAGCTTATTAATCCCTTTTTGCGCATCCAAAGGTTCTTGCACTAACTCAGTAAGATCTGAAGCAGGGATACGTATTGTGTCCTAAAAACAATCAAAAGGTGTAAAGGATAAGTGGTTGATTTTGGAGATTCTTTTCTTATTTTGAGTATGTATGTCTTTGTTGAGGGAGAGAAAAACATGAATGTATATAGCTGACCATGAGAGTTTCAATCTCTTGTAACAAAACCCTATGATTTGACGTTTGCAATTGTAGACCTCTATTTTGACTTTCGATATGAATAATGTCTTCACCAACAATCTATAAAGAACATATCGTTGGAGGGGAAATGAATCAATCCTCGTGAGCGAGTAAGATGAGAAAAAGATAAACCAAAAAAAAGAAAAGTATCGATATATTGATGTACACACATTCAATTGGGTATTATACACACTTAACAAAACCTCCAATCGCTCTAACTCTGCTAAAGATTCATCCAAATACTTAACAATTACTCCCACTCGATCATCATCATTTTCAATTATCGCGAAGATTTCAGCCAGCTCTAGAGCTTGTAGTTCATTCAATAAGCGCTGTTCGATTTGTTGATTAGAAATGCCAGATATTGCTCTACTAGTTACTAATCCACCACTCTCTGTACCTGGGACCAAGACCTGATTGTCTTGAATCTGTGAATTCGATGACGAGGAATTGATAGGAGCCGAAGATGGTGTTATGATAGATGGCCATTCAAATCCTTCTAGCATTTCTTCTACATTGGACAAGATTTCCAATGGATTCAAAGCAGTTTCTTTAGCAGATTGAGCTGTGGGAACCATATCACTTGAATCTGAAAAGGGACGATCCTTTCCATCATTATTTGAATTGGACGAATTGATTTGACGGCGAGATTTCAAAATGTCATGGGGTGGAGAAAGAGGATCTGAAGATTGATCTAAGCTGGCGATGGTGGTGGTGGCGGCTTGAACTTGTTTTGGTTGAGACAAGTTGTTGAACTCTTCTTGGGAGATTCTGGGGGATTCTGACTTAGAAGGGATTGTGGTATGATCTGAAGATGCTTTACTACCTGGGCGGTTGAAATGTGTGGTCTTTAAAGAAGAAGATGATGAATTTGCAATGACACGGCTTGCAGCACTATCAGAATGGAAGAGAGCATTTGCCTTTGATCTGGGACTTTGATCTATGGGCAGAGGATGAGCTGATCTTGGGGGCGTCGTATTGACGAAAGGAGGTAAGGGACTTGGGGGGACTTTAGTAGGAGTTTTAGGGCGCAAATTATGACTGAGGAAGTCAAAATCATTGGGTCTTTGTGATTTTGTTTCGAGTGCCACAGAGGATCCAGGAATATTTCTTTCCCGATGTTGAAATGGTGAATGAGTAGATGCGGAAAGTGGAGGGGGGGCATAAGAACTAGAAGGTGACTTGGGAGGTCTAAAGTTGTTTTGAGTAGTTCTGGTGGCGGTAAGAGGGGAATTGGGTCGATTTAAAGGAAAATATGGTTCAGTTGGGAGACTGGCAGAGAACGTGGAAGTATTGGAAGGGCCTCCGCTATGATGTGAACTAGATGGATGTAGGTTAAGTTTACTTCGGGATGATGGGCCAGGCGAAGGTTGATGACGCCGAGGTGAGCTATGAGACGGAGCTGTATGAGGCAAGGAATCTACAGCCCAAGTAATATATAAATATATTCATACATAAAATTGAAAAGAAACAAATACATTAGTGACTGAAAAATAGTAATGAATGAAAAAAGAGGAGAGAATTTCGGGTTTTGGGTTTTTACTATCACTTGGGTCCAAAGAAAATCCGATTAACTGGGGAAGTTTGCCCTTTGAACACTGCTGAAAAGATCGTGCTAACGTGGTCAAGAAGTAAGACTGTTCAAGTGGGCGTTCGGTAGCCCATTCATATGTTCTTGAACCAATGACCAATCGAAACTTGGAATCCTACGCAAAAAAATAAAAATAAAAATAAAAGACCAAGGTGGATACAACGAAAAACAAGGAAATTATAAAATTTCTAATCAATGTAGTGATCGGGTGACAAATCATGCTATGATAAATCTCAAGGGAAAAGGAAGAGTAAGAGAGAGAGATACATTAGAAGCGTCGATGATTCGGAGATCAGTAAAATCCCAAGTTTTTCCAATAGAAAAAGTCCCATTTGAATTTTTTTTTGATTTGTGTATATAGAACTGCCCTGAAGAGCTGCCTTGAATGGATAAGATAGAATTGATGGACAAAGAGATGTAGCAATCAGTTGAGATTGGCAGTGATGTAGCAATAGATAAAAATGAGTGAAAAGTCATGATATGTATAAGATAATAATAACCAAATGAAGACTTACCGGCCAGCAGGATGTATCTAGGCTTTCGATCATTAGGATTTCCAGGGATTTCCTCCCAAGTTTTACAATGAGCTACATAAGATTGAGAAACTAAAGGGAGAGAAATAGAAATCAAATGGTGAGATTGAGACTTCCAATAATAAAAACTTGACTGGGTACCTTGACCACTACTTCCTTTAGCAGCTGGAGAAAAGAGAGAATTGATGATGGCCTGTCTGTTGGGGTCTAGGAGTGGATCATAAATGGGGGACATGCTGGATGCTGGAAGAAGAAATATTTCTGTAGATTGAGAGTATCAATTGATGGATTTCTATTCATACATCTTTACATAAATCCAACTGCATAGAGTTCTACCAACAGGGCCTCACACAGCTTTGCCCGTTGTCTAGAAGATTTAAAAGATCCAGTATGGATTGGAGTTGTCTAGGGTCCAATAAAGCATTAAAATATATTTCATTATAATGGTCTCAGTAATTTAATCTCACTTATTATAATCCTCAAGGCTTACAGGTGGTAGGAAAATAGAACTAATGATTTAAAACTTTATTTAAAACACTTTAACAGTACTAATGAATATGCATTGTCATAGTTTGGTTATATATCATAAAAGATGCTGTAAATAATAGGGGGTATCAATGTTCAGGGATCTGCAATTAGGAATCAGGAATTTTTTTCCTGGGATCAGACATTATTAATTGCGGAAGATTCTTATCCACTAGCCCCAGGGCTAGTGGATAAGAAATCCACGATAATGCATTATCCCGCCTCTTATACCCCAATTTCTGTTCCTGATTCCTGATCCCAAACTCATCTCATCCATGATGGATTTGCAAGAAAGTCACATGACTTATAATTACTGATGCCATCCTTAAGTCTCTCCTCACTCTATGCTACTTAATTTTGGTGGTGAAAACTTAAGTTTTTTTTCTATCTACACACCCCAACTGCACATTTGGCGGTGAATTCCCACTTCCCACTCATCACCTAAACCTTCTACCAACAACAATTAAGCACCTCTCTACTAGACAGCTACTTCACTCCACTATGAATGCTATCACTTTACTTTTAGTTCTCTACTATAAATCTGACTCTGATTTGGAAGATGCTTTAGCCTATTTGTGTTTTCTTTCCAAAAAGTGTTACCTTATTGCCAGGGGGCCAAATCTTTATCATCATCCCCAATATGATCTCCGCTCCATTCTCAACATTCCTCAACTAAACTTTGCTCAACTATTTAGAACTTCACCCAATTCTTTCTTCAAACTTTATCAACTCATCTCTGAACTTCCTATCTTTCATAACAATTCCCATAACAAACAGCGTAATCCTGCCATTCAACTTGCTGTTGCACTATGTTGCTTTGGCTCAAAAGGAAATGGTGCTGCTGTAGGACGTTTGGATAATCTATTTAACATAAGATATGGTATGGTAATATTATACACCAAGCGCTGTATGATTGCTATCCTTTCCCTCAAGTCTCAAACACTTGCTTGGCCAACTCCAGAACAGCAACTTGAATCCTCTCAAGTAATGCAAGCCAAAGTTTTCCCTGGCTGTGTAGGTTTTGTTGATGGCACAACTATACCTTTGAGTCAAAAGCCTGCTCATGATGGGAACCATTATATTGATCACAAAAAAAGGTTTATTCAAAATCTATTCCAATTTCTCATCATTCATGAACTAACTTGTTATCTTCCTTCTAGATACTCTATTGCCGTTCACCTTATATGCAATGTCAATAAAAAATTTATTGCTTTTCACAGTGGCTGCCCTGGATCATGTCATGACTCTTCCGTCTTCCAAAGAATGAGGATTTCTCAAACCCCAGACTCATACTTTGACAAATCTCAGTACCTCCTTGCAGACTCAGCATATGCAAGTTGAAAGTACATTATACCTGCTTTCCATGGTGCAACCTTAGAAAATGACCCCAAACCACCTTTAATTATCACCTTGCCCAATTAAGAGTACGGATTGAACATGCTATTGAGATTTTAAAGGGAAGATTTTCTAGTCTCAGGGAACTCAGAATCCACTTTCAAAAAAAAAATGGAAATCAAAACTGCAAATCATTGGATAATGACTTGAGTTATACTCCACAATATCCTAGCTAATTTAAAGGATGAGTGGAATGATCTTTATGAAGAAGAGGATCCTGAACCAGAGCCGGCTCTCACGTTGTAGACAATCCTATAGTACTAGCTATAGGCCTTGACCAAGGGAGTTGGAGAAAAACCAGAGAGAAAATCCCCTGTCCCTTTAGAAAAATAGAGTGAGATTTACTTGCTAAAGTAAGTTAGTTCCTGTTTGCTAAAGCCACTTTTTCAACACACTTTACTGCTTGATGAGCCAAGAAAGTAGTCCCCAGACAGACTACCAGACCAAAGAACTGAAATGTAGACCAATGTCCACACCAGAGAAAGCAATGATACTTGATGTTGCTGCAAATCCACACCAGAGACAGCAATAATACTTGATATAGCTTGCAAGACTATACCAGAGAACTTGTTGCCAAAGTTGAGTTAAATGAAGAACTAACCTTGCAACAAACACAGCCAATTGTGGCCAAAAAACAGTGAAATCTGAGTGAGGAACAAGGATATCACCTCCGGATGGTTGTATGATAATTAAAGCTGCCCCAAACTCTCTTATTCAGTATGTACACACAGACCACTATCTAAGAGCCCATGCACACCAACGAATTTGGCACCTGTACCAGTCAAATTGAATAAAAACCCTCCAGAAGCGCTCCCCAACCTTCTAAAACAGAGGCAGGCGGGCCGCCCGACGTCGGAGGTGCCGCCTGAAGCGGCCCGGTCTCCCTGAAGCCAGAAAACCAATAAAAACATCTAATCTACTTAGAAAAATTCACTAAAACTACTAAAACCCTTAAAACACAAAATTACGCTATAACAACATTGAGACATGAAATATAGAGCTAAATTAGCCCTATCTAATGGTACTAAGCACATAACCCTAAGACTTAAGGTTAGCCCGTAAAACGCAAAAAACAAAATTAAACAGCTATCTTTTGTAACTGAAAAATGAGGAAATGACCCCTTAAAACTTAGAATATGAAAAATATCATCAAGACATCAAATATATAGAAAAACAGGATCTATCCAATGATAGTACCCACATACCCGCAGTCCCAATATTCACAGAATAAAACCAGAAAAAAACCCATTTCTTCAACAGATGTCAATTAAGACATGCATAAACAGCGCCAAACAACACAAAAAAGGCCCCTGCTAATGTTTGAAGACCACATCCTCCCTCCAATTCACAATTTTCACATTCTTTCTTCATCAAACCACCATTTTCAGCCTTCTTCCCAAATCTGCCTCTGAAATGGGTCCTTGCCAATACTGCATTGACAATAATCTAATCTGCACCATCACACCTCTTGTCCATCCATACAGAATGTCCTGTGATGTCTTCCAATCCAGAAAGAAGACCTGCCACAGACCTGGTCCATTATCTTCTGCAACAGCTTCACCTCCACCTCAACCTGGTCCATCTTTTACCAGCACCAAAAGATCTAGGCCATCCATCTTGATGTCCAGATTAATCAAAAAGCTACACCCCTCCCAGAAGAGTTCCAAACCACTAAAACAACAGTTTCCACCATCCCTGGTCCATCTGATGGCAAAAACTTCCATTTCTTCTTTCCACTTTATAAAACTGATGACTTCTCAGTTCCTTCATCTTCTGGCAGTGATGATAACAATGTAGGATCCATTGAACCAACAACACCAAACCACTTGCGCACAATTAAGGCCAAGTTCCAGCAACACACATCTCAACAGAAACACCTTCTGCTAAACTACTTCCAATCCACTCCTGCTAGAGATCCACAGGACATTGAGAACAGAAGACACCTCATTCACCAGTTCAAAGCTAATTCTGAACACTTCATTTCTTCTCTTGATTCCCTCTGTATTTCCACTAGTACTTGAGCTTGATTCAGAAAAGAAAAATTGACCACACCCTCTATAGGATGTAACCACAAACAACCCTCAGTTTTAAGTCTTGGGGGACCATCCTCATTTTATAGTCTTGGGGGACTCAAAAACCCTCAGTTTAAAGTCTTGGGGGACTCAAAAACCTAAATCATAAACACAGAACCAGAGATCAACCACATTAAGACACAGAGAAAAAACTAAAATTCTGGGGTAATTGTGAATAGAGCTGCCAGCCCATCAATTACCCCCAAACTTGGCTTTGCTAAATTCAGAGGCTCCCCCTGTGTATACCCTCCACCAATCTTTCAAACCCCTTCCAACAACAAAAACCCATACCTCAGTTTATAGTCTTGGGGGACTAACACAGTTTTCAGTTTAAAGTCTTGATGGACTACCAGAATTTCGCATAAAATAGACCCAGCCTATTTCATACAGAATACACCTACAGCCAACCTGCTGAGCTTCCACCTTCACTTCATCATCTACCCATCACTGACAAAAATCTCCTTCTTATCTCTTTCCATCATCTTTTCTCACCACAGATCATGGCTGGATCCCCTGATTTTGACCCCTCCAATCTTCCTTGCTTCACTGCTCCCAAGTACTATGCCTGCAAGCAGTGCATCCACATGTGCAGACCTTGCACATTCACTCTTCCAACTCCTGAAGCCAAATTCTACAATAGGGCCTGTGATTCTTGCTACTCCAAAAAGAAGAAATTTGATAGAGATGCCAACTACCCTACTCCTCCTCCTTCACCTTCTCATAAATACCTCTCCAGATCCTCTACCAGATCCCCACACCAGGTCAAAAGTTATACAACTTTCAGTCAAGTGGTTGTTTAGTACCTGTGGTCTAAGCTGAGTCAAACCTGTGTTGGAACTTTGGTGGGACAATTTTTCATCATGACACATAGCTCATAGCTGAATCATTAGGACCAATTTGAATTCTTCATATAGTGCTGCTTGCATAATTTCCAACAGGCAATAGATCATACTTTGGTGTCTAAAATACATATATTGAATTCATAATGGATATTATAAAGGTGACTCATATGCACTGGCTATATTCCTTAATGACATTATACAGACAGTATCTGATAAAACACCACCAAAGCCACTTGGATTGAGAGTTCTTGAATCATGTCCAATAATATCTTTATGAGTAATAATAACATTTTTAGACCATCAATTGTAGCACCAAAATGTTTTGAATCCTGCTTTTGAGAAAGGATTTTCTATTTTTTTTTCAACAGCATCATACAATTCAACTAAAATAAATATTTGATCTGGTAAAATTCAGTGACTTCCACATTCTCAAAAAAAAAACTCCAATCTTGTTGCCTCTTGATATTCCCATAACCTTGTTGTTTTGAGTATAATGAGAAGTATTTACCACCAATGTTTTAGTATTGGAGATCAGTAATTTTAGATTGTAGAAATTTTAAAGCACCAATGAATTTATCTTTTTAAAAAATGTTTAAAAAAGACATTTTTCTATAAATCTTGTTTAAATATTCCGGCCATAAATCATATTCTTCACAGAGCAATATAACAGTTTATTTTGAAGTCTTTCCTTTTTCTATATTGAAAAAATCTTTAATTTGCATTTTTAATCAATTGTCATTCATCTCAAGAAGATATTGAATATTTACTATCATGATGAACATTTCCATTAACATTTTGTCCATTTCAAATAAAAACAAAAAAATAATGTAAAAAATTATGGGTAATAAAAAGAATTATGAAAAAATGAGTTTATTAATATTGTGTGGGATAGATCTTAAAATTTGATTCATACTCTCATGATCCCAAGCTTCCTCTGATGATGCTGGGCCAAATATTTGCAGAACTTCAGGAAAGTTTTGGGCTAAGTGGACATTAGGCTTGATGTGAATTTGTGGCCAAAATTTTCCATGGAATTTTTATACTCCTTCAGCTAATCATGAAGAGATATAATTTAATCTTCATTGATTTAAAAGTAAGTTAAAAGGTTTTTTATTGATACAAAAATGGAAGTACACTTAATTAAATTCTTCTCTTTACTTTCAGAATTTTCTATATTCACAACTAGAAACAAAGAAACCACATCATAATTTTTTTTAGCAAAATTCATTCTTCTGCCTTGAGATTTGTTCCAGTCTTCCCTAAATGGTGTTGAACACAGTTGAACCATGAGGTAATGAGTGTATGAAAAATAAAATTTTGAACCATCATTAAATCCTTAGTACTAAGATCTAAAAAAGAAGTTAAATCATTTGGTGTTGCAACTGATCCCCATTTGATTTAAAGTCTAAAACAGGCAGAAAATTCCTGAAATGCGGACTCTAAGGAAGATATTTATTAGGGTAAATTTTATCTAATGATGATTCAGCTATAATTACTTGAACTATCTACATCAGAACTATATTTTTCATTATATGAGCTGGGTCCAACACCTAGTGGATTAGAACTTCCTGATAGCCCAACAATTTTTAGAGCTTCTTTTGCCTTCTCTCAACAAATTTCATCATAAGATAATTTTTTCTTGAGGTCTATTCTCAGTGGTGGTATCACTATGCAAACTGCACTCTCTTTTTTCTTCTTTTACTTGAGTCATGAGAGGAATAATTTGAGGGGAAAGACGGTATTTTTGAAAAAAAATTCCTTTTGTGTGAATTCTGTCTTTGAGTGTGAACCTTTCTCTTTCTCTGTATTGTAGTTTAGTAGTCTTAGTCAACATTGTGTTGTTTTCTATTGTTTTATATGGTGCAATTTGTCATATAATCAAGCCTCTTCTTGCTGTTTCCATTTTCCCCATCAAAATTTTTTTTCTCTATTCTCTTTATCACTTCCATTTCTCTCTCCTGTACACTGCTTCCCCCTTGGCTGAAACTTACATTCCTTGAATTTTTTGGGGATAATAGAGTCCTTTTTCCAGGTTCTTTCCTTTTACTTTATGCTTATTCTTTTAATCCTAACCACAGAAACTCATCTTTTTGTACCTTCTTATTTCATCACATGCTTTTTTGTAGTTGTTGTAAGGTGCACAGTTGCTGATTGACCTATTTTTAGGTATGTTTGTTTTTGAAATGATATACAAGTATTTTTACCTCTATTATATTTATCCCCTGCATTGATCCCTCCTGTTAACTTCTTCCCCCTTGGCTGCATCTGACAGTACTTGCTCCATGTGGGGAGAATAGAGTATTCTTTCCATTTTTATCACATGATTTGTTGTAGTTTCTTTTTGAAAGGTGAAAAATTTCTCATTGACATGTTTTTTACCTTCCCCTGTGCTAAGAAATCTTCATTGATGTCTTTTATAGAATGATAAGGTCTGATAAGAAATAAAGAATCAGGGGAGATAGAGGATATTTAATTGTTTTGATTGAATATATCTTTCACAGGACAGCCCAAATTAATCAATGGGTTATAGTCAGGAATAAGATTAATTATGTTGGGGAGTGACTCAAGTCCTTGGGAGATAGTTATTAGGAAATTAGAAAGATAGAAATTCAAAATATTAATTAGTAGGGGGAAGTTGGTATCTTTTTGGGGTAATAATGTATCTTCAACTCATATAGAGGATGAATCCTGCCCTAGAAGCTAAACCCCCAACAGGAGAAAATAAAGTTTAATATCCTGAGAGGCCAATTATTACATAGGGGATGTGGGAATTAGAAGGGCACTGTTTACTAATGTTAATATGAGTTGAATGTGCCCTAGCCCTGATAATATGTTATGTATGAGAGAGATGAAGTGAAAAAGGTTTCTCAATAAAACCTGGGAAGCTTCTGGAGTCAGATATGTGCAATTGAAGTAAGCTAATACAGATGGGAGAGGAATTATACAATGATTCCATCTTGAATATAAATTAATTATGAGAGGAAAGACAATAATTCAGGAAGAAATTGATATTTATAAAAGACAAAAAACATTTCTTGGAAAAGTAAGTCACATGATTTGAATGATGAACAGATTTCCAATAATTTTCAGAGATTTTTCAATCACTCTAGGTTGAGATAAACCATCAGGAAATATGTCATAAGCGAATATTAACTGAATTATAATTTGTACATAGATTGAAGTCACAAGAGGTCCCACTTGACCAATGAAAATTTGAAAAATTAATGATTGGTTTTTTCATGTATAATTTGACATCCACTTGTTTAGAATATGAATTAAGGTTTTCTCCCAAATTAAAAGAATAGATTAGGAAAAATTTAAAAGTAAAAAATACTGAAACTTCCACTTTTACAAAAGAAGAAACCAAATTTTTGACTTGTGAAAAATGCTTATGGACACATAAATACATCTAGTAATTTTCTCATGTTTCTATTATCTAGTATTTAAATAAAAATGCAGGATCTGAAGGGCCTAAAATATGCTCTTACTTTAAAGTCCTGTTTTAAAAAACTGCACAAAAATGAGTTAAAATAAAAGTGGATCTCTGTCAAAGTATATGAAAAATCTATTATTTCACATGCCTTGTAATCTTACTTGATTTCTGTTTAAAATCCATAGCACAGGTTCAACTTCTTATAGTCAAAAAAGTGTTAGTAAGTTTATGAGATTAAGTCTATCTAATAAAATAATTTATTTTTAATAAAAAATATTATATTATATTTTTCCTCTGGAATTCTCTTAAAAAAGTTTTAAATAGTAAAACCAGATTTTAATTCACTGAACTCAAGTTCCAGTACAAATAAAGAAATTCATAAAGATACTCAACAATATATATTTACAAAAAACTTCAGCAACTTGAAGTGCTCTACAGTCATGCCCTGGGGTGCCCCACCCTGCCCCCCTTTTGGCAGCCACAAGGCCTTGCACAAGCCTCTCAAAATAACACTTACTTACTTCAATTTTTTCATTCTTACATAGAATATTTTTATCATATACTCTAAATTTTTTCATAGAATGAAGTTTTAAAATGAATCAAATAAACTTTTCAACAAAAGTTTAAGGCAAAAAATTGCCTCATGTTCTCAATAACAGCAGCTCGGAAAAAAAAGAGGCAAAATATGAGGCACCATGTTGCCCCATATTTCACTCTTTGGTCAAAGGCAGATGTGACATACACTAGGGTTCATCTGCATAAATATGAGGTGGCATGCTGCCTCATTGTTAGCTTTCTGGTAAATATTGAAAGTAATGGGTAGGTTAGTTGCTTACATGCATACATGAGGCGACATGTTGCCTCATATATGCATGTGGGCAACTTGCTCTCTCACATTGAAAAAAAAAATACAAATAAAAACTGAATATTTACTTTGCATACATGAGGTGACATGTCGCCTCATGTATGCAATAAAAAAATCTCAGAAAAAAAAGAGGTAATAGATGAGGCACAATGTTGCCTCATCTTTTGCTTGTTTGTCAAAGGCAGATGTGAAATACACTAGGGTGCATAGGAATAAAGATGAGGTGGTATTTTGCCTCATCTTTTGCTTCCTGTAAAATAGTGAAGCTAACTGGTAGGGTAGTTACTTACATGCATAGATGAGGCAACATGTCACCTCATGTATGCATGTGGGCAACTTTCTTTCTCACATTAAAAAAAAATAAAAAAAAACTTAATATTCTAATTGCATACATGAGGCAACATGTTGCCTCATGTATGCAATAACAGAAGCCCAGAAGAAAAAGAGGCAAAAGATGATGCTCCATGTTGCCTCATATTTTGCTTGTTGGTCAAAGGCATATGTGACATACATTAGTGTGCATTTTCATAAATATTAGGTGGAATTTTACCTCATCTTTTACTTTCTGGTAAATAGTGAAGGTAGTTGGTAGTGTAGTTTCTTACATGCATACATGAGGCAACATGTCGCCTCATGTATGCATGTGGGAAACTTGCTTTCTCACATTGTAAAAAATAAAATTTAAACAAAATAAAATTAAATATTGTAATTGCATACATGAGGCGACATGTCGCCTCATGTATGCAATAACAGCAGCTCAGAAAAAAAACAGGCAAAAGATGATGCACCATGTTGCCTCTTTTTTTGCTTGTTGGTCAAAGGAAGTTGCCACATACACTAGGCCATATTTTCTCAAAAAGATGATGTGGAATGTTGCCTCATCTTTTTCTTTCTGTCTCATAGTGAAGTTAATGGGTAGGGCAGTTGTTTACATGCATAAATGAGGCAACATGTTGCTTCATATATGTATGTGGGCAATTTGCTTTCTCACATTTTAAAAAAAATACAAAAAAAAACATAATATTATAATTGCATACATGAGGCGACATGTCGCCTCATGTATGCATGTAAACAACTACCCTACCCATTAACTTCACTATTTTCCAGAAAGCAAAAGATGACACAACATTCCACCTCATCTTTATGCAAATATGGCCTAGTGTATGTGGCATCTTCCTTTGACCAACAAGCAAAAGATGAAGCAAAATGGTGCCTCATCTTTTGCCTGTTTTTTTTTCTAAGCTGCTGTTATTGCATACATGAGGCGACATGTCGCCTCATGTATGCAATTACACTATTCAATTTTATTTTGTATAATTTTTATTTTTACAATGTGAGAAAGCAAGTTGCCCACATGCATACATGAGGCGACATGTCGCCTCATGTATGCATGTAAGCAACTACACTACCCACTACCTTCACTATTTGCCAGAAAGTAAAAGATGATGCAACATGCCACCTCATCTTTAGGCAAATTTACCATGTCCTGGCGATATGAATAAATGCGCTGCATCATGTCATGAGGACATGGTAGATATTTTGTATGTACAAAAGTGTGCCAACATATCATTAAGGTACTATGTTGGATTGAAACATATTGGTTAGCATATGTAGGAGAACATGTAGCAGCATGTTGCCTCATGTTTTACATATCTTGTATAGTAAATTATATTGTGATTGGATGGATGAAATGCTATTATGGGAAGGGTTTGGTGAACTTTTCAATTTTAGATGAAAGTATTATAGATGAGGCAGTTTTCAGATCTCTTCAGAGGTGCAGCACATGAGAAGCTAATAAATTTTCTTATATAGCTAATGATAAATAAACCTATTCTTAAAAGATAGAAAAGGTGAATCTGAAAAAATTGAAGTTGAACTTTCTAAAAGAAGAGAATTAATAGTATTGTTTATATAGCTCTAAAATAGTTATTATAAATTAACATCACATTTTTTAAGTTGTGTGATGGAATAATCAAAATTTATTCATATTTTTTGGTCCCTGAAATTACTGGATTTTTTAAAGATATCTGTATTCACTCTGATACTGAGGAAAGACAGGATGGGAGTAGTGTCATAACTCCAATCCTATGGAGGAGTGCTTGTTTTACTTTATGTTTAAATAAACTTAAAAAAGGGTGGATGTCTAAATTTCTTTCAAGTTTTCAATCTCAAACATATAAGTAAGCTATCAGGAAAAGGTTGATAAAAAATTGAAGGTCCCTTAACCCCCAGAAATGGAAGGTGTTCAGCCTTTTTCAGGGCCCAGGAGTTTTCCTATGGATGATATTGTTGAAGAATATTTTACTGGGAAACTTCCAAAAGTCTTTCTAGAAAAAACACAAAATTATAATTTGTCTGTGACAGAGTAGTTCATTTTTGATACTGAGAAAAAGGTCATTTTGGAAGATTTATCAACTTTTATAGAACTTTACTATTGTAAAAGTCAAGCTAGTTTGAAAGCAGAACAGCTTGAGTTTTTACAGAAGGATAAATTGCCTCATTTATTTATACTAACTGCAGCTGTACTGTTTTTAACAAAAATGAATTCTAGTTTTAATCCTTATTTTTCATCATAGCATACAGCATACATGTAATCTGTTTAAATACTTTAAATTTCCCCTCCCTAAGTTTCTAAAATTACCCTTTAACTAAAATAATTATTAAAAAAATTAAATAAAATCAGATTGAGTACTATAAGGTGCCTGATTAGCTAGTTATGTTTGGTGAAAGTACACTTTTTTCTTGCCTATTTATATTTTTATCTGCTCTTTCATATTTTTTTTTCAAAACCTTTTGTTTATCACTATAGGGCAAAACCTCAAATGATCAACTCATCTATTTTTTTTTAGATTATGGTGAAGTATATTCCTGAAACTATGATTCAATTTTAAAAATTACAGGTTTCAGATTAATTTGAATGAGTGCATTCTTTTATATATATATATATATTTATAAAATTTCAAGTATAAGTCTATTTTTAAATTGAGATTCTAACTCTTATACCATAAAAAATTCATCAAGTAATTTAAAAAATTTCACGTTATTTTCTAGAATTCATTTTGAAAATATGGTAAAATTAATAATATTATATCATTTCATGTAGTAAAATTTTCAATGATTAAATTAAACCCACACTTCCTTCACAAAAACAGGGTATGAGAATTTTATATGTTCTTTCATTGAATTTTGTCCTGGTAAAGTCTTTGTTTCCAGCCTGCAGAAAGAAAATTATGAAAAGGTATTGCATGGCCTGAAATAAATGTTGTAAAGGAACTTAGTATGAAGGACTTCTTGCCTGGAAAATGAAGCTAATATAGAGCTAAGGCAAATTTTTTGAAAATTACTCAAGTTCAAATCAGATAGACAGCTTCAACAATAAGCATTTAGATATAATTTTTCTAATTTTTTTTTTTGTACTGTGACATTCACAGTTTTGGTTTGGCTTGTAACTACTTTAAGCAAAAAATTTCCTTCAAAGGTTACTTCTGATGTTACTTTAAGATACCTGAAAAACCACTTGACTGCAAGTCGTCTAACTTTTGACCTGGTGCCAGAGCCTGGTCTAGCCTCTTCATCTTTATCCTCAGCACCATCCAGAAGATCCCGGAACTCAGTTTCCAGAACTCTCCCAAAAAGGCCTGCTTTAAATTCCCAAGAAACAGCTTTTATCTCTGCTAAACTAGCTCCAAAAGCTTCAAAATCAGCTCCTAGGCTGCTACACCGCGTCCAGGCGGCCCGCCTGCCTCACTAGACAGTGAAAATCAGGCTCAAAACTTCAAAAAACAACCAGAAAACAGCCAAATTCCTCCAATCAACAAGAATAACTCCACGCAGCCACCTTCCACTGCTCCCAAAGCAATGCAGCCAACCTTTCTAAGGTCCAGAAACTCCAAAATTTCCCAAACTTCTAGGAGACTTTCCAGAGGACCCCAGGAAGACACCAGAGCACCCATCACTGCACCAAAGCAACAACTTTGCCCCCAGTTAAGGCAACAAAACTACACCTCTCCTCTGTCAGACAACTATTCTTCTGACAGTTCCATTCCTTCAAAAGCTCCATCCAGAAGAGATCAATCCGCTTCCAGATCACCCTCTCCTGCCCCATCTTATAATAGCCCTGGTACTCCATCACCAGCACACCATCCAACTGAATCAAGCAGAAATATTAACAACAGCAACAACAGGCCTGCTACTCCAACTAGGCCCCAGGAACATCAGCCTCCTAGTTCACCTTCTCAAAACCTTTCAGAGGAAGACCAAGAGAATCCATATCTTTCCCTGATTGATCCACCTACTATCACCATTACAAAATCTTCAGAAGTCCAAATTCCAACTTCTTACAAATTTGATGAGCTTCCAATCTGTAAGTACCACATTAATTCATCCAATTTCTTCAACAAAAATAATTACTGATCCAATTCTTCTTGTCTAGTTGGAACCCCTCCTCCTGAATCTACTATTGGAGTTAGCCAGCCTCTAGAAACTTCTTTAAACCTGGATTATGGAGACATGAAACAACATCTCAGCAAAATGTGTTCAAACATTCTGAAAGACTTTGCCCTCCATGGACCTTTAAATGACTTTGAGAAAACCTTGAGGAAACAACTAATGGACAACCACTGGAAGATGTCTAGGATCATTAAGCACACCTTCCAACAATCCATTCCTGCCTCTTCTTCTTCCTCTTCTGAACTTCCATCCAAACCCACTCCTGCCCATTATAATCCATATAATCTCTCCAGCAGGATGCACTTCAAAGAACACAGTGCTTCCCACAACCCCAACAAAAAACAAAAACAACATCATAATCCAGACCAGCCTCCAGAAACTTCATCATCAAGACAATGAGCTCCTGAAAAAAGATTAAAAACCTAATAATAAATAAATAATAAAAACAATTAATAACTATAAATTCTAATTTTTTTTAAACAATCTACTAACATACTAAAATTAAAAATTGATGAATAAAATAAAAAATAAATGAAATAAAATAAAAGATAAAAAATAATACAAATGGTATCCCCCAGCCAATTGATGAGCTGATCCCCTGATACCTAGCCCACATCCAAGTGCACCTTGATGTGGATACACCTTAAATAATTTAAATGATTTGAAATAAGAAACATAAATTAAGGGTAATAATGAGAATAAGAAATAAAAAATGACATTAATGAAAATAAAAATAAAATAAAATGATAAAATAGCATTGCCCGGCAAATTGATGAGTCTTTCCCCACCAATGCTTTCCCACATCCAGGTAACCCTGATGTGGTAACACCCTATATTTTTGATTTTATAATTTTAACAACCCCCATAAAAAATTAAAAGAGAAAAAGAGAAAAAAGAAAATAATCTGAAACTACTATCTAGCAAAATCATAACTAAAAAATCAAAGAAAGTCCAGCTCCATGGATGGTCCAGATTAAGAGAAGGTCCAGTAAGAGAAAGTCCAGTCCATAGAAATGATCACTGGGTGGGCTCGCTCAAATAAGTAAAAAAGATGGGAGACCACCAGTGATCCACCACCAACCCAAAAAAACCAAAGATGAAGAAGCCAGTCCCAAACCAGTTTAAAGTCATAGTGGACTTGAAACCTGAATAATAAACAACAGAACTATAATTCAACTAGGAAAAAAAAAAGAATTGAGACAGAAATTCTGAGGTAACTTTTATACAGAGCAGACAGCTCATCAGCTACCCCCACACTTGCCAAAATAAAATCTAGAAGCCCCCCCTGGGTACCTTCTAACAAAAACACAAAATCCAACATAATAAACCAAAACCAATAAGAGTGAAGAGTCCAGCACTTGAAAACCAAAGGAAATTCCAGTTTAAAGTCATAGAGGACTAAAACCTGTGAAAAGAAACCAATACTAGGGTTCAACCAAATTAAGAGAAGGGGTTGGAAACAGACAATCTGGGGTAACTGTTCTACAGAGCAGCCAGCCCATCAGTTACCCCTACACTTGCCAAAATAAAATCTAGAAGCCCCACCCATGGGTACCTTCTAACAAAAAGTTTCCAACACAAAATTTGCTCTGCAACACCATAAATTCCAAAATTTAAAGAACGTTTCTTAGTTTATCCTCATTGCGGAGTCAATCTTCTTCATGTCTAGTACCTCTGGGATAGAACCTCTTCACCTGGTGTGCAGCCACTCTCTTCTTTAAGACTGCACCATCCAACTCTTCCAAAACATAAGAACCTCCAGACACCTGAGATCTGACTCTGTAAGGTCCATTCCATCTGTCAGCAAACATTTTTCCCCACTGACTCTCTAAACTTCTATTATAAAACAAAAACCAAACAACCAGGTTTCAATGGATTCCTTAGTCTATGAGCCAACTTCTTGTCCCAGTATCTGACTGATTGATTCCTAATCTTCATCATTCTAGATTATGCCTTCTCTTGACATTCCTCTCTACATTCCAACTGTTGCATCCTGGCACAGAGAAATTCTTCTGTTGAGTGCACCTCATCCCAATCAATTCAAAGATAAGAGACAGCTTCCAAGTCCACTGGTAGCACAGCTTTCTGACCAAACATCAACTCATAAGGAGAATAGCCAGTTTTCCTCTTCACAGTGACCCTATCAGCAAATAACACCAAGGGTAAATAATGCCTCCACTTTTCAGCACTATCCCCACACATCTTTACCAAAGCATTCTTGATAACTTGATGGCCTCTTTCAACCATGCCTTCAGCTTCAGGATAATAAGGTGTAGCCACTCTAAATTTAGAACCAACACTATCCACAGCTTCTTTAAATTTGGCACCCAACTCTGGACCGCCATCAACAGTCACCAACTTCATCAACCCATACCTATAACTCCACTGCTTCTTCAAAATCTCTGTCACATTCTTGGCAGTCAAATTAACCAGAGGCACTGCCTCAACCCAATCAGACAAATCATCCCTGGCAACAATTAAGTATTTATACCTTCCCTCTTTAATATGGACAGCATCCAGACTGACTCTTCCAAGAACATTTGTTTCACCAGTAGCATGTCCGACCTCTTTAGGTTTCAAGTGACTTCTTCTTTGACATTCCTCACAAGATTGAGCCCAACCCTGCACAGCCAACTTCATACCTGGCCACCAAAATCTGTCAGCTACTCTTCTATAAGTCTCCCCAAAGCCTCTATGACCAAGTTCTTCATGCAAAGACTTCAACACAACTTCTTGACCCTTCTTCTGAGTCACCACAACTTGAGGATTAGGATGTCTCCTCCTCATTAACCTTCTTCCTGACACATAAAATCCAGGGATCTTCTTCTTGATTGCCAACCAAGTATCATCATCACAACTATCTGGCCTCTCCAAGGTCAACAGATATTCCACCATAATAAAATAAAACCCAGACTGACCCCAGGTCTCATCTTCAGAATCCAACAAAACAACATCCAAGGGTACAACTCTGTCATCAAAATCACCAGTGTGAACATGAGCCAATTGACCAGCCCAACCAGGATACCAATCCTTAAATTTTGGCACATCCTTCTCTTTCCACTGAATCTTGTGAGAATCCAGTTCACTAACAAAAACACCATTTTCCAAATTTGAGCTGTCCCAAACAACAACTCCATCTTCATCAACAAAAACATCCTGATCACCAGAATCAAGATCAGATCCAGCCAGTTTAGCCTCTTGGGGGAGGTCAGAAAAATCTTCAGCACCCTTTGTGCTGGCCCTAACCACTGGAACATCTTCATCAAACTCCTCAGCCTCAGAATCTTCATCTGTAGGTGGCCTCCTTGATAATCCATCAGGCATTGTAAAAGTTTTGCCTGGTTTGTGTACCAGGTCAAAATAAAAATGTTGAATAAATGCCACACACCTAGTCATTAAAGCATTTGGAAGACTAGGTGTATTAATTATCTGAACTAAAGATTTTGCATCCACCTGCAGCTCAAAATGCTGCCCCCACAAAAAAGTCTGTAGCTTCTTTAAAATTTTTGCTACACCACACAATTCCAACTTAGGTTGAGAATACCTAGATTCCACCTCATTAAACACCACAGACTCATATCTTACTGGCCTGACCCTCCCAGTTTTATCTTCCTGAGACAAAACAGCACCAGCCACAATATAGCTTGAGTCCACTGCCAGATAAATTTTTCCAGCACCAACACCATAATCCAACTTGTGAAGAACAATATTTTCCCCAACAACCTTTTTCAACTTCTGAAAAGCCTCTTCACACTCTTCAGTCTATCCCCAATCTGCATCTTTTCTGGTCAACCTCCTTAAAGGTGAAGCCAACAAAGAAAAATCCTGACATACACACACACCCAAAAATCCCCTGACTTCAGTAGTATTTTTAGGCCTTGGCCATGACTGAATTTTATTAATCTTTTTCTTTGCCATAATACTTCCCTCTTTACATACCACATGACCCAAAATTTCCAAAGCAGGGACACAACAACAGAATTTTGACCCTGAAATGGTCAAACCAGCCTCTTCAATCCTAAACAACACTCTCTCTAGAGTTATTTCATATTCCCAAACAAACCTCCTTATGCCAGGGTTCTCCGTTAACACCTCATTATCATAATCAGTGGATGGTCCTTTAATTCCACTGTAATCAATAAAAATACCAGCATGAGTAGGAAACTCATCCTGCAAAATCCAAGCCATCTGTGCTTGATATACTGCCACTGAATTAGTTGCTCCTTGAGGCAACCTAGTGAGCTGAAATCTTCCCAAAGGAGTCTCAAAAGTTGTGAGAGGCCTTGAATCCATATGAAGTTCCCTCTCATCATAACCACCCATAATATCACCCAAACCATAACACACCCTTCCAGAAAAAGCTTCAACAAAATCCTCTGCACTTGTTGGCATACCAGCATCCTTGATAGTGACTCTATTCAAAGCTCTAAGACCATGAACCACCCTCAACTATCCATTCTGCTTCTTTACACAGAAAACCAGACTTGAATAACTGGATGTCGATTGTTCATATAACCCAGTCCTGACTCCTTCCCTAACAATATCCACAAAATCCTCTCTGATAGCAGCTGGAATCGGAATAGGTTTGATTTGCCAAGGTTCATGACAAACCACAGGAATCAAGTAAGGTTCCCAATAAGAGTGCTTCAACACACCCCTTTCCTCCTCAACAAAAGCCACAGCTTTTTCCCTTAGCACAATAACGTGCAACAACAACTTCTTTTCTTCTTCAGACAACCACCCATCAGGACCAAAATTAACAACTTTCAACCTTTCCACAGTCACCCTAGCTGTCTCTACAAATTCTGGAGGATTCTTCACCAAAGGAGTACAGTACAGATCTCTTGACAAAGGAGGTCTCTTCAAGGGCGGATTCAAACCCACAGGCATAGGCTCATTGACAGGCCTAATCTTCTGCGCTACCTTCTTATACTTTGCCGCTCCACCTTCAACTTGAGGGATCTTCAGGAAATCTTCACCACCAGACCTAGAGCAAAAACCAAGGGTTTCCCCAGTGCTCACATGTGTGGCCAAGGTAATGTTTTTGAAAGGTGTAGAAGAAACCCTAGCAGTGCACAATTGGGAGGACTTACTTTTAGACCCCAATCTCACCACTCCAAAACTTTTCCACATATCTTTTAATAAAGATATATAACCAATCTTTTTCCTGGAGCTTGAATTAAAAATAATTGAGAATCTTGAGAGAGAACAGAGACTTGATAAAAAGCTTGATGAATACTTGCAGAGAAGAGAAAAATTAAAAAGAGAAAGTTGAAAATTGACTTGGTATATCTTCAAGGGAGCTGACCTACTACAACCTGGGATTTCCTCATCTTGGGGAGAGGTTTTAGCACTAGGGTGATCAGCCCTCATTACTCTAAAAAAGACAGACTCTTACTAGAGCCTGAGCCACACTCCAAAAAACCAGATGCTGAACCTACTTCTTTCCTTCTCCTGCAACAATCCATGCACTGGCACATTGAAGATAAACCAGGCCTGGTCTCCCAACCATCCTCTCCAGGGGATGATAAACTCATGTGAAGTCTCCGTTCATCTTCACCAGTCAACTCCAAACTGATTCCCAAATCAAATTGATAACCAATTCTTGCCTGAAAATCCATCAAGAATGGCCTGCCCAAAACAGCTTGAACTGTTCCCTTAGCAATATGAAAATGAACCTTCCCTGAGGCTCCACCAACATCTAACTTCACAAACTCAGAAGTTCCAACCAATTCAGTGACATGGCCACCAATCCCTCTCAAATTACCACCAATACCAGTTTTGATGGGGAGGCCCAAATGGGTAGCCTCAAACAAAGAAATCATGTTTATCTGAGAACCTGAATCCACCAATGCCCTTGCCTCCCTGCCATTCAGAGTGACATTGACATAACCCAGAGGAGCAGAGAAATGAGTTTCCAACCCCTCTCCAAACTTTTCAGCAGAATCACAAATGTATTCCACCTCCCCAGAAGAAACTCTTCTCCTGGTAAAAAACTTTTTCTGTCTATCAGCCAACCCTGGACTGATAGCATAAAATTCACCATATGTAAGAGAAACCTGACCCTGATTCATCCTTTCCAGGACAGAGTCCGTAACATTAACTTGACCAGAAACTAATGGCCTCTCAAAGTGAGCTCTTTGCTTCACTACCTTGGACCTAGAAGCTTCTTGAGGACCAGCACCACCAACAGATTTACCATTAACAGGAACCAAACCAGATCCCTCACCAGAACCTCTAACTCCAACAGGCTTTGGAAATGAAGCCAAAGGGACATCCTCCTCAGAGTCAGAATCAACCTCCATTCGAATTGGCTCACCATTCATGTCCAATGCACCAAAACTAGGAGGGCCCATGTCAGCCATACCCTTCTGCATCTTGTACAGCTCCTCTTTTCTGTACCTCTTCCTAGCTGCACTCAGCTTAGGATCCACCTTTGAAGCATTTGGCTTTGGTTGGGCCTGAGAACTGCTCTTAGGCCTTCCCACCTTCCCTGCTTCCACATCATAAACACCAGCCAAGCATTCTTCACTTGACTGTCCACCACAGGAATACAACTCCAAACCACCAAAGGAAGTAGAAAAAGAGACCTTTTTGACCTCCTTCCCCTTTCCCTTGACGTCATCATCCTCTTTACCAGAAGACTTCCCCTGCTCATGAATCTCCTCAAACCTTGGCCTCCTTTGATTGAGACCACCCCTTCTCCTGACCAAATCAACAGGAGCCTGCCCCTCACTGGGCTTCACAAATGAACCATCAGGGAACTTGAAAGCCCTGCCATCAAATTCTACCTTTCCTTCAGACACATCCCTGTTCAATGCCCAACAATCATTGGACCTGTGCCCCCTCCTGCTGCAATAAGAGAAGACACAAGGATCACTCCTACCAGCCCTCCTATCAAAATCTCTAGGCTGATAAGGTGCCTTATTGACCTTCTTAGCCTCCTGAACAAAAATATGCAGCTGCTTTGTGAGATCAGTCAACTGCTCCACCACTGGGTCCCTCTCCTATTTGGGAACCTGCACCATATTCTTCTCCTCCTTCTTCACCCTAACTTCCTCTTCAACCAAAGCCTCACTGACTTTGCTGAAATATTTGGCACACCCTTCCTGATAGGTGTCCACAGCCAATAACTTCAAATGGGCCTCAACAGCCTCCTTCACCTTATCAAAGGCAGGCAACTTCTGGTCCCCATTAGAAAGAGTCTTCATCAAGTCCTTCCTTGACAGCTCCTTCAACACATCCATCCTGACATCTCTAGCCAGGGAAGACCAAAAAACATCCTTGGCAGCATTTTCATGTGCCAGATCCTCCACTTCCACCAAGTATTCCACCACAGGATCAAACTGTAGCAGAAAATTTCTGTAACTATGCAAGTTACCAACACCACCATAAGATTGCCATTCACTGACAACCTTTTTCAGATCCACCATAGTGAACCTGACACCCCATCTATCTACCATCTCCCTACACAATAACTTCCAATCCCTCTTCTTGTAGCCAGACATGGCCAAAATCTCCTTCTCCACTGCCCTATCACCAATGAAGAAAATCATCTGCTTCACCATGTCCAGGTAAGAAGCACCATCTACTCCAGCAGCAGTTTCATACTTCTCCAGAAACCACTTGACATCCTCCCCATTAAACTTGGTACCATCCCAAATTTTAAACCTTACACACTACTTTACCATCACAGCAGGAGGACCATCTCCCTCACTGACAGTCACCACAGGAATAGAGGAACCAGAAGCCATTCCTCCAGACCAAAACACCAAAAAGAGCCAACACAAAGAAAACAGAGATTCCAAAGAACTAGCAAGTTCTACCCCACGTTGGGCCCCAGAAATGTAGACAATCCTATAGTACTAGCTATAGGCCTTGACCAAGGGAGTTGGAGAAAACCCAGAGAGAAAATCCCCTGTCCCTTTAGGAAAATAGAGTGAGATTTACTTACTAAAGTAAGTTGGTTCCTGTTTTCTAAAGCCCTTTTTCAACACACTTGACTGCTTGATGAGCCAAGAAAGTAGTCCCCAGACAGACTACCAGACCAAATAACTGAAATGTAGACCAATGTCCCCACCAGAGAAAGCAAAGATACTTGATGTAGGCTGAAAATCCACATCAGAGACAGCAATAATACTTGATATAGCTTGCAATACTATACCAGAGAACTTGTTGCCAAAGTTGAGTTAAATGAAGAACTAACCTTGCAACAAACACAGCCAATTGTGGCCAAAAAACAGTGAAAACTGAGTGAGGAACAAGGATATCACCTCCGGATGGTTGTATGGTAATTAAAGTTTCCCCAAACTGTCTTATTCAGTATTTACACACAGACCACTATCTAAGAGGCCATGCACACCAACAAATTTGGCACCTGTACCAGCCAAATTGAATAAAAACCCTCCAGAAGCGCTCTCCAACCTTCTAAAACAGAGGCAGGCGGGCCGCCCAATGTCGGAGGTGCCGCCTGAAGCGGCCTGGTCTCCCTGAAGCCAGAAAACCAATAAAAATTCACTACAACTACTAAAACCCTTAAAACACAAAATTACACTATAACAACATTGTGACATGAAATATAGAGCTAAATTAGCCCTATCTAATGGTACTAAGCACTTAACCCTAAGACTTAAGGTTAGCCCGTAAAACACAAAAAACAAAATTAAAGAGCTATTTTTTGTAACTGAAAAATGAGGAAATGACCCCTTAAAACTTAGAATATGAAAAATATCATCAAGACATAAAATATATAGAAAAACTGGGGCTATCCAATGATAGTACCCACATACCTGCAGTCCCAATATTCAAGGAATAATACTAGAAAAATACCCATTTCTTCAACAGATGTCAATTAAGACATGCACAAACAGTGCCAAACAACACAACAAAGGCCTCTTCCAATGTTGGAAGACCACACTGTCCCTTGAATCACAAAACATTCATTCAACGGCATACGCTCTGTCATTATGCCAATCACCCTCCACCATTTTGGCACACAACCCTTTTAATTTTTTGTTTTCATACTCTCCAAATGTCCAATTTGCATACTCTATTCACTTGGCTTGGTATTTTTGTTTGTTGCATATTCATTTTTTTTTTGGAATTTATGGTGAATATCTCTTTTTTGGATGGCTCATTGGTTTTCTTTCACCAGCTCAACATGAAATTGCATAATTTTTCACTGTTTCTTTTTTTCATTCATCCCTCATATCCTTTTCCTCTTCTCCTCCAACATCCCTCAAACAATTTGGTTTCATTTATTTTGTCATCTCATCTCTCCAGGTAAGTCATTTTATTCTTTTTTTTGATTTTTTGATTACCAATTATAATTTTTTTTTCTGTTTTTTTTATTTTTTGTATCTAAATTTTTTTAAGTGGTTATTTTATGGTAAAATTAACCTTTTTTTCTCTCCCTCTTTACTTTCTTTTTTAGCTCCATCACCCTACTCTTCATCCCTCCTTGGCATGGTTGTTATCCCCCTTTCCCCTATTTCACTTTTTTTGGCTCCATTTCATTAAAACACATACATTGCACATTCTTTATGCATTTCACTTACTCCATATTCAATTTTCCCACAATTCCAACATCAATCTTTCTCACTCTATTTTTCCTACTTTTCAATCAAGATAAGTTTCATCTCCTTTTTTTCATGCCTATATAATATCCCATTCCTTTTATGAAAATTTTATACTTAAATATATGTATGACTCTTATCTGGATAAGAGTGAACTTATTAAACTCCTTTTGTTCTCATCTTCATTACCACTTTTCAAGTTTTTGTAAAATTTTAAAAATCAGACTTGGAATTGGGGTTAGGTCTATTAGAATCTAATTTTCTTTTTACTGAATATTCTACTGAAGGCTACCTTTAATTTCCTACAAACAGATTTGAATTTGGTTCACTGGTTGCTGAGATATTGACCGTTAAAGTTGAGCCTTTTTTTCCCAATTTAAATTTTTACTTGATTTTTTTATGTAACAAATTAGGGTTAGGTTTATTTAAATCACATGTCCTTTAACTGAAGATTCTACTAAAGTCTATCTCTCATTTTCCACAAAAGGTTTTAATTAGGTTCAGTGGTTGCTGATATTTTGATCTTTGAAGTTGAGCCTTTTTTTCCCAATTTCACTTATCTTATTTCACATTTTTATATTACATAATTAGAGGATAAGGATTCTGAAACTCTTATCTGATTATTATCTAGGCTTTTTTCTCCCTCTTTTTTGACTTCTCATCACCACTGTTAAAGTTTTTGTGCAAACTTGAAAAGTAGAGTCAGAATTAGGGTTAGGTTTATTTGAATGAACTGTCCTTTTAGCTGAAGATACTTTAAGGTTAAATAAACAAACTAAATTTTGTGAGTTTTCTTTTTTTGGTTTTTGACACAAATTTTTTTATGTTCAGAGAAAAAAATGTCTATTTTGTCAGAATCACCTCTTACATCTCTATCATCATCCTCTTTATCATCTTTATCATCATTTTCAAATCCAACTTCATTTCAATCACCATACAAAATATCAAAAAAAATAATGATGATCAAAGTCAACAGAATAAAAGAAAATTAAAAAAGAAAATTCATTTTAATTGCTTATTTGGCCATATATCAAACATTGTGTACTATAAAACAAAGGTGGATCAAAAAAAATCTTATCCAAAAGAGTTACCAGAAGATTTAAAATACTTAACCAAATCAGGAGACAATGAAATCAAAGCTGTTATCAGTAATTCTTTTAAACTTCAATTTATTCATGAAAATCATTATTTTAATGGTTCAAAAGATGAATCTTTCAATCAACTATCCAATCTTATCATAACTCTATATCAAATGGCTTTGGTTCGCTTACCAATAAGGAATACAAATTTTTCGGGTGGTATTATGATTGGATTTGGTTGGAGACCAGTACTTGTTAAAGGCTATTCTCTTGGAATGTCTAATAATATATTTTCATTCTTAAAATTATGTCACTCATTTTTTTTTCTATAGGCATCTATTCTTTACATAAAAATTTATCTAAAGCCAAAAAAGATGAAGGTTTTTGCTTATGGGACAACTTACCATCTTTTAATACTTTTCTTGCTCTTTGTCTTAAAAAACTCTGCAATAAAGCATTCAAAAATAATCATGAAGTTGCTACAAAATTTGGAATACCAAATTGGTGTGACACTGAATGGGAAGAAATTAGCAACAAATATCTTTTATTTTCAAATGTTATTATTACTCATTCAGGATTCCACAATAAGATTCATATTGATAAGAATGACACCAATTTTCTTACTTTTGGAATATTCTTGTATATCAATCCAATAACTGGCCAACCAATACCATCTCCAGCTAAAATCAAAGGACATGGTATATATTTTCCAGACCACAAGTGCATCAATGATTTTGGTTTAGGAAATGGTGTGATCAAAACAATTTGGAGCTCTTATCTGGATCATCACCAAACAACCAAAGCTCCACCTGGTTTGGAATCTTGTCAAGAGTTTACTCATTTTGGATGTTCTTTCAAAATTGCTCAAAGGTTGATTCAAAGAATCAACAAGGTAAAAATAGAAGGTAAAGTTAATAGATTTAAAAAAACTTTATCTAGATCCAAAAAGTATGGGGATTAGTGGTGTCATCAAAAATTTAATATTTTTTCATAAATTTTTAATAAATATCTTGTATATTTCAATTTCCTCAACTAAAGTAATGGGCCAATGACCTTGTGTTATATAAACAGTGTGGTCTTCCAACATTGGCAGAGCCCTTTGTTTGTCTATTTGACGTTGTTTTGATATGTCTTAAATGGCATTGTTTAATAATTGGGTGTTTTTCTGCATTTATTCAGCAGATATTGGGACTGTGGGAATGTGGGTACTACCACTGGATAGCCCCTGTTTTTCTCTATATTTTATGTCTTGATGAAATTTTTCAGATTTTAAGTATTAAAGGGATAATTTCTCATTTTTCATTTAAAAAGATAGCTGTTTAATTTTGTTTTTTGTGTTTTACGGGCTAACCTTAAGTCTTAGGGTTAAGTGCTTAGTACCATTCAAATGAGCTAATTTTTCTCTACATTTTATGTCACAATGCTGTTATAGCCTAATTATGTGTTTTAAAGGTTTTAGTAGTTGTAGTAGATTTTTCTAAGTATTTTGGGTATTTTTGGAGGTTTTTGGTGGTTTTCTGGCTTCAAGGTGGTCCGGCTGCCTCAGACAGACTTCCCCACATCAGAGGGCCAGCCTGCCTCGGTGCTAGAAGGCTGGGAAGCATTTCTAGAGGGGTTTTATGCAATTTGGCGCTCAAGAATGCCAAATTTGTTGGTGTGCATGGGCTTTTAGATAGTGGTCTGTGTGTACATAGTGAATAAGGCAGTTTGGGGCAACTTTAATTATCATACAACCATCCAGAGGTGAAATCATTGTTCCTCACTCAGTTTTCACTGTTTTTTGGCCACAATTGGCTGTGTTTTTTGCAAGGTGAGTTCTTCATTTAACTTAACTTGGCAACTGGTTTCTCTGGTATTGTCTTGCAAGCTATATCAAGTTTTATTGCTGTCTCTGGCGTGGATTTTCAACCTACATCAAGTATCATTGCTTTCTTTGGTGTGGACATTGGTCTACATTTCAGTTCTTTGGTTTGGTAGTCTGTCTGGAGACTATTTTCTTGGCTGATCAGGCAGTCAAGTGTGTTGGGAAAGGGGCTTTAGCAAACAGGAACCAACTTACTGTAGCAGGTAAATCTCACTTTATTTTTCTAAAGGGACAGGGGATTTCCTCTCTGGGTTTTCTCCAACTCCCTTGGTCAAGGCATATAGCTAGTACTATAGGATTGTCTACAATGGTAATCATGACAACATTTATTTGTTTCATGGGGTTCCTCTAGCATATACCTGTGGAAAGTCCCAAACTTTTGTTTCTAGATTTGATCTGCATTTTTGCTAGAGGAATTATCATTACTTTAAAACTAAGTGAATTGATATATATTAGTTGTTTATATATTAAGGTATGTAATTATATTAAATTTTGATGACTCCCACCCCTTACTTCAATAAAATGCAGGGGGGGTATTGCCAAATTTTCAAATCTGACATTCAAAATTGAAGACTTGTAAAAATTTAGGTGATACCAACCCCTTGCTTCAATAAAATGTAGAGGGGGGGTATTGCCAAATTTTCAAATTTAACATGTAAAATTTTTGACTTGTAAATATTTTGGTGATTTATAAAAATTTTGGTGATAGATGAGCCTTACTTCAATAAAATTCAGGGGGGTATTGCAAAATTTTCATATCAGATTTGAAAAATTTGTCTTGAAATTTTGGTGATACCTGTCCCTAACTACAAGCAGGGGGGGATTTGCTAAATTTTCATAAGACATTAAAAATTCTTAACTTGAAAGAATTTTGGTGATAACCAACCCTTACTTCAAAAGAAAGAAGAGGGGGGGATTGGAAAATTTTCAAATGAGACTTGAAAATTTTATTTAAAAAAGAATTTTTAACATTAAAATACAAAAATTCAACTAAAGATGGATAGAGTACAGAAATACAGGAAATTTTTGTAAAATTTTATGTACAAATAAATATGAAAAGTTGAAGTGTGAAGGAACTAAAACAAACTAGTTATCAAATAATTTCATTATATGTTCAATTTCATCAACAGTTTTATTGGGTTTAATACATTCTATCAAGAAATCATTCTTTTTAGAATTTTCTTCAAGATGATGCTTATGTTTCATCTGTTCCATTAAGTTTTGATGCTTAAGCATTTTCCCCTCTTTTTTTGATTTTTCAATACTTACAGTTAACAAAACAGCCTTTCTTTTGCCAAACATCTAAGGGAATAGTGTTTTTTTGTTGAATGATTTTGAAGTGAGCATGACATAGTTCAGTTTTTGCTGCATTCCATTTGTTTAAAAAAGTATACTAAGGAATGCTCAAATCTCGTGAACCAGAACTATTTGTGCAAATTTACATGTCCAATAATCATGTAGCTTATGGTGTGTTAGTCTATTTTGACTTTTGACTATTACACCACACAATATGGGGGGCGGACTTGCTAGCAAGTCCACAACATTGGACCCAAACTCACCATAGATTGAACACACATTGAGCTATTGATAAAGGAACCATACAATCAGGGATGAACACCACTCAGCAGAACAGTTTTAGGTGGGTGTTCAAGTAGAGTTCAGTATGGGTTCAGTCTGAGTTCAGTCTGAGTTCCATCTGAGTTCCATCTGAGTTCAGGTTGAGGACTTGCTAGCAAGTCCACCCCCTATATTGCGTAGTGTTACATGGTGGGAAAAATGATGTAACATTTAATTTTTGATGATTTTTCAGTGAGTGGCTTGGTTGATGTGAATTTCCCCTATCTGTCATTGAACATGTAAACCATAAATGCAGCAAACAATTTGTTTCTTAACATACATTTATTATCTTATGTTTTGTTATAGAAAACAGCCTTTCTTTTTCCAAACACCTAAGGGAATAGTGTTTTTGTGTTGAATGATTTTGAACTAAGCATGACATAGTTCAGTTTTTGCTGAATTCCATTTGTTTAACAAAGTATACTGAGGAATGTTCAAATCTTATGAACCAGAACTATTTGTGCAAATTTACATGTCCAATAATCATGTAGCTTATGGTTTGTTATTCTATTGTTTTTAAGGCATATGCGTTGCTATCATTTTTGATGTAAATGTTTTTTGATTTTTATTTTCTTACCAAAAGTGGATTTAGGAATGTGCAGAGGAGAGATGAGAATCATTCAAGATAAAGAGAAGGATGGTGTAGAGAAAAAAATCAGTGACAGAAAGAGGTAAGATGGATGAAGGGTGGGGAAGCAAGAGGGAGAAAGACAGAGGCATTGTAAGGGGAGAGAAAAGGAGTGACAGTAGGATATTGGCAAAGTCAGGAAGAGAAGAAGGGAGTATAGAAAAACTAAAATAGAAAAAACTTGCCATGGATGAGAGAAGAGGGGGGAAAGACACCAGAAGGAAGGTTGACAATGTCAGAAATACAAAAAAAAATGTTAGCACAACCAGGGTCACTCTCATTGTGTTGAAACAGGGTTACTTCATAGAACAGACCCAGAATTGTTCCCTGTGACCAAAAACTGAACTCAACATCTAGTTAACACTTTTTCCCCCTGAGGTAGTTTTTCACTAATAATTTCTTTATCAAAATCAGATTTTTATTGAAGTAGCTGTTATTTTGTCAATTTTACTTCAATTTTTAATATATTTAACCTTTTATATTTAAAATAATCTCCAAAATCTAATGAGCTATGCAAATATAAAGCTAAAGTAAAATTAAGTAAGGAATAAATATTTTTGTCTAAAAATCTAATTATGAAATTTTTTTAATGGAGTAACGTTATAATATTTTGTATTAATTGTATGTATTTGTGAATCTTTTATCCTTGATTAGGTTTCACCACCTTTACATTCTAGTTTATGTCAGCTCTCATATACTTCTTGATAAACCAATTTTTTTGGAACTATCTTCTTACATCACTGGTTAGAACAGGTAAAATGTCATAATTGGTCATTAATTCAGCTCCTTTCTACAACAGTATCCATTTCCAACATTTACCAGGAATATGAGGGTTTATTTAACTCATAGATCTCATGTATTCAGGGATTCATCTGGGGTTATTTAAGTTGTAGACCCCAATGGTTGAAAGTTTATATCCATCTAAGAATATTTATAGGGAGCATAGTGTTTTAATTAACATGTAGGTTCCATATCTCCAGAAATGAAAATAGGATTGATTAAATTTTATCCCTCCCACTTGGTTAAAATTTTTTGATGGGAAACAGGGGATGTAATCTTCAAGGCTGGTAGGGAAGCAAAGTGATCAATATTTTATGCAGAAAAATGATGAGATGAAAAAAGAAGAGATTTTGTGGCCAATATATATTGGAATTTGGGATTAAAAAATAAATTTGAACTAACAATCATAAAATATGAAATTTATGATTGATAAGAAATAAATTTTAACTAATAAAAAATAAAAATACATATGTAATTATTTAACTAGGGGATGACTGAGTGGGTAAGATGATGAACTGGGGGAGTTCTGGTGAGTTGGGGGATTGAGCTCATGAATGTAATAAACCATGGGATGGAGCTGGCAATTATGATGAACCTGGGGATGGAGCCAGTGAAGGAAATAAACCAGGGATGTAGCTCAATGCTCAAGAAATGATTAGTTAGGAATATCTTGAATTAAGTGTATGGTGAAGAGTGGAAGCAACAGATTGCAGGCTGTTACACAATGATTAGAGACAAATATTTATGTATATTACATGTTAGTAACTAATAAAAATATAACATGAAATATTAGGAAAAATAATATAAATTTACCTGATGATAATTAGGACAACAAAGATGAAAAAAATAATGAGTTCTTCCATTTATGTATACTCTCAATTATCATCAGTATAGGTCTAGAATTAATGTAGGTTTAATTAAATGTAATGTAATTATGTTCACAGGAAGATGTATTTGTTGGTAGCCATATGTATAAATATAGCTTAACAAGTGACACATAATGAAATTTTATATGTTTTACACCTGCTAATATATACACAAACAACTAAAACACAATAGATATTTGTCACTAATTATATTAGGGGGTCTCAAACATTGCAAATCAGCTGTTGGAAAATCACATTTTTTTTCTATCAAAAAAATAGCTTATAAACTTTTAATTATTTTAACTTTTAATGTTAAATATCCTTCTTTTTATGAACTAATATAGATAGGCTTTCTATTTTTGTTACTAGAAATGAATTTAATTCATTTAGACACTTAAAACATTTAACACCCCCTATTTTTTCCTTTTATAATGCATGTGATAATCAAATGCTTTTCTTTTGTAAAATTTCAAATAGTATCTTAATCCATTTTATTTTTAGAATTCACACAAAATACTTTAACTTCTTACCTTTCTCAGTATTACCTTTCCAACATACAAAGATTTAGACTCATTTAAATTCTAACCCTTAAATATATACATTATATTAATTTTATTAGAATGCATAGGATTATTATTCACTTCTTTATTTTGATACAATTTCAATTTTTTACTTCTGTTCTTAATTTTTGCTTCTTAAAATTTATCTTCAAACACCTTTTTATTAGGGGGTGTCAGTTCTGTAAAATCTGTACTTAGCTTAAGTGTGTATTTCAAACCAAATCAGCACTTAAATTTTGCAAAAAAGTCATTTATTTCAAAAATGGGTGTCAGTTATGACCTCAAATCAGCACTTTTTCCCAATTTTTTTCACAACCACATGTTGGCCACATCATTGCTTCCTTTCCCACCTCATCCCTGTCACATGTGACACTCAGAACTCATTCCTCTAATCAATCCTTGGCACACACCCCTCACTGAGATTTGAAACATTTTATTGTGAAATTTTAACAGGGCATGTTTTTTTCCTTCTTTTTTTATGTTTTCAACCTCCCCAAATCATAAGTCCACCGTCCTCAAAGGTTAATTTCTTTTTGCTGATGGCAAATGAAGTAAAAAAGAAAAAAAAGGGGAGAATCAACATCAATACTAAGTAAATGAAGAGAGGTTCAAAAGCTATCAATCAAAATATAATAAAGCTAATTTTGCTTCCACTTCCACTGGCTTTGGTATTGATGATTATGATTTGGAGAATGGAATTACTACTGTTTCCAAAAATCTCAATGCCATGTATCTTCTCTATGAGGAAGTAGATATTCTTTTTGGTTCCTGATTTAATAGTTACTTTTAATCTTATAAAAACTAGTTATATCATGAGATTCTGATAACACCATTTTTCCTTACTGGACTCTAAAATATCACACTTTTGGAATTTCAGATGGTAAAATAATACTTAAACCTGTGCAAAAAACCTCATCACCAACATAATTTTTTCACCTCACCACCAATTTGCATTTCTAAATAAAGCTAAGTCAACAAAATTCTATATCTTTTTGAAAAATTTGGTAATACCCTCCCCTGCATTTTATTGAAGCAAGGGGTGGGTATCACCAAATTTTTCTAAGTCATCAATTTTCCATGTCAGATTTGAAAATTTGGCAATACCCTCCCCTGAATTTTATTGAAGTGAGGGGTGAAAATCACCAAAATTTAGAATAATTCCATAAATTAATAAATAAATAAATAAGGTAAGTCAAATTCACTAGTTTAAAGTAATGACAATTCCTCAAGCCAAAATTTGGACAAAGTCTAGAAACTAAGTGTGGGACTTTCCACAGGTATAGGCAAGATGAAACATATGAAACAATTTAATGTTATCATGATTGCCTTTTATACAACACAAGGTTTTTGGCACATTAATTTAGTTTAGTAAATTGAAATATAAGATTTATTTATTTAAAATTTATGAATGAATAAAAAATATTTGATGACTTTACAAATCCTTAAACTTTTTTTATCTACCTAAAGGTTTGTAAATTTTTTAATTTTACCTTCTTTTTTTAGCTTGTTAATTTTTTTGACTAAATTTTGACTGACCTGATAATAGAAGCAAAGATGAGTGAAGGGTTAAACATATGAAAATGGTAAGAAAAAGAAAAAAACACACCTTAATCACCACGCAATATAGGGGGAGGACTTGCTAGCAAGTCCGCAACTTGAAGTCAGATGGAAATCAGATGGAACTCAGACTGAAGTAATACTGAACTTTCACTTGAAGTATCACACAAATAACAATGGATCTATATTGAAAACATAGTGAAAGTGTGAGGATAACTGAATGGAAGCCAGAAAAAATCATTCCATGAGTCTACTCAATGCAAAGTGTTTTTTGAAACAGCTTATTAAAATAATACTTTATTAAATTAATTTGATCAATAAAAATTGATTGACAATATTGCAATTCTTAAATACAATAATTTTATTAAAAAATTTCAGATTACATATAAAAAAAATCAGTGACTTTTTCTATTACTTACAACTGTTTTTACAGAATTGAAAACTATGTTTCAGCTAATATTTTATGGAAGTGAACTCTGTTCTTTGCCCGAAGAACAGAGTTCATCCTCCTATTTTCACACTCTGTTTGCACCAATCTCCATCCCTTTCAATTCTATCAACACATGCTTGTCTTCCCTTCCCATGCCTTTCGCTATCCTCCCAGCCCCATTGTATGCCATCCTCTTTTGATCCCCATTTCACCCCTCTCAACCTCTCCCAGACCCTTTTCTTCATTTAAAATGCCTCGGAACCCTTAATCTTCCCTTCCAACTCTTTCCCAACCTTTTCGCTACCCCATACACCCTTCCTCACCCCTCTCTCCAGCCTTTCCAGCCCTTGTAGCCCCATTTGTGTTCAAAGTAAATTCAATACTTCTTCATGATGGTTTCATCACTTCCTCAATGTGTGCTCAAAAAGATATGAATTAGGGTTCAAGGTTGCGGACTTGCTAGCAAGTCCGCCCCCCATATTGCGTGGTGAATGTAAGGGCAGAATAATAAGTAAAGAGAAAGATAGTTTGAGGAATCAGGAAGGATAAATGCATGATTTAAATGTTATGTTATGCATTATGAAATAAATAAAACTTAAATTAAGGAAAAAAAGGTTCAAATTTAAAGGGTAATATCTCAGCGACCACTGAACCGAATTCTAATTGGTTTTTTTGGAAATGAAAGATAGGATTCACAAGTATCTTCAGCTAACAGGACATTAAATTTGAATAAAACTAACTCTAATACTGACTCTGTTTTTTAAAATTGCAGAGAAACTTGAAAACTGATAATAAAATTCTAACAAGAGGTAGATAAAAGCCTAGATAATCATAAGTATCTGGAAGGATAAATGCATGATGTAAATGTTATGATATGCATTGTGAAATGAATAAAAGTGAAATTTGAAAAAAAGCTCAACTTTAAAGTTCAATATCTCGGAAACCACTGAACCAAGTTCAAATTGGTTTTTCTGGAAATGAAAGATAGGCTTCAGAAGTATCCTCAGCTAACAGTACAGTTGATTCAAATAAATCTAACCCTAATTCTGACTCTGATATTCAAAATTTCTCAAAAAATTGAAAATTGATGATGAAAATCCCAAAAAGAGGGAAATAAAAGCCTAGATAATCATCAGATAAGAGTTTTAGAATTGTTACTCTCTATTAAGCAATATAAAAATGTGAGATAAGATAAGTGAAATTCAGAAAAAAAGGCTCAACTTCAAAGGCCAAAATCTCAGCAACCACTGAACCTTATTTAAAGCTGTTTGTGGGAAATAAAAGAGTGTCTTCAGGAGAATCTTCAGTTAAAGGAAATGTGATTAAAATAAACCTAAACCTAATTTGTTATATAAAAAATGAAAGAAAAAAAGTCAAATTTGGAAAAAAAGGCTCAACTTTAAAGGTCAATATCTTAGCAATTCCTGAACCAAATTCAAATCTGTTTGTGGGAAATAAAAGATATCTTTTAGTAGAATCTTCAGCTTCTAGAAAATTAGATTTGAATAAACCTAACTCTAATTATGAGTCTGATTTTTAAAATTTTACAAAAACTTGAAAAGTGATAATAAAAATGACAACATGAGGAGTTATATATGTCCACTGATATCCAGATATGAGTCCTACATATATTTAAGTATGAAATTTTTATAGAAAGAATGAGATATTATGTAGACATGAATAAAAGGAGATTAAACTTACCTTAATTGAAAGGTAGGAAAAATAGAGTGAGAAAGAGTGAAGTTGGAATTTTGGGGAAATTGAATATACAGTAAGTAAAATTCTTAAAGAATGTGCAATGTATGTGTTTCAATGACATGAAGCCAAAAAAAAGTGAAATATGAAAAAGGGTGATTAATGAAAATTCCAAGGAGGGATGAAGAGTAGGATGATAGAGCTAAAAAAAGAAAGAAAAGATGTAGAGAAGGAAAAAGGTTAATTTTACCTTTAAAATCAAAAAATAAACACTAAAAAAATTTAGATACAAAAAACTAAAAAAAAATAATTAGCAAATATATAAGTAAAAATGAAAAAATGACTTACCTGGAGAGATGAGTTGAGAAAACAATTGACTTCAAATTTTTTTGGGGGATGAAAGAGGAGAGGAGGAAATGGATATAAGTGATGAAAGAAAAAAAAGAATGACTGAAGAATTATGCAATTGCAGAAAGTATGCAATTTCATGTTGAGATGATGAAGGAAAACAAAGAGACTAGAAAAAAAGAGACTATAACAAAAAATACAAAATCAAAGCCAATATACAAAAAAGAATAACCATTCTAAGGAAACATTCCTGAGAGGTCCTGAAAAACTGTCTAAAATTGGGTACAGATAGGTTAAGAAGTGTATTGATGGTGTACTTGAGGTATAAAGTAATTGAGTCTTTCTTGGAAGAAGGTAATGTTTCTTGGCCATTTTTGATAAAATAAGAGAATCTTCTTCAAGATCAGAATCAGAATTGCAATCGGAGTCCAAGAGGTGATCAAGAGCTGTGAAAGTTATTGCTTGATGTAGCTTACCACTATTTGAGAGTGAGGAAGGCATGACTCTTATATGGTATAAAAATGTAAATGAGTTACAATGTTTTGAGTTATGAAGTGTTATGCTGTGGATTGCTGTGTATGAATGGGATGATTCTGACAAATAAGTGAAATGGGACGTTATGGTGAAATCAGCACTTTTGGTTGAGAAAGTGTAGATTTGAGTGAAACAAGTGACTTATTTCATTTTGAAATCTACCAGTGTTGGGGCTAGTGGGTTTTGGAAATCAACATTTAAATAAGTGCGGTGTAGACAATCCTATAGTACTAGCTATAGGCCTTGACCAAGGGAGTTGGAGTAAAACTGGAGAGAAAACCCCCTGTCCCTTTGAGAAATACCAGGTGAGATTTATTTGCTACAACAAATTAGAGACTGTTAGTATACCTCTTCCAAAACACTTCTTGACTGCTTGACAAGTCAAGACAGTAGCCAATAGCAGACCACTAAGAACCAAAGAACCAGAAACCTGAAATGCAGAAAGATCCATACCAGAAAACCAAAACACTCTGCACTTGTTGCACAGAAAACAGCAATAATACTTGATGCAGGTTGCAAACCTACACCAAAGAAACCAGTTTCCAAAGTTGTGTTAAGTTAAGAACTAACCTTGCAACAAACACAGCCAATTGTGGCCAAAAAACAGTGAAAACTGAGTAAGAAACAGTGATATAACTACCAGATGGTTGTATGGTAATTAAAGTTCCCCAAAACTGACTTTTTCTCCCTGTATGTAGGCACAGACAACCTCTCTAAAAATATATTCAGAGCAACTAATTTTGGCACTTTTGGCAGCCAAATTCAATAAAAACCATTTAGAAATGCTCCCCAGCCTTCTATAACTGAGGCGGGTGGACCTCCCTGAAGCCCAAAAACCACTAAAAACATCTAATAAAGCCCAAAATACTTAGAAAAATCCACTATGATTACTAAAACCCTTAAAACACAAATTAAGCTATGACAACATTGTGACATGAAATATAGAGCCAAATTAGCTCTACTTAATGGTACTAAGAACTTAACCCTAAGACTCAAGGTTAGCCCGTAAAACACAAAAAACAAAATTAAACAGCTCTATTTTAGAAATGAAAAATAAGGAAATGACCCCTTAAAACTTTTAAAATATGAAAAATTGCATCAAGACATAAAATATAGATAAAAACTGGAGCTTTCCAATGGTAGTACCCACATACCCATACACAGGGGGGAAAAAATGAGGACTTGTAGGCGAGTCGTTTTTCAGGTTTCCTGGAGTAATCTGTAGAGTAATCTCTTGATGCTAAATTTGATGTCTAGATATAGGTGTATAATTTGTTATCAATATCTGATAATTTATGGGAAATCTCTACAACCAAACTTTTTTTCTTGGATGCAGATTTTGGAATGGAAAAATCTTTGAAACTCTAAAAAACAGATATCATCAAATATCAGACAAGTTCAAATAATATTCTGCACTTTCTTCATGAAAAACACAAATTATTTCTATCAAAAGACCAATAACAGGAAAAAGTGCCATGCTATGATTTATAAGAAAAAAAAGTCAAATATTATAACCTGTCATAATGTATTTTGCACTATTATTATTTTTTCATTAAACAAATGGATTACATATATTAAGGTCAAGATTCTTGTGCACTGAATTTACTATATCTGAGCCATAAAAATGACCATGTCCACATCTTTTCTAAAGTTTATTTGGTGTTAAGTAATATTTGAAGTGTTTTCAAATTGCAAACTAGCAAGCATAATCCAAGAGCTATTTTATAATTTTGATCAAGATTAATTTTCTTATTCTAATCAAGACAATTTGCCTTTAGCTAATGTCAAAAGGTTAGAAATTTTTTATGTTTCCTCAGTCAAATGATAGTATCAATTTTTTGATATCATTATTTCTCCTACTTCAGAAGTTTTTGTTTTTTTTTGTTTTGTTTTGTAAGATTAATAATAAAACTGAAAATTGTTTGCACTTTTAATATAGATATAGATTAGGCGCTGTCACGTGCAGCAAACTGTCACCGCGACTCTTTTCTGCACGTGACCAGCCCTCTCCGGCCGCACCCTGGGTCAGATAGACCATAGTACTTTGATACTATGGTCCATCTGCCCAAGGGGGCATAGGAGAAGGCTGGTCACATGCAGCAAAGAGTTTCAGCAACAGTTCACTGCACATGACAGCGCCTTCTCCCTGGCTATGGTCAGATAGACCATAACATTAAGTTATGGTCTATCTGACCAAGCCAAGGCGAGGAAAAAAAAGGTCACATACAGCAAAGTATCGCTGCGATACTTTGCTGGATGTGACAAGTAATGGTTTAGGTGTCCAGGTCAAATGGACCATATCATAAAACAGATATGGTTCATTTGACCCAGCCTTTGGTGGCTAGCTGCTGGTCACATGCAGCAAAGTGTCCCAGCAATACTTTGCTGCACGTGACTAAGTTGCAGGCACCAATCCTGGCTCAAAAATGAGCCATAAGAAATTGAATGTTTGATTAATATAGCAAAAATATGTGAGTTAAAATACTGTGGTCCCATGAAAATAAAAATAATTGTGGGAATTTTTTCATGGGATCAGAGAATGTGAGTTTAAAAAAAGGTTCAATGCACCATAATTTAAACATTATGGTCCATCAAACCATGAATAAGGGAACTGGGACAGGTGATGACTTTGGAATAAGTATATAGTTAATTCTTTTTTCAATGTGAAAAGTGAGTAATTGGGGAGTTTCATAGGACTAAATCAACAAAAAAATTATTTTTTTCAACTACATTTTACTACATATTTGATGGGAAATAACATATATATAAATTCGTGACTGGCAACATGGAGAGAGAGTAAAAAAGTAAGCAGATATTAAGCATAATATTTATATAAGGTTATGGATTTTAAGTTTATGGAATTGAGAAAGGTTTTTATGAGGGGTTTAACAGAATTTTACTTGAGAGAAACACCTTTGCGCAGCCTTTCCTGGCACTTTTTAAGCCCCTTTTCCACCCCCAGTTGGCCCCAGGGGGGCTCCACTGGGGGTGACAGAGGGGCTAAAGGGGGGCTTCAAAGGGGTAAGTCAGAGGTAATGAAGTTAAAATTAATAATATACTGTTCTTAAAATATAAAATAATAAATTTTTTTTTTTTGGTTTTTATAAAATTAAATTTTATATGTCAAATTTTTTGTATAATTTTTTGGTGTTAAAGATAGAAATTTTCAAGATTCCCAATATCAAGGTACATATAAATTCCTTAAAATTTCATTGGGAAATTAAAAGCTGTTTTTTAATTTTAATAAGCTATTTCATAAGGTAAAATTTAATCAAATGTACTAAAATATATTGTGATATTATTCTATACACTGAACACATCTAGCCTTTGATGCATCAACAGATAATTTGTGTCTACGATCGAGTGAATTGTTAATTGTTCAAACCTGTATCCGCAATAATAAGACCCCTTCATGGCTAACCCGTGTTCCTAGTAGTCTAGGAGAGGCTGGTAAAATTCTTAAAGCTGCTGAATGGTTTTTACTATGTAAAATTTACTATGTGGCAGCTTTGATACCAGTTTGGGCTATTGAAAATTCTGACGCACAAGAGAAGAAGTTGATTAAATGTCTTTCACTGCTGGTTTCAATAATCAATATTCTGACTTCCTTGGAGATACGTGAAGCTCAAATTTCATCTCTTCAAGGTCAGTTAAAAGATTATATGAAGTGTCTTAAGGAATTTTGGCCAGATATCAATATAAAGCCAAACATCCACTTAGCACAACATTTTCATGAAGTTCTGAGAAGATTTGGGCCAGCACCATCAACTGCAGCATGGGCCCACGAGCGTATAAATGGAATTTTAAGCTCCATTTCAACCAATAAGAAAACATGTATGTTTTCCTTAATTAAAGCTACTTAACTTTATTAATTTCATTTTTTTAAAGATCAAATGGACAAGACCATTATGAAAAGGTTTATTTTGACCTGTCAGCTTCAATCATTAATGGACAGAACTAATGATTGATTTGAGAATGAAATGAAAAATGTCTTCAGTTCAGAGAAAAGAAAAATTCCCTCAAAATCATCTCAACTACTGTGTGAAGACTATGAGTTGTGGATAGAGTATCTCAACATGATTGATGGTAAAAAAATATTTTCCAGTATTTTTACAAAAAATAAACCATCTGTTTCATCTCAAATTCTATCACCTCAAATTATTGAAGTAGATAACTTGTTACTGGATGGAAAAAACTACTCATTATATTCAACAAATCAAGGAAATGGCAATGTTGAGGTAAATTAATCAAAAGGAAATGTTGTTGGGGTTATATTGAAAATGTGGCAGTCAACAACATTTTCAGGTCAAAATTTTATTTTAGTTGGCTTATATGACATTGTGGATCCTAAAATTGAAAATCCTTATTTAAAAGCTGGGCTTAATGTTTTTTGGTGTTATGATAAATTGTAAAAAAAAGTAGTTATGAATAGCAAGGAAATTATTGGTCATGTTTCAAAAACTACACATCCTAGTGGTTTTGCAAATGTTTTCTCAAATACTTTTTGTATGATATCATTAAAAAATATAGCCAGCAGCTATTCTGATTTTTAATGTGGTTTTAGAATTGTATATTTTTTGTGGACAATAAATATATATACAAATATTTACTGCCAGTGATTGAGCTAACTAATAAAAGTAAAAAGTATGGACTCCAAATTTCACTCCCTGATTCATGAGAGGCAGTTTTGAATATGGATCACTTGAAGTTCTAACCAGGTTACAGCAAGGTTATTCAGAAATACAAAAAACGACTTGCCTACAAGTCCTCATTTTTCCCCCCCTGTGATAGTCTCAATACATACTGAATAAAACCCAAAAAAACACCTAATCCTTTGACCAATGTCAATTAAGACATACAAAATCAGTGCCAAACAACAACTTAAAAAAGGCCTCTTCCAATTTTTTAAGACCACAGAATATTTGGTCAAATTTAAGTGCATATTTTCCAGAACTGACATCCCCCTATTATCTCCACTGCTTCATCAATAATATTACTTATTACTTTTATTCTTTTACTTTTCTTCTTGTGTCTAGTTGGAGCTTTATGTTTCAAATAATACCTAGTTTTTATTAGAAATATTTTTTGAGCTTGCACTAGTTTGAGATATTGGGTGGATGTATTTGAGTTTTCCTTCTAGTTAATTAATAATTTTAATATGCCCCCAGAAAACACCCAAAAAACACTAGCAGGTGCCAATCCCTAAGCTAATTTTTTGTGTTTTAAAACAAACAAAAACTTTATACAATAGGAACTAATGCACTCAGAGTTCAATGTGTGGCATATTAAGAAGCTTCATAACTGAGTAAAATATCACTTTCACTTAAATACCATTTCATTTAATATTCTTATTACATACTTTTTCTCATCTATAGCCTCCCTTTCATAAACATATCTCATTTTTAATCCAAAAATTTTGAAGTATGTGTTTTCATTATAATATAAATATTTAATTTTTGAATTTTGCCTTATACCTTTACCTTGAAATTTCTTATGCCCTCTTGTAAGCTGCATTTTTTATCTAAAAGGGGGTGGCAGCTCTGAAAACATGCACTTACAAATCCATACTTATCTAAGTGGGAGTTTTTAAAAACACCAGCCCTGTCACCAGTGTATTTCAATTCAAAAGTGAAATAAGTTACTTATTTCTTCACTCAAAACTGTGACTTCTCTACCAAAAGAACTTTTTTCACCATCAAGTTCCATTTCATTTATTTTTCAGCATCATAACATTAATATGCAGCACACCTCAGAATAACCCTTCATATCTCAAAGCATTGTACATTGTTTACATTTTTTACCATATAAGTGTCAGTGTATGCTAGTATTTAAGTATGATTTAACAGTAAATATTAATTTTACTAATGCCTAATATTAAATTATTTATGGGTCAAACCTCAGGTAAATGCTAATAAAACTGTTATGCTCAATTTTTAACCCACAATTTTTGGATTGGTGCGGACTAGTGGTGGAAAATAGGCTAATAAAATATAGTTATAGCTAATATAAAGATAATATCAATTTATAAGAGCTTTTAAATATATTTTTATATACTAATGATGGTTTAATAATGTTTATTTGATGTGTAGTAAGTAATTGATGTCCAATAACCTGTCAAATCCTCCCTTACTTATACCAAAATCCACTGGAGTCCACAGACCTTCAATCAAGATGATATCACTTCTATCACTGTAAATTACAGCACAGTGAGGGATCATCACCTCCCCATGGCTTCCAATTCAAGAATTTTCAACACCCAGACCTCCATTAAGGACCCTCCTTCACAATTAATGATATCATACATCCATACCATCAATATAGAAAACATATAAAAGTGAATACCGTAAAGAAACAGGTAAAATAACTCATCCAAAGAGAATAAAATTAAAAATAAAGCATATAAAAGAACAAAATCAACTTTCCAAGCCCCTAATAACATCTCTAAGCAACCATATTAACCCATAAATCCATGAAAATCTATTAAAGGAAGCAGATTAAGTTGCCCAAACTGGATATATGCACCTGAAAAAGGTGTATATACTTTTGTAGGCATTTTGAGTCCATTAAATACGTCCATAAGACCTAAAATAAGCAGAAAAATAAAGATTGTAGGATATTTAGAGAGTAAAACCTACATATAGGCCTATATATACATAATATAACTGCATATTTCACTGAATATAAGGTTTATGCATACATAAAAGCTTATGTATGTCTATAATTACTTATTATAACTTAAGATAAGTATACTATGACTACATTAACACCTTAATAAGTATTATGGGGCTATGAATAAGATATTTAATTTCATATAAGTCATATAATAGTGTAATAAATATATATATAAGCATTATAACCATATATGTAAGTATTACAACCATAATTTTAACTTATAAGCTTACTTCCATTAAGGTTATGATATTTTAAACATAAGAAATACTCAATCCTGGGGATACCTAGGCTGACACTCTCTCACCCAAAAAAAAACAAAAAATTCTAAGACATTTCAATTAATAAGGGAGGAGTGGATAGAAAAAATATTTTAAACATTTCTATATTAAATATACTGTATTTTACAATATTATTTGAGTTTAAATTTTTTCCAGAGTTTTTTAAGATCAGAAATTTCATTTTCAGGAATCTAATGGCCATATTCACTCAATTTATTTTTAAACCTTTGTAGATACTCAACTCCCTTTTCTTTAGTAAGGTGTCTTTTTTTAAGTATCTTTTCAATTTTTTATTTTTCAAATATTTCTTCAGGTTTCTATTTATTCCTTCCTGTTCTTCTTAGAAATAGAGCAGTATCATTTGAATGGTATGGTTTTTTAAGAGAAGTAGGATATACTGGATTTTTTCTATCATATGGCACATATAATATCACTTCAACAGCATTATTAACAAACATATTTTTTACTAAAAATGGTAAAATGAATGGATCTTTAAATTTAACATCACAATTTAAATTAAATTTTGTGTGGAAATAAGGACTTCATCAACCTCTTTGAAAATTTTCTCATTTTGGGCTTTATCCCATCTTTTCTTCTCATACAAAAATACCTTATTAATAAATTCTTGAGCATGCTTTCCACATAATTTTTGCATTTGAAGAAAAGATTTTGTACCTGGATGGATATCCAATCTTGGTAATTTATCAAGAGTTTTAGCAGGGGTACTAGGTACATAATACAACTATAAATCAAATGGCTTTTTTCCAGTGAAAGAATGTACTGTACTATTGTATGCAGACTCTAAACCTGGGATAAGGTTTACCCAATCATGAATGAATTTTCTATTTTCTTTAAAGTCCAGTCCAAAATCACAATATCTTCTTCTCATATCTTCTAAGTTTTGTATCATTCTTTCTGCTAGCCCATCAGTTTGTGGATTGTGTGCTGTAGAAAGCTTTAATTGACAACCTGAAACATCCATAAGTGATTTCCAGAACTCAGAAGTAAATTTTGGATATCTGTCTGAAATTATTTCTTTGGGTAATCCTTCTATATTTAGCATTTGTGTCCACCTTAAAAAAGCTAAGTCCTTTGCAGAAACCTCTGTGTGGGTAGGAATAAATTTACAAATTTTTGTAAATATATGTACAATTACCCAGCAGGAGTTATAACTCTTATTACCTGCTATTGTAAAGCCAGTTAGAAATTCTATGTTAACTATTTCCCATGGAGACTTTTGTTGCTCAATTTGATGTAACAAACCAGCTCTATTTCCCATCAATATTTTAGATTTTTGACAAGAATTACATGTCTCAACATATTTTTGAACATCATCAGACATGTTAATCTACCAAGCTGTAATTTCTACTCTGTTTAATTTTTGATTGAAGTTAAAATGACCTTGTAGTGAGTTTACTCAAGTCAGGATCTGAAGCGTAATTAACATGAATTAATTGCATAAATTCATACTCAAGATCTACAATATAAATTCCATAAATGTTAATAATCTTTGTTTAAGGAACACAAGCTGTATTATCATCATTATAAGGTAGAGGTACTCTAGATAACAGATCTACATTAGAGGGTAAAGTTCCTTCTCTATGTGTAATAGTCATCAGTATTCTGTACTCTTGTACAGCCAATTGCCATCTAAAAATATGCCTATTAGGAGCTTTCTTTCAGTAGCAGATTTGGAAAGAAAGATGAACATGGTGGTTGTGATAAAGGAAAATGTGGACATTTTCTATTGGAGGGAGGATGTTGTCTTCCAACATTGGCCAAGCCCTTTGTTGGTCTATTTGGCGTTGTTTTGATATGTCTTAAATGACATTCTTTAATAATTGGATGTTTTTTGGGATTTATTCAGAAAATATTGGGACTGCAGGGATTTGGGTACTACCATTGAATAGCCCCGTTTTTCTCTATATTTTATGTCTTGATGACATTTTTCAGATTTTAAGTATTATAGAGATAATTTATCATTTTTCATTTAAAAAGATAGCTGTTTAATTTTGTTTTTTGTGTTTTATGGGCTAACCTTAAGTTTTAGGGTTAAGTGCTTAGTACCATTAGAATGAGCTAATTTTTCTCTACATTTTATGCCTCAACGTTGTTATAGCCTAATTATGTGTTTTAAAGGTTTTAGTAGTTGTACTAAATTTTTCTAAGTATTTTGGGTATTTTTGGAGGTTTTTGGTGGTTTTCTGGCCTCAGGGTGGTCCGGCCACCTCAGGCAGTTGGACAGCCTGCCTTGATGCTAGAAGGCTGGGAAGCGTTTCTAGAGGTTTTTTATGCAATTTGGCGCTCAAGAACGCCAAATTTGTTGGTGTGCATGGGCTTTTAGATAGTGGTCTGTGTGTACATAGTGAACAAGATAGTTTGGGGCAACTTTAATTATCATACAACCATCCGGAGGTGATATCCTTGTTCCTCACTCAGTTTTCATTGTTTTTTGGCCACAATTGGCTGTGGTTTTGCAAGGTGAGTTCTTCATTTAACTTAACTTGGCAACTGGTTTCTCTGGTATAGTATTGCAAGCTATATCAATTATTATTTCTGTCTCTGGCGTGGATTTGCAACCGACATCAAGTATCATTGCTTTCTCTGGTGTGGACATTGGTCTACATTTCAGTTCTTTGGTTTGGTAGTCTGTCTGGAGACTATTTTCTTGGCTGATCAGGCATTCAAGTGTGTTGGGAAAGGGGCTTTAGCAAACAGGAACCAATTCACTGTAGCAGGTAAATCTCACTTTATTTTTCTAAAGGGACAGGGTATTTTCTCTCTGGGTTTTCTCCAACTCCCTTGGTCAAGGCCTATAGCTAGTACTATAGGATTGTCTACACCGGGAGTGGCCTTTGGAGGGAAGGGGTACAATTTTGGATCTATCTTTTAACAAAATTGGCTCATATTTGGATGGCCAGGTCTCTGGCTCTAGTGATTTTGAAAAACAAGAGGGTGTTAGTTTTTATTGAAATTTAATGTTAAAAATGATATCATTAATTAGATTTTGGAATATATTGAACTTTATTTCTCTCCTCATAATATTCCATATTCTTTTCCATATTATACTAGTCTCTACTACCTTCAATATCTAAACCTAATATATAAACAAATCTCTTCTACATAGACCAAATCCTATTTCTCATTTGTTACACAATATAGGTCCTAAATGTCTCCATATCAGTTACTAGTGATGCAGAAACTATGAGTATTAAAGACATCTAAGTATCTAACTTAATGGTTATCACTAGAAATTATAAAGATGGCCAGATCCTCATAAAATCCTCATCTTCTTTGTTTTCTATCCTTACTTACACATGTCTACCTAGTTTCAGTCTTAATTTTCCCTCTCAAGTTCTCAGTTTCCAGTTGCTAGTTTTAGTCAGCCTTAATAGTTCACTCTTACTAGCTATATTAATTTCCTAAAACCTTACAGGTAAAAGAGTGTGCTGTCTCCTGAAATGAATTCATCTACTTTGTTTGCCATCCTTACTTACATGTCTCTACCAAGTTTCAGTCTTAACTGTCCCTCTCAAGTCCTCAGTTTCTGGTTGCTAGTTTTAGTCAGCTTTAATTTTCTACTCTTACTAACTATATTAATTTCTTAAAACCTTACACTTAAACAATCAAAGCAATACAGTACCTGATTAATGAGATAATAGATTGGTAACAATGCAAAATAGTAGAGGAGCAAGCAGAGAAGAGAATTGAGAAAGTGGAGCAGAAATGGAGATGGAGCAGAAAATAAATTACCTTATTAAAGAGTTAATAGATTAGTAAAAATGGAAAATAGTAGAGGAGAAAGTGGAGAGGAGAATGGAGCAAGTGGAGCAGAAATGGAGATGGAGCAGAATCTAGAGATAAAATTATGAGATAGAATAAGTAAATGGTTGATTTGATTACTGGGAAGTTGCAAGCATACATACATGCAGTGCCTGATTAATGAGATAAAATATTAGTAGCAATGGAAAATAGTAGAGGAGTGAGTGAAGAAGAGAATGGAGCAAGTGGAGCAGAAATGGAGATGGAGCAGAAAATAGAGATAAAATTATGAGGTAGAATAAGTAAATAGTTGATTTGATGTAGACAAAAGTAAGTAAAACCATTTACTTATATATACAAAGTAAAAGTCAAAGAGTGAGAAAAGAGAAACAGAAACAAAATACAGAATAATGAAGAATACTGTGAATAAGTATAATTCATAATAGGGATTAGCCCTTTTAGATGAAAACAACTATGTATTACTACTTAACTACTATGTATTCTAACAGCCCCCCCCCATGCTCAATGCTGCCAAGTAAATAATTTTTAATAAATCTGACAAGAATTTATGTTTGATTATACTTAGTGATTTTGTAAATATATTGGCTATCATATCTTTGGTAGGAATATATTCTAAGAAAAATTCTTTATTTTCAAATTTCTCCCTAATCCAATGTACTTTGATTTGAATGTGGCAATTTCAATGTTGGTAAAGAGGGTTCTTGAGAAGAGATAGAGCCCCTTGATTATCTTTTTCTAAGATAGGTGTGTTGATATTAATATTTAAACTGAGTTCAAGTTGTTGAAACCACATAATATCTCAACCTAAATCACCAATGGCTCTGTATTTGGCTTCAGAGGTAGATAAAGCTGTGACAGTTTGTTTGGAGGAGTGCCACCCTACTAGATAATTAAAGAAAATAGCACATCCTGAAGTGTATTTGAAATTGGGCAAGTTACCATAGTCATCATCAGCATAGCCAATTAATTGAGTAGGAATCTTAGGTCCTCCAAGTTTCAGACCAAAGGTTTGAGTATTTTTGAGATAACAAAGTATGTGGTGAAATTATTTTATATGTTCTTGATTGAATGTGTTTAAGAATTGAGACAGAGAGCTTACTGAAAATGATAGTTCAAGCCTACTTTTGGTAGATAGATAATTCAAAAAACCAATGGCCCATCTGTAATTTAATTTGGGTTCTTTTGGAGTAGTAGATTTGGATTTCAAGTTGAATTTGATATTGGAAAGAAGGGGAGTGGAAACAGGTCTAAAATCTGTCATATTGAATTCATTGAGTAAGTTTTTGATGTAGAAGGGTTGAGAAAGAAAAATTTCTTTGTTTGATCTATTGTGAGTGATTTTCATTCCAAGGACCCATTTGGCCTCTCCTTGGTCATCCATAGTGAAGAAGGTTTTGATTTCCTTTTTAAAGTAATTGGCAGATAGACCACACACAATGATGTCTTCTACATGGAGATATACAAAGCAGGGATTAGTATTACTGTCATTGTAGAATAAACAAGGGTCTATGCCAGAGGTTTTGAAGTTAATTCTCAAGAAGAATTCTTTGATTTTCTGCTACCAACAGCAAGGACTTTGTTTGAGATTGTACAGGGCTTTTTTTAATTTTAAACAATGATTTGGCTTCTTCTTATGTGGATATCCATCAGGGCAGAGAAGAAAGATATCCACTTTGGGAATACCATAGAGAAAAGCAGTTTTGACATCCATTTGATGAATCTCCCATTCTAGAGTAGCACTGAGACTGAGAATAAATTGTAGTGAGGATATCCTCCCAGTTGGAGCAAAGGTGTCATTGTAGTCAATTCCTTCAATTTGAGCATACCCTTTAATGAATAATTGTGCTTTGAACCTTGAGTGATTTCCTTTGGAATCAGTTTTCTTCTTGAAGGTCCAAGTGGTCCCTAGGATCTGCTTATTAGGTACTGGTTCTTCCTCCCATACTTCATGAGATAGAATACTATTGTATTCATCATTTGTGGCATTGGACCATGCATCTGAATCACACTCAAAAGGAGCAAGATTGTCAGTTTTGAATGGCTCATTGTTTTTCCAAATAGTAGTTGGAGAAATTCCAAGACTATTATCATTTGGAATGATATTTAGCAAGAAAAAGGCTGTATCAAAAACTTCTGCCCACCAGGTGGTATCCAGACCATGGTCTAGTATTAAGGCTCTTGATTTTTTGACCAAAGTTCTGTTTCCTCTTTCTGCTATAGAATTTTGTTGGGGATTGTAAGGATCCATAGTTAGATGTTTGATTTATTTTGAGGAGATGAATTTCTTGAAAGCATGATTAATGAATTTGCCTCCATTGTCTGAAAAAATAGCCATCACATGCTTACCTGTTTGGTTTTTACTGTAAATAATTTTTAAGAAATATTGGCTTCCTCCAATAGAAGGAGGATCAATTGGCCCACAGATGTCAATATGTATGACATTGAGCACCTCTTTAGTAGTGGGAATAACACCAGGGAAAGGTAAGTGATGTGATTTAGATAACTCACAGGTTTTTGCAGTTGAGATTCTTAAAGTCAATGTCAGGTTGCATCCGCTTGGCTATTTTGTTATTTGGATGACCCAAAGATTAATTTATAGTTTCTATTGAGTCTGATATTTTGAATACAGATTGATTAGATGGCTTGATTTCCATTTCAAGGATGTTGTTGCATAATGAATAATAGCAGATGATTTTGTTATTTGTATTTTTTAGAGCAGTTTGAGACTCACTTATAATAGAGTGTTTGTTTTTGAGAAAGTGTGAGGCGGAAATCAGATTTACTTGCACTTGAGGAATGTATAGTGAATTGGGTATTTTGACCAAAAAATTGTTATTGGTAATAAAACATGCCATTCCTATTTCTTCAGCAGTGATAGTTTTCCCATCAGCCATGGATAGTGTTTTGACACAGGGTTCAATGTGTGTGAAAAAGCTCCTACTGTTGAAAATTGTGTTTGACACTCCACTGTCAAACACAGAACAGTTATTTTTGACTGTGTTAATTACTGAGTAGGCCTTGTTTTCTCTCTCTTGTTTCTTTCTGAGAAATTATTTCTTTTTCTCAGGATGCAGTTGACAACAGATATTTTTAGGATGATTATCTGCAGGATTGTGGCGTCCATTAGAACAATAGGGTCTACTGCTGGTGAGTTTGAGAGCATGGCCAGATGAGGAAGGCTCTGACTTCCTTCTTTGTAGCTCCAGCTCTATTTCCTCCAAGACTTCTTCTAAGGTAGGCATCTCTTTAGTGACTTTGGTACTGTGCAGTATAATTCAAGAGATGGTTTAAAATTATTTGGCTAGGGCCCTGAGTAAATAGCAAGCCAGTACATTTGATAGTGCAGTTTCTGCAAAAAGGTTAGGTGCAACCTCCTCCAAAAGTTTGATAGTCAATTGAAAGACTTTAATAGCTCCATTTAAATCATTCTCAGAGAATTGAATTGGGAAGATTTTAGTGATGATCTTAGAACAGTTTTCTGAAGATGTTGACACATGATGTTTGTTAATCTTGATCCATAGGGCAAGAGGATCAATTTCTTCAGGTTTTTTGACAAAGCAAGTAAGGCTCTTTTGGTCTAAGTGCATCCAAATGATAAATTCTGCTTTTTTTTGTTTAACATTGAATTTCTCTGCTTCACTTGAGTCAGTTTGTTTTACAAGACCAGGCTTGAGAAATTTTTTGAGATTTTGAATTCCCAAGGCATGATACACATTGTTCTTCCAGGTAGAGTAATTCTTTTCTGAGAGTTTTTCAATTCCTTTGATTTCTGTTGCATGTGGAGTGTCCTCCATGTTTTTGAGATATATGGGTTGAAGTAAAGTAGGTAGGAAGGTGGAAGTGTCAGAGGAAGAACTAGAAGAAGTGGCTTCTTTGTATAGAGAATCTATTGGAGAAGCCAGTTTGATGATGTGTTTTATAGTTTAATGGAGCGCTGGGCCCATAGCCACTTAAACAATTGAAGCAGTACAGTACCTGATTGATGAGATAATAGATTAGTAACAATGGAAAATAGTAGAGGAGCAAGTGGAGAAGAGAATGGAGCGAGTGGAGCAGAAATGGAGATAGAGCAGAAAATACAGTACCTGATTAATGAGATAATAGATTAGTAACAATGTAAAATAGTAGAGGAGCAAGCAGAGAAGAGAATGGAGCAGGTGGAGCAGAAACTAGAGATAAAATTATGAGATAGAATAAGTAAATGTTTAATTTGATGTAGACACAAGTAAGTAAAACCATTTACTTATATATATGAAGTAAAAGTCAAAGAGTGAGAAAAGAGAAACAGAAACAAAATATAGAATAATGAAGAATACTGTGCATAGGTATAATTCATAATAGGGATTAGCCCTTTTAGATGACAACAAATTTAAGTACTAATTGACTACTATGTATTCTAACACTTACAGTTAAACTCCTGCAATCACTTGACTGCCTATCTTTTTTTATCATTATGAACATACTACTATCATAATACCATTTGCTGATTCATTTCATGTCATTTGAACATAAAACCATATGATATTTGTAGTTACAGATACTCACTCATTACACTTTACATTATTTTGAAAAACTTATCCTACCCAGGGTTAAAGAAGTGTAATCGCCAGCAGGTCCCTCCCCCCAATTCCCTGTGGTATATGACATATCTTACAAAAAAAAACGCTTTTTACCTATAATTAAACCTGAGTTTTTCCTCAAAATATAGGAGGTGCAATTTCTACAATATATGAAACCTCATATTCTAGAAAGTACACCTTCCAAGACCCCCCTATTATATCTCCTCCTCTATTATTTTCTTCAATTTTTTTTATTCTTCCTGCTCTTTTATTTCCTTATTTCTTCCCATTAATTGGTCAGAATTTAAAAGATAATATCATTAAACTCTTTTATTCTTGGTTCCGGTTTCTACAAAGAGAATATGTTCTCTGCCTACTTCTCTCCTCCGTTCGCTACTCATATCGACGGCTCCAAAGATGCCCCCCCAAAAAAAAAACTCTAATTATACTCACAAAAAGTTCCTTTTCTCCCTCAGTTACCAATTCTGCAACATAAAACCCCAGCCATAAAATGTGCTTTACATTACCTCTGTTATCCACCTTCAATGCAGACTTTAAAGCATTCAAAACTAAAGTAGTAGTCATCCTCTTTTGTTTTATTCTTATCTTCAAAAACACCAAAAATCCCTTTCTCCACTTCTTTCATTATCATCAGGAAGAATGATTTTTTAATCAAGTCCCTTACATCCTCTCCTCCAACTCTCAATACTGTTGAACTAATTGATATAAGATACATAATTCTGAATAATATTTCAAATATAAACAAGATAATGTACATATATATATATAACTAACATGTGTCCAATACTATTTTCTTAAATAGCTTTAGAGTCAAATGTACGTGTTTTTTTGGCTGTACTTTTTTTAAAAATAAGTCAGAAGCCAACTGTTGTGAATGGCGGAAAACGTCACGCAAAGACTTAAAATGTTGTTCCCAAAGTGTGAAGAAAATGCAGTTGATCGCCAAGACAGGCATGTGAATAAATTGAAATGCATCAAAATGATTGGCGGCTGGAGGTCAATAATCCAAAGATTCTATCCAAGGGTAAAGTAGAACCCTTTTATATATATATATATATATATATATATATATATATATATATTAGGATCACTTGTCCTCTTGGGCGTGAAACAACAAACCATAGAACGCAGTAACTAACTATCAAAAGTATAATCCCGGTAAATTGTGTACTTGAGCGATATGAAAGTATAACCCTTTTGGACCAACTACTGAGTTTTTCAGGATGAAGGACTAAAGCTACCTGCTGTGATCAGGAAACGAAGTAGTATGAATGAGTAGGGAGTCTTTTGGGCGGATTTTGGAGAGGATTTTGTGAGTGGCAAGCAGGGACGGGTGTAGGGGAAAGTCTTCACGGAGGGAGCAGGCTGGGGCGGGAAGACCAACGGGTGGAGGAAGACTGGGTGAGGGCCATCATAGGCAGCATCCAGGCTGAGTGGGGGCCAGTCCAGCACTCCATTCGGAGACAGCAGTGGCAACTTTCAGCAATAACACAACGCTCTATCCATCCCATCATCCTGTAAAGTGGTTGGTTCTGTTGGTGTTGCTAGCTCATCTCACTCACTCAATCTCACTAGCAACCAAAGAAATGGACGAAGAAAATGGAAAGTGTGATAATATGACAACAGTAGAGTCGAGTGAAAACTATCTAGAAATAACCGATATATTTTAAAAGGAAAAAAAAATAAAGACGAAACTTGCGGTGAGAATAAAAACAAAACAGAAAAATATAAACTGTAAGGAACAAAATATATCATTTTACATCTTGAATAATAGCCAAGCATCTTAAACACTCCAAGTAATTCTTTCGCACCAAACAAGATAAGGTTGTACGCATTCGAACTGCCAATTACACCAATTTTTTAAGTCAAAAACAGAGAAGGCTACTTTCATTGTTTCATCCGTTTTTGCCTTTCACTAGAATTCCCCTCATCTTCCTGATCATCTCTTGTCCTCTTGGTTAGACCATTAGAAAGATCAGAGATGTTAAGCACATCCGCCAAAACAGCCAGTCGTAAGTTTTGGGCTGGCGTGACGAGCAGAGAGTCTTCGGAAGGTGTATCAGCATCTAAATTACGCCTTTTGGCAGGCTTTGCCTCATCCGGCTCATCTTCTAGGCGACGCTTTAAAGGTTTGCCCATCAATTGTGCGGGTAAACCCACTGATTGAGCTAGCGATTCTTTGGCTTCTCCGATCGTCGCTTTAGGGTGCTTGTTAGTCCCCGATTTCCGAACATGAAGTTGCGGAATTCGCTCTCCCTTCAAAAATGGAGAGTATATCGGGCGTTTGAGGGTGTGTGGATAGCTATACATACATACATGTTTTTGAACAACATTCATCAGTTCATCGAAAACATAATTAATAACAAGAATCAGAGGACAAATGGATATAAAAACTTACCGTTCACATGGGTTTGGCCAACATAGCTCGCGTGGAATCCAACCTTTTGATCCCTCAGGCAGCGCCACTTGTGCGCTCGCACTTGCCCAACGGAACACAACTTGGATTTGGCCGGTTATATCCAAGAGTCCTCGTCCTTCATCAGTAAAGATAAGGAATTTATCCAAATCGGCAAGCTATAAATAAATTCAATCACAAGATGATTGTTCTCAGCCTAATTAGTAGAGAAAAATATGAACAAAAGCCTGCACTTACTTCAACGATATCATCTTTATACACCGGGATATACGGGCCATATATAGGCTGCCTTGGCATCATGGGAGGAGAGGTGGGTACTAGTAGCAGACCAAGTGTCCGATCAGGAATAGTCTTTCGAAATAATACCCGATTTCCAGGTCCAGTTCTTCCTCGCTCCACCCAGATTTGTCCAATGGCGCCTAAACCACCCGGTATAGAAGCAGGCCACTGCCCATATTTTCCACGGAACGTGACATTGCTTCGTCGTTGACGAGCCTTGAGTTTCAACGACCAAACTCTCTCTGCTGGACGGCGCCGTAAGTTGATGTACGACGTTTCGAGAATAGGCCCCTCAGGGCTATATTGCAATCCCGAATGCGTCTCCATTGCATTGAATTCAAGCGCAATAGGATAGTCGGGTGTGCGCCCAGATTTGCACTCGGCCATCCCATTGTGGAATTGGACCCAGTCAAGCTCAGATAATCCATTGTATAGGTTAAATAAAAATGGCGGGACGGGGTCCAAAGAGGGATCATCATTTGGATTTAGAGGGGGAGAATGACGGACAGCAAACAACCTAATTTCCGATAACAGGCAATATTGAGTATATGCAGCCCAGTTTTTGTCCTTTAAATCCACGTTTTCGGGACCGCCATTGTGATGCGGAATCAAGACATCCGAATCTTTGCAGAATTGCTGCACAGTCCAGTCAGATTTGAGAAAAGCTTCTTTTGATTTTTGCTCGGCAAAAGAAGGCGATTGGCTAAAATTCAGCATTTTCTTGACTTTGCGCCATACTGTCTTGCAATAAGAAGTGGGAAGGTTATATGGTTTGGCACTGGAATTTCGGGGCACCTCTCGCTTCACCATTCGGGTGTCAGGAGTACGCCCATAAAAGCAGCAGGAAGGAGCAGCAGATTGAGAGCAAGACATGATTACAAAGAATCAAGGGAGTTTGGGTAGGAAAACTGAAATTTGAGATTTAGATAACAAGATTTTGTACACAAAGATGATCAAGAAGGCAATACTAGTGGCGGGTATGATGAAAAAATGGAAGATGGCAAAGATAATCAGAAACTAGGAGGAAAGAAGATAAATGTTGAAGCGATAAGAAAAATGTTAATGTTAATGTACGGAGGAGGACGATAACTAGTCAATGATAAAAATGAAAACGATAATCAAGATTTCTAGATTCTAGAAGAGCAGAATGAAGTAATGACTGGTTGGAGCAGGAAATAATGGCAGAATATATAGTCAATAAATTTTGTTATCTTAAGACGCCAAATTTGATTTCTGGTATTGCGCATCGCCATTTGTCCCCACGCCAAGAAAAGTACTATATAGGCTTGCACAGATAGATTGGCGCCACAAAAAAAAGTCTTGGCAATATTAAACAATGGCATCTAGAAACAATGCACGATGACTGATTGATTCGCTTTTAAATTTTCAGAATCAATAAAGTTAGGCGCTCCCTCAAGCTTCGTCGCCCATAATGTTCTATCTTCTGCTACATAATTTACATAACTTGGTCAAGCATGCGATTAACTCATTCACTCCATTGCCCTTTGTTCTCACCTCCTCCGTTCACCTTACCATGTAAATACTCTCATGTGTCTCTCTCCTTCATGCCCCTCGTCGGGTGAGATTGTAAGAAATAAAAAAAAAAAAAAAAAAACTCATTCACTCCAATCTGAAAAAAGAAGTTTTTTTTTTTCAACATGCATGAATCAATGGAAAAGCGTAAGAAAAATTATAATTTATTTGCTTCAAACCTGCAAACAAAGGAGGTGCCTCAATTATTGTCTTGAAACGGAGACCACCTTGACTGCGGGCAAAACTTTGTCACATTTGCATTTCAGGTGGCGATGTCCTGTAATAAAATGTGATATATTGCAGGAGCCCATGTCACACATAAATTATGTGACATGAAATCACACAACATTACACACACGCGCGCGCGACTCAATTGTGGCCCCCTACAAGCAACATACGTGACATGTGCAAGATCAAAAGTCCCGTTTTAGTACATGACATCATGTTTTGTTTTTCATGTGGGGCATTCACACCTGAAACGCAAACATGACAGTTTTTCCCACAGTGATACTAGTGGTCACTCTTTTTTCTTAGATTCTGACCCAACTAAAGCATGAAGTTGGAGGGGCAAGGGACAATCTAGTAGAGGAATGTTGCTTAGAGTGGATGGAGATTATTGTAAGTGAAAGGTTTTACATAAACTCCAAGCAAAACTCAAGAAAAATAAGAAAATATAAAAATAAAATAAAATATAGATACCAACAAAAAAAATGATAGAATTTTTCCAATATAAATATATATATATATATATATATATATATATATATATATCTGAAAAAACCCTCATTTTAAAAACATTGAAGATAAAACTCTTTATCTGTTCTGTGGATGTTCAAATAAATATAATCACACCACAGGAAATGTGTGACTGCACTTCAATGGGATTCATCAAGGGACCTTAATAGCAAGTCCCCCCCCCACACACACACATGCACATACTCTTCCCCTGGTGTAGTTTCATACGATTTTCAGCCATAAATTGTAAGAAATGTGTCATCTTGGAAATGGCTTCCTCATACTTCTTAATCTCATTTTTGCCATTTAATTTAACTTGATTTGTTCTATAAAACAAGGAGGACTTTTTTTTTTTTTTGAAGTGGGAACATCAACCATTTTTGAATTATCACAAGCCTAATTAATGTTCAATTTTCTTAAGTCATTGAAAAATGAATCACATAATTTCATTTTATTATATGAAAAAGACCTAAAGTGGTTGCTATTTGTTGCACCAGTATTGATATTAAGTGTATCATCATTCAAAAATAAATCAATGTTGAAAACATCACAAGTTAATTTATTTAATTTTTTAGTCAACTAGTCAATCTCATATCTAATAGTAGTATGGCTTAATATATTAAAATTATGAAATGATTTATCTTAAAAATTATAAGGATGATAACTTAACATGGCATTGAAGGATGATTTCACTTCTGAGGATGTTACTACTTCATGTGCATTTTGAATTGGTGAGAATTACCCTGATGAGGAAGGTCCTCAGCCTCTGTGATTTGCACAATGAATTTGAATCCAATCCCATTTCCATTTTTCTACCACCAGTTGATGTGATAAGAAGACAACTTAAGTTTCTTGTGCTGAGAATATACCTTCTTACATATTTGACCCATGAAAAGATAGCTGTTTCAACTTTTGGATGTCTGTCTTCAACTTTCTTAATGTCTCCTTCATACTACAGCCAGGAAAAATCATGTAAGGAGAGGTATGAAAGTCTGCAGTCTGATCAACACTCACACAAAGATTTTCCAGCACTTGACTATCACTTTTTTTACATTTTTCCAGAATTCCCTCTATATCTTTTGGTAAAAATTTTAGCCACTTTCATTTTGTGAATAACATAATTTACTGAAATATATCAATTCTCCACTTCTGTATATTTTCACTGTTTATTCATTGTATTTTCTTTTTAACTGCTATCATTTTAAACTAATAGATCACATTTCCTCATTTTCTAACTTGCTACTCATCTCATTTTCTACTTTTCTATTATAATCTTATTTTTAAAAGTTACATTTCATCACTTTCTTACTTTTTTCTCATCACAATATCTACTTTTCCATCTAAATTAAATACTTATATATCACATTTCATCCTATGCTAACTATTTAATTACCTCACTTTTTAATTTTCCATTACAATTCTATATTGAAATATCACAATAAATCATTCACTCACTTTTTGTTCATCTTGCATGTCCTTTTTCCATCATCATTTTCATCCTTTTCAAGATTTTTTCTCATCTCACTTGCTGTTTTCCCTTCTCAATTCTATACTGAAATATCACAATTCATTATTTTCTAGCTTTTTATTTTGCATACTGGGTATGCAGGGTTACAGTGTGTGCAATAAAAGTTTTTTTTTATATAAAACAACAGTGACTCATTTTGTCTTTCATTTTCCTTCATGTTTTTTTTTTACTTCAGGCTACTGTATGGGTGAGGAAGAACAATTGGTTAACATAGTAATCATTTCATAAGCAAACATCAGGCTATTAAATTATATCCCTCTTGGTGAAAATGAAGATTGTACCCTCTATGAATTATGTGTTTACTCATGCAGGCAATATAATTCTGTTATTTTATCAACCATAGTTTGACAAGTAAATGTGGTGTGCACACTTGTAAAAAAATGATGATCACTCAAATATGTCTTTGAACTATGTGCTATATTTTTATTAGCCATAAAATAATAATAAGGTACTATGGCCTAATGTTCATATTATATGGTTATGATGCTTATTCTTTTGCTTTGATGATGATGATGATGTTTTTTTTCTCTCTTTTTTTATTTTTTTGAAGTTCATTTATCATTTCAATTGACATCCTTCACACCATTATTAGGGGGTGTCAGTTCTGGCAAATCCGCACTTAAATTAAGTGCGGATTTCAAACCAAATCAGCACTTACAAATCAGCACTTAAATTTTGCAAAAAAGTCACTTATTTCAAAAAAGGGTGTCAGTTATGACCTCAAATCAGCACTTTTTTCCCGTTTTTTTTCACAACCACATTTTGGCCACAAAACATCCCTTCCTTTCTTACCCCATCCCTGTCACATGTGACACACTGACCTTCCTCGCTACCTACCCATCAATCCTCGGCACACACCCCTTCCTGACATTTTCAATATTTTGACCAGGCATGTTTACATTCTTTTTTAACACCTTTACTTGAAGAAGATCAATCCCCTCCACCTTCTAACCATAGTTCAGCTGAAGATGATCCCAACTATCAAGCAGAACAATTATATCGCAGAAGATCTGAATCCTCAGAGGCCCAAAATTTAAATGTATGTTTACTTTTTGTTTTTTCTTCAATTCTTCTCTGAATTTCTCTTTCTTTCTAGTCTCCTCCTACTCAAACTCAATCTCCATTAAATAATCTCAATTCTGGAAATGTGAATACCTCTTTAGAAGCTGCTTTAGAAGAACTTCCTGAAGCCTCTTGTTCAAACTCCAAACTAAAGCGTCGAGCCTCAACTTCAATGAACTTGAACCATCTATTAAAACGTGGTAATACTTCAACAAGCTCATTTGGCTCCCTTGAGGATTATTTTGAAAAAAAAGATATAAGTAAGTTTTGTTTACTATATATCTTAATCATTAACTCATTTATTTATTTATTTCAATTTAATTTTCTCAGCGAAATCAACTATTGCAAATAATGCCCTTGACTTTGAGAAGATGAAGTTTGATCATATGCTAAGGAAAGATCAGCAAGCCTTAGATTTGGAAGAAAAAAAATTTGAGGTAGAGCAGATGGAAAGAGTAAATGACCGTCAATTTCAAAGAGAAATGGCTACTTGTGAATTGGAAAAACAAGAGAGTTTTAAAAAAAAAGATTTCATTATGGAATGTGTTAAAAATGGCCAATCTTATGAGGACATTAAAAAATTACTTGACCTTTTCAATTGATAAATTGTTTTTCTAGTTAATTTAATTTTGGTAATATTTTCTTATATGCTGACTTATAAAAGGAAAAGAATATAGTACGTTATTTTTGACAAAAATTTGAATGTATAATAAAAATTTTCTATCTTTACTTTCTAGTCAATAAGTTTGCTTATCTAAATTTTTCTAAGTCATCAATTTCACATGTCAGATTTAAAAAATTGGCAATGCCCTCCCCTGCATTTTATTGAAACAAGGGGTGGGTACCACCAAATTTTTCTAAGTCATCAATTTCACATGTCAGATTTAAAAAATTGGCAATACCCTCCCCTGCATTTTATTGAAGTAAAGGGTGAAAGTCATCAAAATACAATATAATTACATAAATTAATTAATATATAAATAAGATATGTCAAGTATACTACTTTTAAAGTAATGACAATTCCTTAAGCCAAAATGCAGATCAAGTCTAGAAACTAGGTTCAATGCAAAGTATTTTTTGAAGCAACTTATTTAAATAATACTTTATTAAATTAAGTTGATCAATAAAGATTGATTGACAATATTGCAATTCTTAAATACAATAATTTTATTAAAAAATTTCAGATTACATATAAAAAAAATCAGTGACTTTTTCTATTACTTACAACTGTTTTTACAGAATTGAAAACTATGTTTCAGCTAATATTTTATGGAAGTGAACTCTGTTCTTCGCCCGAAGAACAGAGTTCATCCTCCTATTTTCACACTCTGTTTAAAAAGAATAAAATGACTTACCTGGAGAGATGAGTTTAGAAAAAAGAAATATAAGTGAATGGAAGTGAACTCTGTTCTTCGCCCGAAGAACAGAGTTCATCCTCCTATTTTCACACTCTGTTTAAAAAGAATAAAATGACTTACCTGGAGAGATGAGTTGAGAAAAAAGAAATATAAGTGAATGGAAGTGAACTCTGTTCTTCGCCCGAAGAACAGAGTTCATCCTCCTATTTTCACACTCTGTTTAAAAAGAATAAAATGACTTACCTGGAGAGATGAGTTGAGAAAAAAGAAATATAAGTGAATGGAAGTGAACTCTGTTCTTCGCCCGAAGAACAGAGTTCATCCTCCTATTTTCACACTCTGTTTAAAAAGAATAAAATGACTTACCTGGAGAGATGAGTTGAGAAAAAAGAAATATAAGTGAATGGAAGTGAACTCTGTTCTTTGCCCGAAGAACAGAGGGGGTTAGAGGCGGGTTTGGTGGGGATTTGGAGGGAGGATTTGGGGGATTTGGTGGGGGGTGGAGTGGAATGAGGGGAAGATATGAGGAGACCAAGAAGGGGGAGAAAGGGAGAGATGAGACCAAAGAGGGAGAAAAGGGAGGTTAGAGTGAGCCAAGGAGGGGTGAATGAGGCAGCCAAAGGGGGGAAAAGGGGGATGATTCCAAGGAGTTGATGGCAGTGATACATCGTTTGGTATAAGTGTTAACTGAACCATACCCTAAATCAAAGACATTTTCTAAACGTTTCAAAGCGGCTCCATTACCATTTGAACCCAAACGGCATAGTGTGATGGCCAATTGAATTGAAGGATGTCGTTGTTCTTTTTGAGAATTATTGTGAAATATGGGATGATCCTGAATAAGCTCAAGCAATTTAAGGAAAAATTCCTGAGAAGTCCTGAACAGCTGTCTAAAACTGGGTGTAGATAGGTTAAGAAGTGTTTGGATGGTGTACTTGGGGGTATGAAGTACTTGAGGCTTTCTGGGAAGAAGGTAACGTTTCCTGGCCATTTTTGATAAAACGACAAAATCTTCTTCTAGATCAGAATCGGAATCAGAGTCCAAGAGCAGTTCAAGCGCCATGAAAGTCATTGCTTTATGTAATTTATCACGATTTGAAAGTGAGGAAGGCATGACTCTTATATGATATGATATGAAGATGTAAGTGATGTACGATGTTTTGAGTTATGAAGTGTTATTCTGCGGAGTGCTGCGTATGAATGGGATGATGCTGACAAATCAGTGAAATGGGACTTGATGGTGAAATCAGCACTTTTGGTTGAGAAAGTGCGGATTTGAGTGAAATAAGTGACTTATTTCATTTTGAAATCCACCAGTATTGGGGCTAGTGTGTTTTGGAAATCCGCACTTATTTAAGTGCGGATTTGGTCAAATTTAAGTGCGGATTTGCCAGAACTGACACCCCCTATTATATGAAAAATGAAGAAATGTGATATTGGAGTCAAAAATCATGATGCAATATAGGGCGGAGGGGGTGGACTTGTTAGCAAGTCCCCAATCTGAACTCAAACAAAACTCAGATGAAACTCATACTGATTTCTATTTGAACACCCACCTAAAACTGTTATACTGAGAGGTGTTCATCCCTGATTGTATGGTTCCTTTGTCAATAGCTCAATGTGTGTTCAATCTATGGTGAATTTGGGTCCAAGGTTTTGGACTTTCCAGCAAGTTGGCCTACCATATTGTGTGGTGAATGATGATAGAAAAAGATCACACACACACAAGAAAAAAATATATATATATATATAAATTAGAAAATGATGAAATGTGATAACTGAGTATATATAAAATGGTGATGGAAATTGAGTAAGTGAAACTTAAGAGTAAGATAAAACTTCATCAATGAGAAGAATTGTGATAATGTTATATGAAATAGTAAAGTGGTTATCAAGTTTAAAATAATAGTACTCAGACTTAATTGAATAGATTACTGAAAGGATTTCTGGTCAAATGCTGGTCATTCATTGATCAAATACTGGTCAAACCAAACCAAACCAAAAAATCAAAAAAAAACTCACTGTAGACTTGCATGCAGGTCCCCCCTCCCCTCAATGATTTTTCCACACAAATGTAATTAAAGAATTGAAAGAAATTTAACATGAAAGATATAATTAAATAATTTAATAAAAACACCACCTACTGTGTTGTAAAGAAAAATTAAAATAAAGTACTCTTTTATTTTAATATTACCAATTTATATCATTTGAAACTTCAAAATAAAGTTAAAAAAAGTTCCTCATTGATAAGTCCAAGAATTATATTAACTATTATTCTTATCATATCATTTAAATTACTTCAATATGATAAAATAAAATTATGATAATATGTATATTATACATAAAAATATATATATATATATAACATGACCATATACTCATTTTTTTCCCCTTCCCTTCCTAAAGCCCTTTCCAAAACCATTTTTATATTCCTAGACAGCCATAGAATTATCCTCAACCTGACAAAAAACTAAAAAATTATTTTCCCTATTCTTTACTCTTTTTCTTGGATACCCCCTTAACAAGTAAATCATTTATAAAACCCATTACCACCTCCTTATCATGTTCACCCCAAAGTAAATTTATATCTTACTAAGGCCACATCACCCTTCCTTCTAGCTCTTCCCTCTGCCCTCCTGCCCTAAAAAAAAAGACATGAACAAAATTAAACCAACCAATAAATAACCACCACCACAGCCACCAAAATAAATAAATAAATAAATAACCCTCACCACAAAAAAAAAAGAAAAAAAAAACAAAACAAAACAAAAAACAAAACACACACACACACACCCCTGGGACATTCTAGCAGGTACCATTCCCTCAATTCATTTTTTGAATTAATGAATAACTCAGATTGGACACTACACATGAGCTGAGAATACTCAAAATTCAGATCCCAATCTTCCTAGACAAATTATGGCTCATCTTCAACTAAATCAAATTAAAGATAAGTATTGGCACCTCCTACCAGGTTCCTACCCACTTTCATTTTTTTTTTTTTTTTTTTTTTTTTTACTTTTTTTTTTTTAATTTTTTAATTTTTTTTTGATTATGATGCTTAACCCTCAAATCATGATGACAATGACAATGGTAAGAAAAAAAAATATATATATATATATATTTCAAATACAATTCATCTGAGACCCTTTCTCCCCCCTCCCCTCCCCCAAAAAAAAAAATTATATCAATAAATGAAAAGATTAAAAACAATATATATATATATATATATAAGATATATAACAAAAGCTTATCCCCTTAACTTGACTAACCCACCACCCAGACCCCAAACCAAAGTAAACTACCTAACCAAACCTGTTAATATAATAATAATAATTAACCACCCAAAACTTGAAATAATATATATATATATATATATATATATATATACTTTCAAACCCTCTTAAATGGATAAACCCAAAAAATATCAAAGTGTACAAAAAAGTGTAAACTATCAAAAAAAAAAAATCACATCACATTGAATTACACCCAACATTACAATTTTCAGATCAAATCAATACATCAAATTTTTCTTTATATATGATAATTCCAAAGTCTTCAAACCTCTTTTTGAATCCACTCTAAAAAAATAAATAAAAAAATAAATCAATCAAAATTCTTAAACTATGATAATCAAGATTTATCTTGATCTATGAGATGATTTGAATAATCAAGACTGAAATTTTAATGAAACAAATCAATGGGATGTAGATTTTTTTTTTTTTTTTTTTTTTGCTAAACCACACCTTTTTTTTTGCTCACTATGCATGTGAAAGTGAGAATAATTGTAATAAAGATACATAGGTCATAGATACTGGTATCTTAACATATACAGAAACCAGATACTCAGGCTGAAAAAAAAGGCCAATCCTTTAAGTACTTGAGTTGGACTACCAATTTCCTTCCACACTCACTAACTCACTAAAACCCTCAAGCTACCTTCTTCCTTACCCCATTCCATTTAAAAACCCCACCCACTGCCAAAATATATATACCAAGTCAAAACTAAATAATCAAGATACACCTAACCATTCACCAACCACCATATTCTAGTCCCATCCCACATTTGAAATTTCTACTATACCATTCCCATTTTTATCCCACCCCTTACACACATACACACTCACCTCACTCAGCCACACTACCTAACAATTCTCCACTCACCCCCACTGCCACCTCCACTATTCCACCCAATCCCACCCCCACTCTCAACCCTCTCAACCACTCCCCCTACCCTCATTGTTTCCAAAACCTCTTCCAAATCCCCTGTAGTAACATCTTTCAAGCCAGGCACTAACATCACACCCAACATAGCAAATAACCTCTCAAATTTTAATGAACCCATGTTCATTAACTATCATATGAAGATGATATAAAATGGCAAAGCACATAATCAAATTATCCACTTCACTTAAACATATATCAAAATAAACCATGATATCAAGACTTACCAACCCAGCCACATACCCTGATACCAACTTATACTAACCATTCCAGCCATCAAACCAATCAAGCCATAAACCAAAAATAAATAAATAAATCCCCAAGTCAGAACTCAACTATCAAGACAAAAGGAAAAATGATGATGATGATCAAAGAGAAAAAAAAGACAACAAACCTTTTCAACTTTAGCTTTCTGAGCACTATCTTGAACAATAGGTATATCTTCAGCTAGATGAATAGATACACATATGCATGCACCAAAAAAAAAAAAAAAAAAAAAAAAAAGCTGTCAACTGCCCATTCAAAACTAAAGGATATATCTTTCTATATCTATCTTCATCCTTATCAGTACATCAATAAATAAATGAAAGAAAGAAAGAAAGAGAGAAAAAGACCCCAACACAAACCTCTTCTGCCCACCACCCCAAAACACTTATCAAATTCATCCTTCCTCTCAAACATTTTCCAAACTCCCCACTCAATTTCCTTTACAACCCCTTTTTCAAACCAAAAATATAATGCATCTCTTAAACCTTCAACCCCTGATATTCCCGATGCTCCAGATCCACTTAATAATCTATCTGATTTGATTTTGAGGACTTGAGTGAGGTCTGAGATGGTCCAAGTATCTATATGAAAATAAAAACCAGAACAAAATATGGTAAAGATCAAAAAACAAACAACACATATGATCATAGCAATGAAAAACATCAAAAAAAAAAAAAAAAACCTTTGATAGAAAAACACTCTATAACACAAGCTTGTAAACTTGTCACTTCCACCGACACACATCGATCTTGCAACTCCACAGTCATTTCCACACTCCCGAATTGTGGTAACCATTTTAACTGTTTTGTCACCTTTTGTTGACTGAAAATGGTCGAAAATTCTTTCATGAATCTGTTGTTGTTTTTTTCAAGAGACCCAAAAGATGCAAAAAAAAAAAAAAAAAAAAACAGCAAGATCAGCATTTAGACACATGTATCAAGGCAATGTTATCAACTCACCGTGCCAACTTTGGAGGGTAACTAAATGGAGGAGAAGTAATGCCAGGCCAAAAAAGTCGGGAAATAACAATAACTTCCAATGGAGTCTACCAAGAAAGTTCCCAAGTGAGCAATGGCATTCTATCTCATAACAAAAAAAAAAAAAAAAATCAAAAATCGACAACAAGATCCATCCACTTACATTAAGCAACCGTTCTCGAACAGCCGTATCAATTCGTTTGGAATCAGCCAAATCTTTCAACATAATATCACAAGGTTGTAGACTCGCTTCACCAAACTTCTTTTTTAAAATTTCTACGCTTGTAAGCTGGTATGACCATAATCGACCCAAAAATAAAAAAATAAAAAAAGAAAGAAAAGAAAAGAAAAAGGAAAAGGAAAGGAGATGAGAAATAATGATAATGAAAAAGAGATACATGTAAAACCTGACTTCTCTTGTAACATCAAAATGTTTAACAGCCAACAACTTCCCAGCCAAAAGAGACTGCAGTTCGTTCAAAAACTTACCCCTACTCTCATAAATACTAACCAAACTTTCAATAATATCATTCCTTAAACCAATTTTATAGCCAATCGGAGCGTCGATTGGATCAGGAATCCAATTCGGATTAACATAATCATTTTCTTCTCTTATTTCAGTGGTGGAAAGGGATGTAAGGGCTTCGGATTCTTCTGCTGCAAGTGCGTTTAATTCTTGACCCAAAGTGTCTTCGGGTTCGACTAACGAAGCGACGATACAACGGATGGTATCTTCGCGTGATCTGACAAGTGAATATATAGAGTTAGTTTGGTGGACCAGGAATTAAAAGAGAGAGAGAAAGACTACCTGAGATAAGCTCGAATAGGAAAAGCAACACTACTTAGTAAAACACCCGGAGGATCTAAAACTCCCATTGCTTTAATCATGGACACATATTGAGCAATGATATCACTGGTATCAGCACCAGGGTGAAGTAAACGAGTGGTGACTGAATGACGAAATCGATTGACGAGTAAAGATCGAGTATCAGTTTTGGAAAGACATTTCTGACCAAAAAAAAAAAGGATATAAGTCAAATGGAAGAATGAGTAAATTTGTGGTGCTGACTTTGAGATCTTCTATAGCTGGAAGTGACTGAGGAAAATCTACAATGATGTCAAATAGTTCTTCGATTCTAGAAAAGAAAACCGATGAGCTGGTGATTTAAAAAAAGGTGGGCGAGGAAGGGAGGAAAAATAAGGAGAATGACGGATGGACGGACGGACCTTAACTGAGATAAAGTTTTAAAGACATGATACTCAAATCTAGAGAATGCAGGACCAACGACAGCCAAGGTACGAGACTGTTTTACATCCTCACCCTCATCATCAGGCCCAGCAGCTCTAAAGATTCTATAAAGCCAAGGACCGATGACTTGATTCAGCCAAGAGATCATACCGTCCAGGGTCGATTGAGGAAGCCCAGTCCATTGACCTTGACAGACATCCAAGATTCTGCGATCAATAGCATCATAGATGACAGAAAAGATGATCGGTTTACAACGGTCAAGGAGGCCAAGATTATGAAGTTGTTGGAGAGGGTTCGGAGGATTGATAAGATTGGAAGGAGGAGCAACAGAGGATTGATGAGGGATGAGAAGATTGAGAGAGCCAGCTAGATCGGCAGCCAATGCGGCCTTGAAGGCGATGGGAAAGATGGGGGGGAGAGAGTGACGAAGAAGAGTGTGAAAGTGACGTGCATAGACAGGATAGGGGTTGTTGAGACTGTGAGGATGAGAAAGGAAAGAGAGACAGAGCGTTAGAGAGAGGGTGGAAGGGATGAGAGACAGCAGACGGACGGATGAGGGATGGCAGCGATGGGAGTGTAGAAGGCGATGATGAAGTGGTGCCAGAGAGAGAGAAGGTCTAGAGCGAGAGTAGGATGGAGTGGCTGGCAGTGTATGAGACAAGCAGCTTGATGGGCTAGGTGATGAAAGGGGATGGTGGCGAGGGCATGATGGAGTGGAAGTTGTTTAGCGGGAGAAGGATGAGAGGCAGCGTGCCAGGCAGCAGAGAATTCTTTCGGAGTGAGGAGGAAGGGCATCGAGGTAGAGGAGGGTAGAGTAATAATAATGTAGAGTAGTGTAGTGTAGTGTAGTGTAATATAGTGTAGTGTAATAATAATAATAATAATAATAATAATAATAATAATAATATAGTGTAGTGTAATAATAATGTAGAGTAGTGTAGTGTAGTGTAGTGTAGTGTAATATAGTGTAGTGTAGTGTAATATAGTGTAGTGTAGTGTAATAATAATAATAATAATAATGTAGTGTAGTGTAGTGTAATATAATATAATATAGTGTAGTGTAATAAGAATGTAGTGTAATAATAATAATAATAATAATAATAATAATAATAATATAGTGTAATAATAATAATAATAATAATATAGTGTAATAATAATAAATCCTCTACTTTCCCTTCTCCTTCTTCCATCCCTACAAATGGTCGCCACTCTCCAATCACACGCACTCGCTCAGCCACTCGCCCTCATCGACTGTCTGCTCGCTGAAAACCAACTCCCTTCCTCTTCCCCTGAGCAGCATGTCGCTGCTCACTTTGCTGCTCTCTTCAACTCCCATCATCTCATCTCCACCATCCCTTCCCTCACTCAGCTCGCTACTCTCAATCTATCCCTCTACAACAACATCCTCGTCAGATTCAGGTGCATGGCCCAGGACACAACCATTCCCTCCGAGTTGTATCTTCCTTCCTTGTCGAATGGTCTCAATCTGCTCTATCGTGAACCTCCCCTCGATCCTCCCTTGCTTGACCTTCTTCCCGATCCTTCCTCCCTTAAATCTAGATCCCTCGTCTATGCTGTCGAAATACCCGGTGAATCTCCCTGGTTAAGGCTCTCCCTCGATGGTAATCCCAACCATTCTCATCTACCCATCGACCTAGACTTCAACAACTTATCTCTCCATTCTTCTTCTAACCATAACGACACCACCAACCACATCAAACGAGACGTCTCTTCCCTCGAATCCACTCGTCTCAAATTTCCTATCCTTGACCAAAAACATTCAGCTGCACTCATCAAATTCTATGGTGACAACGATCCTAACATCAAAGCCTCTCAAGTATTCGAAGTCATCGGTATCTTAGGTTGGACTCAGTCAGCTCTTTTTTTTCCTGATATCATTCATTTTACCAATTCCTACTATCTGTCTCCACTAACAACATTTATTTTATTATCTCTTAGTTTCATTTCTCCTTCCGAAGAACTTTCTCAATCCCTTTTTTCTCCCATTTCTACTACCACTGATCTTCCAAACACACATGTCGATTTAATCCCTTGCATTCATGCCCTCTTTCATCATCCTCTTCCTCCAGTCCCTCAATTCTCTCCACCGATCTCTCATCTTAAATACATGGACCTTCAATCAAGATTAATCAATTATATTTCTAGAAATGTTTTTGCTGGTGATCGTCTAGCTGCTCAGTTTCTTTTGTATAGTTTGGTCTCGAAAATGTTGGTATCTACCTAGCAATTAAAACCCCAACCACTCGTTTTTATTCTCACTCATCCATCTTTTTTTTTTTTTTCTTCAAAGTCACAATCGCTCAACTGGTCTCGCTATCGGATCTTTACCACTCGATTTGATTTATCCTACCCATATATCTGACCCCTCTTCAAAATTATCTGCTTTATTGTCTCTTCTCTTACCCCGTACAACCACTTTATCCTTAACCATCCCCTTACTCAACCAACGTCCACTATACCCAATCTCTCAAAACGAATCTTTACAATCAGGCCCCCTCCAATTGGCAGAAAATACGACTCTCTTAATTGATGTCACGCAAATTCAATCTGGAAATCTTACTTCCATAGGGCTGGAAAATGTTAAAGTGTTGAATAAACTGATTGAAGAAGGGAAATTGGTTTATAAGTTTCCATTTAACAGTTTTGAATTCGATGTTGAGGTGAATGTGATTGTCGTGTCAAGTGGCGGGAAAAGTTTTTTTAATGGACTTTCTTGTCTACCTATTATTGAACCTCTACATGATCCATCTCTTCCTAATGGTAGTGGTGGTGATGAGGAAGAGGATGATAGTGAGCCTAGTGAAGAGGAAATAAACCAATGGAGAGCGTTTATTCAACAAGTTAGAAATCAATCTGTTTCTATCTCTCCTGAAATTGCTTTGGTATGTTTTATTCATCTCAAATGTCATTTACACTGTCCAGACTTATATATGAATATGCTGCTTAATCATCATTCATCATAGGTTATTCAAGAAACATTTGTTTCATCTCGTAAGAATGCAACTACATCTGAAGAAGCTAATCAAATGATGAGTCAAGAAGATTTAAGTAGAAGGTTAGAATTATCTAGGGTTTTGAGTTTAGTGAGAGGGAAAATGGGGGTGGAAATGGAGGAGTGGGAAGTTGTTGGTAAGTTAGAGAGGTTGAGGAAGGTTAGGTTAGGATCGGGAAGTTGAAATGAGGTGAGGTGTAAGGTTGTTTGTGGGGTGGGTGTTTAGGGTAAAAAAATAAATGGATTAATTCAGTAATGAATGTGTGTATATACATATCATTCTTGTATCATCATTTATAATTTATCCATGCAGAGGGTGTGGGGGGGGGGGGGGGGAAGAACCAAATTTGTCATGTGAAGGAGTTTTTTTCCTCTTTTTTTCTCTGTATTATTGTAATATTGTACAGTGTAGAGTAAGATTGTAAAATATGTATGGTGAATATGATTTTTTTTTTTTGGTGTTGGTGATAGGATTGTGGAGTCAAGCCTAGAAATTACACCAAATAAATCAATCAATCAATATACATAATAGGGGGTATCAATGTTGACCGATCCGCAATTAAATTAATTGCGGAAAATAATCTGCATACCCCAATTATCTTCCGCAATTATTTTTGCTAATAATTGGGTTATTAGACACTTTACGTGTCAATGTTCACCTCTTATCTGACATTTTTATCCTCAATATTTCATAACCACATCTTGGACAACTTTCTGGATATCCCAGCCTTCTACCTTGCTGCGCACTTCCATTCTCATCCCATCCTGTTCATTCTATCCGCTCAGAATTTCTCCCCATTTCATCTATTTGATTCTTCTCCTTTTCATCTCGCTATCTCATCTGCTTGTTTCTGCTCCTTTTCATCTTCATTTATAATAACATGCCTCGTCATCCTAGATCTTCTCAAAGGCAGCCATCACCCAGTTGTTCTTCAATTCCCACTACTTCCTCTTTCCTCCGCTCAGCCAAGAAATCAAAGACTGTTCAATTAAAAAAAGATGAACATCTCATTCTTATCAACTGGCTGAAAACCAAATCTAACTATGATTCTTGTTTTGCTACTGAGTATGCCACTAAAGTAGGACGGCCCCCCGCATCAAAAGTTAATGGCTATCTTCTAATGGCAAATGAATTACACAATAAGACCAAGGGAAGGATTGATCTTTTGCCTAAACAGATGTCTGAACGCTTCAAGCATTACCGAGCAAAATACAAGAAGGCAAAGGCTCTTTCATCTTCCACTGGTTTTGGGATTACCAACAATGATATAACTAAGGGCATAAAATCCATAGACGATAAACTTGATTCTTTATGTCCTTACTTTAAAGAGATGGATGCAATTTTTGGAGAGCGAGCTGATGTTAATACTGTAAACATGTTGGATGGAGAAGATCCTATCTCCGAACATGATGTCAAAGCAAATCTTTTCCCATCCTCTTCCTCCACTCAAGCCTCCCCTCATTTGAATGAGACATATCTAAATAGCTTTTCTGTAGATCCTATAGGTGATTTAACCCAACCAAATCTAACTCAGGTCTGTTTCTTTTTTCTTTTATCTTATCAATTCTATTTTTTATTTACTTATCTTTTTCTTATTTCTTAAAAGGCTGATGAACAAACCCAGGATCCTCAATCAACTGAGTCTGAAGCTAGTGACAATGATGAGGAGGAAAATGCTACGTTGAACAAAAAGAGAAGGGCTTCAACTAGTCTAAATTTCCTCTCCCAAAGAAGACGAAAAAGTGATACTTCATCACAAACACCTTTTTCTTCGATGGAACAGTTTTTAGAGAAACGTGATGCTGGTAAGTGATATCATACCTCTTATTACTTTACTCTGCTTTTCTTCTACTTTATGTTAATTTTTATTCTCACTCTAGAACAAGTGGAAATTGCTAAAGAGACTCTGAGCTTTGAAAATAAGAAATACGAGCTCTCTTTAAGGAGGGATGACAGAGTAAAAGATTTGGAAGAGAGGAAGTATGAGCTCTCCTTATGGAAGGATGATCGGATCCAAGATTTGGAGGAGAAGAAGTTTGAGCTCTCTTTACAGAAGGATGGTAGGGCCCAAGATTTGGAGGAGAAGAAGTTTGAGTTAACTCTTAGTATTGAAAAATCCAAAAATAAGGAAAAAAACACTCGAGCATCAAAACTTAATGGAACAGATGAAGTATAAGCATGATATCCAAGAAAGTTCTAAAAAGAAAGATTTCTTGATCGAATGCATTAAAGCAAACAAATCTGTTGAAGAAATAGAACGTTTAATGAAATTTTTTGTTGACTAGATTCTTTTATTTCTTTCACACTTCATGTGTTCATATTTATTTGTACATAAATTTTACAATTATTTTCTGTATTTCTTGAAATATCGTATTTTAATGTTAAATATTCTTTTTTTAAATAAAATTTTCAAGTCTCCTTTGAAAATTTGACAATCCCCCACCCCTGGATTTTTTTGAAGTAAGGGGTGGGTATCACAAAAATTCTTTCATTTCATGAATCTTGAAAGTTTTATATGAAAATTTGGCTTTACTACCCCCTGCATTTTACCGGTATCCCAAAAATTCTTACATGTCAAGAATTTCACAAGTCTTATAAGAAATTTTGGCACAACCCCCCATGGATTTTATTGAAGTAAGGGATGGGTATCACAAAAATATTTACAAGTCAAAAAAATTCTATATCTGTTTAAAAAAATTGGCAATACTCTCCCCTGCATTTTATTGAAGCAAGGGGTGGGTATCACCAAAATTTTTCTAAGTCATCAATTTCACATGTCAGATTTGAAAATTTGGCAATACCCCCCCCTGCATTTTATTGAAGTAAGGGGTGGAAGTCATCTAAATTTAATATAATTACATAAATTATTTAATAAATATCTAATATATATCAATTTCCCTAGTTTAAAGTAATGACAATCCCTCAAGCCAAAATGCAGACCAAGTCGAGAAACAAAAGTTTGGGACTTTCCACAGGTATAGGCAAGAGGAACCCCATGAAACAAATAAATGTTATCATGATTACCTGTTATACAACACAAGGTCGATGGCTCATCACATTATTTGAGAAAATTGATATATAAAAAATATTTATTAAAAATTTATGAAAAAATATAAAATTTTTGATGAAAACTCTAATCCCCATACTTTTTGGATCTAGATAAAGTTTTTTTAAATCAAATAACTTTACCTTCTTTCTTTACCTTATTGATTCTTTGTATCAACTTATTACTGATTTGAAATGAGCAACCAAAATGAGTGAAATCTTGACAGGATTCCAAACCAGGAGGAGCTTTGGTCGTTTGATGATTATCCTTAGAAGAATTCCAAATAGTTTCAATGATACCATTTCCCAAACCAAAATCAATGATGCACCGGTGGTCTGGAAAATATAAACCATGTCCTTTGATTTTAGCTGGAGATGGTATTGGGTGGCCAGTTATCGGATTGATATATGAGAATATTCCAAAAGAAAGAAAATTGGCATCATTCCTATCGATATGAATCCTATTGTGGAATCCAGAATGAGTGATAATAACATTAGAAAATAAAAGATATTCCTGGCTGATATCTTCCCATTCGGAGTCACACCAATTCGGTATTCCAACTTTGGTTGCAAGTTCATGATTTTTTTCAAATGCCTTATTACAGAGCTTTTTGAGTCAAAGAGCAAGAAAAGAATTAAAGGAAGGTAGAGTGTCCCATAAGCGAAAATCTTCATCTTTTTGTGCTTTAGTGATATTATTGAGCAATGAATATATACCTATATAATTGAAATAAGTGAAATGATATTAAGAGTGGAACAAAATTATTAGACATACCAAGAGAATATCCTTTGACAAAACCAGGTCTCCAACCAAAACCAATCATGATACCACCCAACATATTCTTATTCCTTATAGGTAACCGAAACAAAGCCATTTGATAAAGAGTTATGATAAGATCGGATAGTTGATTAAAAGCTTCATCTTTTACACCATCAAATGAATGAACTTCCAAAATGAATTGAGGCTTAAAAGCATTGCTGATAACTGCAACAACTCGATCATCTCCAAATTCTGTTAGATATTTGATATCTTCTGGTAATTTTTTCGGATATTGAATTTTTTTATCTACTTTAGTTTTATAAAAAAAAATGTTTGGGATATGACAAAAATAACTTTCGCAGAGAGACTTTTTTTTTAAATATCTTTTCTTCTGATGAGACTGATTATCTTTAATTTTTTTTGATGATTTAGAAGATGATTGTATGGAAGTTGATTTCAAAGAAGATGATAGAGTTGATTTCAAAGAAGATGATAGAGATGATAAAGATGAAGATGATAAAGAAGATAAAGATGAAGATAAGAGAGAAGTAAGGGGTGAATCAGAAGAAGAAGACATTTTTTTGATCTGAAAAAAAAATTAATTGTCAATAAAATTTTAACTCAAATTTTTTTTAAAAAAAATTCCTACCTAATAATAAAAAAAGCTGTTTTTTTATTTTAAAAATAAAATTGAAAAAAAAAACAAAAAATCAGTAAAAATTTTTCCAAAAAAAAAATTTATAAAAAAAAAAACCTGAGGTATTATTTTAAAAAACACAATCAAAGCAAAATCCTATTAAAAAAAATTAATAATTAAATTCATTCAAAAAAGAAAATTTCAGTAAGAATTAAATCACAAAAAAAAAATTAAAAAAAAAAATTAAAAGTGAACCTGAAGTTTGGTTATTAAAAACCTTCTCACAAGATCATGAAAAAAAAAAAAAATCAGTAAAATCAAAATAAAAAATAAAAAAATTATTTAAATAAAATCAAAATCACAAAAATTAATTATAGAAAAAATAAAAATAAAATTATAAACCTTTTTTGTTTTGTAAATAAGAGGGACAGTCCTTATCAGAAAGAATTTTTTTTTTTTTCTATATTACTGCAAAAAAAATAAAAAAAATAATCAAAATTACAAACAAAAATTTGTTAGTATCTTTATTTGAAAGTTGGTAACACATCTTTATCTCCCATAAATGTCCCCTTTTCCCCCTCAAATGCTCTCCTTGCCTGCCTCAAAATACCCCTGAAATACCCCCCTTTCCCCCCTCTTTAGGTCCCTCATCACCCTCCTTCCCCCCTCTTTAGCTGCCTCAAACCCCCCCCATTCCCCCCTCTTTAGCTGCCTCAAACCCCCCCATTCCCCTCACCTTAGGCGCCTCAAACCCCCCCATTCCCCTCACCTTAGGCGCCTCAAACCCCCCCATTCCCCTCACCTTAGGCGCCTCAAACCCCCCCATTCCCCTCTCCTTAGGCGCCACAAACCCCCCCCATTCCCCTCTCCTTAGGCACCTCAACCCCCCCCTTCCAATCACCTTACCCCCTCCCAAACCTTTACCCCTTTCTCTACACCCCCCCCTCCTCCTTGTTAACAAACAATCTGTAACGATCGTTCGTTAATAAACAGGGGGGGGGGGGGGTAGAGGAGGATGTAATGATTGGGTAGGGGGGTAAAGTGAGTAGAAGGGGGGGAAGGGGGGGTGTTTGAGGCGCCTAAAGAGAGGGAAAGGGGGGGTTTGATGTGGGTAAAGAGAGGTGAAGGGGGGGGGTTTGAGGCGGCAAAAGAGAGGTGAAGGGGGGGGGTTTGAGGGACATAAAGAGAGGGGAAGGGGGGTGTATTGAAGCACCTAAAAAGAGGGGAAGGGGGGTGATGAGGGACCTAAAGAGGGGGGAAAGGGGGATTTGAGGCAGCTAAAAAGGGGGTAAAAAGGGGGTCAGAGACAGGTAAAGAGAGGGAAAAAGGGGGGCCTTGAGGATGATAAAGAGAGGTGAAGGAGAGAAAAATAAACAAAAAAAAAGATAAAAAAGAGAAAAAAGCAAAACAAAAATTAGTTTACCCTAGAACAAAAATAAAAGAAGCACTTACAAAAAAAAGCAAAAAAAAAGCAAAAAAAAAGCAAAAAAAAGCAAAAAAAAAATCATGATTAGCAAATAAAAAACCATGAAAAAAGAAAAAAAATGACCTACCTGGTGAGTTGAGTTGAGAAAATAAATGCAACCAAAATATTTGAGGGATGTTTGAGGAGAGGATGAAAAGGATATGAGTGATGAATGAAAAAAAAAATCACTGACAAAATATGCGATATAAGAAAATATGCGATTTCATGTTGAGGAAGTGAAAGAAAACCAATGAGCCATCCAAAAAAAAGATATTCACCGTAAATTCAAAAAAAAATGAATATGCAACAAACCAAAATACAAAACCAAGTGATTAAAGTACACAAAGAGGACATTTGGAAAGTATGAAAACATAAAAATTAAAAATTAAAAGGGTGAAGAGAAATGTTGGAGAGTAATTGGCATTATAATGGGGCGTATGCTGGTTGATTGAATGATTTGTGAATCAAGGGAGGGGAGTGCCAGTGGTGGTTCAGGATCCTCTTCTTCATAAAGATCATTCCACTCATCCTTTAAATCAGCTAGAATATTGTGGAGTATTACGCAAGTCAAGATCCAATGATTTGCAGTTTTGATCTCCAATTTTTTTTGAAATTGGATTCTGAGCTCCCGAAGACTAGAAAATCGTCCCTTTAAAATACCTATAGCATGTTCAATTCGTACTCTTGATTGTGCAAGGTGATAATTAAATTTAGTTTTGGGGTCATTTTCTGAAGTTGCACCACGGAAAGCAGGTATAATGTACTTTCCACTTGCATATGCTGAGTCTGCAAGGAGGTACTGAGATTCGTCAAAGTATGATTCAGGGGATTGAGAAATCCTCATTCTTTGGAAGACGGAAGAGTCATGACATGATCCAGGGCAGCCACTGTGAAAAGAAATAAATTTTTTATTGACATCGCATACAAGTTGAACGGCAATAGAGTATCTAGAAAGAAGATAAAAAGTTAGATTGTGAAAGATGAGAACTTGGAGAAGATTTTGAAGAAACCTTTTTTTGCGATCAAAATAATGGTTGCCATCATGAGCAGGCTTTTGACTCAAAGGGATGGTTGTGCCATCAACAAAACCTATACAGCCAGGGAAACCTTCAGCTTGCATTACTTGAGAGGATTCAAGTCGCTGTTCTGGAGTTGGCCAAGAAAGAGTTTGAGACTTGAGGGAAAGGATAGCAATCATACAGCGCTTGGTGTATAATATCACGGTACCATATCCTATGTTAAAGAGATTATCCAAACGTCTTACGGCAGCACCGTTTCCATTTGAGCCAAAGCGACATAGAGCAACAGCAAGTTGGATGGCAGGATTACGCTGTTTGTTATGAGAATTGTTATGGAAGATAGGATGATCGGAGATGAGTTGATAAAGTTTAAAGAAAGAATCGGGAGAAGTTCTAAAAAGTTGTGTGAAGTTTAAATGAGGAATGTTGAGAATGGAGGCCAGATCATATCGGGGATCATGATAAAGATTTGGCCCCCTGGTGATGATGTAACACTTTTTGGAAAGAAAACACATATAAGCTAAAGCATCTTCCAAATCAGAGTCAGATTTATAGTAAAGAACTAAAAGAAAAGTAATAGCATTCATTGTTGAGTGAAGTAGCTTCCTAGTAGAGAGGTGTTTCATTGCTGCCGGTGGAAGGGTTATGTGATGAGGGAAGTGGGAATTCACCGCCAAATGTGCAGTTGGGGTGTGTAGATAGAAAAAAAACTTAAGTGTTCACCACCAAAATTAAGTAGCATAGAGTGAGGAAATACTTAAGGATGGCATCAGCAATTATAAGTCATATGACTTTCTTAAAAATCCATCATGGATGAGATGAGTTTGGGATCAGGAATTAGGAATGGAAATTGGGGTATAAGAGGCGGGATAATGCATTATTGTGGATTTCTTATCCACTAGCCCTGGGGCTAGTGGATAAGAATCTTCCGCAATTAATAATGTCTGATCCCGGGAAAAAAAATTCCTGATCCCTAATTGAGGATCCCTGAACATTGATACCCCCTAATATATATATATATGTGTGTGTGTGTGTGAATTGAAGAAGTTAAAATGAGGGAAAGTGGATGGATCATGGTAGTTGTCAGCCAGGCTATCTCAGGAGTCCAGTAATTTATACAATAAATTACTGTAATCATATAGAGGAATAACTTTATGTAATTACAAAAAATTATTTAAATAAAATTATAAATATTTTGTGAATAAATAAAATAAATATTATACTTAATTTTATTATTAAATAAATTGTATCACATAAACAAATATAATATTCTATAATATCATGGCATAATTTGTATGTATAAATAAATTATTCAAAATTATATTATAAGTGTAAATTTAGTTTACACTGTAATTACAATTTTAATAATAACATTTATATAAACTAAATACAACTTATCATATAATAATATCCATCAATATTTGGCGCTTCCTTGACCCTTAATTGTGTCACTAATATTACTAAATTAATTTAATATGATTAAATTTAATTGCTCATGTTAAAAAAAATTCCTGTATTAATTTAATTAGTTGTCCAATTAATTTAATAGTTAATTTACTTGAAATAGTTAACTTACCATTGCTTATACTGAGTGAAGATTATTTAAAAGTGTAAAAATAATTCCTTTTATTTTAATTATACTTTTTTAAGCTATTTGTATTCCCTCTTTAAAATTCTTTCTCATAGTTCTTATTTTCCATACTCACGTAGTTATTTGTTATATTAATTTTATCCATTTATAGAAATATCTGATGGAAACAAATATTTGCTTAATCACGGATTTATTTTAATTGTTTTTAATTAAATTTTTTAATTATTTCTTTCACTTCATTTTACTTTTTGTAATTATATTTGGAGCACTCTAGAGGGTCGTCTTGCCTATAAAAGGGCTTTAGAAATCTCTCTGGTAGCTCATCACTTACTATACACTCACTTAACATATTTTAAAATATATTTCTTTTATTTATTATTTTTATTAGTTCAATACATCTAATTTAAATACTACATAAATAATTATAGGTTGCCTTAAGATTTATAATACTATCATTGAACTGTTGCGCTTTAAACATTAATTATCAATTATAATATTTTACAATTTAAGTAAACACTTACAACTTTGTCAAATCTCAACCATCTCGTCATCTTACTCCCCTAAACTACAAATACTTTATTTCATATTACTTTACTATCTTATAATTTCCCTTCCTCCTTTCTATTATCCTTCTTCTAGATGTCCGGCTGATAATTGAGGGCCTCTCCGAACGATGATGACGACACCTTGCGACGAACGACAAAGCGCACGGACCACCCAAGCCAAAAAGTAAACTTTTTGCCGCGACCGTGTTTCGAACTTGGGTTCGATAGTTTAGGTTTATATTACATTAAATTATATATTATTCTGAAGTGATTTTATGATCACTATAATAAGTTCACCTTTGCACTTCTCACTCATAGTACTATATTTTTACTGCAATAACAGTGTTTGTCGCTTAATTGCTGACTCACTGAGTGTAAGTTTTCATTATATTAATTTTTTTTTCCTAGTTGACCATAATAGAGTAAAACTCTTAGTCCTAGAAGACAATAAATATTTAATAAATTATTAAATTAACTTTATTATTATGTTTTGAATATTGGTTGACCATAATAGGACTCAGTACTTAGTCCCAATATTACCATTATATTAATTTTTGGTATTAATTATTTTGGTTGAATTATTAAACCTTATTGGTTAGTCCCATTTGAATTGTTGTTAATTCTTAATAATTGTAATTCCATTTATTTGTATTACATTTTATTTTATAATTAATTGATTTTTAATAAAAAAATTTTTTTAAATCCAATTGATTATATTTTATTTTGAATTAACAATTTAAATCTGAATTAATTTTGATTCTCCTTTTCAAAGTTTTAAATGTCCAGTAGTTTGGCTAAAAGCATGGATAACTTACATGTGGATGAGACTGAAGTGGATGTTGACACTGAATCTGTAGGTTCTCCCAAAGTATCTTACAAAAATAATTCAGCTGACAAAAAACCTTCAGGACATAGAAATGTCAGGAGAAGTGACAAGCCCCTCTCACCTAACAACTCTGAAGGAAGTAAAACCTCAGGTACATCAGGACAATCCACTCAGAGGTATAAAAATAAAAAAGATTCCTCTAGCATAGCAGGTAAACAATCTGTCAAGCCATATAAAGGAACTGAGAGCAGAAAGCATGAAGTACAAACAAGGCAAAGGTAGAAACACTCTGGCAGCAGATGCAGGAGCTTTTAAATCCCAAACAGGGTCAACCTCCTCATTTCCCAGCTTCCCAACCTCCGCCTCAACCTCAGGCCAGTCAGGCATCCAGCTCCCTCAACCAAAATCAAGGCATTCTGCAAGTGGAACAATGGAAATGGGATTACTTAATGACCCACTACCAACAGAATGTACAACAACCAGCTCAACACCCTGGCCCATCCAGGACACCAAATTACAATCCATCTCTTCAGCACCATCCTTATCAGGGGGGCAGAAGAAAGAAGGTACAGGGGAAGTTTCCTCCCTTGCCATGGTAAGTAATTTGTTTGATAAGCACGTTGGTATATATAATAACAAAACTTCTTCAGGTAATAATGTGGACCCTGAAAGAACAGTTAAACCTTTGAAGAGACAACTTCCTTTAATAAGTAGCCCCATTGATGTAATTAGCAAATTATCATTTGATAAACCTTTACATTTGACTTCTACTTCTTTAATTAACCCTTCTCTTGCAATCAAGAATGATTCTGTTTCCCCTTAAGTTTACACTTTACTTGAGAAAAATTCTGAAGAAATATTGAAAGATACCCTTGATTTTAATGTTGTGAATGATAAACATTTAAGAGATTTGTTAATACATTAGAGTGATAGATTAAATAATTTGCATTTACATTGTGAAGTGAGTTCTTCTGTTCAAGACACTGCTTATTTCAAATTGAAAGACACACTAAATAATGTCCTGGCTCAACAAAAGTCTATTAAAGCTGACCACAAATCACTTTCAGATAAATATAGTCACCTACGCAAAACTGTTGATAATCTAAAAGATGAAAATACTACTTTAAAGAATGACAATATGCTTTTGCACAGTGAATTTAGAAAATTGAAAATTGATTCTCAGAATTTGAGTAATAAATGCTCTGTAGATGAGGACAGAAATGTTTTATCTATTTCTAGGATTAATGATCAACTATCTTAAATTCCTGATTTGAGAAATAAATTATCTGACCTTGAGAAACTATTTTCTGCATTACAAACTGTCCAGGCTACTCATTATCATGAATTAAAAAATAGTGCTAAAACTGCTGTTAATCTTAATAATAAACAGCCTGAACAGAGTAGTTCTTCTCTCCCTTGTAATGTAACAATTTTACCAGCTGAAATTCATTCTGAAAAATCTATTGCATCAAACAGAAAGAAATTTAATGCCCACCATGAGCCAGCTGCCTCTGTGAATAATGAAATATCTGACCACCTTTCAAGACTTCAGGAACTGATAACCTTGAATAATTCAAACCATAGGATGGAACATTCCAGTAGCCAGAAAAATTAGCCTAAGTTGGATCAATATCCTACCTTTGATGGTAATTCTTCATCTGATTGGAAACACTTTATACAAAGGATTGATAATTTAAAGAGATCTTATAAAATACCTGATGAGGAAATTGTTTCTAAGCTAATCTCTTTATTTTCCAATGTAGCCTTGTTGTGGTATGAATCTGTTCTATTAGATAATAACCATTATACATGGAATGAGTGGAAATCCTTGATTGAGAATCAATTTGGTGGTTCAAAATTTAGGTTGGCTCAGCAAAGACTGTATGAGAATACTAGATATATATCCTCCTCTGTTGAAAAACCAATTATTTTTCTGATGAAAGTAACAAAGATCCTGAGAGAAATTGATCCAAAGATGGATTATGATATTTGGAGAGATAAAATTTTGTATAAATTGCCAAATTCTCTTAGAGATTTAATTGTAGCTAGAGCTGAGCATGTACGAGAACATTCTTCTTTCATTAACATTTGTAATGAGGTTATACTCAACCATAGATATGAACCTTTGAATTACCTTAGTAAACCTTATAATGATCATAATAAACCCTCTACCAAGCCCCCAGAAAAATCTGGTAGACCCTCTGCACCAGTTGCACCTAAAAAATATGCAAGAAATACTTGTTATAAGTGCAACAAACCATGGAAAAAGGGTCATGTTTGTGACAAGATAATTAATCTTGTTGAACACAATGAGGACGCTGATGAGGTTGAAATGAATTTCAATGATTCTTCTAGTGACTGTGAAAGTAATATCTCCTATGACAATGAATCCAGTAGAGATGTTTTCATTTTGGAACAGGATGTCCATTATTTAGATAATATATCTGAAGAATGTTTATTGGATTTATCTTCAGTAGAAAATGCTGAGATAATTAAAGATATTACTAACAATCCTATAGCCATATCCCCTTTGAAGGCACCTGTTATCATTAATGGTAAAAATGTTAATGTAGTTCTTGATTCTGGTGCTGGAGGAAGTGTAGTGTCTGAAAAAGCTTTAGCTTCAGTAGACAAGGATTATCTGAATAAATTATTACCTATAACTTCTGAAAAATGGAGAGGGTATGGTTCTACCTTAATTCCTATTGGCAAATACAAAACCTCTGTATTCTTCAAATATAATGGTGGTTTTGTCAGAGCTATTTGTGAGTTTGTGGTTATAAAAAATGATAATTTGAGCAATTGGTTTATTATGGGAAATGATATTTTGGCCATGTTTGGTGTGAAATTGGACCCAGCAAATAATTGATTCACCTTGGGATTGAATGGCAAAAGAAAATTCAAAATTTCCTCCCCTAGAAAACCTTCTGGGCATCTGTTAAAGTCTTGTAACTCACTGATCCAGTGTAAAGGCAGACCAACAATTGAGATGGATGATTTATTAAATGAAATAAATACTGCTTCTTTTGGTGATCATTTAACTAGTGAAGAAAAGGATTCTATTATTGCCTCAATTACTTCTTTCCCTATGGCTTTTGCTCATGGTTCTCATGTCTTAGGAAGTGTTCAGGAAGAAATGAAAATTACCTTATCCTGTAACTTGAATGATATTCCTCCTACTCTTAGGAAAAAACCATATCCTGCATCTCCAACAAAAAGAAAGGATATTGAAGATAATATTGCCACATTATTAAAAATGAATATCATTGAAAAAGTGGATGTCACCCCCCAATATTGTGTCATCTCCCCAGTCTTGATTTCGTATGAAAAAGATAAAGCTAGACTATGTGGAGATTACAGGGCATTAAACACTTATACTGTTGATGATATTTATCTGTTACCCAGAATTAATTCAATTCATGCTACCTTGCAAGGTGCTAAATTTATTAGTTGTCTGGATGGTAACAAAGGGTATCATCAAGTTCCAGTTGAGAAAAATTATCAGAATTTTTTGCTTATTGCTACTCATATGGGAATATATAAGTATATTAGAATGCCATTTGGCCACAAAAATGCCCCTTCAGTTTTCCAAAAAGTCATGGATAACACTTTCCATCAGGAAATCATTTAAGGATGGCTCATGGTGTATATTGATATTATCATAGTTTTTTCTAAAACTTTTGATGAACATATGGTTCACTTGAATAGAGTTTTTCAAAAAATGGATGAAATCAATATGACCTTGTCCTTGAAAAAGTGTAAATTTGGTTTTCAATCTTTGAAATTCCTTGGCCATGTTGTGTCAGGCCTACAAATTTGTGTAGACCAAAACAAAGTTGCTGCAATTCAAAATGTTAAAGCACCAACCTCTGTAAGAGAAATCCAAAGTTTTTTGGGTATGTGTGGCTATTACAGGCAATATATTAAAAATTATCAGGTTATAGCCTTACCTCTTACCAAACTCACTAGGAAAGATGTTGCATTCATCTGTAATAGTGACTTTCAAAAAGCTTTTGATACTTTAACTAGTTGCTTAATGACAACCCCTTTCTTAGCTCTTCCAGACTTTAACAAACCATTTGTCCTGTATACAGATGCTAGTTTTGTTGGTCTGGGTGCTGCCTTACAACAGAAACAAATTATTAATGATAAAACCTCAGAAGTTGTAATTTGTTATATTTCAAGAACCTTGAGAAATAGTGAATTGAAATATGGTGCCACTCAATTAGAGTGCTTTGCAGTTGTTTGGGCTCTTGAGAAACTTCATTACTATCTAGATGACCAAAAGTTTGAATTGGTAACTGACTGTAGTGCTGTAAAGTCCCTCTTAAACCTGAAAACACCTAATAGACTTATATTCAGGTGGCAACTTGCTGTTAAAGAGTACAGAGGATGGATGACAATTATCCATAGGGCTGGAAATGTTCACTCCAATGTTGACATGTTGTCCAGACTGCCTCTGCCAAATAATGACTCCAATCCTGCTTATGTGCCTGAAGATGATACTGTTCATATCCATTGTATATTTATAGTTGATATGGAAGAAGAGTTATTACAATTAATACTGGATTCATATGATAAGGATTCTGATTTAAATAAATTAGTTACTATCTTAAATGATCCTAAGAATACTTCAATTCAAGCATTGATTAAAACTCTTCCTGCAAAATATCAAAGTGCTTCTATGAAGGGAAGGTTTTCTATGGAAGATGGTTATATCTATTATAGAAGAAAGCTGACTAATGTAATTGTAATTGCCCCTTCTATGATAGAAACTATCCTCAAACTTTGTCATGATGACATATTAGCTGGTCATTTTGATCTAGAAAAAATATTGATTAGAATCAAAAACACTGCTTGGTGGGCTAATATGTCTGAAGATACAAAATTATATGTTGAATCTTGTGATTCTTGCCAAAAATCTAAAAGGTTGACAGGTAAGAGAGCAGGTTTACTACAACATATTGAAGAACCTAATGCTCCTTGGCAAATAATTAACATGGATTTTGTCACTGGCCTTCCTGTAGCAAGTAAAGAAAGTTATAACTCTTGTTGGGTGATAGTAGATAGATTCACGAAAATGTGTAAATTTATTCCAACCCACAAAGATGTATCCACAAAAGAATTAGCTTTCTTATGGTGGTCTTCCATGTTTAATATTATTGGATTCCCAAAAGCCATTATCTCTGATATAGATCCAAAATTTACTTCTGAGTTTTGGACCTCTTTAATGGATATTTGTGGCTGTTAGTTAAAGTTATCTACAGCTCATCATCCTCAGACGGATGGTCTAGCTGAAAGGATGATTCAAACTCTGGAAGATATGATTAGAAGGTATTGTGCCTTTGGTTTAGAATATAAAGACAATGACATATTTACTCATGACTGGGTCACTCTTTTGCCTGGTCTTGAATTTGCATATAATAGCACTGTTCATTCTGTCACAGAGAAAAAGCCTTTTGAGCTTTGGTTAGGTTATGTCCCAAATACTCCTGCACAGATTCTCAATAATAAATTACCTAAGTTGGAACTACATCCTGGTGTAAAATCTTTTATGCAAATGCAACAGCTATGCAGAAAACATGCTCAAAGCTGTATGGATAAAGCATTTGAATATGAAAAGAAAAGATGGGATAAATCCCATAAAGAATACACATTTAACAAGGGTCATGAAGTGTTGATATCTAATGTCCATTTCAATTTACAAGGTAACAACAAATTAAAAGATCCTTTTGTAGGACCATTTGTTGTTAAAAGAATGGTTGGTGATAATGCAGTAGAAGTTGTATTGTATTCTCCATATGATAGAAAACATCCTGTTTTTCCCATTTCTTTTCTTAAACCTTATACTTCCAACAGTGACTTATTTCCCAAAAGAAGGGGAAAACCCAGGAAAAACCCTCAGGAAGTCACAGAAACTGCAGAAATTGATAAAATTCTCAATGATAGAATTATCACTTCTGAAAGAGGTATTGAATATTTATTGAGATATAAGAACAAGTCATCTGAACATGATGCATGAATACCTGGAAAGGAAATTTCAAATCTCTCTACTCTGTTAAAAAAGTATAAAAAGAAAAAATCATAGCATTTTTTTTATTGTTTTTTTTTAGAGTGAGGGAGTGTCAGCCAGGTTATCTCAGGAGTCCAGTAATTTATACAATAAATTACTGTAATCATATAGAGGAATAACTTTATGTAATTACAAAAAATTATTTAAATAAAATTATAAATATTTTGTGAATCAATAAAATAAATATTATACTTAATTTTATTATTAAATAAATTGTATTACATAAACAAATATAATATTCTATAATATCATGGCGTAATTTGTATGTATAAATAAATTATTCAAAATTATATTATAAGTGTAAATTTAGTTTACACTGTAATTACAATTTTAATAATAACATTTATATAAACTAAATACAACTTATCATATAATAATATCCATCAATATTTGGCGCTTCCTTGACCCTTAATTGTGTCACTAATATTACTAAATTAATTTAATATGATTAAATTTAATTGCTCATGTTAAAAAAAATTCCTGTATTAATTTAATTAGATGTCCAATTAATTTAATAGTTAATTTACTTGAAATAGTTAACTTACCATTGCTTATACTGAGTGAAGATTATTTAAAAGCGTAAAAATAATTCCTTTTATTTTAATTATACTTTTTTTTAGCTATTTGTATTCCATCTTTAGAATTCTTTCTCATAGTTCTTATTTTCCATACTCACGTAGTTATTTGTTATATTAATTTTATTCTTTTTTAGAAATATCTGATGGAAACAAATATTTGCTTAATCACGGATTTATTTTAATTGTTTTTAATTAAATTTTTTAATTATTTGTTTCACTTCATTTTACTTTTTGTAATTATATTTGGAGCGCTCTAGAGGGTTGTCTTGCCTATAAAAGGGCTTTAGAAATCTCTCTGGTAGCTCATCACTTACTATACACTCACTTAACATATTTTAAAATACATTTCTTTTATTTATTATTTTTATTAGTTCAATACATCTAATTTAAATACTATATATATAATTATAGGTTGCCTTAAGATTTATAAAACTATCATTGAACTGTTGCGCTTTGAACATTAATTATCAATTATAATATTTTACAATTTAAGTAAACACTTACAACTTTGTCAAATCTCAACCATCTTGTTGTCTTACTCCCCTAAACTACAAATACTTTATTTCATATTACTTTACTATCTTATAATTTCCCTTCCTCCTTTCTATTATCCTTCTTCTTTTCTTCATTCTTCTAGATGTCTGGCTGATAGTAGTGGTGGTGGTGCTGGTGGTGGTGTTTTTTTACTTTTTTTTGATATGGATGTGGGTAAGGTTTGTGATGTTACAGTTTAAAAGGTTTTGTGTCTGTCTATTTATATACATACACTTATCAGCTCAGTTTGGATGGTCAATATTGATACTAAATTCATCCCAATCACATATATATGTTGTGCATATAAGATATTAATGATATAGTTTTGGAGTAGCTATTTTTCATGAATAGTCTTTTTTATTATTATTTTATTTTTGAAAGTTGTCTCAAAATGTGTTAGGATTTGGTTGAGAGGAGAGGAGGAGGAGCGCTATGGGTGCTATACATTGTAAGAGGCAGAAGAGTGGATATTGCATAAGGGGGTTATATGGGGCAAGAACTGTGGAGTGCTCCTCATTGGACAACTTATCTAGTAATCCAGTCACTCTCTAGTCTCACTGCCAAATGGCATAGTCAGTCCAGTCTTCCCTCACTATTGACAATCCCAACATAGCCAGTATTAGTTAGTCTCACTGCTGGATCCAGCATAGTCAGTGCTGTCTTAGGCTAGTGCTAGCACTAGTGGTAGTCTGCCTTCTTAGGTTTAACAAAATGGAAGTGGTTTGACGATAAAATTGAAAGGCAATGCACTTATGAACCTTTTTTAAAAGTATAACAAGAGTTTCCAAAAATCAGTAAACTGTAAGAACAAAGTTTAAATCAGAGGCATCTAAAGAAATGTATGTTGAAGATTTTTTTGGAAAAAATTTTATACCTGAATAAAGGAGTTTTTTTATTTTTCATTTTCATTTTAATTTTTTCATTTTCATTTTCATTTTCATTTTCATTTTCATTTTTTAATTTTGATTTTGATTTTGATTTTAATTTTAATTTTTCATTTTCATTTTCATTTTCATTTTCATTTTCATTTTCATTTTCATTTTCATTTTCATTTTCATTTTCATTTTCATTTTCATTTTCATTTTCATTTTCATTTTCATTTTCATTTTCATTTTCATTTTCATTTTCATTTTCATTTTCATTTTCATTTTCATTTTCATTTTCATTTTCATTTTCATTTTCATTTTCATTTTCATTTTCATTTTCATTTTCATTTTCATTTTCATTTTCATTTTCATTTTCATTTTCATTTTCATTTTCATTTTCATTTTCATTTTCATTTTCATTTTCATTTTCATTTTCATTTTCATTTTCATTTTCATTTTCATTTTCATTTTCATTTTCATTTTCATTTTCATTTTCATTTTCATTTTCATTTTCATTTTCATTTTCATTTTCATTTTCATTTTCATTTTCATTTTCATTTTCATTTTCATTTTCATTTTCATTTTCATTTTCATTTTCATTTTCATTTTCATTTTCATTTTCATTTTCATTTTCATTTTCATTTTCATTTTCATTTTCATTTTCATTTTCATTTTCATTTTCATTTTCATTTTCATTTTCATTTTCATTTTCATTTTCATTTTCATTTTCATTTTCATTTTCATTTTCATTTTCATTTTCATTTTCATTTTCATTTTCATTTTCATTTTCATTTTCATTTTCATTTTCATTTTCATTTTCATTTTCATTTTCATTTTCATTTTCATTTTCATTTTCATTTTCATTTTCATTTTCATTTTCATTTTCATTTTCATTTTCATTTTCATTTTCATTTTCATTTTCATTTTCATTTTCATTTTCATTTTCATTTTCATTTTCATTTTCATTTTCATTTTCATTTTCATTTTCATTTTCATTTTCATTTCATTTCATTTTCATTTCATTTTCATTTCATTTTCATTTCATTTTCATTTCATTTTCATTTTCATTTTCATTTTCATTTTCATTTTCATTTTCATTTTCATTTTCATTTTCATTTTCATTTTCATTTTCATTTTCATTTTCATTTTCATTTTCATTTTCATTTTCATTTTCATTTTCATTTTCATTTTCATTTTCATTTTCATTTTCATTTTCATTTTCATTTTCATTTTCATTTTCATTTTCATTTTCATTTTCATTTTTCATTTTTCATTTTTCATTTTTCATTTTTCATTTTTCATTTTTCATTTTTCATTTTTCATTTTTCATTTTTCATTTTTCATTTTTCATTTTTCATTTTTCATTTTTCATTTTTCATTTTTCAAATTTTCATTTTTCATTTTCATTTTCATTTTCATTTTCATTTTTAATTTTTAATTTTTAATTTTTCATTTTCATTTACATTTTCATTTACATTTTCATTTTCATTTTCATTTTCATTTTCATTTTCATTTTCATTTTCATTTTCATTTTCATTTTTCATTTTCGTTTTCGTTTTCGTTTTTCATTCTTCATTTTACATTTTACATTTTACATTTTACATTTTACATTTTACATTTTACATTTTACATTTTACATTTTACATTTTACATTTTACATTTTACATTTTACATTTTACATTTTAAATTTTACATTTTACATTTTACATTTTTCATTTTACATTTTACATTTTACATTTTTCATTTTCATTTTCATTTTCATTTTCATTTTCATTTTCATTTTCATTTTCATTTTCATTTTCATTTTCATTTTCATTTTCATTTTCATATTCATTTTTCAATTTACATTTTACATTTTACATTTTACATTTTCATTTTACATTTTATATTTTATATTTTACATTTTACATTTACATTTTCATTTTAATTTTAATTTTCATTTTTAATTTCATTTTACATTTTACATTTTTGTCACGCGCCACATGACACTCGAGGCAAAAGCAGCTCATTAAATCAATAATAAGAGGTCTAAATCTATACTTGAAGCGCAGAAAGCAATTCTCCATAGCGACTGCAACTTTCCTTTGTGTACTCACTATTCAACCGCGATAGTCTAAACTCTAAATCTAAATTAGTCAACCTCTCAATAGTGTGTCTCAGTCTTTTCTTCAATAAGCGACGCACAGCACAATAGTCAATGTAATGGTGCACTAAAAGGTTTATGAAATGTCTGTGGATTATTAAAAGGGGTAGTGAGCATGGACGGAATGGTTAGTGGAGGACTAAGGGGTAAAAGGATGTTAGTGAGGAGGGTCCAGGTATAATGGGTGTATTTTAATGGTCTGTGATGTGCGGAATAGTGGATGGGTATGAGGTCAATGCAAGGAGGAGTAAAGGATATAAAAGGGGTTGGGTTTTTGGTTTGACATTCTTTAGAATTAAATTATAGAACGTATATATAGTTAATAGTGGTAAAGCTTTAGTTAAATCATTATTATTGTATCTTTCCTTATTTTCTCAGTAATCATTTCTAAATCCTAAAACCTTTGATTATTAAGTTTCTAACCCTTTGTGAGATTTTAAGAATTTTGATATTACCTTTAACTTATATTAGAATTCTCCTCGAACATATCTCAAAGCAGTAGCTCTTCCTTCAAGTCATCTTCGAATCACTTCCTCAAACATTTCCACTGTGCCTCGACAAAGTTTCTAAACTCCTCTCTCCATCTCACTTCCAGGAACACCCTCGATGTTGTGTGTAGGTCGTCCGGTGACAGTATAATTTAATTCTCCATAGTTCTCATTCTTTGCACTACTACGTCCCTTTTCAGGTGTTTTTCTCTAAATTCTTAAAATGGCACCTGTTCAACGCACTCCTCCTATGGGCGCTACTATTAGAGCTTGCGCCAGAGGCAGGCCAACAGCCACCCGGCCTGTTTCCCACTCTCACTCCTTGGAGCCACTCAACCTAATGGAACAGCAACATTCAGTCCAATCTGTAGAAGACATCCCACAAGATTTGATGACTCTAGTGATGATGAAGAAGGAGAGGATACAATGCACAAGGCACCATCTGCCTCTGCTAATCACCCTTCTGGTCAACCTTCAGAACCTGGACCATCTAATTCTCTGGAAGATTTCATGAGACTTTTCATGAAGACCCTTTCAAATTCAATGTCTTCAGAGGGATCTAAATTCAAAATTCCTTCTATGAAATCTCCTGATAAATTTGATGGAGAACATCCAGACAGATTGTGGCCCTTCTTGCAAACCTGCAAGCTCCTGTTCCATAATGACCCTTGAACCTTCAATAACAACCAATCAATGGTTGTTTACCCTTCTTCATTCCTAGCCAAAAAAGCAGCAAGATGGTTTGAACCTTATCTTCTCATGCTCTCTTCGACTGAAACCCACTTACTCATCAATAATTGGGAAAAATTCAAAGACCAACTTTTTACGTTGTTTGGTGACCCTAATGAAACTGACAACGCGGAAATTGAACTGGACTTCCTTCACATGAGTGATAATGGTAAAGCTTCTGAATACATCTCAAATTTCAGAGCACTTCAAACTCGAGTAGGTTGGAATGATGCTGCCCTCAAGTATCATTTCAAAAAGGGACTTCCTTCAAGGATTCTGGATCAATTAAATCTTCACGGTCAGAAGATGACAACTTAAACGGATTTAATGGATCAAACCCTTGAACTCAACAGCGTTTACCAAGGACAACTTCAACATCATCGATACGCCAACAAATCTCAAGGCCTAAATTTTAAATCAGGACCTTCTTCACACCCATGGACAACTCAATCTTCCTTGACTCAATTCAAACCCAATAAGGGAAAGGACAAACCTCAACCAAAAAGCTCAACCCCAGGCAATATCAGTAAAGTACTGGATCCTAAAGGGGAACTTAAAGAAGCTGAGAGGAAGAGGCAAGCAGATAATGGGTTATGTATGTATTGTGGAAGTAAGCACAAGCTGGAAGATTGTGTAAAATTTAAGGAAAGAGAAGGTACTAGTTCGAAGTCAAAAAACTAGTAGATAGTTTACTTGTGTGCAAAGAAAACTATGTTATCTCTCCCAGTGCACAGAACCTCCATGTCTTAAGGACTGGAGTTGCCTTAAATCGCTTGAGATTCATTCTTTTTAAGGAGGATATTCCCTTCAGTTGTCTTATAGACTCTGGAGCTTCAATTTATTTTGTCAGTTTATCTTTTGCCAAGAAGTTACAACTGACATTTACAGATATCAATCGAACTCCAATTTACTTGGTCGAATCAGAGAAACCCAAATATTGGGTCAGTAAGAAAGTTTTATGGGTTTTCAACTTTCCGAACTTTCCCCCCTTCAAGTGGGAATTATCAGTCTTGGATGCCCCAATGATGGACGATACCATTCTTGGCCATGAATTTTTAACACATTGGAATCCTGAAATTGATTGGACACGGGGATTGATCACCCCACTTACTAAGTATATTTATGATTCTTCAATGCAGGTCAATAGGGAGTTAAACAACCCGCCTGACAATGTCCTGCTAGAGGACAAATCTCTGCCAGATGACTTGCAAGCATTTGATCTTTCTTTAAATGAGCAATTGGCTAACCCTTCTAGCTCAATGACTTCACTCGAAGAGGATTTAAATTGCCTTGAAGTAATCAAATTATGCTCTCTCAATTCTGGTCTTCCCTCGACAGATTCTCTCAAAGATGATGAGGACAACCAAATCAACTCTACCGGAAATCTATCATGATTTCCTCAATTTTTTCTCAATCCGCAAGGCCAATAAGTTACCACCTCATTGACCCTACAACCATCAGATAGAGTTAATAGGTCCAGTACCTTCGGCAGGTCCTGTCTATTCTTTGTCCAAGGACAAATCTCAAGTTCTTTGAGACTACATTGCAGAGAATGTAGCCAAAGGTTTCATCAGAGCCAGTAAATCTCCAAACGGCTCCCCTGTTCTCTTTGTAAAAAAGAAGGATGGTAGTCTTAGGTTGTGTGTCTATAGAAAGCTCAACACAGTCACTAAGAAGAATGCATATCCCGTTCCTCCTATGTAATTGCTTCTTACCCTTTTTAATGGTGCTAATTTCTTTTCTAAAATTTATCTTAGAGGCGCTTATAATCTTATTTGCATTGCGGAAGGTCATGAACCACTGACTGTAATGCGCACTAGATTTGGTAGTTTTGAATATTTAGTTATGCCTTTTGGATTGTGTAATGCACCATCAACTTTTCAAACTTTTGTTAATGACATCTTCTAAGATGTTGTCAAACAATTTTTTGTCGTCTATTTAGATGATATTTTAATTTTCTCGAAGACACTGGATGAACATATTCATCATGTTTGACAGGTTCTAAATCGACTTCGAGATCACGGTCTCTACGTCAAGCACAATAAATGTGAATTCCATCTTAAATCAATTGATTTTTTGGGTTTTACGTTTTCCACTGATGGTTTAATCATGGACGACAAAAAGTTCCAAAAAGTCCTGGAATGGCCTGAGCCTAAAACCGTTAAATCTCTCCAAGGATTTTTGGGGTTTTCCAATTTCTATAGAAGAGTTATTAAATATTACTCTAAAACTATTTCCAATCTTACTTCTCTTTTTAGAAAAGATATTCCTTTTGTTTTTACTTCTACAGCACGAAAGGAATTTGAAGCATTGAAGACTGCATTTACCACAGGTCCAATTATTCAACACTTTGATCCTTCTGCTTTGACAATCGTCGAGACAGATGCGAGCGATTATGCTATTTCAGGGGTCATTTCTCAATTAAATCCTGAAACAAAATTGTTTCACCCTGTTGCTTTTGAGTCACGCAAACTCATTTTAGCAGAATTAAATTATGAAATTCATGACAAAGAGCTTTTAGCTATTATTCATTGTCTTAAAAAATGGTGCTCTTTTCTTCTCAGCTTAGATAGTCCTTTTCAAATTTTAACTGACCATAATGCTTTGAAATACTTCATGTCTTCCAAAGTGTTAACCAGGCGTCAAGCCAGGTGGGCTGAATTTCTGTCTGAATTTCCTTTTTCTATTTCCTATTGCCCAGGTAAGAACTGCATTGTCCCAGATATCCTGTCATGTCGGGAAGACGTTTACCCACAGCGGGGGGACGCATTTGCTGAAAAGAACTCAGCAAATGTAAAATCAATTTTCAACAAATCAATGTTAACGACTCCTCAACTTAATTCTATGACAATTCAATCTTTTCAAAATCCACTATGCAACATCCTTGAAGCTCAGTCAAAGGACAATTATTGTTTAGGGTTAAAAGACAAAATACTCTCAAAGAAAGGGGCCAAAAGATTTTGTATTGAATCAGGTCTATTAGTTTTTGAAGGTAGAGTAGTCATACCCGACAACAACGAAATAAAATTATGGATTTTCAATAGTCGACATGATTCTCCATTAGCTGGTCATTTTGGGGTCGATAAAACCTACCAGTTAATAGCAAGGAATTTCTTCTGGACAGGTATGAACAGGGAAATCAAAGCCTATATAAAAGCTTGTTACAAATGTAATAGGAATAGGGCTCCCCGTCACTGGAAGTATGGGTTCACCAGGTCAAAAGTTAGACGACTTGCAGTCAAGTGGTTGTTTAGTATCTGTGGTCTAACCTGAGTCAAACCTGTGTTGGAACTTTGGTGGGACAATTTTTCATCATGACACATAGCTCATAGCTGAATCATTAGGACCAATTTAAATTCTTCATATAGTGCTTTTTGCATAATTTCCAACAGGCAATAGATCATACTTTGGTGTCTAAAAGGCATATATTGAATTCATAATGGATATTACAAAGGTGATTAATAGGCACTAGCTATACTACTTAATGACATTATACAGACAGTATCAGATAAAACACCACCAAAGCCACCTGGATTGAGAGTTCTTTGTTGTGAGAGATAGTTTACACTCAACTGTGCCGCAGTTACCCTAGATATATTTGTATATAAATCCTACACTAGCAAGTTAGTTATGTTTTGAGCCTTCTAGAAATAACAAAATTATACATAAACTCCCTTTTGCCTTAACAGGTTATGGGCCTCTATTAGCGCTCCGTTTCATCCTCACAACATTCTCAAGGCTTTTTTTCTTTTCTCTTTTTCTCGACATTTCTTTGTTTCACTTCTATCTTTTTCTCTCTCTCTCGTATTTTTTTTCCTCAATTTCTCCTTTCTTTTCCTACTTCTCTCTCTGACTCTTTCAACGATTAGGTCAGCATCTTGGCCAGATCCTGAATTTTAAGTGTGGACGCGCATTTAATCCGAAAGTTTCTTTTTTCTTTCCTGCCTCCTTTTTTTGTTTTTTTTTCTCTCTCTTTCTCTTTTCCCTCTGCCCAAATAATTAATTAATCCCTTATATACATAATAAAAAAAAAAAACATAATATCATCCACTATGTCTTCCAGCACAACACCGACACCAGCAAATCGAGACCCTCCTCCACCACCAATTGCCCAATTGCGGGACAACCCTTGACCGCTTGAACCGCTCCTACCTCAACATCTACGACTCGACCCCCTCCTGCCTCTGCTACCCCACTTCCTCCCATGCAACAAAGTTTGGGATTCTGGGATCGTGATGAGCGACGTCATGTTACTCAATCGATTGCTAATGCCAAGCAAGAGCTCAAATCCTGGACCAACATTCTCAAAACCGATGGGTCCAACTTTGATGCTTGGTACAGAGAAATCAAAATTATGCTGGACGAATACATTGACAATAGCCTCTACTTGTTACAAGTTATAACTGATACTAATACGTCAAAGGGAAAAATTGCTCGCTCCATTGTCCTTAATTCGATTGCCCCTGAAATCAGATCGCTAGTCGTCGATGCAAAAACTGTATCAGCTCTCTATCAAGAACTGGATTCAAGATTCAACGTACCAAGCAAAGCATCTCAGCTACATGCCTGGGACCAATTAGCCGGACTTAGTCTCAAAGACTTTGCCGATCCCACCCTTTTGATTACCAGATTCAAAGAATGCGTTGACCGTTTCAAAAACCACAGTCCACGTATCAATGAAGATACAGTGCTGGGCATCCTCCTCCAGCAAGCTATCAAAAGCGATCCTGTATTCTATGAGAAGGTTCTTGAAGACCAAGAACTAAGCATCAAATGTTCTAGAGAATACCCTTCTTACATGGATCTACAATGTGTAATGGCAAACGTATGGGACCGCATCAAGGTTGGGAAAGCTCTAACATCACAGTCTCCTGTTGTCTCACCCGATAGTCTAAAAGCGCAGGTAGCTGAAGTCAACATAAGACAGACAGAAGCAAAAAATCCCATTCAACTACCTACGGCAATGGCATCCAGACAACTCTTGTGCTGGAACTGCAATCCAACTGCCGTCGACCTCCAGCATTTGGTAATAATAGAAGGCCCGTTATTCCCAATTTTGGTCCATCACAAACATATAGGGCCTTCTACCCAGTTCTTGCTCCAATACCTATGTCTGCCAATTTTCAAAATCCACCTCCTGACTTGAGACAACCCAGCGGCAAGATGGATAGCTACAGACCTACATACCCACGTAGACTTTATAGGACATTATTACCAGCTCACCATTAGGGATATTGCGACATAATACGGGGAATGCCACATTTTAATGCAGAAATCTGAAGCTCCCAATATAATCATAAAGACGTTCACTTGTCTAGAAAATCAAACAAACAAAAAAGTCAAAAATTTTTGTTCCGATAATGGTGGTGAATTTAAAAACAAAAAGTTGGCAACCTTTTTTGAATCCAAGGGTATCGTACATGAGCTGACGTTGCCATACTTTCATGCACAGAATGGGAAAGTGGAACGTTTCAACCAAAGCATCGAAGAGATGGGTTGCACGGTGCTACAAAAAAGTGGACTCCCAAAATTCTTTTGGGGCTTTGCTTATTGATGGGCTGCCTATATCCTTAATCGCCTACCAAATGTCACCTGCCAATCCATGACCCCTTTTGAAGCAATGTATGGTACCAAACCTCAACTGGATCTTCTCCAAAAGTTTGGTGAACATGCTTTTGTCCACATTCCCCAGGAAAAACAACAGAAGTTAGACGATCGCGCAATATCATGTTTTATAGTGGGTTATCCACAGGGTTCCAAAGGATGGCTCTTTTGGGATCCATCCCATAAGAAACTTCTATCATCAGCCTGGGCCATTTTTGATTCACCACAGAAACTGGCCCCACTCAATAAAATGTCCATTGACCATCTGGTAAATGCCTCCACTGCTAAGCCATCTGTAGTAGAACTTGGTGATTTTTTCCAAAGAACACAAATTTGAGGACCAAGAATCACTCATGCATGAAATTGAATGCAATTCAGCTTTCTTTGAATTACCTGCTCCAAAAACTTACAAACAAGCACAAGAGTGGCAAGAAGCATGTGAAACAGAAATTCAAAATCTGACAAACATGGATGTATGGGAAAGAACCAAGCCACCAGAAGGCGCCCGAATACTTGATGCTCAATGGGTCTTTGCGGAAAAAAGGGATGCTAAAAATGTGATCAAGAAAAGGAAAGCTCGATATGTTGCCAAGGGGTTTAAACAGGTCCCTGGCCTAGATTTCACGGACACATTTGCTCCCACTGCCACATTTGTCTCACAACGCCTCATTCTAATGATTGCAGCAATCAACAACTGGCCGGTGCACTCCTTCAATGTCACTGCGGCATACCTTCACAGCCCACTCAAAGAAGATCTATGGGTAAAAGATCCACCTGGTTTTGAAAAGAATGATGGTCTCGTTTTGAAGCTAAAAAAGGTGTTATATGGAACTTGTCAAGCCGCCAGGTGTTGGTGGCAACATCTAAGTGGTACTCTCCAAAAAGCCGGTTATCAGGTTTCAAAATATGACAGCAGTGTATATTTTCTTTGCAAATCACACACTAAAACCTTTATATGGATTCATGTGGACAATTGTCTAGTGACAGGTGATTCTGAAGACAGTCTGAAAACACTCAAACTATGTCTCAAACAAAGCTTATCTATCAAGTGGGAAAATTCGCTTGATTCAATTGTTGGGATATCGACAACGAGAGCAGACACAGGATTCTTACTCCATCAAACACCTCTTATTGAACGTGTTCTAGCCTCTCATACCGGTCCTATATTTGGCAAGGAAACTCCCCTACCAACTCACTGTAACTTAACTACACCTTTGGATGATGCATCTCCTCTTCGATCTAAGGACTACCTCTCAATCATTGGTTCTTTAAGTTATATAGCTACAGGGACTCGACCAGACATTTCTTTCTCAGTAAATCTCCTATCCCATTTTGCAAAATGTCCTCAACGTGAGCATTGGAATGTGTTAGAACACTTATTAGGTTACTTATTGGTCACTAAACACAAGAAACTGTTCCTTGGCAAACGATCAAATCTCACTGGTAAACTAGAGGCGTATTCGGATGCCAACTGGGGTGGTGAAACTTCGAGATCCACTGGAGGAATGGTCATCCTTCTACAGGGATCTCTCATCTTTTGGAGTTCGAAATGCATGCCTTGTGTGGCCACCTCTACCAGCCACGCTGAACTTATGGCCCTATGTGCAACTACGAGAATAGGCATCTGGATCAAGAATCTGTTACACGAACTGATAGGTTTCTCGGACCCACTTAATCTTAAATGTGACAATCAGGCGACGGTAAAGATATCCTCAGACCAGGCATCAAACAAAAGAACCAGACATGTTGAGCGTGATTTTTTCTACGTTAATGAACAACTATTCAAAAAAAAGCGGATCTCATATGGGTAGAAACAAGCAATCAACTAGCAGATGTCCTTACCAAGAGTTTGGGTAAAATTTTGCATAATGCGGCTTGTGAGAAACTAGGTCTTAGATGAGTAACATCAGAAACCAGTTTAAGGGGCGGGTTTATTTCTTTCTTTATCCTTTACTTCCTCTCTTCTACAGTTTAATAATGTTTGTACATATTTGAGCAATGGCGTTCTGCCGCTTGTTGAGGGGGCGGGTGTTGTGAGAGATAGGTTACACTCAACTGTGCCACAGTTACCCTAGATATATTTGTATATAAATCCTACACTAGCAAGTTAGTTATGTTTTGAGCCTTCTAGAAATAACAAAATTATACATAAACTCCCTTTTTCCTTAACATTCTTGAAGCATGTCCAATAATATCTTTATGAGTAATATTAACATTTTTAGACCATCTATTTTAGCACCAAAATGTTTTAAATCCTTCTTTTGAGAAAGAATTTTCTATTTTTTTTTCAATAGCATCATACAATCCAACTAGAACAAATATTTGATCTGTGAACTTCTTTGACTCCCACATTCTTAACACCACTCCAACCTTGTTGCCTTTTGATAATTTGATCTCAATATTCCCATTCCCTTGATGTTTTGAGTATAGTGGGAAGTATTTACCACCAAGGTTAAAGTATTGGAGATCAGTAATTTTAGATGGAAGAAATTCTAAAGCACCAGTCAATTTATCTTTTTCAAAAATATTTGAAGAACACTTTTCACCATCAATCTTGTTTAAATAATCCAGCCATAAAACATATTCTTCATGAAATAGTTTAACAGATGTTTTTGAAGTCTTTTTTTTTCTATATCAGAAACATCTTTCATTTTGTTTTCAAATCAATTTTCATTCCTCTCAAGAAGAGATTGAAGCTTCCCAGTCAAGATAAACATTTTCATAAAGGTTTTGTCCATTTCATCTAAAATAAAAAATATTAAAGTAAATAATTATGAGGAACAAAAAGAATATAGGAGCACATACTTTTTTTATTATTGTGTGAGATAGATCCCAACATTCCATTTATACGCTCATGAGCCCAAGCTTCTGATGATGGTGCTGGCCCAAATCATTGCAGAACTTCAGGAAAATGTTGGGCTAAGTGGAAATTAGGCTTGATGTCAATATGTGGCCAAAATTCTTTAAGACATTTCATATACTCTTTCAGATGATCTTGAAGAGATACAATTTGTTCTTTATTTATTTCAAGGGAAGTTAAAAGGTTGATTATCAATACCAAAAGGTAAAGACACTTTATCAACTTCTTCTCTCAACATTCAGAACTTTCTATATTACAAACTGGGAGCAAAAAAACCACATAATAAATTTTTTTAAAACAAGTCATTCTGCTGCCTTGAGATTTTTTGAAGTGTCCCCTACATGGTTTTGAACACAGTTTAACCATGAGGTAATGAGTGTATGGAAAATAAAATTTTGAACAATCATTGATTCACTAGGCCTTAGAATAAAAACAGAATTCAAATCATTTTGTTTCACAGCTGATCCCAATTTTATTTTAGGTCTAAAATGGGCAGATATTTCCTGTAATATGGACTTTAAAGAAGATATTTATTAGGTAAAATTCTATCTAATGATGAGTCAGCTTAGCTTAATTGAACTATCTACATTAGAACTAGATTTTTCTTTTTCTGTTCTGGGTTTAACACCCAAAAGATTAGCACCTATGATGGCCCAACCATTTTTAGAGCTTCCTCTACCTTATCCCAGCAAATTTCTTCATAAGATAGTTTTGGCTTGATTTTTTTCTCAGTGGTGGTACCACTTTACAAACTGAACTTTCTTTTCTATACTTTTACTTGAATCATGAGAAGAAGAGTTTCAGGGGAAAGATTTTATTTTTGAAAAAAAAATCCCTTTTGTGTGAATTCTGCATTTGAGTGTGAACCTTTCTATTTCTCTGTATTTTATATTAGTAGTTTTTTCTGATCTCATGTTGTTTTCTTTTGTTTTGGATAGTATAATTTGTCATATAATCAAGAACCTTCCTGTTGTTCCAATTTTCACAATCCAAATATTTTTCTATCTATTTTATTTAACCCTTCAATTTATCCCACCTGTCCACTTCTTCCCCCTTGGCCACATCTGAAAGTCCTTGCACTTTGTGGGGAGAATAAATTCTTTTCTCCAAGTTCTTTCCTTTTATTTTCTGTTTTATTTTCTTCTTACTCTTAAAATTCTAACCACAGCAGCTCATAATTGGGTACCTTATAGTTTTATCACATGCTTTGTTGCAGTTACTTTTTTTTGTAAGGTGCACTGTTTCTTATTGACCAGCTTTCATGTATGTTTATTTTTTTATTTATATCCAAATATTTTTCTCTCTATTCTCTTTATCCCTTCCATTTCTCTCTCTTCTCCACTGTTCCCTCCCTTTCTTCATCTGACAGTCATGGGTAGAATAGAGTCCTTTTCCAGTTTTACCACCCACTTTGTTGTAGTTACTTGTTTTTGTAGGATTCACAGTTGCTAAATGACCTTTCTTTAGCCTTCTTTTGTGCTAAATCCTCTTAATAAATTTTTTATAGGATGGTAAGGTCTGATAGTAAATAAGGAATAAGGGGAGATAGAAGATAAATGATTTTTTTGATTGAATATATCTTGTACAGGACAGCCCATATGAATTGATGTGTTATAGTCAGGAAGAAGAATAATTATGTTGAAGAGTGATTCAAGTGACTGGGAGATAGTGTCTAGAAAATGAGAAAGATAGAAAATCAAAATATTAATTAGCAGGTGACAGTTGGTATCCGCTTGGGGTAATAATTTAGCTTCAAACCATATATAAGGGTGAATAATGTACCATAAGCCAACCCCAACAGGAGAAACTAAAAATTTGTATTCTGGTGGGCCATGTAGGTCATAGGTATTCGGAAATTAGTGTGGAAATGTTTATCAAAGTTAATATTAGGTCAATTTGCCCTATCCCTGATATTATGTTTTTTATGAGAGGGATAAAGTGAAAAAGGTTGCTCTACCAAACCTGGGGATCTGCTGAAGTCATATATGTGAGAATGAAGTAAGCCAATTTGGATGAGAGAAGTAGTATAAGATTATGCAATATTAAAAAGAAATGAAGTTTGAGAGGGAAGATGATAATGCAGGAGGAAATCAGTATTTATACAAGACAAGAAATATTTCTTGGCCATGTAAGTCACATTATATAAATAATGACTGGATTTACCATGATGAGTAAAACTGTGTAAAACTCTTTAAGTTAAGATAAACCACCAGAAATTATTTCAGAAATATATATTTCCCAAATTAAATTTTGTCCATATATTAAAACTACAAGATATCCACGTTAACAACTGAAAATTTGAAAAATTAATGAATTTTTGATTCATGTATAATTGGAAATCCACTTGTCAACAATATGAATAAAACTTTTCTGAAAAAATAAAATCATAGTTTGAGAAAAATTATAACACTAGAAACAAATTAATCTTCTGCTGTTACAAGAAAAGAGACCAGCTTTCTGACTAAAGAAATCTGCTTATGGGCAAAGAAATACATCCAATTATAGTTCCATGCTACTGATAACCTGTACGGTCACAAATAGAAAGGGCACTGAGGGCCTGAATTATGCCCTTACTTTTAATACTTATTTTAAAATCCTGCACAAAGTTAAGTTAAAATAAAAATGGATCCCAACCAAAGTATATAAAAAATATGGTATTTAACATGCCTTGTAATCTTGATTGATGGTTTTTGAAAGTCCATAGCACAGGTTCAACAGCTTATAGTCAAAAAAGTGTTTGTAAATTTACTAGCTCATGTATATCTAATAAATTAATGTATTTATAATACACAATATTAAATTTAACTTTTCCCCTATATTTTTCTCAAGTGCATTTTAAAAATTAAAACCACAATTAAATTCAATGTCTTTGTGTTAAAGTAAAAATAACACAGTACAAATAAATATTCAAATTTACATATTTACAAACCAATTCATCAACTAGAAGAGATGTAGAGTTGTTCCCTGGGGCACCCCACCCAGCCCCCCTGCAGACAGACACTGGGCCTTACACAATAATTTTCAAGTGCCACTTAGTTAATTCAAATTTTTCACTCTTACTTAGCATATTTTTATCATATACTCTGAAGTTTTGCATAAATGTATGTTTTTAAATAAATCACTCAAAATTTTAACAAATTTTTAACTTGAATTTATCACATCTCACAAACAAGACAAAACTTATTAAATGTAAATGAAGCAAGCTCAAGAAAATGGGGAATATACTGCATTATATTTGAATAAAAGTTACACCAAATGATCCAAATTTTCTTGGAAATTAAATTTTTCTAATAGTGTATTACAACATGAGGAAACATAAAGCCTCATGTTTGAAACTTTTTACACTCACCCAAATTACTCTACCAATTAAAATATCATTTTCAAATTTTGTTGCACACCCTATTATGATAACATGAAATGTAATTCTTATTCAAAAGGGAAAATGAGGCAACATGATGTCTTATGATACAAATTTGTACCTACATAAACTCAACTTCTGCATGATCACAATTTAATAATAGGATCTATCAATTTCAATGATGAGGAAAAAAGATGGGATCTGTTAATTGAAGTGATGAGAAAAAATATAAAGAGCAGGTGCAGGTACTTTGCATCTGCAACAGAATTAAACATGGCAACATTTTTCTTAATGAATTGAACATGTAGTAACATAAATGTAGCAGCTGCACTGGAAAAGATGTCACCCAGTGCAGCTCATTACTTGCACTTAAAAAAAAATTATTTATGTGTATTAAAAAAATTGGGAAATAGAAGAATTAATATTTCCTAATGTTTTGGAATATATTTTGACTTATTTCAAAAAAATATTTTTCACAAAAACATCCGGCAGAATTTTGCTGTACTTTTTCTAATACATGCTCACTCAGATATTCAGAACAAAGGTAGAATTCAAATTTTTTTTTTGGCACATAATAGTACATACAAGAATATGCACCATGTCATGTTGAAATGGGGAAGAACATTGCAAAATGTCATCAGAACATGGTTCCTTTGCATATAGATGATGCAAAATTTTGCCTCATCTTATTCTTTGTGCCAAGTCAAGTGTAAGGGGAATCACATTTTACTACATGCATACATGAGGCGACATGTCGCCTCATGTATGCATGTAGGTAATACCAGTAATTTCTCGCTCTAAAATAAAAGGAGAGGAAAATAAAAAGTAGAGAAAAATGACAAAATGAAATTGCATACATGAGGCGACATGTTGCCTCATTTATTCAATAGCAAGAGTACTGGGACAATTCACTTCTGATCCCTCTCCCTAAACTCTTGCTATTGCATACATGAGGCGACATGTCGCCTCATGTATGCAATTACATTCCTTCATCAATATTATACTTTTTTGACTCTCCATGTAATTTTTAGTAAGAAGTAACTTCTATTACCTACATGCATACATGAGGTGACAAGTCGCCTCATGTATGCAAATAAAAAGTGCTGTAAAAAGAAATTGTTCAGTATTTGAATCAGAGCTCATGTATGCAAGAGCAAGAGCATGGAAGATAAAGTTCAGTAGCTTCATTTTTCTGTCCCCCCTGCTATTGCATACATGAGGCAACATGTCGCCTCACGTATGCAATACCATCTTTCATTTTCAATACTATTTTTTCTTTCATTTATGAGTGAGAAATTAAGTGTTTAATCTACATGCGTACATGAGGCAACATGTTGCCTCATGTATGCAATATGACATTCTTTTTTTTATGTATCTTATAGCTTGAGGAAATGAGAAAGTTTCTTACATGCATATATGAGGCAACATGTTGCCTCATATATGCATTTTAGCAACAAACACCATGCACAAATTGCAGACGTTCCCAGTGTGATCATCACCTGGGCATTTGCATTGGGTTTGCAGAAAATGTGTGAATGCCACTGCAAAATCCAATACAAGCACAACACACATTTTTAAACAGCACTGATATTTGAAGCATCAGTGCAAATGACGCACTTCCCTCTAACCTTGACTCACTGGTAGCTAGTTTTGGTCTGATACGTCAGCAAATCAAATTTCAAATAAACTGTCTTTGCAGAAACCTTTCTGTTCTTGCTCTTGTTCTCTACTTTCCTAATTAATTGTTTACCTCTAGTTATATTTAATTATAATCATAAAAAGTTGTAACAAATCCAAAGTGCTCTCATTTTATTGTTAAAAACATTATAAATATTTTTAGATTGACCATCTTGGAATCACTCAAAATGGAAAATATATTTCTGCTTGGGAAAAGCTTAAGCATTACGGAAGAGATGAGTCAAACTTCAATTTACTGATAATTAGCTCCTAAGAATTTTCTGAAGCCTCAGAATTGAGTCCTTAAGTCTTTTGGAAGAGAGCAATAGTGAGGCGGATGTGACATCTCAAGTGGAAGTTACTGGGGCCAGTTGCATTTCTTATGTCTAGCCCAATAAAATGTTGTGATGTTCTTCAAAGCAGGTTCTGAATATGTCCCGAGTTTTAAAAAGTGGCTTGGGTTGATTCAGCAGTGCTCACATGTGGTGGCTGATTATCATCAATTCTATTCACCAAAAAAAAGAATTAACTTGAACAAGAACAGTGTAAGTAAAATTAAATGCATAAGGTAAAACAACAATCCTCTGTCCCTTCTCCCTCCCACATTATTGCTCATGTTGCCTCAATAAATACTGGCAGATATCCTAGCAATTTACCTCTCACCCAACTCCTACTTGTTTACCACTTTAATTGCCTTTTCATTCACCTCCTCACCTTTCCTCATCTCACTTGTACTTAATATTATCTTAGTTGTTTCTTCCTTCACTCCCCCAGCTGGGTGGGTTGAATGAAATAAAAAAAAGTGGAAATAAAAGAGAATAAATAATTGGAAAATACTTTTAAATTGAGGGAGCAATTAACTCTGGTAAATTTCCCAATGATCTTCCCCTTGCACAGTAGTACCTTTTCTTTGTGTCCATTTCATTTCCCCACTCCTCTTGTCCTGTTTCCCCCTCACGCTTTTATACATAGCATATTTTATGCCCTTCTCCTTCATGCCCCAAGTTGGGTGAGATTATATGAAATAAAAAAAACTGGGGGGGGGAATGTTAGGTTGATCAATGGGAAAGGAATGCAAGGCATTCGGACTGACAATCTAAAGAATGGTGGTGTTCACTAATGTGTGTTATGTCTACCTTGGTGTTAACACATTTCATACAAATCCAATGCAAACCACTGGGTGACAATCACACTGGGAATGTCTGTGATTTGTTGGTGGTGTAAACTACCCTGTACATTTTTTATTCACAGTCATTTATAAGTCCCAAGTGGCCTTTACTTCACTTGGTTATGTTCCCTCTATAATTATCTTTCTGCCTCTTTCAATTGTCCTAGCCTTGAAATCTTTACAGAGGTAATAACTCTTCTACCATCACAAAGCCTACAAGTCATTTTGAAATTTTCAAATTTTTTACCAGAATTCACTTTTAAAATATGGTATAATTAAGAAGATTAAATTATTTCATGTAGGAAAAGTGTAAATTAGGAAATTCATCCCAACTTTCCTTAACAACAACAGGGTATGAGAGTTTTCAATTTGATTTCATTGATTTTTTTCTTGGTAAAGTCTAATATGCCAATCTGCAGAAAGAACATCATGAAAAGGTATTTCATGGGCCTGGCATAAATGGTGTAAGGGTAGTTAGCATGAAGGACTTATTTCCAGGAAAAAAAGCTAATATAGCACTGTGGCAGAATTTTCAGAAGTTGCTCGATATCAAATAAGATAGAAAGCTTCAACAATAAGCAGTGCAATATACTTTCTCTAATTTTTTTTGGTACAGTGACACTCAGAGTTTTATTCTGGCTTGTAAGTAATTAAAGCACTGAAATTCCTTCAAAGGTTACTTCCCATGTTACTTTTAGATACCTGAAAAACCACTTGACTGCAAGTCGTCTAACTTTTGACCTGGTGGTTGCTTCAACCACTTCCTATTCCCTCTAAACCTTGGGAATCTTTATTGATGGATTTTATTTCTCAACTTCCTCTTTCTAATAATTTTGATGCTATATTAGTAATAGTAGATAGATTTTCAAAGATGTATATTTTTATTAAAACACTACTACTGCTACAGCAGAAGATTTGTCAAAATTGTTTCTAGAATATGTATTTTCCAAACATGGCTTACCTAATGATATTATTTCAGATAGAGGCTCATTGTTTTTATCCACATTCTGGACCCAACTGTGTCGACAACTCAATATTACGAGGAACCTCTCCATGGCCTATCACCCTGAAACCAATGGGCAAACAGAAAGGGTCAACCAAATCCTAAAACAATACCTTCGAATGTATGTCAGTTACCAACAAGACGATTGGACCACATGGTTACCATTGGCCGAATTTGCTTATAATAACTCTACTCATTCTTCAACACAACAATCTCCTTTTGAAACTATTTATGGACGACATCCTCGATTCAACTCAATCCATGTAGGAACTAATCATCCTGCGGAACATTATCTTTGAACCATATCACGACTCAAAGAGGAACTTAAATCAAATTTGGAATTAGCGATTCGAAGATACAAGGAACAGGCCGACAAACATCGACAATCTGCTCCTTCTTTTAAACCAGGCGACAAAGTATGGCTTGACGCACAAAACATTTGAATGACTTGACCATCAAAGAAACTGGCGGAAAAATGCTTGGGACCATTCCAAATTGACTCTGAAGTCTCTAAAACTGCATTTCGACTCAAGCTACCTCCTAAATGGAAGGCTATTCACCCTGTTTTCCATGTGTCTCTCCTGGAACTGGTTTGAGAAACATACCCGGGCAAGAACCAACCTCCTCCGGAACCGGTCAAAGTAGAAGACCATCTAGAGTGGGAAGTAAGCTGTAACCTTGATTCAAGAATACGCAAGGGGAAACTTCAATACCTTGTGGAATGGGAAGGCTTCCTCGATGATTCAGACAAAACATCCTGGGAACCAGCCATCAATGTTTCTAATGCCCCGAACTTCTAAAATCTTTTCATCTTAAATATCCTTTATAACCAAAACCTTAAAACTCTCTTTTCTTTTCTTTTCATTCTTTTTTCCTTCTTCTTTTTAAAATCTAAAACATCTTTACCTTTAAAATTTCCTTATTCTTTATTCTTTTCTTTTCAAAATTATTCAACCTTCTTTAAAATAAATAAAATTAAATTAAATTAAAATAAAATAAATAAAATAAAATAAAAATAAACTAAAATAAAATCAAACTAAAATAAAATAAAAAAATAAAACAAATAAAATTAAAACCTTTTTTCTTTTTCCTTTTCAATTTTCTATATACATTCTTTCCTTAAAATTTCTTTTTCTTTGAACTAATAAAAATTTTGCACGAACACAACACGACAATCTTCTCGAACTTCACTTCAACTTCTAAATCTCTCTTTTAAAATTCTTCAAACAAATTACTTCTTTTCTTTCAAATTCTTTTAAAAAAAATTATTATTTCTTCTTTTCTTCCTTTCTTTTCTTTCTTTTCTTTTCAAATAACTAAAATTCCTCAAAACTTCAATAAGTAAATTTTCACAAATAACAAATTTTTCTTTCATTAAATTTTTATTCCCAAAAAAATTATTTCAATCAACTATTTCTTTCTTTTTCTTCTTTCTTCTTACTTAAATCTTTTTCTTTTTTTCTTTTTTTTTTTGAAATTTAAAACTAAAACTCCTTCAATCAAATATTCTTTTTTTCTTCTCTCATTTAAACTTCTTCTTTCAAAATTTAAAACAAAATTTTATTTAAATCTTTTTCTTTCTTTTCTTTTTTTTCTTATAAAATAAATATTAAAATTTTAAATTAAAACAACAAAATAAAATAAATAAATACAAATTGTTTCTACTTTTCTTTTCCTTTCTCCTTCCATTTTAAATTTTCTCTCTTATTTTCTCTTGAACCAATCCCTTCATCTTCTCCAAAATCACCCTTATCTCCTTCCTACATTTTTCAAAAACTTCCTCCTCTCCTACTGGTACCACTTCTACAATTCCAGTAATTCCTCGGCCACATCGAAGGAGGCGGCATCAACAATCTTATCAATTTCGCCGCTTAAATCTTCAATAAACCGAGCTCGCCGAACCTGGAGAGGTTTTTTCGACCACACCTGATCGAGGGTTTCTTCATTTTCCTCCCTCGAGGCAATCACTGGTAATGGTTCTTCGGTCGGGAGTGATGGGGCCACTTCCACAATGGGAGCTTCCACATTCGAAGTTTCTGCCATAGAGGCTTCGTCAATGACATCTAAATCCTAAATCACATAGTCATCAGTAAAATTCTTCTTTGAAAAAACAAAATTAAAGTGAAGTAAAACAAAACAAACTTACTTCAAACATCAGGTCAGCCTCGAGGAATAATTTTGATTTGGTTTCCGCCACAACTTCTTCCTTTTCATCTTTGATGATCATCCACTGTTTTTTTGGTGTCCGCCTTGAAATGGGTTTTTCTTCCTCATCATCCTCCTCTTCTACCCTTTGTTTACCCAGGGCATCGTATCATCTTCAACTTCCTCTTCAGCTGATTCTGACTGGTCATCTCCAATCAATACATCCCATATGTCTTCCACCACTTCTTTTGTCTTTGGTATTACCCAATATTTTGTCTTGGTAAACCGCCATTCAATATCCGAATTTCTTGTTAAGGCATCGCATGCCACCCGTCTCCATTGACAAAAACTCGCATTTCTGGTGAGGACCTCCAGTAGCTGTGCTTTCCACACAGAAATATTCCATGGATTCACAAGCCGTGCATGCTTGAGAATATTGTTGAGTGACAAGCCCACCATCTGCTTTGGGGTGAGGAGGCATGGGAGCTGGAGTTGGACAAGCTGACATAATAATAAATAAAATAAATTTAAATGAAGGGAAACTAGTGTGGGAAGTATGTCTTACGCTCAACGGAGCTTGCGTTCATATACCCGGGCATCTGTCACGCGTCACGTGACACTCAAGGCAAAAGCAGCTCATTAAATCAATAATAAGAGGTCTAAATCCATCCTTGAAGCGCAGAAAGCAATTCTCCATAGCAACTGTGACTTTCCTTTGTGTACTCGCTATTCAACCACACTAGTCTAAACTCTAAATACAAATTATTCAATCTCTCAATAGTGTGTCTCAGTCTTTTTTTCAATAAGCGATGCACAGCGCAATAGTCAATGTAATGGTGCACTAAAAGGTTTATGAAATGTCTGTGGATTATTAAAAGGGGTAGTGAGCATGGACGGAATGGTTAGTGGAGGACTAAGGGGTTAACAGATGTTAGTGAGGAGGTTCCAGGTGTAACGGGTGTATTTTAATGGTCTGTGGTGTGCGGAATAGTGGATGGGTATGAGGTCAATGCGAGGAGGAGTAAAGGATATAAAAGGGGTTGGGTTTTTGGTTCGAAATTCTTTAGAATTAAATTATAGAACGTATTATAGTTAATAGTGGTAAAGCTTTAGTTAAATCATTATTATTGTATCTTTCCTTATTTTCTCAGTAATCATTTCTAAATCCTAAAACCTTTGATTATTGAGTTTCCAACCCTTTGTGAGATTTTAAGAATTTTGATATTACCTTTAACTTATATTAGAATTCTCCTCGAACATATCTCAAAGCAGTAGCTCTTCCTTTGAGTCATCTTTGAATCACTTCCTTGAACATTTCCTCTGTGCCTCGACGAAGTTTCTAAACTCCTCTCTCCATCTCACTTCCAGGAACACCCTTGACCTTGTGCGTAGGTTGTCTGGTGACAATTTTACATTTTACATTTTACATTTTACATTTTACATTTTACATTTTACATTTTCATTTTCATTTTCATTTTTCATTTTTCATTTTCATTTTCATTTTAATTTTAATTTTCTTTTTCATTTTTCATTTTTCATCTTTCATTTTTCATTTTTCATTTTCATTTTCATTTTCATTTTTCAATTTTCAATTTTAATTTTCATTTTTCATTTTCATTTTCATTTTACATTTTCATTTTACATTTTACATTTTACATTTTTCTGGGCCATTGGGCCTTACTGCTGTATAAATGGTAATAGTTCAAACAAGTATTTGCTTGAATGAGCTCACAATATAATTCCATTTCAATGTATTCTTTGGCTTTGGTCACATCTGGATTCATTGGTTGGTAGCATTCTGAATACCCTTACTTTTTCTTGGTTGATTATCTTTTTTGAATGATATATTTTTTCATTTATGAAATAAAAATGGAAATTTTTCAATCCTGACCCCCTCTGTTGGCTGGTCATATAGAAGAAGGAGAAAAAAAAGGAAGAAGAAGAAGGAGAAGAAGGAAAAGAAGGAAAGAAATGGTAACAACAATGACTTAAAAATAATTGAACTTGGGAAGTTACAAAACTTTTAACGAGTTATTAAGGGGATGATACATGGTAAGTCTTTTATTCTCTCTACTTAAGTAAAAAATTCTAATATTAAATAATCTTAAAGCAACCTTTATATATATGTTTTATACTAGATTTCAAAGGCAAAAAAGCACCATAAGTAAAACATATGTAAATATAAATTTTATATTAATAATAATATTATTGATAATAAAAAAAAGTAAGTAATAAGTGTTGAGGCTACATGGGGTCACCCAAGGCCTTTATATAGGCAAGGGACCCTCTGAAGCACCACATTAATGTTTATACAAAGTCACATAAAATAAAAATAGTATGTAACCAATTTTGAGTAAGTGTAAGGGGAAACCCATGAGTATGAGCCTAAAATCCACTAATTTAATTCCAAACAGTTACAATAAAATTAGGTATTAATTAAATAAGTTTGGGACACATAAAAAAAACTAATTTAATTTAAAACATGTCTGATAACCCTTTATTTAAAAACCAATTTTAAGTGAAAAATAAAAATGAACTATTTTAACACATAAAAATAGTATAATTATTTAATTTAGTATAAAACATGAGTAATTAATTATTTTAACTACTTTTATTAATGTAATAATTATTTTAAGTTAAAACAAGTACTTATTCTAACAAAATTCCTCATTTTTAGAATAAAACATTAATAATTTATTTAATAAAGTATTTTAACTTGTATAATACTTTGATAACACAATTTTGAGTCAAAAAAGCACCCAATATTTTTGTTTAATAAGATATGAAAGTTTTTATTTAATATATAAATTTAATTACTTAATTTACTTTCATTAGGGAGTAACAAAGTCAACTGATCCGCAATTAAATTAATTGCAGATAAAAATCCTTATACCCCAATTATCCTCCGCAATTATTTTTGCTAATAATTGGGTTATTAGACATTTTACATGTCAAAGTTGACCTCTTATCCAAAAATTTTCTACTCAATTTTCCATAACCACATCTTGGCCTACTTTCATTCATAACCACATCTTTGACTACTCTCTGGATATGCCTTCTACCTTGCTGCACACTCCCATTCTCATCTCATCCTGTCTATTCTCTCCATTCAGAACACCTTGCCATCTCATCTACTTGTTTTTGCTCCTTTTAATCTTCAATTATCTTAACATGACCTGTCATCATAGATCTTCTCAAAGGCAGTCTTCCCCCAGTTTTTCTTCAAATTGCACTACTCCCTCTTTCCCCCACTCAGCTGAGAAATCAAAGACCGTTAAATTAAAAAAAGATGATCATCTCATTCTTATCAACTGGCTGAAAACTAAATCTAACTATGATTCTTGTTTTGGTACCAAAAATGCAACAAAAGTAGGACAGCCCCCAGTATCAAAACTTAATGGTTATCTTCTAATAGCCAACAAATTACAGAATAAGACCAAGGGAAAGATAGATCTTTTACCTAAAGAGATTTCTGAACACTTCAAGCATTATTGAGCCAAATACAAGAAGTCAAAGACTCTTTCATCTTCTACTGGTTTTAGTATTACTGACCTAGATATCAGTAAGGGCATCAAATCCATAGATAATAAAATCAATTCTTTATGTCCTTACTTTAAAAAGTTGGATCCTTTTTTCAAAGAGCTAGCTGATGTTCATCCTGCAAACATTTTGGATGGTGAAGATTCTATCTCTGAACATGATGTCAAAAGAAATCTTTTTCCTTCTTCTTCTACTCAATCCTCCCCTCATTTCACTTCCACAAATCAAGATATCTTTTCAATAGATCCTTATGGCAATATAAACCAAAATGATCTAAATCAAGTTTTTTTTTCTCTTATCTTACCAATTTTAATTTATCTACATTTTCTTATTTCTAAACAGGATGAAGAACAAACACAGGAGCCACAATCAACTGAGTCAGAAGCCAGCAACAATGATGAGGAGGAAAATGTGACCTTGAACAAAAAGAGAAGGGCTTCAAGTAGTCTAAATTCCCACTCTCAAAGAAGAAGAAAAAGTGATACTTCATTTCAAACCCCTTTTTCTTCTATTGAAGAATTTTTGGAGAAACATGATGCTGGTAAGTGATACCAAACCTCTTAATACTTTGATCTGCTTTTCTTCTACTTTTTGTTAATATTTATTATCACTCTAGAACAAGTGGAAGTTGCTAAAGAGACTCTAAAGTTTGAAAAGCAAAATTACAAGCTCTCTTTAAGCAGGGATTACAGGGTACATGATTTGGAAGAGAAGAAGTTTGAACTCTCTTTACAGAAGGATGATAGGACACAAGTCTTGGCGGAGAGGAAGTACAAACTCTCTATACGGAAGGATGATAGGGTACAAGACTTGGAGGAGAAGAAATTCAATTAATTTCTAAGTATTGAAAAATCAAAGAAAGAGGAGAAAACACTCAAGCATCAAAACCTCATGGAACAGATGAAATATAAGCTTGATCATAAAGAAAATTCTAAAAAGAAAGATTTCTTGATAGAATGTGTTAAAGCTAATAAATCTGTTGAGGAAATTGAACATTTAAAGAAATTTTTTGATGACTAGTTTGTTTTATTTCTCTCACACTTAAACTTTTCATAATTAATTATACATAAAATTTTATCTTAATTTCCTGTATTTCTTTACTCTATCCATCATTAGTTGAATTTTCATATTTTAATCTTATAAATTCTTTTTAAAATAAAATTTTCAAGAATTTTTAATGTTAAAAATACTTTTTTTAGTTAGAATTTTCAAGTCACATTTGAAAATTTCACAATCCCACCCCTGAATTTGATTGAACTAAGGGGTGGGTATAGCCAAAATTCTATCAAGTAAAGAATTTTGAAAGTCTTATATGAAATTTTGGCAATACTCCCACCTGCATTTTATTGAAGTAAGGGATGGGTATCACCTAAAATTTCAAGTCAATTTTTTTTCAAGTCTCAAATGAAAATTTGGCAATACCCCCTCTGTATTTTATTGAATTGAGGGAAGGGTATCACCAAATTTTCAAGTCAAAATTTTCTTAAAGTCTGATATAAAAATTTGGCAATACTCCCCCTGTATTTTATTGAATTAAGAGAAGGGTATCACCAAATTTTCAAGTAAATTTTTTTTTAAAGTCTGATATGAAAATTTGGCAATAACCCCACTGTATTTTATTGAATTAAAGGAAAGGTATGTAAGCCGGTTGTCTAGAAGAAGGAGAAGAAGATGGAGAGAACAGAGAGGAGGAGGAGGAAAAATTGGAAAAAGGTTTAGAAAGTAGAGAAATAAAATAATAAATTAATATAATTATTTTAGGAAAAAGAAGGCAACAAGAATTTCTTGGGAATAGACACAATTGTGAGGCTTGTTAAATTATAATATATTTATTTAAAATAAGTATTACTATCTCTGCCCGGCAAACACTGTTATTATTAATAGACCTATTGCAACCTTAGATATTTATATAGAATTTAGATTAGAATCGTAGTACTAATAAAAATAATAATAAATATATTATATTTAAAAAATATGTTTAAATGGTGAGTGTATAATAAGTGGTGTGGCTACAGGGGATTATCCAAAGCCTTTTATAGGCAAGGGATGCTCTGAAGCACCAAAATGAGTAATTAAAAAATAGTAATAAGGTAAAACAAGAATATAAAGGAAGATAACTAAAACATAGATATTGAGAGAACAATGTGAAACAATAAACTAAACCTGTGAGTAAGTAACCAATTCCCCCACCATAAGTTCCCAAAACAATAAATTAAAATAATCAGTAACTAAGTAAGTCTGAAACATAAGAACAGTGAGTAAAATAATCCTAAACAGATATTACAGTGAGATGTAAAGAGTTTAATTAAAACAAATAAAATTATTTTCACCCAAAAATTCATGTAATCAATTTAATCCAGTATAAAGCAAAATTAATTAATTGTTTTAGCTATGTAATTAATTCAATAACTAGTTTAAATTAAACAAATAATTAATTTAATGATATTTCTAATTTAAAGTGAGAATTTGAATACCATCTTATTAAATAAGTGTTTTAATTTATTTAATAATTTTACTGACACAATTAAGGGTCAAAAAATCATCCAATATTTTTTTTAATAAGATATGTATTGCTTTAATTAATATATAAATTTAATTAATTAATTTAATTACATTATAAGTTAATTTTATACTTATAATTTCAATATATGCTTAAAATTAATTAATTATTAATTTATCTTTATTAAATACATAAAAATGCGCCATAATTTATAGAATATAATATTTATTTTGCTTAATTTAAATGTATATATAATTTATATAATAAGGAAATCAATATAATACTTATTTTATATGTATTTAATAAAATACTTAAATCATTTCATTATGCAATATAATATTAATTTATATACATAATAAGCATATTTTTACACCCTCTTTTGGTTCCAGTAAATTGACATAACATTTACTGGGCTCCTGGTATAGCCTGGCTGACAGGGTATCACCAAATTTTCAAGTTAAAATTTTTTTTAAAGTCTGATTTGAAAATTTGGTAATACACTCCCCCTGAAATTTGTTGAATCAAAGATATAAAATGGAAAAAAAATTGAAAATTGAAAACTTCTACAACCAATTATTTTCACCAGTCCCAATCAAATTTTCATATTTTATATGATAGCCAGTAGAACAACCTAAGGCCAGATGTGTCATTATATAAAAACAGTAATCTATCTTGATGTAACTTTAAAAAGTATTTGGAAGAGACAAATCCAAAATTAAATGAAAAAAATTAAAAATGAAAATTTCTTCAACCAATTATTTTCACCAGTCCCAAACAAGTTTTCCTATTTTATATAATAGCCAGTAGAACAAAAAAATAAAAAAGATAAAAATAAAATAAATTAATAAAAGTGAAAAAAAAAGAAAACAAAATGGAAGAAAATATTTAATGATCGAAAAATTTTTATAATATTTTAGTTACCATACTTGACAGATCTAATAAGAACAATTTTTTTATCTTATTATTTTTTTTGGTTATAAATACTATTGATAAGACTGTCAGCCAGGCTATCTCAGGAGTCCAGTAAATTGTTATAATAATTTATTGGAATCATATAAGGGAATAACACTATGTATTTTATGTATTTACAGTGAAATATTTTATTGAATAATAAAATTATATAAATTATTTATAAATATGTAAAATAATTATTATATTTATTTTAATATTAAGTAAAATTTTTATTACATAAAAATATATTATATTCTATAAAATCATGGCACATTTTTATGTATTTAGTATTTATAAATTAATAAATTAATTATTTATAAAATTATTTTATAAGTGTAATTGTCAGCCAGGCTATACCAGGAGCCCAGTAAATGGTATGTTAATTTATTGGACCTGAAAGAGGGCGTAAGAATTGTATTTTATGTATATAAATTAATATTTTATTGCATAATAAAATTATATAAGTATCTTATTAAATATAAGTGTTATATTAATTTTATTGTTATATAAATTTTTAATACATTTAAATTAAGAATAATATATTTTATATTCTACAAATAATGGCACATTTTTATGTATTTAATAATTATAGATTAATAATTAATTAATTACAAACATATATTATAATTATATATGTAAAATTGACTTATAATGTAATTAAATTAATTAATTAAATTTATATATTAAATAAAACTTTTCATATATTATTAAACAATAATATTGGGCGCTTTTTTGACCCTTAATTGTGTCAGAAAAAATTATTAAATAAATTATAACACTTATTTAATAACATAGTATTAAAATCCCCACTTTAAATTACAAATATCATTAAATTAATTATATGTTTCATTTAAACTAATTATTGAATTAATTACATAGTTAAAACAATTAATTAAAATTTCTTTAAACTGGATTGAATTTATTACATGAATTTTTGGCATGAAGATAATTTTATTTGTTTTACTTGAACCCTTTACATGTCACTATAATGTCTGTTTTGGATTATTTTACTCATTGTTCTCATGTTTCAGACTTACTTGGTTACTAATTATTTTAATTAAGTGTTTTGGGAAGTTATGGTGGGAAAATGGTTAATTACTCACGGGTTTTAGTTAATTGTTTCATATTTTTCTCTTAATATCTATGTTTTATTTCTATTCTTTCATATTCTTGTTTTAGCTTATTACTATTTTTTATATACTGATTTTTGGAGCTTCAGAGGTCCCCTGGTCTATAAAAGAGCCTTGGGTAATCCCCTTTAACCCATCAATTATTACACGCGCATTTTTATTACATATTTAGATATTATACAAATTATTATTATTGTTATTAGTATCATAGTTCTAATATAAATTTTAATAGATTTCTACGGTTGCTCTAAGTCTAATAATACATATAAGTTTTTCTGCGCATTGAGATTAAACCCTTACTTAAAATAAATATATTATAATTTAAAATAACCCTCACTTTTTCTGTCAAGTCCAAGAAGTCCTCATTGCTTTGTTTCTCTTAAAATGACTACAAGTCCTTTTATTACTTTATTTCCTTCCCTATCTCCTCCTCCTTCTCTCCATTCTTTATTGTTTTCCTCTTTCTTCTAGACCACTGGCCAATATTATAAGTCATTTTTCTCATAACACTATATATTTCTTTAAGATGGCAATACATCTTAGCATTTGTTGCAAATTTTAAGATAATTATTACAATTAATTGAAAAAGTTTTCTATCAATTCTTTTCAGCATGTTCAAAAGTAAAAAATATTAAGTGTAATGAATTTTTGCTTACAATTCATCAAAGCTTTTTCTTAAGTAGACTTTTCTTAATCTAATTTCTATAATTTCTAGGTGCATAATTATCTTAATTATACTAAGTATTCTCTATGCAAAACTCCTGGAAATAATTTTCAATTAATTTTATAATAGTAACATATATACGTACCATGATAAAATAATATCTAAACATTTAAATAATGAGAAGCCATCATATTGGTATGAAATCATATTAAAGTGTCTTTGAAAAACTAGTTAAATTTAAAAAATACCTTTTTATCAGTGTCAATTATTTTGAAAAACAATATTTACTCTACATTTTGATGATCTATAATTTAGCTTGCTGTATTTTGATTCATATTTTATATTGATTATTTTTTACACTTACAGATTCATGTATAGACATCAAATTTCATTCAATAATTTAGAAAAAAAGATATTTAATTCTTTCTATGAAAGTAAAAATATTAAAGAAAGCAACTAGGGTACTCCTTATTAAGAACTTAAAAATATTATTTCTATAAATATTAAAACAAATCCTTTTTAGATTGCCATCCTTCTTGTTCATCCTTAAATGTCAATAATAAGTTATTGAAATGTTATTTTTCTTCTAAACTTTCATATGAATCAAATTCTACTTACATCTACCTTAATAGATCAAGGTCAATAAAAATGTATCTACAATCTTTTTTTCAGTTTTTAAGATTCATTCAACTCCAAGAAAAAAGAAATATTCTTCCACAACTCTTAAAATTAATTCAATGGATAAATATTTAAACACTTTAAAATAAATTTCAATTTGATTGTGGTATATTTATCTTAAAATATATTGAGGTCCACTCTCTGAAAAAAGTAAAAGCCCTTTTATAATTATTAATATTTTATTATAATATAATAAAATTTACTTAAAAATGATGTAGTAGTTTTTATTTTACATACTTGTGTTTTTGAATTTTTTAAAAAAATTCAATTAGATATATAGAAATATCATCATATAATTCAGCTTTTGGAATTCTGCACCTTAATGAAAGATAGATGATGAAGTCTATGTCAAGATATACAAGGAAATTTAAATTCATATTAATTAAATATTCCTCTTCTACAATGTAAATTTTAAAATTAGAATTAATTTTTATTGGAGATCTAAATTGATTGATAGATTCATCATTATCAAGATATCTCATTTCCTTTTATTGATTGTTTCACTTCTAATTTTGAAGTTATATGCTTTACTAAAATATAATTATGTGATGAAAAATATTCAATTTATCAAAAAAAAAATCATAAGTCACACTAGTGTACAAATTTCAGTAAATTTAAGATTGAATAATGCCACTAAATTAATTCAAGTTATATATGAAAGTAAATAATGAATGAATCAAAGAAAAAAATTAATAGTTAATTGTCCATTAAATTTTTTTTCTTTTTACTTAAATAAGAATAAAATAACACATAGTTTTACTTTAGTTATTAATAAGAAAAAACTTATTTCAAAAATTAGCAAATTTTTAATATTTTTAAAAACAATATTAATAGTACAGATCTATTTATATTGATGCATATGATCTTTTAGGATGGAAACTAAAAATATTGTATATTTTTAGTTTCTGGTTGCAATAATTAAGAAAGTTACAAAGCTATATTTTGTTTCTTATATTTTATTATATTTTATTTTATTTTACATGTAGCAATGATAATTTTTTATTGTATTATGATTTAACAATTTTTACATCCATTTTTTTCATACTTTTATTGCTTTAGGTTTTTCACTAGATTATACATAATCATCAGCTTCATAAAAAGGTTTTATAGACATGTGTTTAAATATATCATTCTACAAGTAAACTAAAACTATACCTGTACAATAAAATCACATTTTAAACTATCACTACTTAATGGTCTTTTACTTTTTTTCATTAACATGTATATCAGAATATTTTTCTGTATTTAATTTTTCAATATCTTTAGTAAAATTAAATATATAGTAATTCACTAACTTTTTTTTTGTTAAATCAGTCTTTTCATTGTACTTATAAAGTCTCATGATAAGAAAATTACATCTTTCTAACTCTTCATTTTTATTTAAGTACTCAGAAATTTCTATTTCAAACTCTTGGAGTTTTTTAAATGTAATGAAAATTCTTGTACTGACTTGTATAGAAGAGCCAATGCAAGTGAATCCACCAATTTCATAACATTGTGAAGTGAAATGATTAAGAAAGTTTTCTGGCCATAGAATCACTGTGATGACATTAGTGGCCTCCATGTCTACTTTGAAAGCTATTTCAGGAACATGAAGCTCTCCACCTTTTTGACGTCTTTGATTTGAGTCATAAGATTGATGAAGAGAATTTTTCTCAGTGTCTTTAGGCATGAAAAGTCCAAATTTATACTTACTACGGTCTGAGTCACAGGGAAGACTATTCGAAAACCCATAACCATTTGAGCCTGTTGTCCAAGTAACATTGCCAGCAAATGGTTTAATTTCTTGATCATCAACATTTTCTCCAAACCCAGGAATCCCAAGCTTTTGAGAGAGTTTTACTGCTTCTCAATACTTAACATTAGATATATTTTGATAAAAAAATTTAAAGAATAACTCTATTCACTTCATGCAACAATCATACTCTGCCAAATCTAAGGGCTTAGAAGCATATTTACCTATAAAAATAATTAAAATAATAATAGATTAAAACTATATAATACTTACGAATTAATAGAGACTTTTTCCTATCTAAACACCAACCACCAAAAAACATATTACCAAATACACCACCATTTTTATGAGCTTTATTTTGCAAAACTCCATTTTCACAATACAAAAAGTTTTTGATGCACTGAATTGTTGCTTCAAGTATGTTTAATCGAATTAGATCTTCAATAGAAAATGTTTTTACTATAAAGCTTAGAATTGAGGAGTGGATTGGATGGAAAATATAACAGCTATAATTTGAAGTAAAATACCATTCTGGATTAACTAAATTTTTTACAAAACTGCTAGAAAAATACTTTGCCTTCTTTCCATCTGTCTCAATACCGTAATTTTCAACAATAAATAATGCATTCTTGATGTTTTTTGCAAGCTTATTGTTTGATTTTTTTCCTTAATGGTGATTTTTCTTTATAATCAAACTTTGTGAAGCCTGCATCTTGTAGTGTAGTGGATAAGAAATTAATTTAATTCAAAAATAAATAAAAAAAGTGCAAAAGAATGCAATTGTTAAAATTAACACCTCCAAAAATAATCATTATATATTCTTAATAATAAATAAAAAATCATATCTAACATGCATGTAGAAAACATGAGTATTAGCTGCATTTAAAATATTAATCAAGTATTTGGAATTAAAGCTTCATTTTATTGCTTACAAGTATAGTATTCTGCCGTATGCGTTGGGCACACAAGATTCAACTATACCCTAAACATAAACAATTAAATGTGAAGCTTAAATCCAATGCCCAATTATTATGATAAATACAGCAATAATACACAAGTATGTGTTGATTCTTTATTTAATTTTTCTCCATATATCAATAATATATCAAATCACCAGATATCCATGATTTATAATGTTGAAAGGTATAGTTTCCTTAAACAAGAATCAACTATACCTCTACCATTAATAGAATTACAGGAGGCCAATACAATTAATTATTGATATGTAGAAAAAAATTGATCCCATACAGATGTGGATACTATGATATTTTATTTTATTTTATTATTTAATATATAATGATTGAGAATAATAAAAACTTTAAAAATGAAATAGTGAAAAAAAGGTATTCTTACTTGAAATTTTAAAAAAATACCTTGGTAGGAGTTGATTGATCAATAAATGGACAACTAATCTGTTAATTTTAATTTTTAGGAATAGTTTATTGTAGAAAAATAAGTATCATTATTATTGAATAAAAAAAATGAAAAGAGAAAGACAAACCAATATAAAATTTGGATGCTAACCAAAAATTAGCTTTTTGATTATACTATGACAAGTTAGAGATCAAGCTGCCAAGAGTTAAAAACAATCATCAGTTCTATTTTTTTTATTTTTAAAGAGATTTACAAGGATAGTAAAATACCAACAATCCAAGTTAGTAATGTGTAAATAATTTACTTTGGTGGCAAACCTAATGATTGAGAAAAATGGATTCCCTAAAATTTGAACTTATATTTAAAGTGAAATTAATATTTTTACTTAAGAAACAAGTATAAGGGACAAACCAAAATAAAAAACTCATAAGTGAAACAGATAAAAAGCTAATTATTATAATAACCTGTCTCTTGTAAGTGGAAGGAGAGAAGTAGAAAATTTGCCACTTGGATGAAAATTTGCTTACAGTTATGCATATAGAAACATGCAAGTTACTGAAGCCGGTTCCATGGCATGCAGTGACTTGCATAAGGCGTATATGCAACAGGTTTTTACACAGCAATATATTGTACAAATGATGACAAAACATTTTCACATGCTTTTAATTAAAACTTACATATTGTTTTTACAGCTTATTTTTATAGGGTTTCACAATGTATAATTCAAGGAACCAAAGCTTTGGTTAGTTTCACACGGATGCAATTAATATTTATTTTCACTTATTTTTCAAATTCAATCCACTTATCCATATCATTTGTTCACATAAGGTTATAAAACTAACCTTCAGCTGTTATGGACACCTTTTTTATCACTTATTTTTTTTTTTGCCACTAAGTTGACATTTGGCTACAAAATAGTTAACAACCAAGTATATATTTCTGCAAAAAAATCTGCACACAAAATCAGCATTCTGATATTTTAAATATCTTCAAACTAAGTATATAAGTTTTGGCATTTAAAAATATCCAATACCTCTTTTTCTGGCTTTGATTTTTTATTATGCACATATAAATTTCACACTGTCAAAAAATTAATGCCAAATGGCATGTAAAAGAGTAGTGAAAATTTTAATAACTCAACTCATCTTATTTCTTATTAATTTAAACCAGCCAGGCTCCCCCTGGCTGGTAGTTTATTTTTTATAGTAGCCAATGTTGCTTAAAGCAACATTGGCTGCTTGATCACCTTGAAACCTCCCAGCCAGTGTTATCTGGATGGGAGATTAAAAAAATTATTATTGCAACCAAAGACGCTACAAGCAATTTTAGTTGCTTTAAAATAAGACTTGCATCCAGTTTTATACTGGATGAAAGTCATTAATATAAAAAAAAAGTAAGCAAAGTTGCTGCATGCAACTTTGCTTGCTTTTAAACACAACATCTTTCAGTCAGTTTTAAACTGCCTGAAAGATGTATTATAAAAATGAATAAAGCCACTTTTAGTGGCTTTGGTCATTTTTTTTCATTTTTATTAAATTCTGCCTGCTTAAAGCTGGCAGCAATTTAATTTTTTTTCAATTGCAAGCCACTTCCTGTGGCTTGGGTTATTTTTTTTGTTTTTTTAAATTATTACCAGCCAGGCTCCCCCTGGCTCTTAGTGTTATCTGACATTTGAAATCTTGTAAAAAAGTTTAGTGGAAATATAAAATGCATATTCTTTGATACATTATGAATTATGAGGTAGAGGATTGATGAAGGGATTAATAGCTTAAAAATAAAATGGGCCATTGCTGATAAGGAGAGTTCTAAAACAATAGATATTTTCTATGAAAATGAGATGGGATGGAGTAAGTTAGGGGGTCTCAAAATTGATCAAATATTCCACATAAACACGCCATAAAAATTACCAAACACCCCATCAGAAAATGATATACACCTGCCCTAGACAGGTGTATTTTGATGGTGTGTTTGACCTCAAACACACCTTGTTTTGGGAAGAAAAAGCCATCAAAACACTTCTCTCCTTCATCTTGATTAGTCAGCACTAGGTACAGACAAGCCATCTCCTTAGATTCTTTTTCACCTAATTCTTAAGGGCTTATTATTCAACATGTGAAAAACGTGACTTCCAACCACTTAAGCAGCCACTTCATCATACACTCACACTTAGTCTTCATCACCATTCACTAAAATTCCTCTTTCAGTCCATTGTAAACTAGAAATAACTGCTACCACTCTAGCCCTGGATCTATTGGTTAACTCAGATACAAACTCCAATGCTGAAATTAACTTGTCTTACATGTGTGACATGCTGAATAATCACTACTTATATTCCAGAAAACTTTCCATACAACACCAACCACAATTTAACCTTGAGGTTCTTTAAAGCATTCCTGAAATTAGCTTTAAACAGATATTTTGCACAAACTTGCCTGGATTTCTCAGTTACTTGAACTGATAAAATATCACTCAATTTTCAGAAATGATTCTTGTTGTTTATAAAGAGATCCTCCTATTAGAATCTGTGTTTCACTTTGTCATTTTAGTTCAAATTGAAATGGTGGCACATTTACCCATCTTGAAAACCTCTTCCAGATCAGAGATGGAAATAAATATTTTGTTTGTAAAAAAATTCTTTGAATCTCTCTTATATAAATTGCATGCTTCTACTCTTGCTATTTTTTAGGATTCCAGTTGATTAAATGTTTTGTATTTAAATTATAAGTAATGTTTTATCCATATCTACATGACTAAAATTCATTCTGGATTTCTATTAATAATTTGGTTAAATATGGTTTTTCAACAGCTTCATTAACCAACCCTTATGCACAAGATACATAAATTAACAAATTTTATTTTTCTAAATCTATAAATTTGGCAATACCCTCCCCTGCATTTCACTATATTAGGGGGTGGTGATTGCCATTTTTTTCATGTCAAAAAAATTTTTATGTCTGAAAAAAAAATGGCAATACCTCATCCTAAATTTTACTGTGGGAGGGTGTGGAGATTGCCATTTTTTTCATGTCAAAAAAAATATTTATGTAAGAAAAAAAAATCACAATACCTCCCCCTGCAATTTACTGTGGGAGGGGGTAAAGATTACCAAATTTTTATTTTAATTTCATAAATTCTTAAAAAATCAACAAAAAAATATATTCAAGCAAGTAAAAGTAATGGGATTCACAATTCCACCTGCTAATGATTTCAGATGTGACCAAAGCCAAATAAATCATATGACAAGCAATGTATTGACAATTCATCCATTCAATACAAATAAATAATTAAATGAACAAATTTATACAGCAGCAAGGCTCAATTGCACAAAATTTTTATTTGATTGATTATATTTAATAATTGATAATTTAAAAATTTATGAAATAAAAATAAAAAAATGGAAAATCTTCTAATTACCATATTTGGATCCCCTCCCTAAAGATTTACTATAAGTAGGGCCCTTCCCCCTTGCTTTACTTACCTGGTTTATCAGACTTTGGTTGATCTGGAATGAAAAACCAAAATGAGTAAGTGTTTCACAAGATTCCAAAAAAATGATAACACTTTTTACAAGATATCAAACAAGGAGTTTCCTTGGTAGTTTGATGATTATCTCTTGGATTTTTGATTGATGATTATGCTGAGAAGAGTTCCAAATAGATTTGATGATGCCATCTCCTGAAAAAAATCCAAAACATCAACAAATCAGGGGAAAAAAGAATTATAAAGAAGAAAAATTGAGGAAACAAATGATAAAAAACAGTTGAGGAATTGACATACCTTGGGAGTGGTACAATGAAAAGTATCAGAAAGAACATGCATATTACGGAATATCAAAATTCAAAAATGTAAATTAGTTTACATAAAAAGACTCAACTTTAAAAGTATATATCTCAGAAATTTCTGAGCCAAAATTGATTATGCTTTCTGGAAACAAAATTCATGTCTATAGAGAACCTGTAATCAAAATAATGTGAGTTTTGAATGAGCCAAAATCCAGCAAATGTTAATATTCATCCTCATAAAAAAAATTCAAAAATAGGAAGGACTCATCCAAAACTGATATTTAGCTGATCAAGTCAGAGCCAAAAGCCTGAAGTATTATTTGAAATAGATTGCATAAGCCCTATATGCATCTTATGCAACATTGAACTTAAAAAATGTAAATTAGTCCATGAAACAAGATTCAACTTTGAAAGCAGTTATCTCGGCAACCACTGGACCAAATTCAACACCATTTTCTGGAAATAAAAACCATGATTCTGGAGATTCTTCCAACAAAAGGATATGTCATTTAAAAACCCCAAACCCTATTTCTGACCTTTTATATTGGACTTAAAAAAAAATCAAAAAAGGGTTTTAAAAAGTAAAGCCAGGTATTATCAATGGTCTAAAAAGATCTATTTTAGCTACCTATTTTTTTATAAGTATTATATTTGTTCCAGAGTAAGACCTACTTGAGAAGATTAAAATAAAGTTGATTGAAGTTTGAGCCAAGTGGATGATAAATATCTCAACAACCAGTGAGCCAAATCAGATGTTGCTTGGTGGATATGAGAGCTAGGCTTCTGTAGAAACTTCTTAAAAGTGGAAATGTGATTTGAGAAAACAAAAAAAGAAATAGAAACAAAAACAAATTTAGAAAAAGAACATCAGTTAAAATTGAAAAAAAGATGGTGGGAGGATGACTTACCTGATGAGATGTCTTCAAAGATGTAAAAGGACCAGATAGAAGTTCAGGAAGTGATGGATAAAAGAAATAGAAGAAGAGTTAAGGAAGTGAGAGAAGATGAATAAAAGGATATGAGGGATCATTGAAAAACAGAAAGAATGAAAAATTATGTAGTTTCTGAAATATCCAACTTCATGTTGAGATGATTAACCAAAATGTATCAGGAAGGGAAAAATTATGCTTTCAGAGAAAATTCAAAATAAAAGTCAATATGCAAAAATAAAACAAACCCAAGTGGAAAGTACATGCAACTTGATCATTTTGAGAGCATGAAAAAAGGATTTAAAAGGGTTGTGTTAACAATTTTGTAGTGTTCTTGGCATGATGACTAAGTTTTGAGGATATAAATTTGTTCAGGAATTGTTGATAAAGAAAGTAATGAAAAGCTCAAAATTTACTGGGGCACCATGTGTAAAAATTTGTATCAAAAAAGTGGGAGGGGAAAGATGTGATGTGTGGTGAATTGGGAGGATCTTTAGATTGGTTGGCTGTGCTGTGGTTAGAAAATTTTCACTAAAGTAGGACATATTTGACCCCATGTCTAAGATCTCATGTACCAAATCAGCCATGTTTCATGGTGTGTTTATGTGGTAGTTTTTAAATGAAATCCACCAGGCATATTTGTTCAAGTTTGAGACCTCCTATTAAAAATTAGATGGGTAGAGGAGGAGGAAGAGATCCTTAAGAAGATGAATAAAATATTACTTTCAAAATTTTTTACCGATAAATAATAAATTGAAATAAATTTTGTAAATATTTTTGTCATTATATTGGTTTCCACTTTTAAATGCAGTTACTATTTCACATGTACTCATACCAAAACTTGGGAAAGTGATTTATATAAGCATTAAATATTTAAATAGGAAAACTTGCATATTAATTTCCATAACAACCATTCAAGTTATAAACTTTAAGGACTATTTTTATTTTTATTTAAATATAAATATTTCTTTTAGTTGAGTAACTGAAGATTTTATTTTCAATAGCCTGTAGGTCTTATATTTTAGGTAAAATTTAATAAATTATACAAAATTTAGTTTTGCAAAGACTTAATAGATTAGAAGTGAGAAGTGACTATAATCTTTTTAAAATTTGAAAATAGGAATGGCATTACTTATTTCAACCCCTATAGTTATTAATATTTGTGATCAAAAAATTTACTAAATTTATCTATTGTTACAATTATGTAGTAAAAGATATTATTATTGTAAATTAAATTTACTTTCATAATTTTATGTTTTATCTTTTGAATGCAAAGTAATGATTAGGTATGTTAAGGAATAATTTTCTTCCTCTAAATTGATAATAATATTGTATATTCAAAAGCTTATGTTGGATCAATGCGTGCTCAATGTGTGCTCAATGAAGGATAAAATCATGGTTATAGTTGATCAACTTATGCATAACTTGAGATCAATTGAGGTTCATTTTTGGACCAATCTGAGAATAAATGGAAATCTAACTCTAATTTACTTATGTTTATAAAGTATTCATAAACCTGGCATAATTAAGGGACACTCTAAATTTCAGGAGAGGGGATTGCTAGCAATTCACCCCTAGATTTCCCGTGGTGAGTGATAGGGAGAATTTCAGCACACATTCCACCAGGTTGGGATGAAGAACTGGAGGATGATTTAATAGTTGGGGGTGGTTTGGGAATTTTGTCTTCATAAAGATCATTCCATTCATCCTTTAAGTGTTCAAGGAGATTATGCAATATCAAGCATGAAATGATCAATTCAATAATGACCTTCATTTCTTTCTGGTTACAAAGAGGACTCCTCATTTCTCTTAGTGAAGCAAATTGACCTTTCAAAATTCCAATAGCATGTTCAATCCTTACTTGAGACTTGGAAAGATGAGTGTTGAATTGTGATTTTTCACTATCTTCATCACCAGCTCCAAAAAATTCTGGGTTCACATATGTACCATTGTTGTAAGCAGAGTTGTAATGAAGATATTGATGTTCATTAAAGTAATTCTCAGGGTTTTGAGAAATCATCATTTGTTGAAAAACTGAGGAGTCATGGTGAGAACCAGGAAAGCCAGCATGAAATGCAATTAACTTCTTATTTATATTTCAAACCAATTGGAGAGCAATAGAGTACTTGAAAAAAGAAAAAGTAAGAGAGGATTGGTATTAGATGTAAGAATATGTAAGATATAGATAAGAGCTGACCTCTTTTTCTGATCAAAATAATTCTTTCCATCCTTCTCAGGCTTTTGGCTCAAAGGGATGTTTGTGCCATCAACAAAACCAATACATCCAGGGAATTCTTCATTTTGCATGGCCTTTAAGTTTTCCAGTCTAACCTCCTTAGTGGGCCATGTGAGGAATTGTGGTTGAAGTGAACAGGTGGCTTTTATGGTTCTCTTGTTGTATAAATCTATTGTTCCATGACTTATACTGAAGAGGTTCTTGAGATGAGTTATGACAGTACTGTTCCCATTTGTGTTTCCAGGTCCCTCTGTGGGAAATGAAAATTGTTGTGGTAAATAGAATGATCATGAATCAAATCATGCAGGTATTTAAAACCATGATAAGTAGCTTGTAAAATTTGCTGAAAACTGGCATCAGGTATTTCAGAAAGTTTGCAAAGTGTATATTGTGGTTTATGGCAAATGGATGTGGTTTAGGAAGTAAGGTAGCAGTTCTCTAACAGGTGAATCATATAAATTAAATCAAACTCAACATCAGAATATGGATCAGACTCAACCATAAGATCAAGGGCTAGAGCATCAGTGGCTGTTTGAAGCTGTTGACAAAATGAAGGAGTCATGTTAGTGTTTGGAGGAAAAAAAAAAGAGCAATACTTACCAAGGGTGTGAGGAAGTAAGGGTTGGAGTATGTTGTTAGGAAGGCTTAAGACTTTATGCACAGTGTACTGTGTGTGTATAAATAAGCACCTAAGGATTAGGAGAGGAGAAGTTTTAAGGTATGGGCATGTGTGTACCTAATGCTGACTAATTAAGTTAAGGGGAAGAAGTGCTTGGGGGGCTTGGATGTACCGAACAGAAGGCATGTGTAGGGAAAATCACATTGTTGAAGTATACCAGTTAATGGGGTATGTAATTCAATTTAAAATGAATCACTTGGTACCTTTTTTGAGGCTTTCTTGAATGGTGTATATGGTAATGTTTGACACCCCCTATTTTGTTATTCTCTACATATTCATTGGTTTTGTTTATAAAAGAAGGGTATTTTTATGTGAGAAAGGATATCTTTTCATATTTTACATTAAATCAAACAAATATTTGTCTTAGTAGTACTACCTATTTAGAAAATCAATTCCTTTTATATTTTCCAAATAAATTGCAATATATAAGGTTGCTACTATAGTTAAAATAAACCTACATACAAACTTTTTTTTAATTGCACATTATCATTTTAAATATCAGGATTAAGGGCATCTGTCTCAGTTTCAATAATAAATAAGTATATAATTGCATTTTACTTGGTCATTTCATAATTAAATTCAATATTCAACCACCCTATGCAGTATTTTTTACTAATCACCACATTTAGTTAATATTCAACCCTGGTACTTTGGCAGTCATTAGGTAAACCTCAAATGCTAATTTTTTATGCATGTCATTCAATGTTCTCAATGAATAACTTGGTATGAAAGAATAAGAGTATATTATTTCCTATGTGTGTTTAGAGAGCATGTTTTCTAGTGGTTGCTTTGCATATTTTAGTAATTGAGGCTTGAAGCATGCAGCCAGTAGTGTAAAATAGTGAAACTCAATAAAATTTGGTGATGAGTAGTGAGTATAGTGAATTGAAAAGATAATTTGTGGAAAAGTGGTGGAATCAAGGGTATGATTAAGTATCTTGATGAGCAATGCAAAATGAGAAAAATTGGCAGGGAGAGGTGCGATTTAATGAGGCAAAGTAAGTATCTGTAAGTATATATCCTTACTTGTACCCAACATTTACCAAAATGAATAGCTAATGTGGGGCATAAAGGACATGGTGCCATAATATGCATCAAAGTAATAGTTAAGTATGCATGGAGTGGTGTGTTACCAACATGATGGTAGATGCCCTAAATACCACTTCTTACCTTTACACACCCTGAAAATATGCTCAATCAATAGTTTAGATTTGCCACAAATAAAAGGCTAAGACTAAGACAGCACAGATTACAGTAGAAAAAAACTGTGAAATTTTTTGAACAATTTACTTTTTGTACAAACTAATTCCAACATGGATGTACCAAACACATTTACCAAACCATTGTTTATTGACAGTTTCAATGGGTTACAATCCTAAATTGACATTAACAGTAAGCCAAGCACATGAAATGACCACGCTAAATTAATTTCAATCACATTTTAAATAGATAAAAGTCACAATCAATACTTCTAATTCTAAGTGTTCTTGCACTAACACAATACTGGAAGGCAACAAACATGGTGAATTTATAAAACCCCCTTGCCTTTTGTATTTTGATTTATGGTATTGTTGTTCTGCTGCAATCAGTTGAAGGGTATTATTAGTTAAATAACACTTTTTTTATATTTGACACTCTAGTCTCTTTATGACCATTAAAGATTTGGAATGACCGAAAATAAAATAAACTTGAGTCTTTTCGGTTTTTCAGTTTGCAAACTATTACTCTTTTTGAACCCATCTTCCCATAAGAAACTCTCCAGTCTCTTTGCTCCTCCAGCCATTGAACACCAAGAACGGGTAATCAAGATATCAATAGAAAGTTTGCGAACCCTTGAAACTTGCTTTACAAGAAAACATGTCACTAGGTTATAAGTTTCACAATCTAACTTTTGAATCCCTTGCACCCTTTTGAATCTTGCGCCAATGACAAAAGAGAGATACCTGAATGGTATGAACAAAAAATAAACTTGAGAACTTCCTCTACAAGTAGCATGAGCAATCATGACTACCCATAGCACACACATATTGTGCATGATGGTCCAGGAAATTTCAATAAAGCTGCTTTCATCATAGAAACCAAAAAAAAGAAAAAAATCTTTTATCGCATCTTAATGTGGATGATATAAAACATTTACTCCAATAAAATGTAAAAATTAATCTCGAAGTTGTAATTTTATTCGATGCCGATAAACCATTTCCAATTGATGCTAGATGGTCTGAGAGATATGAAATTCATTGAATAATAAGGCTGGCATAATATTTCAATAGATACCAATCGCTGTGCTAACCATAACACAGGTGTAGAAGTTCCATGGTACTTGGCGAAAAACCCCGTTCAAAGGGAACATAATAACCAAGATGATCAAACCCTTTCCTTTCTAATGAAGGAGCGACCCTTTTAAATTAGTTAGATCAATATCAGAGATGGAGTTTATATACTTCTGGATCGTCTAAGATCTGTGATAGTATGGCGAAAGTCAAAATGCCAGATGAAATTTGCAAAAAGTATCTTGTGGGCCTATTCTCGTGCATTATGCAAAATATGCAATACAATACTGCATATCCATTTCTCACCCAGTTTGTGCACCAAGTTACAGTATCCAGTGCCTCAAGCAGAAGATGAAAACATGTAGGTAGTGCACATGACGTATCATCCTGATGTGAGATATATTGCAAATCCACAAACAAGGTTCACTCTGTTTGCTTTGATGACTGGCCAAATCCATTGTGTCACAGGCTTTATGCTGGCCAAAATTGCTTGATAACTGGACTTGATTATTTTGTAGCCAGACACCAGATTACATTTGATAGCAGCTTTATTTATCACACTACCAACACCATTCGTTACGCCACAAGGTGTAACAGATGCGTAACAGTTGTGTAGCGGTTGCATAATAAATACATAACAATCTTTACGTCCCCTAGCAATCAATAATAATTGTTACATATTTGTTACACAACCGTTACGCAACTGTTACACCGTGTGGCATAACAAACGAATTTGATAGTGTCAGGATATGCAATAAAATCACTATTTGAGGGTCTGAAATCAAAGTATGAACTATAAAAAATATCAAAGATAGATTTTTCTTTCTTCTTATACAGCGATGTTGGAATGGTTTGTGCAGTTTAAATATGTTATCTATCACATTCACAGGAAAATCTGGTTGGTGGCACCATTCGACATGGTAACTAGCCAGATTTAGCTGTGATAGGCGGGAGAAATTCATTTCAAGCTGTATCCACTGTTTCCGCTATAGCTGTCTATACTAAAGGCTGTGTTGGTTGGACTATACAAATGAAAGAAACCAAAGATGAGCAGAACCAATAAATCATCACATTATACCAAAATACATTTCTGCCTTATTTTTGTGTACCACTTTCCGCTTGCCTATCCCCCCCATGGATGTCCCTTAGGCTGTAGTTCGCCATACCCGGAGCCCATCTTGCTCTTCTTGCCTCATTGGTTGGCCACCAAGAATACGCAATCATTGCTGGATTTGGTCATGAGGTTCAGATTCTACATTCCAGAATGAGTGTCTGGTATATAATATTTATATAAATATTCCACCTTTGTCACACTCTTGCAACCCTGCGCCCGTACAGCCTTGGACTCTTGGCTTCCCATCTTCCCATCCCACCCTCATTTTGCTTCATTTTCTCAGCAATCACTTCCATCCTGTCCTCCATTACCCTTCTTTTGCTCTTGTTCCACCGGTCCTTCGCAATTCAAACATCGTTTTCCGTTCTATGTATTTGTGTCTCTTAGTTGTTGCATTCTGTACCTAAACTGCTGTTTTTATATTCTCTTCCCCTTCCAGTTCTTTCGCTTTCACTCTGCTGTGTTCGCATATCGCTTCGTTAACTTTTCTGTATTTCATTCATCATGGCTACCTCTGCTATTCCCACAAGTAAAATCCAATCCTCCACCCCCCCTTCTTCCAGGCCTACAACTCCAAAAACCACCAATCCTTCAGGCCTCAATGGCTCAGGTCGGCTCTCCTCAAGTGGCCGTTCTACTCCTACTGGCATTCCTTCTCGCAGTAGTTTCCTTCCTCCTGCAGTAGCTACCAACAGCCCTTTAAGTGCAAATTCTAAACGGAGGTCTGTTCCTTCCCTCAGCTCAGTGAACTTCAGTGCATTTTGTACCACGCCGATTCAACCCACTTCAAAAATCGCCTCTAATTCGTCTCTCGGTAGTCCTCTCTCTTTGGTGCCATTACCCGGTTCCTCTGCTTGGTCTCATACCCCTGATCATCCAAAATTGAACGGTATCCTTAATTCCACGGCTGCAAATGACAGTTCTGTGCAAGTTATTGTCAGAATCCGCCCTTCTTTTCATGATGCGAACGTCCCTGCTCGCTTCCAGAAAACAGTAATCAATCCGGTTAGTGCCTAATTTCCTGTTTTTAATTACGCCCCTATGCATATTTGGATTCTGAATGATCAATTTTTGATTTCATTATTGAATATGATATTTAATTTTGAATGATTCCTCAATCATAGTAGATCAATTCCAGTACAATATCAGTTGATAACTCTAGCACACAACCTAATGCCAAGCCTCAAAGCTTTACCTTTGATAGAGTGTTTTCTCCTGATGAAGGTCAATCATCTATTTGGAATGCCGTTGAGGGTTTAATCAGCCGCTTTGTTGAAGGTTACAATGTTACTGTGCTTGCTTATGGTCAAACATCATCTGGCAAATCTTACACCATGGGCACAGATCAACTAGACCAAGATCCTGGTACATGTGATGAAGAACGACTAGGTATCATCCCACGGGCTATTCAGACTATATTTCAAAGATTGGATCAACAGAATTCACTCTTATCCAAGTCTCAATCGGTTCTCAAAACTAGCTATGTGGAATTGTATAATGAAGACTTGATTGATCTTATAGCGTCTTCACCTCCATATTCTGATGGAATGGCTGCATCTGCGTCTGTTTTGCCTCAAGTGCAAATACGTGAGGACAAAGATGGCAGGATAATTTGGAGCGGGCTGAAAGAATCCGTTATCACGTCTCCTTCTGATGCGATGAATATATTGCACCAAGGATCTTCAGTTCGTCAAACTGGCTCAACAGAAATGAATGCCCAATCTTCCCGATCACATGCAATTTTTAGTTTGACTTTGACACAGAAGAAATTTGTAGGTCAAGTAACTGGCGGCAAGACCAATCGTAACTCCTTTTCCAGCTCATCCAGTTCCAGTCGCGTTGGAAGTCCCCCTCCTGCTGGCAGCCGTTGTAGCACTCCTAGCGAGAACAGTCGTCCATCAAGTAGGATGTCGACAAATGATCCTGTTGAGTCAAATTCAACTGAGTGGGTGAATGTGACAAGCAAGTTTCATTTTGTTGATTTAGCAGGCAGTGAACGGTTAAAAAGAACAGCTGCTGCTGGAGAGAGAATTAAGGAGGGAATTTCCATCAACGTTTGTCCGACTGCTTCATTTTTCCTCCTGATGTTTATTTCAATGAATTATGTCTCACTCTGTTGAATATTTTTCTCTTTCCATATTATCTTCTATTTCTCGATGATTCACGCTACTTTTCTGAAATGATTTCTCATTAGTCTGGTCTCCATGCTTTGGGAAATGTCATTTCTGCTCTGGGTGACCCATCGAAGGCGCGAACTGCTACTTATATTCCCTATCGAGATAGTAAATTGACTAGGTTGCTGCAAGATAGCTTAGGGGGGAACGCCTACACTCTCATGGTAGCATGTGTTAGTCCAAGTGAATATAATGTAAGTGGGAAAGTCTCTAATCATTATACATTCATGTTCCCCCCATTTTTTCATCAACTTTTACAATTGTTCGAGCTTTCAATGTTTTCACACCTTTTTCTTCATATTTTGTTATAAAAAAAGACTGAAACTAGATTCAGATTGATATTTTATATGATTACAAGCTAATATACGTATATATTGATTTTTCTGATAGCTCAACGAGACTCTCAATACCCTCAAATACGCCAACCGTGCTCGAAATATAAAAAATCGTGCGGAAATTAATCAAAGTGAACCTGGCTGGGAGGACGTCGAATACCTTCAGAGAACAGTGACCAAATTAAGGAAAGAGCTACTGCAGCTCAAATCAGGCGGTGCAGATGATCCCGTCAATTCAGCCAGACCTTTGACTTCTATCGAGGAGGAAAATAACGGTAAATGCATGGATCTCCAAGCAGATTTTAGCAAATCACAGCGGGATTTTGCCAAAACTTTTCCGGACCTTGACGCGGATCAACCTGATGATATAAGTTTTTCATCTAATCAAGACAATTCTCAAGCCATTGTCCCTCCCCTCGATTTTGAAGTTTTAATCCAGCCTGTTGTTGAAGAGTATGAAAAATCTACTACTGCTTTGGAGTCTCAATTAGCACTCATTAAGGCGGCATTGGCAACTTCCGAGGTGAATATGAAAGATCAAGAAGTCCGATTGACAAATGCACGACACACAAATGGAAAACAGTCTACTCTTATTACTGATTTGAAAGCTCGTCTAGGTGAAATTTCTGAAAAGGAGTCAGCAAGAGAGGGCTATATTCGAGATCTCGAGAATCGATTAAAACAAGCATCAAAACGTTCAGATGAGTCAGATTCTTTAGTGAATGAATTGAAGAACGAAATCACTAGACAGCAGGAAGCAAGAGTTAAGTCGGATAGTTATATAAAAGATTTAGAGAGAAAGTTAGCCAGAAAGGAGGAATATATTCTAAATCTGGAGAAACGCGCCAAACAAGTATTAGATCATTCAAATACATCAGATTCCCTATTAGGTGACTTGAAAGAGGAAATCAAAAAATTGAAGGAAGTAGTAGTGAAATCCGAAAGTTATATAAAAGATTTGGAATCAAGGTTAGCCAAAAACAAGGATTATGCACTAGCTCTTGAGAACCAACTCAAGCAAGTCTCACAACATTCTAATCCGTCAAATTCTTTGTTAGATGATTTAAGAAAAAAATTGTTATTTTTTCTCTTATTTTTTCTATTTTTCTCTGTGGAAGTGTCAGATGGGAAATACCAGAGGAAAACTAAATGATATTATTAGTAATCAATTTTGAAATTGTAAGTGTGTATTGTAAAGTACTAAAATGAACATAATCTCAAGACAATACCAGAAAGAAAAAGGGAAAAAAATAAAACCCTAAATATTTATATATATATATATCTTATGAACTGCATGTAAAGTCTAGATCCTCTGATTGTTAAATTTAAAGATTGAGCAAAATCAAATTATATAGCTGAAGCATGGATGCAATTGATGGATATTTAGCTTATTAAAATATTTTGAATGTATATATCTATATCTATATATATTATTTTCTAATGAAATAATCAGTTGTTTTTATTTAGCTTGTTGATGTGATTAGCTTCACTATCACCAGAAAAAAAATGTGGGGACATGATAGCAGGTGTCAATCCCTATCTTTGATTTGATTCAGTCTTAGATCAGCTGTAATTCTTCTGAGAAGACTGCGCGTTGAACACTGAGCATGCTAGCTCGCATGGCATCAAATCATAGTTATTCTTGAGTCACGAATAGATTAAGGGATTGGCACCTGCTAGCAGGTTTCAGGTGTTTTTTTTGTGGTGTATCTTATACATATGGTCTATTTGTATGTAGATTGATGGTAAAACCTAGAATTGAATAGTTCTCTTTGAAAAGTGTTAAAGGGTGCTTAAAATAGGATTAAAAAAAACCTTTCTCTCTTATAAATTAAAATTTATAAGATAGCCATAGTAAACTAAGATTTTTGATACATGGAAAATAAAATTAATTAATTCCAATAAAAAGAGGGGTTTTATTTTTTTTATTTTTTTTATTTTTTTTTATGACTATGATATTATATTGGGGGTATTTGAAAGTATGTAATTTCTTTAATATGTTATTAAATTAATGGCAGACAAAAAAAAAAAAAAGAAAAAAAGAAAAAAAAGAAAAAAAAGGAAATGGAAATGGAAAAAAAAAGGAAATACTGTCAGCCTGAATATACCCAAGACTGAGTAAAATAAGCATATAAAATATGCTAGACACATGCATTAGGTATGTGGACAATAATTAAGTGTATACAATAAGTATACATAAGTGAAATAAGTCATATACTAAAGTATATGCCATTAGAATACATTGGATACACACACACCACAAAAAAACAGCAAGCACCTGCTAGCAGGTGTCAACCCCTCAATCTGTCAGGCTGAAGAACTAAGAAGTGCTCAGAAAGATTGTTGTCTAGAAGCATTTATTGTCCAGTATGAATATTAGTTGTCCACCAATCCAAATTAAAGTAAAATATTATATCAACTCAAATATTAGTAAACTCACCACACAATATGGGGGGCGGACTTGCTAGCAAGTCCGCAACCTTGGACCCAAACTCACCATAGATTGAACACACATTGAGCTATTGATAAAGGAACCATACAATCAGGGATGAACACCACTCAGCAGAACAGTTTTAGGTGGGTGTTCAAGTAGAGTTCAGTATGGGTTCAGTCTGAGTTCAGTCTGAGTTCCATCTGAGTTCCATCTGAGTTCAGGTTGAGGACTTGCTAGCAAGTCCACCCCCTATATTGCGTAGTGACTGTATATCAAATAATCTCACCAACATAAATATAAAAGGCACTTACAATTGACAGAAAAATAGGATAGAAATTATATTTAAAAGGCTAATGATTGTAACCAGATAGCTATATTATATATAATCAGATTGTGTTGTGTATTGTATAAAATAATTGAATTGAATGACTAAATATCTACCAAAATCCCCCTCTATATATACCCAAAATTCCTGGAGTACATTCCCCTGATTCCCAGACCCATTACACTGCTACCCCTGGCCATTACAGCACTTTGAGGGCACTCATCTCCCCATGACGTCTACTTCAATCAGTTTCACAGGCCCAGTTACCAATAAAACTTCCTCCTCACAAAAGGAGATACCAGTACACGTCATTATAACCCCAAAAGAAGGAATAAACCCCAAATAAGAATGTCTGGTGCCCAAGGCAATGATTGTGCATGACTAAAAGTAAAGGAATCAATTAAAAATAACCCATAAAGGAACCAAATAAAAGCCTCATTAAAGGATAACCATAAAAATTAATAATGGAACCAATATAACTAATTCCCCACACAAAGAATACCATTCCCATGCCCAACCATTGACCCAATACCCAGATCCAGAGACCAGAAGAGGCGTGGTAATTGCAGTGGGGTTTCCCATAGCCTTTAAAGGTGGTTGAAAGCGTGAATTATTGATCTTTTAGGTGTATATATTCTTTTGAGGCATGATTGAGACCTTCTGGGTGCATATCTTGAGGTAATTGATACTGTCTGTGCATATATAAATATTTTATGATGTCACCATGTAATTAATACACTTATCAAGTGCAATCCACTCAATTCTTCAGTGATCACATAAGGGATAATCACACATAAGGTAAGCATTTAGGCCAAAATGACTAATTACGTTAATAATGCATATTAACATATGGGACTTATGCAGGCACCATGCTACCACTACAAAATAGCCAATTTTAAGTGACAAAACCTTAATATTGAAAAGTCATATTTTAAGGCTTTTGAATAGCCTAATATATTCTCCTGATAGGGGGAAATTGAACCATCCAAGCACATTTTTGATACCTTTAAAAAATGCGCATATAACCGGCTTTTAGTATGAATTTGTAGCAAATTTTGCTAGAAATTCATAATAAAGTACAATAAACAAGTTAAGACCACTTAATAAGTTATATTACCATAACCTTAATTCCTTAACACTTTTTAGGCTTACAATATACTTAAACTTAAGTACTTAAGACTTAATAAAAGTACTTCTTTGACCTTTCTAAGGTGTTTTATTATATTATATAGGAGCATTAAAGGTAATTACTTCAGGTATCATTTACTGTTACTTTTCCACATGTCTTAGACACATGTTCAACATCTTTTGATTCCCCATTTACTCAGCCCTTGGGAAACCAAGGATGACACAATTCATTTTCAATTCAGGCATAACTCAGATTTGATACTGTGCAAGCTGGCATGCTCAGTGTTCAGTACACAGTCTTCTCAGAAGAATTACAGTTGAGTTGAAACTGAATCAAATTAAAGATAGGGATTGGCATCTGCTATCAGGTGCCCATATTTTTTTTCTGGTGACATATACCCACCTTTTAGAGGTCTTATGTACCCAATATCAAGTGTGAATAAGTTAAGGTAATCATAAGTACCTTAGAAAAATAATGAAAATTCTGAGTCAGATACTAAAAAAATTGAACATTTCATGAAAGAAAATCCAATGGCATCCAAAATTATTAGTAAATTATTATCAAGGATTGAAAAATTGGAAGAATTCTCAAGAAAGTGCAGCAATACTATGGAGGATGTATTATCAAATCTAATAAAATCATTGAGTACTACTGCAAATAAACTAAAGGTCATTGAAAAAAACAAATAATGAATTCACAAATGACAATAAAACATTAACCACTCACTGAAATTGAGAATTTATCCAGATAATTGGAACAATCTCAAAATATGATTGCCACTATTGAGGGATGGATAAAATTTTCTTTTTCCAATGTAAATAATACCTTATCACATGTACCTGTAATCAAAGATAAACAAGAGATATTGGAAATAGAAGTGGCAAGTATCTTGAAGAATACTTACCAAAAGGTAAAAGTAAATGAAGCCACCTCTTATGAAGCAGTCATTTGAGAAAACAATGATAGAAAAAGTCAGAAGTGTAATGGAATCAGAAAGTAAAAAATCACTGAAAGATGAAATATATGATCATTTATCCAAAGTAAGTAAATTACTTAATATTCCTCAAGTTCAGGAAGTCCAAACTAACCAAAAGAACTGGCCTAAAATAGATCAATATCCTTCTTTTGATGGGGATTCAAAATCTGACTGGAGACAATTCATTCAAATAATTGATAACTTACAATTTTCATACAAATTACCTGATGAAGAAATAATATCAAAATTAATATCTTTATTCACAGATGTGGCCTTATTATGGTTTGAACCTGTTCTGAATAAGGGAATTAATTACTCCTGGATTGAATGGAAGGAACTAATTGAAAGACAATTTGGTGACCCAAAATTTAGAATTACTCAGCAAAGATTGTATGAAAAAAACTTGATATAACAAAAGTACTGGGGAAATACCAATGGTATTTTTAATGAATTTAATAAAAATAATGAAATCCATAGATCCAAATATGGATTATGATGAGTGGAAAGAGAAAATAATATATAACTTGCCTATCTCAGTTAGAGAAATTATTGCAGCTAGAACCAAAAATATAAGTGAGAGTTCTTGATTTAATAAAATATTTAATAAAATATTATTAAACCACAAATATGAGTCAAGGTATCACAATTATAAGCAAAATGTTGAGGTGGTAAAACCTACAAATAAGATACCAGTAGAGAAGAAAAAAACTACTTCTCCTATGTCCCTAAAAACAAAAAAGTAACACATCTTATAAATGTAATGAACCTTAGGTAATAGGTAATACTTGTAAGAAAAGAATAAATGGTAAGGACAATTCAGAGGATTCTGAGCCTATTAATCATGAAGATGAAAAATAGGACTCTAGTGAATATTGAAAAATTAACATATCTTGCAGTGATGATGGAAATGAGGTATATGTATAAGAACAGAATATTATGTTCCTGAATGATGCAATAACTCCTATAGAAACATCTTTAAGTTCCATTGAGGATGCTGGAGTAGTAAAAAATGTAAATCAAGATCCTTAAAAAATCACACTTGTAAGAGCAACTATATAATATGTGAAAAAGAAATGAATTCCATTCTTGAAACTGGAGCTGCAGGTAGTGTAGTCTCTTTTAACACATTAATGAAACTTGATAGTAGGTACAAAGAAAATTCAGAAAATCTGCAATCTAAGAGCTGGAGATTTTATATTTGAGTATTATTTTAAATTGGAAAATACAGTACTTCTGTTTTCTTTAAATTTAATAAAGGATATGTAAGAGTGATGTGTGAATTTCTGGTGATGGAGAATAAGAATTGCAGTGACTAGTTTATAACTGGTAATGATTTATTAACCAAGTTTAGAATTAAACTGAATCCTGCAAATAATTGTTTCACACTTGGAGTAAATGGGAAAAGAGATTTAAAGATAGGTTTTGAAAATTCAGATTATACCACTGTCACACGCCATGTGACACTCGAGGCAAAAGTAGCTCATCAAATAAATAATAAGAGGCTCAAATCCATACTTGAAGCGCAGAAAGCGATTCTCCATAGAAACTGCGACTTTCCTTTGTGTACTCGCTATTCAACAGCAATAGCCTAAACTCTAAATCTAAATTAGTCAATATCTCAATAGTGTGTCTCAGTCTTTTCTCCAATAAGCGACGCACAGCACAATAGTCAATGTAATGGTGCACTAAAAGGTTTATTAAATGTCTGTGAATAATTAAAAGGAGTAGTGAGCATGGACGGAATGGATAGTGGAGAATTAAGGGGTTAAAAGATGTTAGTGAGGAGGGTCCAGGTGTAATGGATGTATTTTAATGGTCTGTGGTGTGCGGAATAGTGGATGGGTGTGAGGTCGATGCGAGGAGGAGTAAAGGATATAAAGAGGGTTGGGTTTTTGGGTTCAATATTCCTTAGAATTAAATTATAAAACATATTTATAGTTAATAGTGGTAAAACTTTTAAGCTAAATCATTATTAATTTTATCTTTCTTTATTTTCTCAATAATCATTTCTAAATCCTAAATCTTTGATTGTTGAGTTTCAACCCTTTGTGAGATCTTAAGAATTTTAATATTACCTTTCAATTATATTAGAATCCTTCTCGAACATAACTTGAAGCAGTAGTTCTTTCTTCGAATCATCTTCAAATCACTTCCTTGAATCATTCCTCTGTACTTCGAATAAGTCTCTAAACTCCTCATCTCACTTACAGGAACATCCTTGACCTTGTGCGTAGGTTGTCTGGTGACAGTATAACTTAATTCTCCGTAGTTCTCATTCTTTGCACTACTACATCCCTTTTCAGGTGTTTTCTCTAAATTCTTAAAATGGCACCTGTTCAATGCACTCCTCCTACAGGCGCTACTACTAGAGCTTGCGCCAGAGACAGGCCAACAGCCACTCGGCCTGTTTCCCGCACTCACTCCTTGGAGCCACTCGACCTTAGGGAACGGCAACATTCAGTCCAATCTGTAGAAGACATCCCACAAAATTTTGATGATTATAGTAATGATGAAGAAGGAGAGGATACAATGCATGAGGCACCATCTGCCCCTGATAATCACCCTTCTGGTCAGCCTTCAGAACCTTGACCATCTAATTCTCTGGAAGATTTCATGAGACTTTTCATGAAGACTCTTTCAAATTCAACGTCTTCAGAGGGATCTAAATTAAAAACTCCTTCTATGAAATCTCCTGATATATTCGATGGAGAACATCCAGACAGATTGCGGCCCTTCTTGAAAACCTTCAAGCTCCTGTTCCATAATGACCCTTGAACCTTCAATAAAGACCGATTGAAGGTTGTTTACACTTCTTCATTCCTAGCCGGGAAAGCAGCAAGATGGTTCGAACCTTATCTTCTCATGCTCTCTTTGACCAAAACCCACTTACTTATTAAAAACTGGGAAAAGTTCGAAGACCAACTCTTCACGTTTTTTGGTGACCCTAATGAAACTGACAACGCAGAAATTGAACTTGATTTTCTTCGCATGAGTGATAATGGGAAAGCCTCTGAATATATCTCGAACTTCAGAGCGCTTCAAACTCGAGTAGGTTGGAATGATGCTGCCCTTAAGTATCATTTCAAAAAAGGACTTCCTTCGAGGATTCTGGATCAGTTAAATCTTCACGGTCAGAAGATGACTACTTTAACGGATTTAATGGATCAAACCCTTGAACTCAACGGCGTTTACCAAGGACGACTTCAACATTGTCAATATGCCAACAAATCTCAAGGCCTAAATTTTAAATCGGGACCTTCTTCACACCCACGAACGACTCAATCCAAACCTAATAAGGGAAAGGACAAACCTCAACCAAAAAGCTTGACCCCAGGCAATATCAGTAAAGTACTGGATCCTAAAGGGGAACTTAAATAAGCTGAGAGGAAGAGGCGAGCAGATAATGGGTTATGTATGTATTGTGGGGGTAAGCACAAGCTGGAAGATTGTGTAAAATTGAAGGAAAGAGAAGGTACTAGTTAGAAGTCAAAAAACTAGTAGATAGTTTACTTGTGTGCAAAGCAAACTATCTTATCTCTCCAAGTGCACAGAACCTCCATGTCTTAAGGACTGGAGTTGCCTTAAATCTCTTGAGATTCATTCTTTTTAAGGAGGATATCCCCTTCAGTTGTCTTATAGACTCTGGAGCATCAATTTCTTTTGTCAGTTTATCTTTTGCCGAGAAGTTACAGCTGACATTTACAGATATCAATTGAACTCCAATTTATTTGGTCAAATCAGAGGAACCCAAATATTGGGTCAGTAAGAAAGTTTTATGGTTTTTCAAATTTCCAAACTTTTCCCCCTTCGAGTGGGAATTATCAGTCTTGGATGCCCCAAGGATGGACGATACCATTCTTGGCCATGACTTTTTAACGCATTGGAATCCTGAAATTGATTGGACACGGTGATTGATCACCCCACGTACTAAGTTTCAGCCTAAATATCCTTAGGACTGAGTATTTCTTATGCTTAAAATAATATAACCTTAAGTAAATTAAGCTTATATCTTAAAAATAAGGTTAAAATAATAATATATATTATTTTATTATATATATATATAATTATTATTCTATTATATAACTTATAATAGTTTAAATAGCTTATCCATGGCCTAATAATACTTATTAAGGTGTTAATGAAGTCATAATATACTTATCTTAAGTGATATGAAGTAATTATTGACATACATAAGCTTATATGTATACATAAATCTCATATTCAGTGAAATATGCAGTATATTATGTATATTTAGGTATATAAGTGGGTTTTAGCCCCTTAATAGCCTATAAAATTTGTTTTTCTGCTTATTTTAGGTCATATGGACGAAATCAGTGGACTCACAACGCCTACAGAAGCATAGACACCTATATCAGGCGCATACACCCAGTTTGGACAACTAAAATTACTTCCTTGGATGGTTATTCACGGATTTATGGGTTGGAAGGATATTTCTGGATTAATATTGATGCTTGGGGATGTTATTGGGGGCTTGGACATTTTATTTGTTTCCTTTATATGCTTTTGGTTTCATTAAATCTCTTTTTGACTGTTTATTTTACCTGTTTCTTTATGGTATCCGCTTTTATCTGGATTTTCTACTTATGGTATAGACCTGTGTTATTATTAATAGTGATGGAGGGTCCTTACTGGAGGTCTGGGTGTTGAAACTGCTTGAAGTGGAAGCCATGGGGAGGTGATGGGCCCTCACAGTGCTGTAATTTCCGGGGATAGCAGTGACATCATCAGGATTGAAGGTCTGTGCACTCCAGTGGATTTGGGTATAAGTAAGGAGGGATTTTGATGGTTATTTATCATCATTCAATTACTACAACTATAACAAACACTACTATACAATTATTAAACTTTAGAAATATATTATTAAAGCCACTATAAATTGATATTATCTTTATATAAGCAATAACTATATTTTATTCATCTATTTTCCACCACTAGCACGCATTTAAATCCAAGTATTGTGAGTTTTATTTGAGTATAACTATTTTATTAGTCTTCCCCTGAGGTTTAATAACTAAATGATTTATAAATAAGTAGTAGGATCATAAATAAACACTGTTATATCATACTTATATACTAGACTATACTGACAATTGGGGGTCTTTCCTTATATTTTACTAATTATTTAGTATAAGCCTTGGGAGGTGATTTTTACCTTAGTACAGCTCAAAAAAACCAAATATTTGGGTCTGCTGCATATTAGTGGGTCATCATAACTCAGTGATTGCGGAAAAGAACCCTTAAAATAATTGTACTAATTTTTTATCATAAAAATTAGATATTTACAGTAGTAACTGTACCCAATATAAACCCAATTTTACTTGGTATTTGGACACCAATATAACACCCAATTAAAATTGGTATTTGGTTAAAGCTTGGTAAGCTAATTATTCACCCTCATAAAGGTCTAGTTGAACTTATTATTATATTTTTAACAGATTTTTTCGAATTTTTCTTATAATTTATTTAAATAAATAAAGATATAAATCCAGGGTAAGCTCAATTGCTTTTTTATTAGTGATATAATTGCTAATATCTTTTGTCTACTAATTCCATAGAGTTTTTCCTTTTGTAGACGTCAAATATTGTCATTTATAACAATATGAGTTCTCCTCAGGACAGTGTAAGTGAAATTCCTGCTTATAATACCAGGTCTAAAGCTAACAAAAACTTTCCAGGACATCACCATGGAGGGTCAACAATACCCCCAGGCAGAAAGCATGAGTATAGAGGAAAAGGACACCCTCTTAAAAAAGATAACTATAAAAATGACGTCTCCTCCTCTTCAGGATCAACTGTCCCACCTGGCCAAACAGGTTCTGAAATTGGAGGAATCAAAATCACTCATGTTCAAAGAGGTAGAGCAGTTGCAAAACAATTGCAAGGTAGGGTTTCAGCAGATGAATCAGGCATTGGCAGAGTTAAAGGGAGACCAGCCCAGTCAGTCAAATCAGCAACCCCCTATCCAAGGCGGGTCAACTCACTCCCAGGAGAAAATCCTGGTAGAAAAATGGAAATGGGACTGGTTTCATCAACAGTGGACAAGCCACAGTTGCAACAGGGATCCACCACCTCATCTGACTTCCTCAGCTCACCCTTACAATGGAAAAAAGTACCAAAAATCAGGACTGGAAACCATCCCATGGTAAGTAGATTACCCTCTCAGATTGAACATAATACTGATAATTACAATATAGGTAATTCTATTGATGTTAAATCTGTGCAAAAAATAGAGGAGGATTTAAGAAATTTAGGTTTTAGAGTAGATACACCTGACTTGTCTTTTGTCCACAATAACAGTACTATTTATAATGATAATACAGTTAACCCTCAGTTGCAACCACCTACTAGTGAGATGAGAAGTTCACAGGAGAGTGAGAGAATTGAAAAGGAAGACATTGAATATTTTAACAAAATCCAACTGTCCATAGAATTGTTTCAGCATTGTGGAATAGAATTACTGATTGTGAGGAACAGACAGTTAAGCTCACTAGTGATACAATTTCATCCTTGAAATTAAACATTTCTCAATTAGCAACACGTAACAAAGAATTAGAGAAAGAACATTTGTCTCTAACTCTTAAATATGATTCATTGAGTAATAAATATAATGACCTTTCAAACAAATTCTGTGAGTTAGAAAAATTATATAAAACACATTTATTGAAAACTGAATCAAGAACAAAGTTATCTTTTGCCCAGACAAATGAAAGTGTCTCTGAGTTGCTACAAAGATTAACTAAAGTTGAGAATGAAACTGCCAATCTACTAATGAACCAGGATAATCATAAGTATAATCAATATAATAATAATCCTTTCATTGGCAAAAGTGAATCTCATTCCTTCCCTATACCACCACAATTAAAACCATCTGGTGGTAGTGTCAAATCTGAAAATGTAAGTCACAAATCCGTGCAGGAGGAAATACAAGACCATTTATCAAAAGTGAATGAGTTGTTGAATTTACCTAAGATTAGTGAGATAAAATCCAATCAGAAAAACTGGCCTAAGATAGATCAGTACCCAACTTATGATGGGGAAGCCAGCTCTGATTGGCAACATTTTATTCAAAGAATTGACAACTTGAAATTCTCATATAAGTTACCAGATGAAGAGATAACATCAAAATTAATTTCTTTATTTAAGGATGTTGCTTTATTATGGTTTGAAGCTGTCTTGAGTGAGGGTAAAGATTACTCTTGGGCTGAATGGAAACAACTTATTGAAAAACAATTTGGAGGTTCTAAATTCAGGCTTACTCAGCAGAGACTTTATGAGAAGACTAGGTATAATCCGTTGAATGGTGACAAACCTATGGTATTTTTAATGAATTTAAACAAAATATTAAAAGCCATTGAGCCTCATATGGATTTTAACTTATTGAAAGATAAGATAATATATAAATTACCTATATCTGTCAGAGACATTGTTGTAGCTAGAACATTAAATGTTACTGAATATTCTGACTTTATTAATATTAGGGGGTGTCAGTTCTGGCAAATCCGCACTTACAAATCCGCACTTAAATTTGACCAAATCCGCACTTAAATAAGTGCGGATTTCCAAAACACACTAGCCCCAATACTGGTGGATTTCAAAATGAAATAAGTCACTTATTTCACTCAAATCCGCACTTTCTCAACCAAAAGTGCTGATTTCACCATCAAGTCCCATTTCACTGATTTGTCAGCATCATCCCATTCATACGCAGCACTCCGCAGAATAACACTTCATAACTCAAAACATCGTACATCACTTACATCTTCATATCATATCATATAAGAGTCATGCCTTCCTCACTTTCAAATCGTGATAAATTACATAAAGCAATGACTTTCATGGCGCTTGAACTGCTCTTGGACTCTGATTCCGATTCTGATCTAGAAGAAGATTTTGTCGTTTTATCAAAAATGGCCAGGAAACGTTACCTTCTTCCCAGAAAGCCTCAAGTACTTCATACCCCCAAGTACACCATCCAAACACTTCTTAAACTATCTACACCCAGTTTTAGATGGCTGTTCAGGACTTCTCAGGAATGTTTCCTTAAATTGCTTGAGCTTATTCAGGATCATCCCATATTTCACAATAATTCTCAAAAAGAACAACGACATCCTTCAATTCAATTGGCCATCACACTATGCCGTTTGGGTTCAAATGGTAATGGAGCCGCTTTGAAACGTTTAGAAAATGTCTTTGATTTAGGGTATGGTTCAGTTAACACTTATACCAAACGATGTATCACTGCCATCAACTCCTTGGAATCATCCCCCTTTTCCCCCCTTTGGCTGCCTCATTCACCCCTCCTTGGCTCACTCTAACCTCCCTTTTCTCCCTCTTTGGTCTCATCTCTCCCTTTCTCCCCCTTCTTGGTCTCCTCATATCTTCCCCTCATTCCACTCCACCCCCCACCAAATCCCCCAAATCCTCCCTCCAAATCCCCACCAAACCCGCCTCTAACCCCCTCTGTTCTTCGGGCAAAGAACAGAGTTCACTTCCATTCACTTATATTTCTTTTTTCTCAACTCATCTCTCCAGGTAAGTCATTTTATTCTTTTTAAACAGAGTGTGAAAATAGGAGGATGAACTCTGTTCTTCGGGCGAAGAACAGAGTTCACTTCCATTCACTTATATTTCTTTTTTCTCAACTCATCTCTCCAGGTAAGTCATTTTATTCTTTTTAAACAGAGTGTGAAAATAGGAGGATGAACTCTGTTCTTCGGGCGAAGAACAGAGTTCACTTCCATTCACTTATATTTCTTTTTTCTCAACTCATCTCTCCAGGTAAGTCATTTTATTCTTTTTAAACAGAGTGTGAAAATAGGAGGATGAACTCTGTTCTTCGGGCGAAGAACAGAGTTCACTTCCATTCACTTATATTTCTTTTTTCTAAACTCATCTCTCCAGGTAAGTCATTTTATTCTTTTTAAACAGAGTGTGAAAATAGGAGGATGAACTCTGTTCTTCGGGCGAAGAACAGAGTTCACTTCCATAAAATATTAGCTGAAACATAGTTTTCAATTCTGTAAAAACAGTTGTAAGTAATAGAAAAAGTCACTGATTTTTTTTATATGTAATCTGAAATTTTTTAATAAAATTATTGTATTTAAGAATTGCAATATTGTCAATCAATCTTTATTGATCAACTTAATTTAATAAAGTATTATTTAAATAAGTTGCTTCAAAAAATACTTTGCATTGAACCTAGTTTCTAGACTTGATCTGCATTTTGGCTTAAGGAATTGTCATTACTTTAAAAGTAGTATACTTGACATATCTTATTTATATATTAATTAATTTATGTAATTATATTGTATTTTGATGACTTTCACCCTTTACTTCAATAAAATGCAGGGGAGGGTATTGCCAATTTTTTAAATCTGACATGTGAAATTGATGACTTAGAAAAATTTGGTGGTACCCACCCCTTGTTTCAATAAAATGCAGGGGAGGGCATTGCCAATTTTTTAAATCTTACATGTGAAATTGATGACTTAGAAAAATTTAGATAAGCAAACTTATTGACTAGAAAGTAAAGATAGAAAATTTTTATTATACATTCAAATTTTTGTCAAAAATAACGTACTATATTCTTTTCCTTTTATAAGTCAGCATATAAGAAAATATTACCAAAATTAAATTAACTAGAAAAACAATTTATCAATTGAAAAGGTCAAGTAATTTTTTAATGTCCTCATAAGATTGGCCATTTTTAACACATTCCATAATGAAATCTTTTTTTTTAAAACTCTCTTGTTTTTCCAATTCACAAGTAGCCATTTCTCTTTGAAATTGACGGTCATTTACTCTTTCCATCTGCTCTACCTCAAATTTTTTTCTTCCAAATCTAAGGCTTGCTGATCTTTCCTTAGCATATGATCAAACTTCATCTTCTCAAAGTCAAGGGCATTATTTGCAATAGTTGATTTCGCTGAGAAAATTAAATTGAAATAAATAAATAAATGAGTTAATGATTAAGATATATAGTAAACAAAACTTACTTATATCTTTTTTTTCAAAATAATCCTCAAGGGAGCCAAATGAGCTTGTTGAAGTATTACCACGTTTTAATAGATGGTTCAAGTTCATTGAAGTTGAGGCTCGACGCTTTAGTTTGGAGTTTGAACAAGAGGCTTCAGGAAGTTCTTCTAAAGCAGCTTCTAAAGAGGTATTCACATTTCCAGAATTGAGATTATTTAATGGAGATTGAGTTTGAGTAGGAGGAGACTAGAAAGAAAGAGAAATTCAGAGAAGAATTGAAGAAAAAACAAAAAGTAAACATACATTTAAATTTTGGGCCTCTGAGGATTCAGATCTTCTGCGATATAATTGTTCTGCTTGATAGTTGGGATCATCTTCAGCTGAACTATGGTTAGAAGGTGGAGGGGATTGATCTTCTTCAAGTAAAGGTGTTAAAAAAGAATGTAAACATGCCTGGTCAAAATATTGAAAATTTCAGGAAGGGGTGTGTGCCGAGGATTGATGGGTAGGTAGCGAGGAAGGTCAGTGTGTCACATGTGACAGGGATGGGGTAAGAAAGGAAGGGATGTTTTGTGGCCAAAATGTGGTTGTGAAAAAAAACGGGAAAAAAGTGCTGATTTGAGGTCATAACTGACACCCTTTTTTGAAATAAGTGACTTTTTTGCAAAATTTAAGTGCTGATTTGTAAGTGCTGATTTGGTTTGAAATCCGCACTTAATTTAAGTGCGGATTTGCCAGAACTGACACCCCCTATTTTCAATGAAATATTATTAAACCATAAGTATGAATCAAGGTATTCCACTTATAAACAAAATGTTGAACCTGTAAAAACTCAGAATTCAAAAACACTTCAGGAGAAGCAGAAAAAACCTACCGCACCTGTAGTACTTAAGAAGTATGAAACAAATACTTGTTATAAGTGTAACAAACCTTGGGTCAAAGGTCACAAATGTGAGAAAAACATAAATATTGTTGAAAATCAACGTGAATCTGAAACTGAAACTGAAAAAAGGAAAGAATCAAGTGATTATGACAGAAATATCTCATATAGTGATGAAAATAAAGTCTGTATGTTGGAAGATGATTTGTCCATCTTTGAAAATCCAATATTAAATATGAACTTAAATGAATCTTTAATGAATTTTGAGGATGCTGAAATCATTAAGGATATACAAGCTGATAGCTTTAGAATGACACCTATCACGGTTCCAGCTATCATTTCTGGTGAAAATGTTAATATAGTACTGGACACAGGAGCTGCTGGTTCTGTTGTTTCCACTAATACATTACAAAAAATTGATAGTGAATATAAGTTTAAGCTTGAACCACTTCAAAATAAAAATTGGAGAGGTTTTGGATCAGTGCTACACCACATTGGTAAATACAAAGCTGCTGTTTTCTTTAAACACCAACATGGTTATGTAAGGGTAACTTGTGACTTTGTGGTAATGGATAATACTAACTGTAGTAACTGTTTTATCATTGGAAATGATATTCTGACTAAATTTGGTGTAAAATTAGACCCTGATAATAACAATTTTACAATTGGCATGAATGGTAAAAGGAAATTTAAAATAAATTCTTTTAACACAGTCTTACACATTGAGTCAGTCACAAATTCCCCGTGTAAAGGAAGAGAATCCAATGAGATGGAACTTCTGGAAACAGAAATTTCAAAAGCATCATTTGGCACTCAGATAAGTAAAGCTGAGAAAGATTATATTTTGGAATTACTTAAAGCATTTCCAATGGCTTTTGCACATGGTACAAATGAACTTGGCCTTGAAAAGATCATGAAATGAAGATTAGTTTAACCTGTGATACGGATAATATTCCTGCTAGTCTTAAAAAAAAACCATACCCTGCTTCACCAATGAAGAGGAAAGAAATAGAGGATAATATTAAGATGTTATTAAAAATGAACATTCTTGAGAAGGTTGAAACTACACCAAAATATTGTGTAATATCACCAGTGCTAATTTCTTATGAACAAGATAAAGCAAGACTGTGCGGTGATTATAGAGCATTAAATAAATTTACAGTAGATGATATTTATCCCTTGCCAAGAATTGCCTCTATACATGCTACCCTTAAAGGTGCTAAATATATAAGTTGCCTAGATGGAAATAAAGGGTACCATCAAATTCCTGTTGAAAAGAATTCACAGAACATTTTGTTGATAACAACACACATGGGAATTTATAATTATGTCAGAATGCCATTTGGACCAAAAAATGCTCCATCAGTATTTCAGAAGTTAATGGATATAACATTCCATAATGAAATGATTGAGGGATGGTTAATGGTATACATTGATGACATCATAGTGTTCTCAAAAACTTATGATGAACACATAATCCAGTTAAGGAAAGTATTTCAAAAAATGGATGAAATAAAAATGACCCTTGCATTGAAAAAATGTAAATTTGGGTTTGAATCTTTAAAAGTGCTTGGTCATATTGTATCTGGCTTACAAATATGTGTAGACCAAAATAAAGTGGCTGCAATAAAGAATATTGGCATTCCTCAAAATGTAAAGGATGTACACTCTTTTCTTGGAATGTGTGGCTATTATAGACAATATATAAAAAACTACCAATCAATTGCTTCACCATTGACCTCACTGATAAAGAAATCAGAAGCTTTCATTTGGAATAATGAAAGACAACAAGCTTTTGATAAGTTGAAAGAATGTTTAATGACAGCTCCTATCTTGGGTTTACCAGATTTCCAATTACCTTTTGTATTATATACAGAGGCAAGTTTTATTGGACTGGGTGCTGCTTTGCATCAAAAACAACTTATTGAAGGAAAAATGTCAGAAGTAGTAATCTGCTATATTTCACGTACTCTGAGAAGTGGTGAATTGAAATATGGTGCTACTCAACTTGAATGTTTGGCAGTAGTATGGGCTCTTGAGAAGCTACATTATTACCTTGAAGACCAAAAATTTGAGTTAATAACTGACTGTAGTGCAGTTAAGTCACTCTTAAACATGAAGACTCCTAATAGACACATGTTTAGATGGCAATTAGCTGTACAAGAATACAGAGGCCGGATGACTATTACACATAGAGCAGGAACCTTGCACTCAAATGTAGATCTGTTATCTAGAGTACCTCTGCCTAATAATGATGATAATCCGGCTTATGTTCCTGAGTCAGAGATTATTAGCATTTATGGCATTTATATTGTAGATCTTGAGGATGAATTTATGCAATCAATTCTTGATAATTATAATTCAGATCCTGAATTGAGTAAATTAACTACAATATTAAAAGATCCATCTAATGCTTCAATGAATGTTTTAATAAAAACATTACCAATTAAGTATAAAGAGGCATTAGAAAAAGGAAAATTTTCCATTGAGGATGGTTTTATATATTACAAGAAAAAATTAAGTAATGTAATTGTAATTCCCCCTTCAATGAAGGAGTTAATGTTAAGTATATGTCATGATGATATATTAGCAGGTCATTTTGAATACCATAAAACATTAATCAGAGTGAAAAACACAGCTTTGTGGATTAACATGTCTGAGGATGTTCAGAAATATGTTGAAACATATGATTCTTGTCAAAAATCTAAAAGATTAACAGGAGAAAGAGCTGGTTTATTACAACAAATTGAGCAACCAAAAGCTCCATGTGAAATCATTAACATGGACTTTGTAACAGGTTTGCCAATAGCAGGGCATAAGAGTTATAACTGCTGCTGGGTGATTGTAGATAGATTTACAAAGATGTGTAAATTTATTCCTACCCACAAAGAGGTTTCCGCAAAGGACTTAGCTTTTTTATGTTGGACACAAATGTTAAATATAGCAGGTTTCCCCAAAGCAATTGTTTCTGACAGAGATCCTAAATTTACTTCTGAGTTCTGGACATAAAATATGGATGTTTCAGGGTGTCAATTAAAACTTTCTACAGCACACCATCCACAAACTGATGGGCTAGCAGAAAGAATGATACAAACCTTAGAAGATATGATAAGAAGATACTGTGCTTTTGGTCTTAATTTTAAAGACAATGACAAATTCACGCATGATTGGGTAACCCTTATCCCAGGTTTAGAATTTGCATACAATAGTACAGTACATTCTGTCACTGGCAAAAAGCCATTTGAGTTATGGTTGGGTTATGTACCTAATACCCCTGCTAAAACTCTTAATAAGTTACCTAGATTGGATATCCATGCAGGTACTAAATCTTTTCTTCAGATGCAGGAATTATGCAGAAAACATGCTCAAGAATGTATAAATAAGGCGTTTGAGTATTAAAATAAAAGATGGGATAAAGCCCATAAAGAACAAATGTTCAAAGAGGGTGATGAAGTCCTTATTTCCACACTACATTTCAATTTAAATGGTAATGTTAAATTGAAGGATCCATTCATTGGATTATTTGTAGTTAAAAAGATGGTTGGTAATAATGCTGTTGAGGTTATTCTATATGCACCATATGATAGAAAACATCCAGTATTTACTATTTCTCTTATAAAACCATACCATTCTAATGATACTGCTCTATTTCCAAGAAGATCAGGAAGGCATAAACAGCAACCTGAAGAAATATTTGAAAAGGCAGAAATTGAAAAGATACTTAAAAAGAGACACCTTACTAAAGAAAAGGGAGTTGAGTATCTATTAAGATTTAAAAATAAATCAAGTGAATATGAACAGTGGATTCCAGAAAATGAAATCTCTGATCTTAAAAATCTCTTGAAAAAATTTAAATCTAAATAATACTGTTCATTCAGTATATGTATTATAAAAATTATTTTTTTATTTTTATTTTTTATTATTTCACTCCTTTGTTTTAATTAAAATGTCTTAACATTTTTTTTATTGTTTTTTTTGGGGTGAGAGAGTGTCAGGCTAAATATCCTTAGGACTGAGTATTTCTTATGCTTAAAATAAGATAACCTTAAGTAAATTAAGCTTATATCTTAAAAATAAGATTAAAATAATAATATATATTATTTTATTATATATATATAATTATTATTCTATTATATAACTTATAATAGTTTAAATAGCTTATCCATGGCCTAATAATACTTATTAAGGTGTTAATGAAGTCATAATATACTTATCTTAAGTGATATGAAGTAATTATTGACATACATAAGCTTATATGTATACATAAATCTCATATTCAGTGAAATATGCAGTATATTATGTATATTTAGGTATATAAGTGGGTTTTAGCCCCTTAATAGCCTATCACCTTTGTTTTTCTGCTTATTTTAGGTCATATGGACGAAATCAGTGGACTCACAACGCCTACAGAAGTATAGACACCTATATCAGGCGCATACACCCAGTTTGGACAACTAAAATTACTTCCTTGGATGATTATTCACGGATTTATGGGTTGGAAGGATATTTCTGGGTTAATATGGATACTTTGGGATGTTATTGGGGGCTTGGACATTTTATTTGTTTCCTTTATATGCTTTTGGTTTCATTAAATCTCTTTTTGACTGTTTATTTTACCTGTTTCTTTATGGTATCCGCTTTTATCTGGATTTTCTATTTATGGTATAGACCTGTGTTATTATTAATAGTGATGGAGGGTCCTTACTGGAGGTCTGGGTGTTGAAACTGCTTGAAGTGGAAGCCATGGGGAGGTGATGGGCCCTCACAGTGCTGTAATTGCAGGGGATAGCAGTGACATCATCTGGTTTGAAGGTCTGTGCACTCCAGTGGATTTGGGTATAAGTAAGGAGGGATTTTGACGGTTATTTATCATCATTCAATTACTACAACTCTAAAAAACACTACTATACAATTATTAACCTTTATAAATATATTATTAAAGCCACTATAAATTGCTATTATCTTTATATAAGCTATAAATATATTTTATTCATCTATTTTTCACCACTAGCATGCATTTAAATCCAAGTATTGTGAGTTTTATTTGAGTATAACTATTTTATTAGTCTTCCCCTGAGGTTTAATCAATAAATCATTTATCAATAAGGAGTAGGACCATAAATAAACACTATTATATCATACTTATATACTAGACTATACTAAAACTAAGTATATTTCTGATTCTTCAATGCAGGTCAATAGGGAGTTAAACAACCCGCCTGACAACATCCTGCTAAAGGACAAATCTCTACCAGATGACTTGCAAGAATATGGTCTTTCTTTAAATGAGCAATTGGCTAACCCTTCTAGCTCGATGACTTCACTCAAAGAGGATTTAAATTGCCTCAAAGTAATTAAATTATGCTCTCTCAATTCTGGTCTTCCTTTGACAGATTCTCTCAAAGATGATGAGGACGACCAAATTGACGTTGAAGCCATTAAATCAACTCTACCAGAAATCTATCATGATTTCCTCAATGTTTTTTAAATCCGCAAGGCCGATAAGTTACCACCTCATTGACCCTACGACCATCAGATAGAGTTAATAGGTCCAGTACCTCCGGCAGGTCCTGTCTATTCTTTGTCAAAGGACAAATCTCAAGTTCTTCGAGACTACATTGCAGAGAATGTAGCCAAAGGTTTCATCAGAGCCAGTAAATCTCTAACCGGCTCCCCTGTTATCTTTTTAAAAAAGAAGGATGGTAGTCTTAGGTTGTGTGTTGACTATAGAAAGCTCAACACAGTCACAAAGAAGAATGCATATCCTGTTCCTCCTATGTCATTACTTCTTACCCTTTTTAATGGTGCTAATTTCTTTTCTAAAATTTATCTTAGAGGCACTTACAATCTTATTCGCATTGCGGAAGGTCATGAACCACTGACTGCAATGCGCACTAGATTTGGTAGTTTTGAATATTTAGTTACGCCTTTTGGATTGTGTAACACACCATCAACTTTTCAAACTTTTGTCAATGAAATCTTTCAAGATGTTGTCAAACAATTTGTTGTTGTCTATTTAGATGATATTTTAATTTTCTCAAAGACACTAGATGAACATATTCATCATGTTTGACAGGTTCTAAATTGACTTTGAGATCACGGTCTCTACGCCAATCACAATAAATGCCAATTCCATCTTAAATCAATCAATTTTTTGGGTTTTACATTTTCCACTGATGGTTTGGTCATGGACAACAAAAAGGTCCAAAAAGTCCTGGAATGGCCTGAGCTCAAATCCATTAAATCCCTCCAGGGATTTTTGGGTTTTGCAAATTTCTATAGAAGATTTATTAAAGATTACTCTGAAACTATTTCCAATCTTACTTCTCTTCTTAGAAAAGATATTCCTTTTGTTTTTACTTCCACAGCACGAAAGTAATTCGAAGCATTGAAGACGGTGTTCACCACAGCTCCAATTCTTCAACACTTTGATCCTTCTGCTTTGACAATAGTCAAGACAGATGCGAGCGACTATGCTATCGCAGGGGTCATTTCTCAATTAAATCCTGAAACAAAATTGTTTCATCCTGTTGCTTTTGAGTCACGCAAACTCATTGCAGCAGAATTAAATTACGAAATTCATGACAAAGAGCTTTTAGCTATTATTCATTGTCTTAAAAAATGGCGGTCTTTTTTTCTCAGCTTGGATATTCCTTTTCAAATTTTAACTGACCATAATGCTTTGAAATACTTCATGTCTTCCAAAGTTTTAACCAGGCGTCAAGCCAGGTGGGCTGAATCTCTGTCTGAATTTCCTTTTTCTATTTCCTATCGCCCAGGTAAGAACTGCATTGTCCCAGATATCTTGTCATGTCAGGACAACGTTTACCCACAGCGGGGGGATGCATTTGCTGACAAGAACCCAGCAAATGTGAAATCAATCTTCAACGAATCAATGTTAATGACTCATCAACTTAATTTGATGACAATTCAATCCTTTCGAAATCCACTATCCAACATCCTTGAAGCTCAGTCAAAGGACAATTATTGTTTAGGGTTAAAAGACAAAATACTCTCAAAGCAAGGGGCCAAAAGATTTAGTATTGAATCAGGTATATTAGTTTTCGAGGGTAGAGTAGTCATACCCGACAACAATGAAATAAAATTATGGATTTTCAATAGTCGACATGATTCTCCATTAGCTGGTCATTTTGAGGTTGATAAAACCTACCAGTTAATAGCGAGGGATTTCTTCTGGCCAGGTATGACCAGGGAAATCAAGGCCTATATAAAAGCTTGTTACAAATGTAATAGGAATAAGGCTCCCCATCACCGGAAGTATGGGTTGCTTCAACCACTTCCTATTCCCTCTAAACCTTGGGAATCTTTATTGATGGATTTTATTTCTCAACTTCCTCTTTCTAATAATTTTGATGCTATATTAGTAATAGTAGATAGATTTTCAAAAATGTCTATTTTTATTAAATCCACTACTACTGCTACTGCAGAAGATTTGTCAAAATTTTTTCTAGAATATGTATTTTCCAAACACGGCTTACCTAATGATATTATTTCAGATAGAGGCTCATTGTTTGTATCCACATTCTGGACTCAACTGTGTCGACAACTCAATATCACAAGGAACCTCTCCACAGCTTATCACCCTGAAACCCATGGGCAAACGGAAAGGGTCAACCAAATCCTCAAAAAATATCTTTGAATGTATGTCAGTTACCAACAAGACAATTGGACCACATGGTTACCATTGGCCAACTTTTCTTATAATAACTCTACTCATTCTTCGACACAACAATCTCCTTTTGAAACTGTTTATGGAAGACATCCTTGATTCAACTCAATCCATGTAGGAACTAGTCATCCTGCAGAACATTATCTTTGAACCATATCATGACTCCAAGAGGAACTTAAATCAAATTTGGAATTAGCGGTTTGAAGGTACAAGGAACAGGCCGACAAACATCAACAATCTGCTCCTTCTTTTAAACCAGGCAACAAAGTATGGCTTTATACACAAAACATTTGAACAACTCAACCATCAAAGAAACTGGCTGAAAAACGCTTGGGACCATTTGAAATTGACTCTGAAGTCTCTAAAACTGCATTTTGACTCAAGCTACCTCCTAAATGGCAGGCTATTCACCCTTTTTTCCATGTAGCTCTCCTGGAACTGGCTCTAGGAGCATACCTGGGTAAGAACCAACCTCCTCCGGAACCGGTGGAAGTAGAAGACCATCTAGAGTGGGAAATAAGCCGTATCCTTGATTCAAGAATGCGCAAGGGGGAACTTCAATACCTCGTGGAATGGGAAGGCTTCCTCAATGATTCAGACAAAACATCCTGGGAACCAGCCATCAATGTTTCTAACGCCCCTGAACTCCTAAAATCTTTTCATCTTAAATATCCTTTAAAACCAAAAGCTTAAAACTCTCTTTTATTTTTTCCTTTCTCTCTTTTTTCTTTCTTCTCTTTTCTTTTCTTCTTTCTAAAATGTAAAACATCTTTACTTCTAAAATTTCTTTAAATTTTGTTTTCTTCTTTATCCTTTTTCTTTTCAAAATTTTTTTCAACCTTCTTTAAAATAAATAAAATAAAATAAAATAAAATAAAATAAAACAAATAAAATTAAAAAATCTTTCTTCTTTAAAAAATTTATTTCTTTTTCTTTTTTTTTCCTTCTCAATTTTCTATATACATTTTTTCTTTAAAATTTTCTTTTCTTTGAACCATCAAAACTTTTCACAAACGCAACACGACCATCTTCTCGAACTTCAATTCAACCTCTAAATCTCTCTTTTAAATTCTTCAAATAAATAACTTTTTTCTTTCAAAATTCTTTTAAATTTTTATTTCTTCTCCTCTTTTCTTTCTTTTCTTTTTCAAATAACAAAATCCTCAAATCTAACAAACTTTCATAAATAACAAATTATTTCTTTCCATTAAATTTTATTTACAACCAAAATTATTTCAATCAATTAATTCTTTCTTCTTTCTTTCTTCTTACTTAATTCTTTTCTTTTCGAACTTTAAAATTAAAACTCGTTCAATCAAATATTCTTTATTTTCTCTCTCATTTAAACTTCTTCTTTCAAAATTTTAAAACCAACTCTATTTAAATCTTTTTTCTGTCTTTTCCTTTTTTTCTCTCAAAACCTTTTAAAAAAATAAAATAAAATAAAAATAAAATAAAATTCTACATAAAACAACAAAATAAAATAACTAAATACAAATTGTTTTACTTTTCTTTTCTTTCACCATTTTAAATTCTCTTTTTTATTTTCTCCCAAACCAATCCCTTCATCTTCTCCAAAATATCCCTTATTTCCTTCCTACATTTCTCAAAGACTTTCCCCTCTCCTACCAGGATCACTTCTCCAATTTCCAGTAGCTCCTCAGCTACATTGAAGGAAGGGGCATCAACAATCTTATTGATTTTGCCTCTCAAGTCTTCAATAAATTTTGCTTGTCCAACCTGACAAGGCTTCTTCGACAATACCTGATTGAGGGTTTCTTTGTGTTCCTCCCTCGAGGTAACCACCGGTAATCTATCTTCGACTGACACTGCCACTTCCACAGCGGTAGGTTCCACAAGGGTCGCTTCCACATTTGAAGCTTCCACCGTAGGGACTTCGATGATGATGTCTGAATTCTAAAAAAAGACCATCAGTACCTAAATTTCTAAAATATCAGGGAATAGACTTACTTCAAAAATAGGGTCAGCCTCCAAAAATAATTTTGGAGTGAACTCCACCGCCACATCCCTCTCCTCTTCTTCATCTTTGATGACCACCCGTCGTTTTTTCCGGGTCCTTCTCAAGATGGGAATCTCCTCTTCCTCCTCGACCAACTCGTCAACTTCCTCTTCTACTACTCACTTTTTACTCGCAGCCCGAGTCACCCAGGTTGCCACATCATCCTCAACCTCCTCCTCACTCTCCCCCACCAATTGATCATCCCCAATTGAGACATCCCAAATGTCTTTGACTACTTCCTTTGTCTTAGGGATTACCCAGTATTTTGTTTTAGTAAACCAACTCTCGATATCGGCATTCTTTGACAAGGCGTCACACGCCACCCTTCTCCATCGGCAAAATTTGCACTTCTGGTGAGGCCCTCATGTAGCCGTGCTTTCCACACAAAAATATTCAATCGACTTGCAGGCCGTGCAAGTCTTGGAAAACTGTTGTGTAACGATACCCCCATCCGCTTTAGGGTGTGGAGGCATGGGAGTTGGTGTGGGGAAATCCGTCATAGTGAGTTAAAAAAATAATAATAATAATTAAATAAAGGAGGAAGGGAAATTAGTGTGGGTAGTATATTTTACGCTCAACGGAGCTTGCGTTCTTATACCCGGGAATCTGTCACGCGCCACATGACACTCGAGGCAAAAGTAGCTCATTAAATCAATAATAAGAGGCTCAAATCCATACTCAAAGCACAGAAAGCAATTCTCCATAGCAACTGCAACTTTCCTTTGTGTACTCGCTATTCAACTGCGCTAGACTAAACTCTAAATCTAAATAAGTCAATATCTCAATAGTCTGTCTCAGTCTTTTCTTTAATAAGCGACGCACAGCGCAATAGTCAATGTAATGGTGCACTAAAAGGTTTATTAAATGTCTGTGAATTATTAAAAGGAGTAGTGAGCATGGACGGAATGGATAGTGGAGGATTAAGGGGTTAACGGATGTTAGTGAGGAGGGTCCAGGGGTAATGGATGTATTTTAATGGTCTGTGGTGTGCGGAATAGTGGATGGGTATGAGGTCGATGCGAGGAGGAGTAAAGGATATAAAAAGGGTTGGGTTTTTTGGTTCAATATTCCTTAGAATTAAATTTTAAAACGTATTTATAGTTAATAGTTGTAAATCTTTTAAGCTAAATCATTATTAATTGTATCTTTCTTTATTTTCTCAATAATTATTTCTAAATCCTAAATCTTTGATTGTTGAGTTTCAACCCTTTGTGAGATCTTAAGAATTTTAATATTACCTTTCAATTATATTAGAATCCTTCTCGAACATAACTCTAAGCAGTATTTTTTTCTTCGAATCATCTTCAAATCACTTCCTTGAATCATTCCTCTGTACTTCAAAGAAGTCTCTAAACTCCTCATATCACTTACAGGAACATCCTCAACCTTGTGCGTAGGTCGTCCGGTGACAACCACTTATCCTAAAGAGGAAAAAATCTAAGGTGGAAGAGCCACCCCTGAAGTGGTTGAATTAAAAAATGAAATCAAAAAAGCCTCTTTTAGTCCTCAACACTCAAAAATTGTAGAAGACCATATTTTTAGATTAATAAAATCCTATCCTATGGCATTTTTCCATGGCTCAAATAAACTAGGATTGGTCAAAGACCACAAGATGAAGATTTCCTTAAGCTTTGACTTGGATGATATTCCTGGAAGCTTAAAAAGAAACCTTACCCAGCTTCTCCTGACAAAAGGAAAGAAATTGAAGACAATATTAAGATGTTATAGAAATCAGAATTGTAGAAAAAGTAGAAACAGTTCCTAAATATTGTGTTATATCACCAGTTTCAATCTCATATGAAAAAGATATAGAAAGATTATGTGGTGATTATAGAGCTTTAAATAAATTAACTGTAAATGATATTTCTCCTCTTCCAAGGATAGCTTCTATCCATGCTACGTTATAAGGAAGAAAATATATTTCCTGTCTTGATGGAAACAAAGATTACCATAAGATTCCAGTGTAAAATAATTCTAGGAATTACTTACTCATAACCACATATACAGGAATATATAAATATGTTAGGATGACTTTTGGTCAAAAGAGTGACCCTTCAGTCTTTCAAAAATTGATGGATAGATTTTTCCATCAGGAAATGATTGAAGGATGGCTCTGAGTCTATATTGATGACATTATAGCTTTTCAAAAACATATGATGAACATTTAAATCACCTGACAAGAGTATTCCAAAAAATGGATGAAATCAACATGATAATAGCAAGGAAGAAATTTGAGTTTAAATTTCAATCTTTGAAAGTACTTGGACATGTGATATATTGATCAAAAGTTTTTGTTGACCAGAAAAAAGTGGCAGAAATAAAGAGTATTGATATACCTTAAAATGTGAAAGATATTCAAATTTTTCTAGGTATGTGTGGATATTATAGGCAGTATATGAAAAACTTCCAATAAATCTCAGCCCTCTTAACAACATAAATCAGAAACAATGAAGATTTAATTTGAAATAATGAAAGGAAACATTTCTTCAATAAATTGAAAGAATTTTAAATACCAGCCCCAATAATAGGACTGCCAGATTTTAACCTTTCCTTTATCTTGTATACTAGTTCAAGTTTTACAGGATTAGGAGCTTCTTTACAGAAGAGAAAGATAAAACATGGTAAATTTTCTAAAGTAGTAATATTTTATATATCCAGAACCTTGAGAAAGACTGAATTAAGGTATTGTGCTACTCCAATGGAATGTTTAGCCATTGTGTAGGCCCTGGAGAAGCTCCATTACTATCTAGAAGACCAGAAATTTTAATTAATCACAGATTGAAGTGCAGTAAAATCATTTCTAAACATGAAATCACCTAATAGACACATATTTAGATAGAAAATAGCTGTACAAGAGTACAGAGGAAGGATAACAATCACACATAAAGCAGGAAACTTGAATTCTAATGTGGATTTGATATCTGGAAATGGTTTTCCAAATTATACTAGAAACCCAGAATATGTGCATGATAATGAGGTGATTTATTGGACTTAGACTATACAATCACCACAGGAAATCTAGGGGTGAACTTCTAGCAATCCCCTCTGCTGAACTTTAGAGTGTTCCTTCATTATTGCAGGTTACAAATTGAGAACATATTGATCCAACATGAGTTTTTGAATATTCAATATGAGTATTAATTTAGAGAATGAAAATTATTCCTTAACATACCTAAGCATTACTTTGCATCCAAAAGATAAACCATAAAATTATGAAAGTAAATTTAATTTACAAAAATGATATCCTTTACTACATAATGGAAACAATAGATAAATTTATCAAATTTTTTGACCACAAATATTAATAACAATAGCTTTTGAAGTAACTAATGCCATTCCTATTTTCAAATTTTCAAAAGAATATAGTTACTTCTCACCTCAAATCTATTAATTCTTTGTAAAACTAAATTTTGTATAATTTTTTTTATTTTACCTAAAATATAAGACCTACAGGCTATTGAAAATAAGATCTTCAGTTACTCAATTAAAAAAAATATTTATATTTAAATATAAATAAAAATAGTCCTTAAAGTGTATAACTTGAAAGGTTCTTATGGAAATTAATAAAGAAATGCTTTTTGGTAAAAGTGTCCAGTACAAATTTGGACAAACTTGTGCTGGAAAATTTTATGAGGAACACCTCACTTCTCACCACACAATATGGGGGGCAGACTTGCTAGCAAGTCCGCAACCTTGGACCCAAACTCACCATAGATTGAACACACATTGAGCTATTGATAAAGGAACCATACAATCAGGGATGAACACCACTCAGCAGAACAGTTTTAGGTGGGTGTTCAAGTAGAGTTCAGTATGGGTTCAGTATGAGTTCAGTCTGAGTTCCATCTGAGTTCCATCTGAGTTCAGGTTGAGGACTTGCTAGCAAGTCCACCCCCTATATTGCGTAGTGTCTCTTAAATAAAAATGCACATTACCAACTTCATATTGGAAAAGTGTCCAGCACAAGTTTGGCTAAACTTGTGCTGGACACTTTGGACAAAACCAGTGACTGAAAATTGCAATGAAAACCAAAAAAATAGGGCATATAATGAACATAGTTGATGGCATCAAATTGCTTTTTGGTAAAAGTGTCCAGAACAAGTTTTCCCAAACTTGTTCTTAAAATGTTTGCTATATAATGTTGCTTAGGTGGATATTTTTTTAAGAGAAGTGAGGTGTTCCTTATAAAGGTGTTCAGCACAAGTTTGTGTGAGCTTGTGCTGGACACTTTTACCAAAAAACGATTTGATACCATCAATAATGTTAATTATATGGCATATTTTTTTGGTTTTCCTTTGAATATTGAGTCACTGGTTTTGTCCAAAGTGTCCAGCACAAGTTCAAACAAACTTGTTCTGGACACTTTTCCAATATGAAGTTGGTAAGGTGCATTTTTATTTAAGAGAAGTGAGGTGTTACTCATAAAAGTGTCCAGCACATTTTATTGAAGTAAGGGATGGGGATCACCAAAATTTCAAGTCAATTATTTTTTGGAAAGTCTCATATGAAAATTTGGCAATACCCCCCCTGTATTTTATTGAATTAAGGGAAAGGTATCACCAAATTTTCAAGTCAATTTTTTTTAAAGTCTGATATGAAAATTTGGAAATACCTCCCCCTGCAATTTATTGAATTAAGAAAATAAAATGAAAAAAAAAATTAAAAAAATGAAAATTTCATCAACCAATTATTTTCACCAGCCCAAATAAAGTTTTCCAATTTTATATAATAGCCAGTAGAATGACCTAAGGCCAGATGCACCATCATATAAAACCAGAAAACTATCTTAACGTTGTGGTCTTCTAATATTGGTGGAGCCCTTTGTTGGTCTGTTTGGCGTTGTTTTGATATGTCTTAAATGGCATTGTTCAATAATTGGGTGTTTTTCTGGAATTATTCAACGAATATTGGGACTGCGGGGATGTGGGTATTACCATTGAATAGCCCTGGTTTTTATCTATATTTTATGTCTTTATGACATTTTTCATATTCTAAGTATTTAAGGGATTATTTTTCATTTTTCATTATAAAAGATAGCTGTTTAATTTTGTTTTTTGTGTTTTACGGGCTGAACTTAAGTCTTAGTGTTAAGTGCTTAGTACCATTAGAATGGGCTAATTTTTCTCTACGTTTCATGTCTCAACGTTGTTGTAGCTTAATTATGTGTTTTCAAGGTTTTAGTAGTCATAGTTTATTTTTCTAAGTATTTTGGGTGTTTTTGGTGGTTTTTTGTAGTTTTCTGGCTTCAGGGCGGTCCTTCCGCTTTAGGCAGGCCTCCCGACGTCGGGCAGACCGCCTGCCTCAGTGCTAGAAGTCTGGGAAGAGTTTCTAGAGGGGTTTTATGCATTTTGGCACTCAGAAACGCCAGATTTGTGGGTGTGCATGGGCTCTTAGATAGTGGTCTGTGTGTATATAGTGAATAAGACATTTTGGGGCAACCTTAACTATCATACAACCATCCGGAGGTGATATCCTTGTTCCTCACTCAGTTTTCACTGTTTTCTGGCCACAATTGGCTGTGTTTTTTGCAGGTTAGTTCTTCATTTAACTCAACTTTGGCAACTGTTTCTAAGGTGTAGTCTTGCAAGCTATATCAAGTATTATTGCTGTCTCTGGTGTGGATTTGCAACCTACATCAAGTATCATTTCTATCTCTGGTGTGGAAATTGGTCTACATTTCAGTTCTTTGGTTTGGTAGTCTGTCTGGAGACTACTTTCTTGGCTGATCAGGCAGTCAAGTGTATTGGAAAAGGGGCTTCAACAACAGGAAACAATTTACTGTATCAGGTAAATCTCACTTATATTTTTCTAAAGGGACAGGGATTTTCTCTCTGCTTTTTCTCCAACTCCCTTGGTCAAGGCCTATAGCTAGTACTATAGGATTGTCTAAATTTCTGGTGCCCAATGTGGAGTAGGACCTGCTAGTTCCTTGGAATCTCTGTTGTCTTTGGTTGGTCTTTTCTGGTGATTTTGTTCTGGAAGAATGGCTTCTGGTTCATCTATTCCTGTGGTGACTGTCAGTGGGGGGGAGGGTCCTCCTGCTGTGATGGTTATGGAATGTGTGAGGATTAAAACTTGGGATGGTACCAAGTTTAATGGAGATTATGTGAAATGGTTTCTGGAGAAATATGAAACTGCTGTTAGTGTGGATGTTGCTTCTTACCTGGACATGGTGAAGCAGATCATTTTCTTCATTGGTGATAGGTCAGTGGAGAAGGAGATTGTGGCCATGTCTGGCTACAAGAAGAGGGATTGGAAGTTGTTGTGCAGGGAGATGGTGGATAGATGGGGTGTGTTAGCCTAGATATCCCTAGGGCTGAGTATTTCTTATACTTAAAATAAGATAACCTTAAGTAAATTAAGCTTATATCTTAAAAATAAGGTTAAAACAATAATATACATGATTATATTACATATATATATAATTATTACTCTATTATATAAATTATAGTAGTTTAAATAGCTTATCCATCACCTAATAATACTTATTAAGGCGTTAATGGAGTCATAATATACTTATCTTAAGTGATATTAAGTAATTTTTGACATACATAAAATTATATGTATACATAAATCTCATATTCAGTGAAATATGCAGTATATTATGTATATTTAGGTATATAAGTGGGTTTTAGCCTCTTAATAGCATATAAACTTTGGTTTTCTGCTTATTTAAGGTCATATGGACGTATCCAGTGGACTCACAATGCCTACAGAAGCATAAACATCTATTTCAGGCGCATACACTCAGTCTGGACAACTTAATCTGCTTCCTTGGACAAATATTCACAGATTTATGGGTTGGGAGGTCATTGCTGGGTTAATATGGATGCTTGGGGATATCATTGGGGGCTTGGGAATTTCATTTTTTTCTTTATATGCTTTGTCTTTCATTATATTCTCTTTGAATGAGATATTTTACCTGTTTCTTTATGGTATCCGCTTTTATCAGGATTTTCTATTTATGGTATGGGTATGTGTTATCATTAATTGTGATGGAGGGTCCTTAATGGAGGTCTGGGTTTTGAATCTTCTTGAAGTGGAAACCATGGGGAGGTGATGGGCCCTCACAGTTCTGTAATTTCCGGGGATAGCAGTGACATCATCTGGATTGAAGGTCTGTGCACTCCAGTGGATTTTGGTATAAGTAAGGGAGGATTTTGATGGTTATTAGACATCACTTACTTACTAAAATTCAAATAAACATTACAAAAAAAATATTATTATTCAAAGATATATTATAAAGCCATTATAAATTGATATTATCTTTATATAAGCTATAACTATATTATATTCATCTATTTTCGACCACTAGCATGCATTTAAATTCAAGTATTGAGAGTTTTATTTGAGTATAACTATTTTATTTGTGTTCCCCTGATGTTTAATCACTAAATAATTTATTAATAAGTAGTAGGACCATTAATAAATAATATTAAATCATACTTAAATACTAGATACACTGAAAATTGGGGGTCTTTCCTTAGTTTTTTACTTATTATTTAGTATAAGCCTTGGGACATGATTCTTACTTTGGTATAGCTCAAAATAACAAAATATTTGGGTCTGCTGCATATTAGTGGGTCATAATAACTCAGTTATTGCGGAAAAGAACCCTTATAATAATTTTACTAATTTTTTATAATAAACATTAGGTATTTACAGTAGTAACTGTACCCAATATAAACCCAATTTCACTTGGTATTTGGTCACCTATATGACATCCAATTAAATTGGTATTTTGTTGAAGCTTGGTAAGATATTAATTAACCCTTATAAAGGTCTAGTTAAACTTATAATTTGATTTTTAACAGTTTTTTCAAATTTTTATTACATTTTATTTAAATAAAGAAAGATTTAAATTCAGGGTAAACTTAAGTGCTTTTTATTAGTAATAACATTGCTAATACTTTTAATCTACTAATTCCAATAGGTTTTCCTTTCTGTAGACGTGATAAATTGTTATTTTTATCAATATGAGTGCTCCCCAGGACAATGTAAATGAAAAGTGTGCTTATAATACCAGGTCTATAGCAAACAAAAACAATGCTCCAGGACATAACCATGGAGGCTCAGTCATACCCCCAAGCAGAGAAAATGAGCATAGAGGAAAAAGATGCCCTCTTAAAAATGATTACCATAAAAAAGACATTGTAGACAATCCTATAGTACTAGCTATAGGCCTTGACCAAGGGAGTTGGAGAAAAACCAGAGAGGATAACCCCTGTCCCTTTAGAAAAACAAGTGAGATTTACCTGTTGCAGAAAATTGGAGATCTGTTTGCTAGACCCTCTAATTAAACACTCTTGACCTCTTTAAAAGTGAAGATAATAGTCCCAGACAGACTACCAGAAAGAGTTGAAATGAACAGTAATATATGCCAACAAAACACAAGCCAATGAGACAGTGAGGAACAGAGAGGCGATGAGTAAAGAGATAAGATGATTCCCCTAAAAATTTTCCCACACACGCATCATACCAAATACCCACAAATATGCACTTCAAAGACCTACCCAGTTTTGGATCACCACAACATCTCCTCCTCTTCAGGATCAACTATCCCATCTAGCAAAAACAGGTATTGAAGTTGGAGGAATCAAAGTCCCTCATGCTCAAGGAAGTAGAGCAATTACAGAACAATTGCAAGGTAGGATTTCAGAAGATGAACCGATCATTGGCAGAGCTAAAGGGAGGCCATCAAGGTCAGCAACCCCCTACCCCAGGAGGGTCACATCACTCCCAGGAGAAAATACTGGTAGACAAATGGAAGTGGGATTGGTTCCATCAACAATGGTCCAGTCACAACTGCAACAAGGATCCTCCACCTCATCAGACTTCCTCAGTTCACCCCTACAAGGGAAAAAAAAGACGCCAAAAATCAGGGCTCACACAAATCCTGTGGTAAGTAGATTACCCTCTAAGATTGAAAACAATACTGATATATACAATGTAGGTAATATTATTGATGTCAAATATGTGCAGAATATAGAGGAGGACTTAAGAGAATTAGGTTTTAATGTAGATACACCTGACTTGTCTTTTGTCAATAATAACAGTAGTATTTATAATACAGTTAATCCTCAGTTTCCACCACTTACTAGTGAGATGAGAAGCTCACAAGAGAGTGAAAGAATTGAGAAGGAAGACATGGAGTATTTTAACAATAATCCAACTGTCCATAGAATTGTTTAAGCATTGTTGAATAGAATTATTGATTGTGAGGAGCAAACAGTTAAGCTCACAAGTGATACAATTTCATCCTTAAAATTAAATATTTCTCAACTGGAAACACGTAATAAAGAATTAGAGAAAGAACATTTGTCTCTAACTCTTAAATATTATTCATTGAGTAGTAAATATAATGAACGTTCAAACAAATTTTGCGAGTTGGAAAAATTGTATGAAACACATTTATTGAAAACTGAATCAAGAACTAAGTTATTTTTTGCCCAGACAAATCAAAGTGTCTCTGAGCTGCTACAAAGATTGACTAAAGTTGAGATTTAAACTCCCAATATACTAATGAACCAGGATAATCATAAGTATACTCAGTATAATAATAATCCTCTCATTGGAAAAAGTGAATCTCATTCCTTCCCTATACCACCACAACTAAAACCATCTGGTGTTAGTGTCAAATCTGAAAATGTAAGTCACAAATCCGTACAGGAGGAAATACAAGACCATTTATCAAGAGTAAATGAGTTGTTGAATTTACCTAATATTAGTGAAATAAAATCCAATCAAAAGAACTGGCCTAAGATAGATCAATACCCAACTTATGATGGGGAAGCCAGCTCTGATTGGCAACATTTTATAAAAAGAATTGAAAATTTGAAATTCTCATATAAGTTACCAGATGAAGAAATAACATCAAAATTGATCTCTTTATTTAAGGATGTTGCTTTATTATGGTTTGAAGCAGTTTTGAATGAGGGTAAAGATTACTCTTGGGCTGAATGGAAACAACTAATTGAAAAACAATTTGGGGGTTCTAAATTCAGACTCACTCAGCAAAAACATTACTAGAAAACTAGGTATGATCCGTTGAATGGTGAAAAAACTATGGTATTTTTAATGAATTTAAATAAAATATTAAAAGCCATTGAGCCTAACATGGATTTTAACTTATGGAAAGATAAGATAATATATAAATTACCTATATCTGTCAAAGACATTGTTGTAGCTAGAAAAATTAATGTTACTGAATATTCTGACTTTATTAATATTTGAAATGAAATATTATTAAACCATAAGTATGAAGCAAGGTATTCCACTTATAAACAAAATGTTGAACCTGTGAAAAATCAGAATTCAAAAACACTTCAGGAGAAGCAGAAAAAACGTACTGCATCTGTAGTACCAAAAAAGTATAAGACAAATACTTGTTATAAGTGTAACAAACCTTGGGTTACAGGTCACAAATGTGAGAAGAATATAAATATCGTTGAAAATCAACATGAATCTGAAATTGAAATGGAGAAAAGTAAAGATTAAAGTGATTATGACAGTAATATCTCATATAGTGATGAAAATGAAGTCTGTATGTTGGAAGATGATTTGTCCATCTTTGACAATCCAATATTAAATATGGACTCAAATGAATCTTTAATGAATTTTGAGGATGCTGAAATCACTAAAGATATACAAGCTGATAACTTTAGAATGACACCTATCATGGTTCCAGCTATCATTTCTGGTGAAAATGTTAATATAGTATTGGACACAGGAGCTGCTGGTTCTGTTGTTTCTACTAATACAATACATAAAATTGATAGTGAATATAAGTCTAAGCTTGAACCCCTTCAAAGTAAAAATTGGAGAGGTTTTGGATCAGTACTACATCCCATTGGTAGATACAAAGCTGCTGTTTTCTTTAAACATCAACATGGTTATGTAAGAGTAACTTGTGACTTTGTAGTAATGGATAATACTAACTGTAGTAACTGTTTTAACATTGGAAATGATATTCTGACTAATTTTGGTGTGAATTTAGACCCTGCTAATTACAATTTTACAATTGAAATGAATGTTAAAAGGAAATTTAAAATAAATTCTTTTAACACAGTCTTACACATTGAGTCAGTAACAAATATTCTGTGCAAAGGAAGAGAATCCAATGAGATGGAACTTCTGGAAACAGAAATTTCAAAAGCATCATTTGGCACTCAGATAAGTAAAGCTGAGAAAAATAAAATTTTGGACTTAATTAAAGCATTTCCAATGGCTTTTGCACATGATACAAATGAACTTGGCCTTGTAAAAGATCATGAAATGAAGATTAGTTTAACCTGTGATATGGATAATATTCCTACTAGTCTTAAAAAGAAACCATACCCTGCTTCACCAATGAAGAGGAAAGACATAGAGGATAATATTAAAATGTTATTAAAAATGAACATTCTTGAAAAGGTTGAAACTACACCAAAATATTGTGTAATATCACCAGTGCTAATTTCGTATGAACATGATAAAGCAAGACTATGTGGTGATTATAGAGCATTAAATACATTTACAGTAGATGATATTTTCCTTTGCTAAGGATTGCCTCTATACATGTTACCCTTAAAGGTGCTAAATATATAAGTTGCCTAGATGGAAATAAAGGGTACCATCAAATTCCTGTTGAAAAGAATTCACAGAACTTTTTGTTGATAACAACACACATGCAAATTTATAAATATGTCAGGATGCCATTTGGACCAAAAAATGCTCCATCAGTATTTCAGAAGTTAATGGATATAACATTCCATAATGAAATGATTGAGGGATGATTAATGGTATACATTGATGAAATCATAGTGTTCTCTAAGACATATGATGAACAATTAATCCATTTAAAGAAGGTATTTCAGAAAATGGATGAAATAAACATGACCCTTGCATTGAAAAAATGTAAATTTGGGTTTGAATCTTTAAAAGTGCTTGGTCATATTGTATCTGGCTTAAAAATATGTGTAGACCAAAATAAAGTGGCTGCAATAAAGAATATTGGCATTCCTCAAAATTTAAAGGATGTACAATCTTTTCTGGGTATGTGTGGCTATTATAGACAATATATAAAAAACTACCAATTAATTGCTGCACCATTGACCACACTGATAAAGAAATCAGAAGCTTTAATTTAGAATAATGAAAGACAACAGGCTTTTGATAAGTTGGAAGAATGTTTAATGACAGCTCCTATCTTGGGATTACCAGATTTCCAATTTCTTTTTGTATTATATACAGATGCAAGTTTTATTGGTCTAGGTGCTGCTTTGCATCAAAAACAACTTATTGAAGGAAAAATGTCAGAAGTAGTAATTTGCTATATTTCACTGGTCTAAGAAGTAGTGAATTGAAATATGATGCTACTCAACTTGAATGTTTGGCAGTAGTATGGGCTCTTGAGAAGCCACATTATTACCTTGAAGACCAAAAATTTGAGTTAATAGCTGACTGTAGTGCAGCAAAGTCACTCTTAAACAAAAAAACTCCTAATAGACACATGTTTAGATGGCAATTAGCTGTACAAGAATACAGAGGACGGATGAATATTACACATAGAGCAGGAACCTTGCACTCAAATGTAGATCTGTTATCTACAGTACCTCTGCCTAATAATGATGATAATCCTGCTTATGTTCCTGAGTAAGAGATTGTTAACATTTATGGCATTTATATTGTAGATCTTGAGGATGAATTAATGCAATCAATTCTTGATATGTATGCTTCAGATCCTGACTTGAGTAAACTCACTACAATATTAAATGATCCATCTAATGCTTCAATGAATATTTTAATAAAAACATCACCAAAAAAGTATAAAGAGGCATTAGAAAAAGAAAAATTTTCCATTGAGGATGGTTTTATATATTACAGGAAAAAATTAAGTAATGTAATTGTAATCTCCCCTTCAATGAAGGAGTTAATGTTAAGTATATGTCATGATGATATATTAGAAGGTCATTTTGACTACCATAAAACATTAACCAGAGTAAAAAACACAGCTTGGTGGATTAACATGTCTGAGGATGTTCAAAAATATGTTGAGACATGTGATTCTTGTCAAAAATCTAAAAGATTAAAAGGCAAAAGAGCTGGTTTATTACAACAAATTGAGCAACCAAAAGCTCCATGGTAAATAATTAACATGGACTTTGTAACAGGTTTTGCAACAGCAGGGCATAAGAGTTATAACTCCTGCTGGGTAATTGTAGATAGATTTACAAAGATGTGTAAATTTATTCCTACCCACAAATAGGTTTCCGCAAAGGACTTAGCTTTTTTATGGTGGACACAAATGTTAAATATAGCAGGTTTCCCCAAAGCAATAGTTTCTGACAGAGATCCTAAATTTACTTGTGAGTTCTGGACATCACATATGGATGTTTCAGGGTGTCAATAAAAACTTTCTACAGCACACCATCCAAAAACTTATGGGCTAGCAGAAAGAATGACACAAACTTTAGAAGATATGATAAGAAGATATTGTGCTTTTGGTCTTTACTTTAAAGACAACGACAAAATCACACATTATTGGGCAACCCTTATTCCAGGTTTAGAATTTGCATACAATAGTACAGTACATTTTGCCACTGGCAAAAAGCCATTTGAGTTATGGTTGGGTTATGTACCTAATACCCCTGCTAAAACTCTTAATAAATTACCTAGATTATATATCCATCCAGGTACTAAATCATTTCTTCAAATGCAATAATTATGCAGAAAACATGCTCAAGAATGTATAAATAAGGCGTTTGAGTATGAGAAGAAAAGATGGGATAAAGCCCATAAAGAACAAATGTTCAAAGAGGGTGATGAAGTCCTTATTTCTACACTAAATTTCAATTTTAATGGTAATGTTAAATTGAAGGATCCATTCATTGGACCAAGTGTAGTCAAAAAGATGGTTGGTAACAATGCTGTTGAGGTTATTCTATATGCACCATATGATAGAAAACATCCAGTATTTACTATTTCTCTTATAAAACCATACCATTCTAATGATACTGCTCTATTTCCAAGGAGATCAGGAAGGCATAAACAGCAACATGAAGAAATATTTGAAAAGGCAGAAATTGAAAAGATACTTAAAAAGAGACACCTAACTAAAGAAAAGGGAGTTGAGTATCTATTAAGATTTAAAAATAAATCAAGTGAATATGAACAGTGGATTCCAGAAAATGAAATCTCTGATCTTAAAAATCTCTTGAAAAAATTTAAATCAAAATAATACTGTTTATTCAGTATATGTATTATAGAAAATTAAAATAAAATTTCAATTAACTCCTTACTTTTAATTAAAATGTCTTAACATTTTTATTATTGTTTTTTTTGGATGAGGGAGTTTCAGCCTAGATATCCCTAGGGCTGAGTATTTCTTATATCTAAAATAAGATAAACTTAAGTACATTAAGCTTATATCTTAAAAATAAGGTTAAAACAATAATATATATGATTATATTACATATATATATAATTATTACTCTATTATATAAATTATAGTAGTTTAAATAGCTTATCCATAGCCTAATAACACTTAATAAGGTACTAATGGAGTCATAATATACTTATCTTTAGTGATATTAAGTAATTATTGACATACATAAGCTTATATGTATACATAAATCTCATATTCAGTGAAATATGCAGTATATTATGTATATTTAGGTATATAAGTGGTTTTTAGCCTCTTAATAGCCTATAAACTTTGTTTTTCTGCTTATTTTAGGTCATATAGACGTATCCAGTGGAATCACAATGCCTACAGAAGCATGAAAATCTATTTCAGGCGCATACACTCAGTCTGGACAACTTAATCTGCCTCCTTGGATGGATATTCACAGATTTATGGGTTGGGAGGACATCGCTAGGTTAATATGGATGCTTGGGGATGTTATTGGGGGCTTGGAAATTTCATTTGTTTCTTTATATGCTTTGGGTTTCATTATATTCTCTTTGGATGAGTTATTTTAACTGTTTCTTTATGGTATCCGCTTTTATCAGGATTTTCTATTTATGGTATGGGTATGTGTTATCATTAATTGTGATGGAGGGTCCTTACTGGAGGTCTGGGTGTTGAATCTTCTTGAAGTGGACGCCATGGGGAGGTGATGGGCCCTCACAGTGCTGTAATTGCCAGGGATAGCAGTGACATCATCTGGATTGAAGGTCTGTGCACTCCAGTGGATTTTGGTATAAGTAAGGGAGGATTTTGATGGTTATTAGACATCACTTACTTACTACAATTCAAATAAACATTACAATACAATTATTATTTTTCAAAGATATATTATAAAGCCATTATAAATTGATATTATCTTTATATAAGCTATAACTATATTATATTCATCTATTTTCCACCACTAGCAAGCATTTAAATCCAATTATTGTGAGTTTTATTTGAGTATAACTATTTTATTAGTCATCCCCTAAGGTTTAATCACTAAATCATTTATTAAAAAGTAGTAGGACCATTTATAAATACTATTAAATCATACTTAAATACTAGATACACTGACAGGGTGTCAGGTTAACTATGGTGGATCTGAACAAGGTTGTCAGTGAATGGAAGTCTTATGGTGGTGTTGGTAACTTACTCAGTTACAGGAGGCTTCTGCTACAGTTTTATCCTGTGGTAGAATATTTGGTAGAAGTAGAGGAGCTGGCACATGAAAATGCTGCCAAAGATGTTTTTTGGTCTGCCCTGGCTAGAGATGCCAGGATGGATTCTTGAAGGAGTTGACAAGAAAGGACTTGATGAAGACTCTTTCTAATGGGTACCAGAAGTTGCCTGTCTTGGATAAGGTGAAGCAGGCTGTGGAGACCCATTTGAAGCTGTTGCCAGTGGACACCTATCAAGAGGGGTGTGCCAAGTATGTCAGCAAAGTCAGTGAGGCTTTAACTGAAGAGGATAGTAGGGTAAAGAAGTAAGAGAGGAATATGGTGGGGGTTCCCAAGCAGGAGAAGAACCAAGTGGTGGAGCAGTTGGCTGATCTGAAAAAACAGCTACATATATTTGTGCAGGAGGCCAAGAAGGTCCATAGGGCTCCTTCTCAGCCTAGAGATTTTGACAGGAGGGCTGGTAGAAGTGACCCTTGTGTCTGCTTTTATTGCAGTAGGAGGGGGCACAAGTCCAATGATTGTTGGTCTCTGAACAGAGATGTGTCAGAAGGAAAGATGGAGTGTGATGGCAGGGTGTTAGAATTCCCTAATGGTTCATTTGTAAAGCCCAGTGAGGGAAAGGCTCCTGTCGATTTGGTCAGGAGAAGAAATGGTCTCAATCAGAGGAGGCCAAGATTTGAGGAGATCCCTGATCAGGGGAAGTCATCTGCTAAGGCAGATGAAGATTTCAAGTAAAAAGGAAAGGAGGTAAATAAAGTCTCTTTTTCTACTTCCTTTGGTGGGTTGGAGTTGTATTCTTGTGGAGGACAGTCAAGTGGAGAATGCTTGGCTGGTGTCTATGATGTTGAAGCTGGAAAGGTAGGAAGGCCTAAGAGCAGCTCTCAGGCCCAACCAAAGCCTAAGGTTTCAAAGGTCGATGCTAAGCTGAGTTCATCTAGGAGGAAGTACAGCAAAGAGGAGCTGTACAAGATGCAGAAGGGGATTGCTGATATGGGCCCCCCCAGTTTTGGTGCATTGGACATGAATGGTGAGCCAATGCCAATGGATGTTTATTCTGACTCAGAGGAGGATATTCCTTGGGCTTCACTGCCAAAGCCTGCTGGAGTTAGAGGTGCTGGTGAGGGATCTGGTTTGATTCCTGTTGATGGAAAATCTTTTGGTGGTTCTGGTCCTCAGAAGATTTCTAGGACCAAGGTAGTGAAGCCAAGGGCTCACTTTGAGAGGCCAGTAGTTTCTGGCCAATCTAATGTTATGGACTTGGTTCTAGAAAGAATTAATCAGGGTCAGGTTTCCCTTTCTTATGGGGAATTGTATGCTATCAGTCCTGGGTTTGCTGATAGACAAAAAAAATTGTTGATCAGGAGAAGGGATTCTTCTGGGGAGGTGGAATACATCTGTGATTCTGCGGAAAAGTTTGGTGAGGGGTTGGAAACTCATTTTTCTGCTCCTCTTGGTTGTGTCAATGTCACTCTGAATGGCAGGGAGGCCAGGGCATTAATGGATTCAGGTTCTCATATTAACCTTATTTCTTTGTTTGAGGCTACTCATCTGGGCCTTCCCATCAAGACAGGAATTGGTGGCCATGTCACTGAGTTAATTGGGACAGCCAAATTTGTAAAGCTGGATGTTGGTGGAGCCTCCGGAAAGGTTCATTTTTAAATTGCCAAAGGTAATGTGAAAACTGTTTTGAGTGGACCATTTTTGATGGATTTTCAAGCAAGAATTGGTTATCAGTTTGACATGGGAATCAGATTGGAGTTGACCAGTGAAGATGAGAGACGGCTTCACATGAGGTTATCACCTCCTGGAGATGATGGTTGGGAGACCAGGCCTGGCTTGTCTTCAATGTGCCAGTGCATTGATTGTTGCAGGAGAAGGAAAGAAGTGGGTGCCGCATCTGGTTTTTTGGAGTGTGGCTCAGGCTCTAGTGAGAGTCTGTATTTTTTAGAGTAATGAGAGCTGATTGCCCTAGTGCCACAACCTCTCCCTGAGATGAGGAAATCCCAGGTTGTAGTAGGTCAGCTCCCTTGGAGATATACCAAGTGGATTTTCAACTTTCTCTTTTTAATGTTTCTCTTCTCTGAAAGTATTCTTCATGTTTTTTATCAAGTATCTGTTCTCTCTCAAGATCTTCAATTATTTTTAATTCAAGTTCAAAAATGAAGGTTGGTTATATATCTTTATTGAAAGATATGCAGAAAAGTTTTGGAGCTGTGAGATTGGGGTCTAAAAGTAGATCCTCCCAATTGTGCACCCCTAGGGTTTCTTCAACGCCTTTCAAAAACATTACCTTGGCCACGTCTGTGGGCATTGGGGAAACCCCTGGTTATTTTTTTAGGATGGAAGAAAACTCAAGAAAAGAAGATAAAAATTTCAAGATAACTGAGGAAAAGCAAGAAAAAAATCTTAAAATAATTAAAAAAGAAGAAAAGAACTATTTTTGTGAAGATCATCAAGATCAATTTTTGGGCCTCCAGCATGAGGATAAGCTGCATAATTTTAGAAGTTATGATTCAGAAGATGAATCAAGATTTGAAGATTTGGAAGATGGAAGTGAGGACAAAGATGTGGAATTGCGGAAAAGTTGTGGAGTGGTGAGATTGGGGTCTAAAAGTAAGTCCTCCCAATTGTGCACCGCTAGGGTCTCTTCTACACCTTTCAAAAACATTACCTTGGCCACACATGTGAGCAATGGGAAAACCCTTGGTTTTTGTTCTAGGTCTGGTGGTGAAGATTTCCTGAAGATCCCTCAAGTTGAAGGTGGAGCGGCAAAGTATAAGAAGGTAGCGCAGAAGATTAGGCCTGTCAATGAGCCTATGCCTGTAGGTTTGAATCAGCCTTTGAAGAGACCTCCTTTGTCAAGAGATCCGTACTGTGCTCCTTTGGTGAAGAATCCTCCAGAATTTGTAGAGACGGCTCGGGTGACTGTGGAAAGGTTGAAACTTGTTAATTTTGGTCCTGATGGGTGGTTGTCTGATGAGGAAAGGAAGTTTTTGTTGCACGTTATTGTGCTCAGGGAGAAAGCGTTGGCATTTGTTGAAGATGAAAGGGGTGTGTTGAAACACTCTTATGGGGAAACTTACTTGATTCCTGGGGTTTGTCATGAACCTTGGCAAATCAAACCTATTCCAATTCCAGCTGCTATTAGGGACAATTTTGTGGAGATTGTTAGGGAAAGAGTCAGGACAGGATTGTATGAACAATCAACTTCTAGTTACTCAAATCTGGTTTTCTGTGTTAAGAAACAGAATGGGAAGTTGAGGGTGGTGCATGATCTTAGGGCCTTAAATAGAGTCACTATCAAGGATGCGGGGATGCCCCCAAGTGCGGAGGACTTTTTGGAAGCCTTTGCTGGAAGGGTATGTTATGGTTTGGGAGATATTATGGGCCGTTATGATGAAAAGGGACTTCACACTGATTTACGGCCACTCACAACATTTGAGACTCCTCTGGGAAGATTTCAGCTCACTAGGTTGCCTCAAGGAGCAACTGATTCAGTAGCAGTATATCAAGCTCAAATGGCTTGGATTTTACAGGATGAGGTTCCGACTCATGCTGGTATTTTTATTGATGATGGTGGAATTAAAGGACCCTCCACTGATTATTGAAATGAAGTGCTGAAGGAGAACCCAGGTATAATAAGGAGATTTGTTTGCGAATATGCAATTACTCTAGGGAGAGTATTGTATAGAATTGAAGAGGATGGTTTGACCATTTCTGGGTCAAAGGTCTGTTGTTGTGTTCCTGCTCTGGAAATTCTGGGTCATGTTGTATGTAAGGAGGGAAGGATTATGGCAAAGAAGAAGGTTAATAAAATTCAGTCATGGCCAAGGCCCAAAAATACTACTGAAGTTAGGGAATTTTTGGGAGTTTGTGTGTATGTCAGGCATTTTATTAAAGATTGTTCTTTGTTGGCTTCACCATTGAGAAGGTTGACCAGGAAAGATGCGGAGTGGAAATGGACTGAATAGTGTGAAGAGGCTTTTCAGAAATTGAAGAAGGTGGTAGGTGAAAATATTATTCTTTACAAGTTGGATTATGGAAGGGAAGCTGGAAAAATTTATCTGGCGGTGGACTCAAGTTATATTGCTGCTGGTCCTGTTTTGTATCAGGAAGATAAAGCTGGGAAGGTCAGGCCAGTAAGGTATGAGTCTGTAGGTTTTAATGAGGTGGAATCTAGGTACTCTCAGCCAAAGTTGGAATTGTGTGGTGTAGCAAAAATTTTGAAGAAGCTACAAACTGTTTTGTGGGGGCAGCATTTTGAGCTGTGGTGGATGCTAAATCTCTGGTTCAAATGATCAACACACCTAGTCTTCCAAATGCTTCAATGACTATGTGGGTGGCATTTATTCAACATTTTTCTTTTGACCTGGTGCACAAGCCAGGTAAGACGTTTAAAATGCCAGATGGATTATCAAGAATACCACCCACAGATGATTATTCTGATTCTGAAGAGTTTGATGAAGATGTTCCAGTGATTAGGGCCAGCGCAAATGGTGCTGAAGATTTTTCTCTCCTCCCCCAAGAGGCTAAAATGGATGATTGTTTTTGCCTCCACCAAGAGGTTAAACTGGATGGTTCTGATCTTGATTCTGGTGATCAGGATGTTTTTTTTGATGAAGATGGGGCTGTTGTTTGGGATAGCTCAAAGTTGGAGAATTGTGTTTTTTCTGGTGAACTGGATTTACTTAAGATTAAGTGGAAGAAAAAGAAGGTGCCAAAGCTTAGGGATTGGTGTCCTGGATGGGCCGGTTGTGTTGCTCATGTGTACACTGGTGATTTTGATGACAGGGTTGCACCCTTGGATATTGTTTTGTTGGAGTTTGAAGATGAGACCTGGGGTCAGATTGGGTTTTATTTTATTATGGTTGAATATCTTTTAATCTTAGAAAGGCCAGATACTTGTGATGATGATACTTGGGTGGAAATCAAGAACAAGAGTCCTGGCTTTTATGTGTCAGGAAGGAGGTTGATGAGGAGGAGACATCCAAATCCTCAAGTGCTGGTGACTCAGAAGAAGGGTCAAGAATCGGTTTTGTATTCTTTGCATGAAGACCATGGTCATAGAGGCTTTGAGGTGACTTATAGAAGAGTAGCCAATAAATTTTGGTGGCCAGGTATGAAGTTGGCTGTACAGGGTTGGGTTAAATCATGTGAAGAATGTCAAAGAAGAAGTCACTTCAAACCTAAAGAGGTTGGCCGTGCTACTGGTGAAGCAACTGTGTTTGGAAGAGTCAGTTTGGATGCTGTCCATATCAAAGAGGGCAGGTATAAATATTTGATTGTTGCTAGAGATGATTTGTCTGGTTGGTTTGAGGCAGGGCCTCTGGTTAATTTGAGTGCCAAAAATGTGGCAGAATTTTTGAAGAAGGAATGGGTATTTAGGTATGTATTGATGAAGTAGGTGACTGTTGATGGTGGGCCAGAGTTTGGAGCTGAATTCAAAAAAGCTGTGGCAAGTATTGGTTCTAAAGTCAGGGTGGCTACACCTTATTATCCTGAAGCTGAAGGAATGGCTGAAAGAGGCCATCAAGTTATCAAAAATGCTTTGGTGAAAATGTGTGGAGATAGTGCTGAAAAATGGAGGCATTATTTACCCTTGGTGTTATTTGCTGATAGGGTCACTGTGAAAAGGACAACTGGCTATTCCCCTTATTAATTAATTTATGGGAAGAAAGCTGTTTTACCAGTGGATTTGGAAGCTGTCTCTTATCTTGGAATTGATTGGGATGATATATGCTCAACAGAAGATTTTCTCTGTGCCAGGATGCAACAATTGGAATGTAAAGAGGAATGTCAAGAGAAGGCATACTCTAGAATGATGAAGATAAGAAATCAATCAGTCAGATACTGGGACAAGAAGTTGGCTCATAGACTCAGGAATCCCTTGAAACCTGGTTGTTTGGTTTTGGTGTATAATAGAAGTTTGGAGAGTCAGTGGGGAAAGATGTTTTCTGACAGATGGAATGCATCTTACAGAGTCAGATCTCAAGTATCTGGAGGTTCTTATGTTTTGGAGGAGTTAGATAGCGCAGTCTTAAAGAAGAGAGTGGCTGCAGATCAGGTGAAGAGATTTTATCCTAGAGGCACAAAAAGTGAAGAAGATTGACTCCGCAATGAGGGTAAACTATGGACCATTCTTTAATTTTGGATTTTGGTGATGCTGTACATCTGTTTTGTTGGAAACGCTTTGTTAGAAGGTACCCATGGGTAGGCTTCTAGATTTTATTTTGGCAAGTGTGGGGGTGACTGATGGGCTGGCTGCTCTATCAACAGTTACCCCAGATTGTCTGTTTCCAACCCCTTCTCTTAATTTTGTTGAGCCCTAGTATTGGGTTTTCTTCACAGGTTTTTAGTCCTCTATGAATTTAAACTGGAAATTCTTTTGGTCTTCAAGTACCAGACTCTTCACGCTTATTGGTTTTGCTATAATGTGTTAAATTTTGTGTTTTTGTTAGAAGGTACACAGGGGGGGCTTCTAGATTTAATTTTGGCAAGTGTGGGGGTAAGTGATGAGCTGGCTGCTCTGTAGAACAGTTACCCCAGAATGTCTGTTTCAAGTATTTTTGTTTGTCCTAGTTGAATCATAGTTCTGATTTTTTTATTCAGGTTTCAAGTCCACTATGACTTTAAACTGGCTTACTGGCTTGGGACAGGCTTCTTTTGTCTATTTGGTTTAGTGGGGGATCACTGGTGGTCTCCCATCATTTTTACTTATTGGAGGGAGCCCACCCAGTGATCATATCATTGGACTGGACTTTCTACGGAGCTGGATTTTTTTGTTTTCTTTTCTTTAATTTTTGTGTCTATAGTTAGATAGTAGTTTTAGATTATTTTCTTTTTTCTCTTTTTTTCTTTTAATTTTTTTATCGGAGTTATTAGGATATAAAGAGGGAAAAATCACAAAATTATATTATATGGTGTTACCACATCAGGGTCACCTAGATATGGACAAGAATTGGCTGGGAAATTCTATTTTCTTTCTTTTTATTATTGTTCTCTCAATTTCTTATTTATTTCATCTTTATTTTTTATTTCTTATTTCAATTCATTTAAAAATTATCAAACAGTGTATCCACATCAAGGTGCACTTGGATGTGGGTAAGGTATCAGGGGATCAGCTCATCAATTGGCTGGGGGATACCATTAGTAACTATTATTTTTCTCATGTTATTATTATTATTATTGATTTCATTTTAATTTTTCAACTCTCATATTTTTGGTTAATTTTGTTAATTATTTTCAAGTTTTCTTTTTAGTATGTTATTAGTTTAAAATAAAAATAAAAATAAAACAAATTATATATATATATATTTCTGTTAATTATTATTGTTCTCTCTATTTATTAATTTATTAATTTCACTCTTGTTTATTTTTAATGTCTGGAAGAAGAAGCCTCCAGCGGTTGGTCCCGATTATGGTGGCGTTTTTTCTTTTTGTTAGGATTGGAAGAAGAACTGTGTTCTTTGTGGTGTAGGCGGCTGGAAAGAGTATATGGATTGTAACGGTCGGGTACCTGAGTGGAAGGTAACTTTTGGGAAGAAGTGAAAGAAGTGGGGATTGAGTGTTGGAAGGTGTGCTTGATTATTCTAGACATCTTCCGGTCGTCATCAAGGAGCTGTTTTCTCAGATACTTTTCAAAGTCATTCAACGGACTGTGGAGGGAAAAGGCCTTAAGCATGTTTAAACACATCATGCTTAGATGTTGTTTCATGTCGGCATAATCCAGAGTTAAGGTAGTTTCTAGAGGTCCCAATTGTAGTTTCAGGAGGCGGGGTTCCAACTACACAGAAGAATTAGATCAGTAATTGTTCTCTGTTAAAGAAATTTGATTTATTAATTTAGTACTTACAGATTGGAAGCTCATCAAATTTGTAAGCGGCCGGGATTTGAGCTGTTGATGAAAGCTGAATGGATGTTGAAGGAGGATCAACCAGATAGAGGTATAGATTCTCATGATCAATCTATAAATGGTGTTGAGATGATTATGGAGAAGAAGGGCCTTCCTGTGGCCTGTTTGGAGCAGCAGGGCTGCTGTTGTTGTTGTGGATATTATTATTTCTTAGCCCAGTTGGGTTGGACACTGGTGGTGGAGAACCAGGGTTGTTGAAGGAAGGATCAGGAGAAGGTGACCTGGAAGCTGATTGTGATTTGCTGGATGAATATCCAGAAGAAAGGAAATCATCAGAGGTATAATTGGAGGCCAGAGGAGAGGTTTAGTTAGTTCTTCTTAAAGTAACTGGAGATTTTTGTTTGGAAGCAGCGTTGCGTGCTCTGGTGTTTTCAGAAGGTCCTCTGGCAGGTTTTCTAGAGTTTTTGGAATTTTTGGGGATGTCTGGGGAGGAAATTTGGTGTATACGCATTGCTCTGGGAGCACTAGGAGGTTGTTGCGTAGAGTTGTTGGTGTTTAATGGTGTATTTTGGCTGTTATCCGGCTGAATTTGGGAGTTTTGAGCCTGATTTTTGCTTTCCAGCAAGGCGTGCGGGCCGCCTGGACGCGGTCTAGCAGCCTGGTAGCTGATTTTGAAGCTGATTTGGCCAAATTTTCTCAGATAAAAGCAGATTCTTGAGAAGATAAAGCAGGTCCTTTAGGGAGTGATTTGGGAATAGAATGGCGTGATCTTCTGGAAGCAGCGTTGTGGTCTTGCAACATTGGCAGGGGCCTTTGTTGTGTGATTTGGCACTGTTTGTGCATGTCTTAATTGACATCTGTTAAGGAATTGGGTATTTTTCTGGTTTTATTCCGTATATATTGGGTCTGCAGGTATGTGGGTACTATCATTGGATAGCCCTGGTTTTTCTCTATATTTTATGTCTTGTAGACATTTTTCATATTCTAAGTTTTAAGGGGTCATTTCCTCATTTTTCATTTATAAAAGATTGCTGTTTAATTTTGTTTTTCGTGTTTTACGGGCTAACCTTAAGCCTTAGGGTTAAGTACTTAGTACAATTAGATAGAGCTAATTTTTCTCAATATTTCATGTCTCAATGTTGTTATAGTGAAATTCCGTGTTTTAAAGGTTTTAGTAGTTGTAGCTAATTTTTCCAAGTAGATTAGTTGTTTTTATTGGTTTTCTGGCTTCAGGGAGGCCGAGCCGCTTCAGGCGGCATCTCCGACGTCGGGAAGCCCGCCCGCCTCTGTTTTAGGAGGTTGGGGAGCGCTCCAGGAGGGTTTTTTATGCAATTTGGCAGGTACAGGCGCCAGATTGGTGGGTGCGCATGGGCTCTTAGTTAGTGGTCTGTGTGTACATAGTGAATAAGACAGTTTGGGGCAACCTTAATCATCATACAACCATCCGGAGGTGATCTCATTGTTCCTCACTCAGTTTTCACTGTTTTCTGGCCACAATTGGCTGTGTTTGTTGCAAGTGAGTTCTTCATTTAACTTAACTTTGGCAACTGTTTTCTCTGTTATAGTCTTGCAAGCTATAGCAAGTATTATTGCTGTCTCTGGTGTTGATTTGCAGCCTACATCAAGTATCTTTGCTGTCTCTGGTGTGGACTTTGTTCTACATTTCAGTTCTTTGGTCTGGTAGTGTGTCTGGTGACTACTTTCTTGGCTCGTCAAGCAGTCAAGTGTGTTGAAAAGGGGCTTTAGCAAAACAAGAACCAACTTACTTTAGCAAGTAAATCTTACTCTTTATTTCTAAAGGGACAGGGGATTTTCTCTCTGGTTTTTCTCCAACTCCCTTGGTCAAGGCCTATAGCTAGTACTATAGAATTTTCTACATTTCTGGCGCCCAACGTGGGGTAGAACTTGCTAGTTCTTTGGAATCTCTGTTTTCTTTGGTTGGCTCTTTTTGGTGTTTTAGTCTGGAGGAATGGCTTCTGGTTCTGCTATTCCTGTGGTGACTGTCAGTGGGGGGGATGGTCCTCCTTCTGTGATGATTAGGGAGTGTGTCAGAATTAAAACTTGGGATGGTACTAAGTTTAATGAGGAGGATGTCAAGTGGTTTCTAGAGAAGTATGAAACTGCTGCTGGATTGGATGGTGCTTCCTACCTGGACATGGTGAAGCAGATTATCTTCTTCATTGGTGATAGGTCAGTGGAGAAGGAGATTGTGGCCATGTCTGGCTACAAGAAGAGGGATTGGAAATTGTTGTGCAGGGAAATGGTGGATAGATGGGGGGTCAGGTTCACTATGGTGGATCTGAACAAGGTTGTCAGTGAATGGCAATCTTATGGTGATGTTGGTAACTTACATAGTTACAGGAAGTTTCTGCTACAGTTTGATCCTGTGGTGGAATATTTGGTGGAAGTGGAGGAGCTGGCACATGAAAATGCTGCCAAAGATGTTTTTTGGTCTGCCCTGGCTAGAGATGTCAGGATGGATGTGTTGAAGGAGCTGTCATGAAAGGAATTGATGAAGACTCTTTCAAATGGGGACCAGAAGTTGCCTGCCTTGGATAAGGTGAAGGAGGCTGTTGAGGCCCATTTGAAGTTGTTGGCTGTGGACACCTATCAGGAGGGGTGTGCCAAGTATGTTAGCAAAGTCAGTGAGGCTTTGGCTGAAGAGGAAGTTAGGCAGAAGAAGGAGGAAAAAAATTTGGTGCAGGTTCTCAAACAGGAGAGGGACCCAATGGTGGAGCAGTTGGCTGATCTTACAAAGCAGCTGCACATATTTGTTCAGGAGGCCAAGAAGGTTAATAAGGCACCTTCTCAGCCTAGAGATTTTGAAAGGAGGGCTGGTAGGAGTGATCCCTGGGTTTGCTCTCATTGCAGTAGGAGGGGGCACAGGTCCAATGATTGTTGGACACTGAACAGAGATGTGTCTGAAGGAAAAGTGGAGTTTGATGGCAGGGTCTTTAAGTTCCCTGACGGTTCTTTTGTGAAGCCCAGTGAGGGGAAAGCTCCTGTTGATTTGGTCAGGAGAAGGGGTGGTCTCAATCAAAGGAGGCCAAGGTTTGAAGAGATTCCTGATCAGGGGAATTCTACTGTTAAGGTAGATGAGGACATCAAGGGAAAGGGGAAGGAGGTCAATAAGGTCTCTTTTTCTACTTCCTTTGGTTATTTGGAGTTGTATTCTGGTGGTGGACAGTCAAGTGGTGAATGCTTGGCTGGTGTTTATGATGTGGAAGCAGGAAAGGTGGGAAGGCCTATGAGCAGTTCTCAGGCCCAACCAAAGCCAAATGCTTCAAAGGGGGATCCTAAGCTGAGTGCAGCTAGGAAGAGGTACAGCAAAGAGGAGCTGTACAAGATGTAGAAGGGTATGGCAGATATGGGCCCCCCTAGTTTTGGTGCATTGGATCTGAATGGTTATCCAATGCCAATGGAGGTGGATTCTGACTCTGAGGAGGATGTCCCTTTGACTTCATTGCCAAAGCCTGTTGGAGTCAGAGGTTCTGGTGAGGGATCTGGTTTGGTTCCTGTTAATGGTAAATCTGTTGGTGGTGCTGGTCTTCAAGAAGCTTCTAGGACCAAGGTGGTGAAGCAAAGAGCTCACTTTGAGAGTCCAGTAGTGTCTGGTCAAGTTAATGTTATGGACTCTGTCCTGGAAAGGATGAATCCCCTATCTTATGGGGAATTGTATGCTATCAGCCCAGGGTTGGCTGATAGACAGAAGAAGTTGTTGACCAGGAGAAGAGTTTCTTCTGGTGAGGTAGAATACATTTGTGATTCTGCTGAAAAGTTTAGTGAGGGGTTTGAAACTCATTTTTCTGCTCCTCAGGGATATGTCAATGTCACTCTGAATGGCAGGGAGGCAAGGGAATTGGTGGATGCAGGTTCTCAGATAAACCTGATTTCTTTGTTTGAGGCAACTCATATGGGCCTCCCCATCAAAACTGGTATTGGTGGGAATTTGAGAGGGATCAGTGGCCATGTCACTGAATTGGTTGGAACTTCAGAGTTTGTGAAGTTAGATGTTGGCCGAGCCTCAGGGAAGGTTCATTTTTACATTGCTAAAGGTAATGTAAAAGCAGTTTTTGGTGGGCCATTCTTGATGGATTTTCAGGCAAGAATTGGTTATAAATTTGATTTGGGAATCAGTTTGGAGTTGAATGGTGAAGAAAAAGGAGGCTTCAGATGAGGTTATCATCCCCTGGAGAGGATGGTTGGGAGACTAGGCCTGGTTTATCTTCAATGTGCCAGTGCATGGACTGCTGCAGGAGAAGGAAGGAAGTGGGTGCTGCCTCTGGTTTTTTGGAGTGCAGCTCAGGCTCTATTGAGAGTCTGTCTTTTTTAGAGTAATAAGGGCTGATCACCCTAGTGCTACAACCTCTCCCCGAGATGAGGAAATCCCAGGTTGTAGTAGGTCAGCTCCCTTGGAGATATACCAAGTGGATTTTCAACTTTCTCTTTTTAATGTTTCTCTTCTCTGCAAGTATTCATCAAGTTTTTTATCAAGTCTCTGTTCTCTCTCAAGATTCTTAATTATTTTTATTTCAAGTTCAAGGAAGAAGATTGGTTATATATCTTTATTGAAAGATATGCGGAAAAGTTTTGGGGCGGTGAGATTGGGGTCTAAAAGTAAGTCCTCCCAATTGTGCACCGCTAGGGTTTCTTCTACACCTTTCAAAAACATTACCTGGGCCACACCTGTGAGCATTGGAAAGACCTCTGGTTATTTTTGTAGGTCAGAAGAAAACTCAAGAAAAGAAGATAAAAATTTCAGGATAATTCATGAAAATCAAGAAAAAAATCAGAAGATAATGAAGAAAGAAGATGCAAAATATTTTTGCAAAGATCGTCAAGATCTATTTTTGGGCCTCCAGCATGAGATTAAACTGCAGAAAATTTTGAAGAGAGAAGATCATCAAGATCTATTTTTGGGCCTCCAGAATGAGGATAAACTGCACAATTTTAAAAGATGTGATTCAGAAGATGAATCAAGATTTGAAGATTTGGAAGTTGGAAGTGAGGATGAAGATGTGGAACTGTGGAAAAGTTTTGGAGTGGTGAGATTGGGGTGTAAAAGTAAGTCCTCCCAATTTTGCACCGCTAGGGTCTCTTCTACACCTTTCAAAAACATTACCTTGGCCACACATGTGAGCAATGGGAAAACCCTTGGTTTTTGTTCTAGGTCTGGTGGTGAAGATTTCCTGAAGATCCCTCAAGTTGAAGGTGGAGCGGCAAAGTATAAGAAGGTAGCGCAGAAGATTAGGCCTGTCAATGAGCCTATGCCTGTAGGTTTGAATCAGCCTTTGAAGAGACCTCCTTTGTCAAGAGATCCGTACTGTGCTCCTTTGGTGAAGAATCCTCCAGAATTTGTAGAGACGGCTAGGGTGACCGTGGAAAGATTGAAAGTTGTTAATTTTGGTCCTGATGGTTGGTTGTCTGAAGAAGAAAAGAAGTTGTTGTTGCACGTTATTGTGCTAAGGGAAAAAGGTGTGGCGTTTGTTGAGGAGGAAAGGGGTGTATTGAAGCACTCTTATGGGGAACCTTACTTGATTCCTGTGGTTTGCCATGAACCTTGGCAAATCAAAACTATTACGATTCCAGCCGCTATTAGAGAGGATTTTGTAGAGATTGTTAGGGAAAGAGTCAGGACTGGGTTATATGAACAATCAACATCCAGTTACTCAAGTCCGGTGTTCTGTGTAAAGAAGCAGAATGAAATGTTGCGGGTGGTTCATGATCTTAGAGCCTTGAATAGAGTCACTATCAAGGACGCTGGTATGCCACCAAGTGCAGAGGATTTTGTTGAAGCTTTTGCTGGAAGGGTGTGTTATGGTTTGGGTGATATTATGGGTGGTTATGATGAGAGGGAACTAAATAAGGATTCGAGGCCTCTCAAAACTTTTGAGACTCCTTTGGGAAGATTTCAGCTCACTAGGTTGCCTCAAGGAGGAACTAATTCAGTTGCAGTTTATCAAGCACAGATGGCTTGGATTTTGCAGGATGAGGTTCCTACTCATGCTGGTATTTTTATTGATGATGGTGGAATTAAAGGACCATCCACTGATTATGGTAATGAGGTGTTAGCGGAGAACCCTGGAATAAGGAGGTTTGTGTGGGAATATGCAATAACTCTAGAGAGAGTGTTGTTCAGGATTGAAGAGGCTGGTTTGACCATTTCAGGGTCAAAATTCTGTTGTTGTGTTCCTGCTTTGGAAATTCTGGGTCATGTGGTATGTAAAGAGGGAAGGATTATGGCGAAGAAGAAGATTAATAAAATCCAGTCATGGCCAAGGCCTAAAAATACTACTGAAGTCAGGGGATTTTTGGGTGTATGTGTATATGTCAGGATTTTTATTAAGGATTTTTCTTTGTTGGCTTCACCTTTAAGGGGGTTGACCAGAAATGATGCAGATTGGGAATGGACTGAAGATTGTAAAGAGGCTTTTCAGAAGTTGAAAAAGGTTGTTGGTGAAAATATTCTTCTTTACAAGTTGTATTATGGTGTTGGTGCTGGAAAAATTTATCTGGCAGTGGACTCAAGTTATATTGCTGGTGGTGCTGTTTTGTCTCAGGAGGATAAGACTGGGAGGGTCAGACCAGTAAGATATGAGTCTGTGGTGTTTAATGAGGTGGAATCTAGGTATTCTCAACCTAAGTTGGAATTGTGTGGCGTAGCTAAAATTTTAAAGAAGCTACAGACTGTTTTGTGGGGGCAGCATTTTGAGCTGCAGGTGGATGCAAATCTTTGGTTCAGATGATCATACACCTAGTCTTCCGAATGCTCCAATGACTAGGTGGGTGGCATTTATTCAACATTTTTCTTTTGACCTGGTACACAAACCAGGTAAAACTTTTACTATGCCTGATGGATTATCAAGGAGGCCACGTACAGATGAAGATTCTGAGGCTGAAGAGTTTGATGAGGATGTTCCAGTGGTTAGGGCCAGCACAAAGGGTGCTGAAGATTTTTCTGACCTCCCCCAAGAGGCTAAACTGGATGATTGTTCTAACCTCCCCGAAGAGGTTAAACTGGTTGGATCTGATCTTGATTCTGGTGATCAGGATATTTTTGTTGATGAAGATGGATTTGTTGTTTGGGACAGCTCAAAATTGGAAAAGGGTGTTTTTGTTAGTGAACTGGATTCTCACAAGGTTCAGTGGAAAGAGAAGTATGTGCCAAAATTTAAGGATTGGTGTCCTGGTTGGGCTGCTCAATTAGCTCATGTTCATACTGCTAATTTTGGTGACAGAATTGTACCCTTGGATGTTGTTTTGTTGGAGTTTGAAGATGAGACTGGGGTCAGTCTGGGTTTAATTTTATTTTGGTGGAATATGTGTTGACCTTGGAGAGGCCAGATAGTTGTGATGATGATACTTGGTTGGCAATCAAGAAGAAGAGTCCTGGATTTTATGTGTCAGGAAGGCGGTTGATGAGGAGGAGGCATCCAAATCCTCAAGTGGTGGTGACTCAGAAGAAGGGTCAAGAATTGGTTTTAAAGTCTTTGCATGAAGACCTTGGTCATAGAGGCTTTGGGGATACTTATAGAAGAGTAGAAGACAGATTTTGGTGGCCAGGTATGAAGTTATCTGTGCAGGGTTGGGTTCAATCTTGTGAAGAATGTCAAAGAAGAAGTCACTTCAAACCTAAAGAGGTGGGCCGTGCTACTGGAGAATCAACTTTTTTTGGAAGAGTCAGTCTGGATGCTGTCCATATAAAATAGGGCAGGTATAAATACTTGATTGTTGCTAGGGATGATTTGTCTGGTTGGGTTGAGGCAGTGCCTCTGGTTAATTTGACTGCCAAGAATGTGGCAGAGTTTTTGAAGAAGGAGTGGATTTATAGGTATGGGTTAATGAAGTTGGTGACTGTTTATGGCGGGCCAGAGTTTGGTGCCGAATTTAAAGAAGCTGTGGCTAGTGTTGGTTCTAAAGTTAGAGTGGCTACACCGTATTATCCTGAAGCTGAAGGCATGGTTGAAAGAGGCCATCAAGTTATCAAGAATGCTTTGGTGAAGATGTGCGGAGATAGTGCTGAAAAGTGGAGGCATTATTTACCCTTGGTGTTATTTGCTGATAGGGTCACTGTGAAGAGGACAACTGGCTATTCTCCTTATGAGTTAATGTTTGGTCAGAAAGCCATTCTACCAGTGGACTTGGAAGCTGTCCCTTATCTTGGAATTGATTGGGATGACGTGCACTCAACAGAAGATTTGCTCTGTTCCAGGATGCAACAGTTGGAATGTAGAGAGGAATGTCAGGAGAAGGCATACTCTAGAATGATGAAGATTAGGAATCAATCAGTCAGATATTGGGACAAGAAGTTGGCTCATACACTCAGGAATCCCTTGAAACCTGGTTGTTTGGTTTTGGTGTATAATAAAAGTTTGGAGAGTCAGTGGGGGAAAATGTTTGCTGACAGATGGAATGGACCTTACAGAGTCAGATCTCAAGCGTCTGGAGGTTCTTATGTTTTAGAAGAGTTGGATGGTGCAGTCTTGAAGAAGAGGGTGTCTGAAGACCTAGTGAAGAGGTTTTATCCCAGAGGCACTAGGCATGAAGAAGATTGACTCCGCCATGAGGATAAACTATGGGATGTTCTTTTTGTTTTGGAATTTTGTGGTGTTGCAGAGCAACTTTTGTGTTGGAAACTTTTTGTTAGAAGGTACCCATGGGTGGGGCTTCTAGATTTGATCTTGGCAAGTGTAGGGGTGACTGATGGGATGGCTGCTCTATCAACAGTTACCCCAGATTGTCTGTTTCCAACCCTTTTCTTAATTTGGTTGAACCCTAGTATTGGTTTCTTTTCACAGGTTTTAGTCCTCTATGACTTTAAACTGGTTTTTCCTCTGGTTGTCAAGTGCTGGACACTTCACTGTTTATTGGTTTTGGTTTTTTGTGTTGGACGTTGTGTTTTTGTTAGAAGGTACCCAGGGGGGGCTTCTAGATTTTATTTTGGCAAGTGTGGGGGTAACTGATGAGCTGGCTGCTCTGTAGAACAGTTACCCCAGAATGTCTGTCTCAAGTACTTTGTTTTTCCTAGTTGAATTCTAGTTCTGTTGTTTATTATTCAGGTTTTAAGTCCACTATGACTTTAAACTGGTTTGGGACTGGCTTCTTTATCTTTGGTTCTTTCAGATTGGTGGTGGATCACTGGTGGTCTCCCATTATTTTTACGTATTGGAGGGAGCCCACCCAGTGATCATTTCTATGGATCGGACTTTCCCTTATTGGACCATCTATGGAGCTGGGCTGTCTTTGATTTTGCAGTTATGTTTTTTCTATATAGCAGTTTTAGATTATTTTCTTTTTTCTCTTTTTTTCTTTTAATTTTTTTATGGGGGTTGTTTAAAATTATAAAATCCAAAATATAGGGAGTTACCACATCAGGGTCACCTGGATGTGGGCAAGCATTGGTGGGGAAAGGCTCATCAATTGGCCGGGCAATGCTATTTTCTTTTTTATTTATTATTTATTTCATGTGTTTCTGTGTTTCATTATTTTTATTATCTTCTGAATTTCTAAATTTTTTGAATTTTGTTTTCTGTTAACCATTCAAAAGAATTAATTGTGTATCCACATCAAGGTGCACTTGGATGTGGGTAAGGTATCAGGGGATCAGCTCATCGATTGGCTGGGGGATACCATTTGTATTATTTTTTTTATATTATATTTTATTTCATTTATTTTATTTCATTTTATTGATAAATTTTTATTTTAATATATTAGTATCTCATATAAAAAAAAAAAAATTCTGAAATTATTTTTATTAATTGTTTTATATTATTATTATGTTTCTAATCTTTTTGCAGGAGCTCATTTTCTAGATGATGAAGCTTCTGGAGGCTGGTCTGGATTGTGATGACGTTTTTTTTTTTTTTTGGGATTGTGGGAAGCACTGTGTTCTTTGAAGTGCATCCTGCTGGAGAGATTATAGGGATTGTAATGGTCAGGAATTGGATTAGAGGGAAGTTCAGAGGAGGAAGAAGAAGAAGAGGAAGGAATGGAGTGCTGGAGGGTGTGTTTAATGATCCTAGACATTTTCAATTGGTCGTCCAGTAGGCGTTTTCTCAGGGATTTTTCAAAGTCATTCAAAGGTCCATGGAGGGCAAAGGCTTTTAGCATGTTGGAACACATGGTGCTTAGGTGTTTCTTCATGTATCCATAATCCAGGGCCAAAGAAGTTTCAAGAAGTTAGCCAACTCTAATAATAGATTCAGGAGGAGGGGTGCCAACTAGACAAGAAGAATTGGATCAGTAATTATTTTTGTTGAAGAAATGGAATAATTAATTTGGTACTTACAGATTGGAAGCTCATCAAATCTGTAAGCAGCTGGGATTTGGATCTCTGACAATTTTATAATGGTCATAGTGGGTGGATCAACTAGGGAAAGATATGGATTCTCATAGCTTTCCTCTGAAGGATCCTGAGAAGGTGAACTGGGATGTTGATGTTCCTGGGGCCTAGTTGGAGCAGTGATATTGTTGTTGTTGTTGTGGTTGTTATTTCTGTTGGATTCAGATGGAGGAGGTGCTGGTGATGGAGTACCAGGGTTGTTAAAAGATGGAGCAGGAGAGGGGGATTTGGAAGCAGACTGCTCTCTTCTGGATGGAGATTTTGAAGAGATGGAACTGTCAGAAGAGTAGTTGGCTGACAGAGGAGAGGTGTAGTTTCTTTGTCTTAGTTGGGGACGAAGTTGTTGTTGTGGAGCAGTGTGTGGTGTTGTGGTTTCTTCTTGGGATTCCCTGGTAGGTCTATTAGAAATCTGGGAAATTTTGGTGCTTTTGGACTTTGGAAGGGTGCATTGCATTGCTCTGGGAGCAGTAGGAGGTAGTTGTGTCGAGTTGTTGTTGTTATCTGGATGAATTTGGCTGTTTTCTGGCCGTTTTTGGAGGTTTTGGCCCTGATTTTCACTGTTTGGTGAGGCGGGCGGGCCACCCAACGTTGGCCGGGCTGCCTGGACGCGGTCTAGAAGCCTGGGAGTTGATTTTGAAGCTTTTGGAGCTAATTTGGTGGAGATAAAAGCAGTTTCTTGGGAAGCTAAGGCAGGTCTTTTGGGAAGAGTGCGGGAAGCTGAGCTTCTGGATCTTCTGGAAGGAGCAGAAGATTGAGAGGAAGAGGAAGGACCAAGCTCTGGGGATCTGGTAGGGTATCTGGAGATGTATTTGTGTGAAGGTGAAGGAGGAGGAATAGGGTAGTTGGCGTCTCTGTCACATCTTTTCTTTTTGGAATAGCAAGAATCACAAGCCCTGTTGTAGAATTTGGATTCAGGATTTGGAAGAGTGAATGTGCAAGGTCTGCACATGTGGATGCACTGTTTTCAGGCATAAACCTTGGGAGCAGTGAAGCAAGGGAGAGTAGAAGGGTTAACATCAGGAGATCCAGCCATGATCTGTGGTGAGAAAAGATGATAAAAAGGGATAGGAGGAGATTTTTGTCAGTGATGGGTAGATGATGAAGTGAAGGTGGAAGTTCAGCAGGTTGGGTGTAGAGGTGTGCTGCATGAAATTGGCTGCGTCTATTTTATGCGAAATTCCGTCAGTCCATCAAGACTCTAAAATGAAAAAGCTATATTATCAAGTCAGTCCATCAAGACTCTAAACTGAAAAAGCTATGGTATCAAGGCAGTCCATCAAGACTTTAAACAGAAATCTGGTTTCTGTTAGTCCTCCAAGACTTTAAACTTGCTGGTTTCAATATTTTATCAAGCCTAGTCCGTCAAGACTTTAAACTGAACACTGTGTTAGTCCCCCAAGACTTTAAACTGAGGATTGTAAGTCCCCCAAGACTATAAACTGAGGGAAAAGTTTTTGTTGTTGGAGTTGATTTTGAAAGATTGGTGGAGGGTATCCACAGGGGGAGCCTCCGAATTTAGCAAAGGCAAGTTTGGGGGTAATTGATGGGCTGGCAGCTCGATTTACAATTACCCCAGAATGTTAGTTTTTTCTCTGTGTCTTAATGTGGTCGATCTCTGGTTCTGGTTTTATGATTTAGGTTTTTGAGTCCCCCAAGACTTTAAACTGAGGGTTTTTGAGTCCCCCAAGACTATAAAATGAGGATGGTCCCCCAAGACTTAAAACTGAGGGTTGTTTTTGGTTACATCCTATAGAGGGTGTGGTCAATTTTTCTTTTCTGAATCAAACTCAAGTACTAGTGGAATTACAGAGGGAATCAAGAGATGAAATGAAGTGTTCAGAATTAGCCTTGAACTGGTGAATGAGGTGTCTTCTGTTCTCAATGTCCTGTGGATCTCTAGTAGGAGTTGATTGGAAGTATTGAAGCAGAAGTTGTTTCTGTTGAGATGTGTGTTGTTGGAACTTGGCCTTGATAGAGGGCAAGTGCGTTGGTGTTGGTGGTGCAATGGATCCTACATTGTCATCATCACTATCAGAAGAGGGAGGAACTGAGAAGTTATCAGTTTTAAAGTTGAAGGAAGAAATGAATGTTCTTTACCATCAGATGGACCAGGGATGGGGGAACTAGTTGTTTTATGGGTTGTGGCACTCTTCTGGGAAGGGTGGAGCCTTTTGATTAATCTGGGTATCAGGATGTATGGCCTAGATCTTTTGGTGCTGGCAGAAGAAGGACCAGGTTGAGGTGGAGGTGAATCTGTTGTGGAAGAAAGTGGACCAGGTCTGTGGAAGGTCTTCATTCTGGATTGGCAGACATCGCAGGACGTTCTGTATGGATGGACAGGTGGTGTCATGGCGCAGATCAAATTATTGTCAATGCAGTATTGGCAGGGGCCCATTTCAGAGGCAGATTTGGGAAGGAGGTTAAACATGGTGGTTGGATGAAGAAAGAATGTGGACATTCTCAATAGGAGGGAGGATGTGGTCTTCCAACATTGGCAGGGGCCTTTGTTGTGTGATTTGGAGCTGTTTGTGCATGTCTTAATTGACATCTGTTAAGGAATTGGGTATTTTCTGGTTTTATTCTGTGGATATTGGGTCTGCGAGTATGTGGGTACTATCATTGGATAGCCCTGGTTTTTCTCTATATTTTATGTCTTGAAGACATTTTTCATATTCTAAGTTTTAAGGGGTCATTTTCTCATTTTTCATTTATAAAAGATTGCTGTTTAATTTTGTTTTTAGTGTTTTACGGGCTAACGTTAAGCCTTAGGGTTAAGTACTTAGTACCATTTGATAGAGCTAATTTTTCTCAATGTTGTTATAGTGAAATTCCGTGTTTTAAAGGTTTTAGTAGTTGTAGCTAATTTTTCCAAGTAGATTAGTTGTTTTTATTGGTTTTCTGGCTTCAGGGAGGCCGGGCCGCTTCAGGCGGCATCTCTGACGTTGGGCGGCCCGCCCGCCTCTGTTTTAGGAGGTTGGGGAGCGCTCCAGGAGGGTTTTTTATGCAATTTGGCGGGTACAGGCACCAGATTGGTGGGTGTGCATGGGCTCTTAGTGGTCTGTGTGTACATAGTGAATAAGACAGTTTGGGGCAACCTTAATCATCATACAACCATCCGGAGGTGATCTCATTGTTCCTCACTCAGTTATCACGGTTTTCTGGCCACAATTGGCTGTGTTTGTTGCAAGTGAGTTCTTCATTTAACTTAACTTTGGCAACTGTTTTCTCTTTTATAGTCTTGCAAGCTATAGAAAGTATTATTGCTGTCTCTGGTGTGGATTTGCTGCCTACATCAAGTATCTTTGCTGTCTCTGGTGTGGACTTTGTTCTACATTTCAGTTCTTTGGTCTGGTAGTCTGTCTGGTGACTACTTTCTTGGCTCCTCAAGCAGTCAAGTGTGTTGAAAAGGGGCTTTAGCAAAACAGGAACCAACTTACTTTAGCAAGTAAATCTCACTCTATTTTTCTAAAGGGACAGGGGATTTTCTCTCTGGTTTTTCTCCAACTACCTTGGTCAAGGCCTATAGCTAGTACTATAGGATTGTCTACAGCGTAAGATAAGGAAGAGGAAGTAGGTCAAAGTTCTGGTGACCTGGTAATAGATCTGGAAATATATTTGTGTGAAGGTGAAGGCGGAGGTATTGTATAGTTGGGGTCTCTGTCACATCTATTCTTTTTAGAGTTGCAAGAAACACAGGCTCTGTTATAGAATTTGGCTTGTGGAGTAGGAAGAGTGAAGGTACAAGGTCTGCACATGTGGATGCACTGTTTAAAAGCAAAGTCTTTTTGGAGCAGTGAAACAGGGAAGGTCCAATGGGTCAAAGTCTGGAGAATCAGCCATGATCTGTGAAGGAAAACCAATGAAGAGAAAAGAGATTAACGAAAATTTTGTCAGTGATGTGTAGATAATAAAGAAAGAATGGAAGCTCAGCAGGTTGGCTGTGGAGCAATGTGCATGAAGGTGGCTATGCCCTTATATGCAAAATGGGTTTTAGTCCGTCAAGACCTTAAACTGAACACTGGTAGTCCGTCAGGACTTTAAACTTAACACTGACAGCTCCTCAAGACTTTAAACTGAGAAATGGTACAGTCCCCCAAGACTATAAACTGAGGATGGTTTTTGGTTGAGTCCTTCAGGACTATAAACTGATAATGTGGATTTGGTGTGATTCTGGCAGAGAGCATCAAAGGGGGAGTCTCTGAATTCTGTTAAGAAAAGTGTGGGGGTAGCTGATGAGCTGGCTGCTCTGTAGAACAGTTACCCCAGAATGTTAGTTTGTTTCTTTGGTCTTTAATGTTTTGATCTCTGGTTCTGTCTTTTGATCTAGGTTTTGAGTCCCCCAAGACTATAAACTGTGGGTTTTTGAGTCCCCCAAGACTATAAAATGAGGGCTGTTAGTCCCCCAAGACTTATAACTGAGGATTAGTCCCCCAAGACTTTAAAATGAGGAGTTTTTTTTATTTTTTTTATTTCTAAATCAAGATTTTTGGGCAAGAAGTAATTACAGAAAAGAATCATGAGATGTAACAAAATGTTCAGCATTGGCTTTGAACTGGTGGATGAGGTTTTTCCTTTTTTCAAGGTCCTGTGGGTTCCTGGCAGGAGTTGATTGGAAGTAATCTAGGATGAGATGCCTCTGTTGAGAAGAATATTGTTGAAAGTTGTCTTTGATAGTTGGAAATGGATTAGGTGGGGGTTCTTCAATGGTTCCCACATTGTCATCATCACTGTCTGAATGGAAATGAACTGGAAGTTTGTCAGATTGAATTTCAGTATGAAGAAGTATTGGCCTTACCATTAGAAGGACCAGGGATGGAAGAGCTAGTTTTTGTAGCGGGGTGGCACTCTTTTTTGAAGGGTGTAACTTTTTGACCAGTCAGGGGATCAGGATAAAAGGTCTGGATCTTTTGGTTCTGGTGGAGGGTGGATCAGGTTGTGGAGGAGAAGAAGATGTTGAAGAGGACAATGGACCAGGTCTGAAACAAGTCTTCTTCCTAGAGTGACAGGAATCACAGGAGTTTCTGTAGGGATGAGCTGGAGGTGTTATGGTACAGATGAGATTGTTGTCAATGCAGTATTGGCAAGAACCCATGTCAGTAGCAGATTTGGAGAGGAAGCTGAACATTATGGTTGTGATGAAGGAGAATGTGGACATTCTCTATTGGAGGGAGGATGTGGTCTTCCAACATTGGCGGAGCCCTTTTTTGGTCTGTTTGGTGTTGTTTTGATATGTCTTAAATGGCATTGTTCAATAATTTGGTGTTTTTCTAGATTTATTTGACAAATATTGGTACTACGGGGATGTGGGTATTACCATTGGATAGCCCTTGTTTCTCTCTACATTTTATGTCTTGTTGACATTTTTCATATTCTAAGTATTCAAGGGATTATTTATCATTTTTCATTTTAAAAAATAGCTGTTTAATTTTTTTTTTTGCATTTTACAGGCTGACCTTAAGTATTAGGTTTAAGTGCCTAGTACCATTAGAATGGGCTAATTTTTCTCTACGTTTCATTTCTCAATGTATTTGTAGCTTAATTATGTGTTTTAAAGGTTTTAGTAGTCGTGGTTTATTTTTCTAAGTATTTTGGGTGATTTTGGTGGTTTTTGGTGGTTTTCTGGCTTCAGGGCAGTCCTGCCACTTCAGGCGGGCCTCCCAATGTCGGGCAGACCACTCACCTCAATACTAGAAGGCTATGAAGTGTTTCTAGAGGGGTTTTATGCAATTTAGCGCTCAGAAATGCCAAATTTGTGGGTGTTCATGGGCTCTTAGATAGTGGTCTGTGTGTATATAGTGAATAAGAAAGTTTGGGACAACCTTACTTATCATACAACCATCCGTAGGTGATATCCTTGTTCCTCACTCAGTTTTCATTGTTTTCTGGCCACAATTGGCTGTGTTTGTTGCAGGTTAGTTCTTCATTTAACTCAACTTTGGCAACTGTTTCTCTGGTGTAGTCTTGCAAGCTATATCAAGTATTATTTCTGTCTCTGGTGTGGATTTGCAACCTACATCAAGTATCATTGCTTTCTCTTGTGTGGACATGTGTCTAAATTTCAGTTCTTTGGTTTGGTAGTCTGTCTGGAGACTACTTTCTTGGCTGATCAGGCAATCAAGTGTATTGGAAAAGGGGCTTTAACAACAGGAACCAACTTACTGTAGCAGGTAAATCTCACTTATATTTTTCTAAAGGGACAGGGGATTTTCTCTCTGGTTTTTCTCCAACTCCCTTGGTCAAGGCCTATAGCAAGTACTATAGGATTGTCTACAATGTTACTTTCAAAAAAAAATTGGAAGAAAAAAATCCAAAAGTAAACAAAAAAAATTAAAAATGAAAATTTCATCAACCATTTATTTTCAACAGTCTTAATCAAGCTTTCTTATTTTATATAATAGCTAGTAGAACGACCTAAGTCCAGATGCACTATCATATAAAACCAGAAAACTATCTTGATGTAACTTTAAAAAATAATTGGAAGAGACAAATCCAAAATTAAATGAAAATTAAAAATTCATCAACAAATTATTTTTACCAGTCTAAATCAAGTTTTCAATTTTATATAATAGCTAGTAGAACAACCTAAGGCCAGATGCAATATCATATAAAACCAGAAAACTATCTTGAAATAGCTTTAAAAAATAATTTGAAGAGAAAAATCCAAATCCAAATGTCAAAAAAAATTAAAAGGAAAAATAAAATTGAAAAAAAGGAAAATAAAAAGGAAAATTTAAAAAAATTAAAAAAGATATAAAAAAAATAAAAATAAAAATTTAATAAATGAGAAAAAGAAAGAAAAAAATGGATGAAAATATTTAATGGTAGAAATTTTTTTATAATATTTTAGTTAACATACTTGATAGATCTACTAAGAAAACTTTTTCATCTAATTTTTTTTTAGATTATTAATACAATTAATAAGACATTCATTTATTTGGAATTAACGGCCAAAATGGGTAAATTTTTGACAAGAAAATAAAGATGGAGGTGCTTCAATTTTTTGATTCCGATGTTGAGAAGAGTTCCATATAGCCTCAAGTATTCGATTGGCACCACCAAAATCAATAATACATTTATGGTCAGTAAAATAAAGACCATCTCCCTCTTCAGAAGAGGGTGTTGGAATAGGAAGACCAGTCTCTGGATTAATATAAGAGAATATTCCAAAAGTTAGCCAATTTTTTATTATGTTTATCTAGATAAACATTCTTGTAGAATCCTTTATAAGTGATGATAACATTGGAACAAAAAACATAAGCATTTATTGCTTCTTCCCATTCAGCATCAGACCAATTTGGTAAACCAGACTTTAAAGAAAGTTGATGGTATTTTTGAAAAGCTTGAATACATAATTTTTCAAATCAATTTTCCAAGAAAATATTAAATGATTCTAAAGAATTCTATTTTTTCAGATCTTCTTCCATTTTCTCTGGTTTCAAATTTTTCAATAAAGAATAAATTCCTGAAATATATGACAAAATTATAAATTAATTATAATAAAAAAATATTTACACACCAAAAGAAACTCCTTGATCATATCCTGGTCACCAACCAAAACGTTTCATGAAACCAGAATTCAGATTTCTATTCGATAAGGGTTGCCAAACTAAAGCCATTTGATAGAGAGTAGAGATTAAATCAGAAAGCTAGCAAAACATTTCATCCTTTTTCTCATTAAATGAATGAACTTTAAAGATGAATTGAGGTTTGTATCCATTATTGAAAACTTCAAAAATGACATCTATGCATCCTTCTGTAAGGATTCTGATGTTTTTGTAAAAATCTTTTTTCTTAAGATTTGATATTGAAGTCTTATAAAATTTGAGATCATCCAAATGTCCAAAGAATGTTTTGAAAATATCTTCATCCTTATCAACTTTCTATTTTGATAAAATTTGGTCTTTGAATTGCTTGATTCTTTAGCTGGTTCCATGATTTTCTGCTTTTTATTTTCTGGTAAGGAAAGCTCAGATTGATTAGGAGAAGGAATAGATTTAAAGGACATTGAAGAGATATAATAAAGCAAAGATAAAGAAGAAGAAGTTGAATATAATTGATGGTTTTTCTTGGAGCTTTCAAGTTTTGAGGACAAGGAAGAAAGAGATGACAGAGAGGGTAAAGATGATTCAGAAGAAATTGATGCAAATGAAGATGAGTGAGTTAAATATTCCATAGCAATCTCCTGGAAAAAAAATTTATATATATATATATATATATATATATATTTAAAAAAAACCACAAAAATAAAAAATTATTAGTAAAATAATTGAAAATAAAACCTTTTTTTTGGTTAAAAAAAACCAGAAAAAACAAAAAAAATGTAAAACAATCAGTAAAAAATTTTAAAAAAATAAAATTTCAAAGTAAAAACCTAAATTATGTTTGAAATACCAAGTAATATTCTAGAAAAAAATTTGTGAAAACTAGAATAAAATAAAAAAAAAAAAAGTTCAATAAATTGCAAAAACATAAAAATCAAAATAAAATTCTGAATGGTTTTGGGAATACCAGATAAAGTTCTTGAAAAAACAAACCAAATCATATATAAAAGAAAAGATTAAATCAAAAAAAAAATAAAATGAAATAAATTCAGTAAATTTAATTGCAAAAAAAAAAAAAAAATTACTTACCTGCTATTGGAAATATTACTTAATGTCCTTCAATCCAATTTATTAGAATAAAAAAATAAAAAATTGAATTCAGTAAAATTCAAAATAATTATTTGCAAAAAGAAAGACAAATAAAAAAAATTAAATTACCAGATTTATTTTGGAAGCAGGGGGGATTTCCAGAAACTAAGGGAAATAAAAAAAAATTCTGTAAAAAAAAATTTAAAATCAGAGTTTAGTATTTTTTTTCTTGCTTCAAAACTGCAACCAAAAAGTCTTCCCCTTTACCCCCTCAATCCCCCCCTTTAACCCCTCCTTGCCTACCTCAAACCACCCTTTAACCCCTCCTTTCCCAGCTCAAACCCCCCTTTACCGCCTCCTTTCCCACCTCAAATCCCCCTCTTTAGTTCCCCTTTACCCCCCCTTTACCCCCTCCACGGCCCCCTCAAGTCCCCCCTTTACCCCCTTGAACCCGCCTCAAACCCCTCCACAAAACCCCTACACCAACTTATCAAATCAGTATTGATTCAATAAGTTGGCATAGGAAGTTTGTGGAGGGGTTTTAGGGGGGGTTTTAGGGGGTTAAGGGGGGAATTTAGGGGGCCAACAAGGGGGTAAAGGGGGGGTTTGAAGTGGGAAAGGAGGGGTTAAAGGGGGGGTAAAGGGGGGGAAAGAGGCAGTCAAGGAGGGGGTAAAGGGGGATTGAGCATACCAAGAAGGGGAGAAAGGGGGGTATGGAGGCAGACAAGGAGGGGGGGAAAGGGGGATGATAGAGGATAAAAAAATAAAAAAAAAGATAAAAAAGATAAATAAAAAAAAACAAAATTAGTCTAACCTTGAAAACCAAAAAAAAGCACTTACATGACAAAAAAAAGAAAAAGAAAAAAAAAGGACAATAAAAATAGGAGAAAAAATAAATTATTAGCAAGTAAAAAAATAATAAGAAAAAAAATGACTTACCTGGAGAGATGAGATGAGAAAATAGAAGAATTGAATATATTTGAGGGATTTTTGAAGAGAGGAGGAAATGGATATAAGGGATGAATGAAAAAATGAAACAGTGAAAAATTATGCAATTGCATAAAATATGCAATTTCATGTTGAGCTGATGAAATAAAACAAATGAGACATCCAAAAAAGAGAATTGACAGCAAATTCAAAATTTTAGTTATGCAAAAAAAAATTCAACACAAGTGAATAAAACGTAGAACATGAAAATAACACAAGTGAAAAAAACAAGGAAGTTGAAAATTGTTAGTGTACAAAAAAATTATTTAAAAGGGTGGTGAAGAGAAATGTTGGAGAGTAATAGGCATAATGACAGAGCGTATGCTGGTTGAATGAATGTTTTGTGATTCAAGGGAGGGGAGAGCCAGTTCTAGTTCAGGATCCTCTTCTTCATAAAGATCATTCCACTCATCCTTTAAATCAGCTAGGATATTGTGGAATATAATGCAAGTCATTATCCAATGATTTGCAGTTTTGATATCCATTTTTTTTTGAAATTTGATTCTGAGCTCCTGGAGACTAGAAAATCTTCCCTTTAAAATCCCAATAGCATGTTCATTCCATACTCTTGATTGGGAAAGGAGATAAATAAAGGTTTTTCTGGGGTCATTTTCTATAGTTGCACCACGAAAAGCAGGTATAATGTACTTTCCACTTGCATATGCTGATTCTTCAAGGAGGTACTGAAATTTATCAAAGTATAAGTCAGGAATTTGAGAAATCCTCATTCTTTGGAAGACGGAAGATTCATGACATGATCCAGGGCAGCCACTGTGAAAAGGAATAAATTTTTTTATTGAAATTGCATACAAGTTGAATGGAAATAGAGTATCTAGAAAGAAGATAAAAATTCAGTTTATGAAAGATGTGAAATTTGAGAACATTTTGAAGAAACCTTTTTTTGCCATCAAAATAATGGTTGCTACCATGAGCAGGATTTTGACTCAAAGGTATATTTGTTCCATCAACAAATCCTACACAGTCAGGGAAACCTTCAGCTTGGATTACTTGAGAGGATTCAGGCCACTGTTGTGGATTTGGCCAAGCATGTGTTTGAGACTTGCAGGAAAGGATGGAAATCATACAGTGCTTGGTGTATAATATCACTGTCCCATATCCTATGGAAAAGAAATTCTCCAAATGTCTTATAGCAGCACCACTTCCATTTGAGACAAAGCGATGTAGCGCAACAGCAAGTTGAATAGTATGATCATGCTGTTTATTTTGATAATTGTTATGAAAGATAGGATTTTTGGAGATGAGTTGATAAAGTTTGAAGAAAGAATGGGGAGAAGTTCAAAATAGTTGAGGAATGTTGAGAATGGAGTGGAGATCATATCTGGGATCATGATGAAGATTTGGCCCCCTTGGGTTTATGTAACTCTGTGGTCTTCCAACATTTGGGGAGCCCTTTGTTGGTCTATTTGGAGTTGTTTTGATATGTCTTAAATGGCATTGTTTAATAATTGGGTGTTTTTCTGGATTTATTCAGTAAATATTGGGACTGAAAGGAGTGGATACTGCCATTGGATAGCCCTGGTTTTTCTCTATATTATATGTCTTGATGACATTTTTCAGATTTTAAGTATTAAAGGGATTATTTCTCATTTTTCATTTAAAAAGATAGCTGTTTAATTTTGTTTTAGGTGTTTTACAGGCTAAACTTAAGTCTTATGGTTAAGTGCTTAGTACCATTAGAATGAGCTAAGTTTTCTCTACATTTTATGTCTCAATGTTGTTATAGCCTAATTATGTGTTTTAAAAGTTTTAGTAGTTGTAGTATACTTTTCTAAGTATTTTGGGTGTTTTTGGTGGTTTTTGGTAGTTTTCTGGCTTCAGGGTGGTCTGGCCGCCTCAGGCAGGCCTCCTGACGTTGGGTGGACTGCGCGCCTCAGTGCTAGAAGGCTGGGAAGCATTTCTAGAGGGGTTTTATGCAATTTGGCGCTCAAGAACGCCAAATTCGTTGGTGTGAATGGGCTTTTAGATAGTGATCTGTGTGTACATAGTGAATAAGACAGTTTGGGGGAACTTTAATTATCATATAACCATCTGGAGGTGATATCCTTGTTCCTCACTCAGTTTTCACTATTTTCTGGCCACAATTGGCTGTGTTTGTTGCAGGTTAGTTCTTCATTTAACTCAAATTTGGCAACTGTTTCTCTGGAGTAGACTTGCAAGCTATATCAAGTATTATTGCTGTCTCTGGTGTGGATTTGCAACCTACATCAAGTATCATTTCTTTCTCTGGTGTTGACATTGGTCTACATTTCAGTTTTTTGGTTTGGTAGTGTGTCTGGTGACTACTTTCTTGGCTCGTCAAGCAGTCAAGTGTGTTGAAAAGGGGCTTTAGCAAAACAAGAACCAACTTACTTTAGCAAGTAAATCTTACTCTATTTTTCTAAAGGGACAGGGGATTTTCTCTCTGGTTTTTCTCCAACTCCCTTGGTCAAGGCCTATAGCTAGTACTATAGGATTGTCTACATTTCTGGCACCAAACGTGGGGAAGGACCTGCTAGTTCTTTGGAATCTATGTTGTCTTTAAATGGCTTCTGGGTCATCTATTCCTGTGGTGACTGTCAGTGGGAGGGAAGGTCCTCCTACTGTGATGGTTAGGGAGTGTGTTAGGATCAAACTTGGGATGGTACCAAGTTTAATGGTGAAGAAGTGAAGTGGTTTCTGGAGAAGTATGAAACTGCTGCTGGTTTTAATGGTGCTTCTTACCTGGACATGGTGAAGCTGATTATTTTCTTAATTGGTGATAGGGCAGTGAAGAAGGAGGTTGTGGCCATGTTTTGATACAAGAAGAGGGACTGGAAGTTATTGTGCAGGGAGATGGTGGATAGATGGGGTGTCAGGTTCACTATGGTAAATCTAAAAAAGATTGTCAGTGAATGGAAGTCTTATGGTGGTGTTTGTAACTTGCACAGTTACAGGAAGTTTCTGTTACAGTTTGATCCTGTGGTGAAATATTTGGTGGAAGTGGAGGAGCTGGCACATGAAAATGCTGCCAAGGATGTTTTTTGATCTGCCTTGGCTAGAGATGTCAGGATGGATGTGTTGAAGGAGCTGTCAAGGAAGGACTTGATGAAGACTCTTTCTAATGGGGATCAGAAGTTTCCTGCCTTGGACAAGGTGAAGGAGGCTGTGGAGGCACATTTGAAGGTATCGGCTGTGTAAACCTATCAGGAGGGGTGTGCCAAATATGTCAGAAAAGTCAGCAAGGCTTTGGCTGAAGAGGAGAATAGAGTGAAGAAGGAAGAGAAGAATATGGTGAAGGTTCACAAACAGGAGAGTGACCCAGTGGTGGAGCAGCTGGCTGATCTGACAAAACAGCTATATATTTTGTTCAGGAGGCTAAGAAGGCCAATAAGGCACCTTTTAAGCCTAGAGATTTTGATAGGAGGGCTTGCAGGAGTGATCCTTGGGTCTGCTCTTATTGCAGTAGGAGGGGGCACAAGTCCAATGATTGTTGGGCTCTGAACAGAAATGTGTCAGAGGGAAGGGTGGAGTTTGATGGCAGGGTTTCAAGTTCCCTGATGGTATATTTGTGAATCCTAGTGAGGGGCAGGCGCCTTTTGATTTTGTCAGGAGAAGGAGTGGTCTCAATCAGAGGAGGGAAAGGTTTGAGGAGATTCCGGATTTGGGAAAGTCTTCTGCTAAAGCAGATGATGATGTCAAGGGAAAAGGGAAAGAGTTTAATAAGGTCTCTTTCTCTACTTCCTTTGGTGGATTGGAGTTGTATTCTTGTGGTGGACACTCAAGTGGTGAATGCTTGGCTGGTGTTTATTATGTAGAAGCGGAAAAGGTGGGAAGGCCTAAGAGCAGCTCTCAGGCCTAACAATAGCCTAAGGCGTCAAAGGTGGATCTCAAACTGAGTGCAGCTAAGAAGAAGAACAACAAAGAGGAGCTGTACAAGATGCAGAAGGGGATTTCTGATATGGGCCCCCCTAGTTTTGGTGCATTGGACATGAATGGTGAGCCAATGCCTATGGATGTTTATTCTGACTCTGAGGGGGATGTCCCTTTGGCTTCATTTCCAAAGCCTGCTGGAGTTAGGGGTTCTTGTGACGGATCTGGTTTTATTCCTGTTGATGATAAATCTGTTGATGGTTCTGGTCCTCAAGAATCTTCTAGGACCAAGTTAGTGAAGCAAAGAGCTCACTTTGATAGGCAAGTGGTTTCTGGTCACATTAATGTTATAAACTCTGTCCTGGAAAGGATGAATCAGGGTCAGGTTTCCCTTACTTATGGCGAGTTGTATGCTATCAGTCCTGGGTTGGCTGATAGGCAGAAAAAATTGTTGACCAGAAGAAGGGTTTCTTCTATGGATGTGGAATACATTTGTGATTCTGCTGAGAAGTTTGGTGAGGGGTTGGAGACTCATTTTCCTGAACCTCTGCGTTATGTCAATGTAACTCTGAATGGCAGGGAGGCTAGGGCATTGGTTGATTCAGGTTCTCATATTAATCTGATTTCTTTGATTGAGGCTACTCATCTGGGCCTCCCCATCAAGACAGGAATTGGTGGAAATTTAAGAGGGATTTGTGGCCATGTCACTGAGTTGATTGAAACAGCTGAATTTGTGAAGTTAGATGTTGGTTGAGCCTCAGGGAAGGTTCATTTTTACATTGCGAAAGGTAATGTAAGAGCTGTTTTGGGTGGACCATTCTTGATGGATTTACAGGCAAGAATTGGTTATCAGTTTGATATGGGAATATTATTGGAGTTGAATTGAGAAGATGAAAGAAGACCTCACATGAGGCTTTCATCTCCTGGAGATAATGGTTGGGAGACCAGGCCTGGCTTGTCTTCAATGTGCCAGTGCATGACTTGTTGCAGGAGATGGAAAGAAGTGGGTGCCGCCTCTGGTTTTTTGGAGTGTGGCTCAGGCTCTAGTGAGAGTCTGTCTTTTTTAGAGTGATGAGGGCTGATCACCCTAGTGCTACAACCTCTTCCCAAGATGAGGAAATCCCAGGTTGTAGTAGATCAGATCCCTTGGAGATATACCAAGTGGATTTTCAGCTTTCTCTTTTTAATTTTTCTCTTCTCTGCAAGTATTCTTCATTTTTTTTGTCAAGTATCTGTTCTCTCTCAAGATTTTCAATTATTTTTAATTGAAGTTCAAAAAAGAAGTTTGGTTATATATCTTTATTGAAAGATATGCGGTATGGTAAGGTAAACTCTTACAGTCGCCTTGCTGTAAGCAGAATCCGGAGGAGATATGTGGATTTAGCTGAAAACCCCGTCCTTCCAATAAAATAACAAAATGGGAATTCTAAATCACTAAGCTAACCAATCTACTTGAATCTGATTGATAAAAATAGTGAAACTCTAAAATAATTAACGCTTATTGAGATTTAAATAAAAGTGGCTGTTGATAAAGAAATACTGATAACAACAATTAAGGTGTACCAGTGAAAGATCTGAAAAGATTGACTTTTATGTTTTTATAATAATTTAAATTTTTATGAGACAGCAATAATCAAGTCCCAGTGAAGAAGACCTTTCTAAAGATACCCTGTATGAAGTGTTATTTAAATTGTTGAATTGTATTTCTAAAATGTTATATAAAATATAAAGTTATAAGGGTATTACAAATTTATTTAATTTGTTGAGTAATAAAAAATGAGACCGTGGTGGTTAATGATTAAGCTGTATGATGTGTCCCCCCTCTCAATTTCGAGTTTGAGAAGCGCTTAAGTATTCCTAGTCACGTGCCTAAGTTTTCCCCTCCAGAGCTCTTCCAGAGTCAATCCGGAGTCCGTACGGAGTCGAAACGGAGTCCGTACGGAGTCCGTACGGAGTCGAAACGGAGTCCGTCCGGACTTCCGGACTCAATTTAGAACCTTAAAACTATAACAAAAAATCTAGAAAAATTACACATAATAGAGCTACTTCCCCTTTACATACCAAACTGATTTTCGTAGTCTGCGCAGCTCTAATTACCCCGTGAAAATTCATCAAAGTTAAGTAATTTTTGAAAACGTAAATATTTCTATAAAACTTTAAAATTCATTTAAAAATATAAGAAAAATAGTAAAAATTCTGGGAAAATTTCCCAAGGTTCTTGAGTGACTCGACTTAATACTTATAAATTTTTCAGACCGTAAAAATAAGTTTTCTCCGTAAAATAAATTGCTTTCGTGTAGGCATTCGCTCGTGACCAATTTCTTCATATTTTAAACTCCAATAAATTAAATAAAACCCTTTTATAAAAAATAATAACACCAATCTTGCATGCCGTGATAACTCCATTTACATACTTAGGTGCCGTACTAAACTTTAGGCTACCACATCCTCCCTCCAATCGAGAATGTCCCCATTCTTATAACTTTGCATAAGTGGTTGAGAAATTCCAAAAGAATTATCTTATCTAATAAAATAATTTGATAAATTTGTTTTAGCTGGTCTTCTTATAAATCTTTATAATAAAAACGTTCTTTCTTCTTCTCTGGCTTGATATAACATAAAATAAAATAATATAAATCTTGTGATGATTCCACTACTGAGAGCAAGGTTTGAATCCCTTCAGACTCCCATATACCAGTCTTCCTTCTTGTCACAGCATTGAGAGAGTGGATCTTCCTATGAGCCGAATACTCCTGATTCCAACCTCATAGGGCCCCCCACTGAGCCGAATTCTATGATTCCAATCTCGCCATGAGGTCCTCCAAGCTTCACACCAAAAAAAAATGGCCTAACTATGAGGCACTAAAAAAAATCATTCCCTAAAATCCAACTACCATCCTAACTTCTGATTCCTTCATCACAGTTTTCAAACTTTGCTATACAGCAAACCCATAAAATACTTTTGCCAGGCTTCCAATAATAATTTTAACTTTAGACCATGTTAAAGCGCCACAAATTTCACCTAATTAACCATTATGCTTTCTTTAGCATCATCACCACCTAAAATTTTAACCTCCTAAAGCTACCAGCACCCAATTCCAGAAATAATTGAATAACCAGTTTAGAGTCATAGTGGACAGTGATAAATTAAAAGATTGAATTGAGTTATCCAAACAAGATTGACATTCCAGTTTAAAGTCTTGGTGGACCAAACATATAATCGATTGCCAGTTTATGGTCTTGGTGGACCAAAGATTGTTTAAGTGCATAAATATCTTGATATATTCCTAAGTAAGGCCTAGGCTTGACCAAAGATTGAATAAATTTGATAATCCAGTTTAATGTCATAGTGGACCAAACATTTGATCGACAAGTAATCCAGTATAAGGCCATAGTGGTCCAATGAATGTTGAATTATCCTGCAGATATTAATTTTCCAGTTTAAAGTCATAGTGGACTAAACAATGAATGAACTACCAGTTTAAAGTCATGGTGGACCAAACATTTAATCGATAAGAAATCCAGTTTAAGGTCATGGTGGACCCAACACTTGATAATAGTCCAGTTTAAGGTCTTGGTGGACCTAACATTTAATTGATAAAAATAAAAAAATCCGTCTCCCATAAATATCCATAAAATCTTGAACATTCTTGAAATTCAGTTTAAAGTCTTGAAGGACTAACGATCCAAAATTCGTATAAAACCTTAAGGAAAGTCTTGAACAGTAGCCAGTTTAAAGTCTTGGAGGACTAACAGCTCCAAAATTCGTATAAAAAAAAAAAACTTAAAGAACGTCTTGAACAGTAGCCAGTTTAAAGTCTTGGAGGACTAACAGCTCCAAAATTTGTATAAAAACCTTAAAGAAAGTCTTGAAAAGTAGCCAGTTTAAAGTCTTGGAGGACTAAAAGATCCAAAATACGTAAAAAAAACCTTAAAGAGCTCTTGAAAAGTAGCCAGTTTAAAGTCTTGGAGGACTAACAGATATCTTGAAGTAAAATCCCATTGGTATTGAGTTCTCCTAGACCCTGTTTCCTGTCTAAACTAAATGAATAAAACTAAAAAGAATGAAAACTAAAAAAAATAAAACTAAGAAATATAATAATGATTTTTATTTAATTAATAAATTTTAATTTTAATTTTAATTTTTTTTTTTTTTTTTTTTTTTTATTATTATTATTATTATTTTTTTTTTTTATTTATTTTATTTTTATTTTATTTTTATTTTTTTATTTTTTATTTTTTTTTTTTTAATTTTAATTTTTTTTTATATTTTTTTTTTAAATTTAAAATAAAAGATTTTAGAAAAGATAGTTTTAAAATAAAAGTTAAAATTTAATTTTAAAGAAAGATAAATGAATGTGAAAAGAAAGATAAAAAAAAAGTACTAAAAAAAATTTTAAAATAAAATTTTAAAAGATGCCCCCCGGCCATTTGATGAACCGTACCCTCGACATCATACCCACATCCAAGTGCAACTTGATGTGGTTACACAATTTTAAGAAATTGAAAAGAAAAGAAAATAAATGAAAGTTTTTTAGAAGATAATTTTTATAATGATGATCACTGGGTGGGCTCCCTCCAATTTATAAAAATGATTAGAGACCACCAGTGAGCATCACCTTTACAATAATTCATAATATATATTAAAGAAAAGAAATCACAATCTAAAATAAAAAATCAAAAACAAAATAAAATAAAAAGAATCTTGAATCCGGCGTTGAGAGCGGTGTCTCTTGATTCGTTCCAGTTTATAGTCTTAGTGGACTTCCTATTATTAAAAGACAAAGCCAGGATTCAACTAGAAACAGGGAAAATTTTGGAAACGAACATTATGGGGTAATTGTGTATAGAGCAGCCAGCCCATCAATTACCCCCACACTTGCCAATATTAAATTAAGAAGGTTCCCCTGTGAACACTTCTTCCAATAAATTTTTAAAAAAAATTTCCAACACTATCTTCACCCATATTTTAAGAATTTTAAATTTTGAAAATTTTCAATTAAGGTTTTCTCGTATTTCGTTATGTTTCATCACAGTTTCGTTGCCCATATGCAGTGTAACGATAGTAAAGTATTTTTGATAAAAATAAGAAGATAGTTTATACTCGTTGCGGAGGAATCCATAAAGTTTCGTAGATATCATAGTTTATCCTCGTTGCGGAGGTATAAATTTAATAAAAGTCATTAAAAATTGTAGTTTATCCTCATTTCGGAGTTCGTCCATATAATTTCATAAATGTCATAGTTTATCCTCATTGCGGAGGAATCCGTAAAATTTCATCAATATCATAGTTTATCCTCATTGCGGAGGATCCATAAAATTTAAGAAGTTTCATAGTTTATCCTCATTGCGGAGGGAGACTTCGGCACTCCTGGTGCCTCTAGGATAGAACCGTTTCACTTGATCAGCTGCTACCCTCTTCTTCAATACTACTCCATCCAACTCTTCTAGCACATATGAACCGCCGGAAACTTGCTCCTTGATTTTATACGGTCCATTCCACCTATCTGCAAACATTTTTCCCCACTGACTTTCCAAACTCCTATTATACACCAGGACCATATCACCTGGGTTCAAAGGTTTCCTTAATCGATGTGCCAACCGCTCATCCCAATATCTAACTGATTGATTTCGGATCTTCATCATCCGCGAATATGCCTTTTCTAAATATTCTTCTTTCTTTTCTAGCTGCATCATTCTTGCACACAATAATTCTTCAGTAGTTTTGACCGTGTCCCAGTCAACTCCAAGATATGATTCAGCTTCTAAATCAACCGGTAAAACTGCTTTCTGTCCAAAAACAAGTTCATAAGGTGAAAATCCGGTCGTCCTTTTGGCAGTGATTCGATCAGCAAATAAAACTAAAGGTAAATAGTGCCTCCACTTTTCAGCACTTGTCCCGCACATTTTAACTAAAGCATCCTTGATAACTTGATGCCCTCTTTCAACCATGCCTTCAGCTTCAGGATAATATGGGGTTGCTACCCTAACCTTTGATCCAACTTTCAATACGGCCTCTTTAAACTCTGTCCCGAATTCAGGACCTCCATCTACCGTTACCAACTTCATCACCCCATACCTATATACCCAACTATTCAAAAAAAATTCTGCCACATTTTTGGCAGTTAAATTAATAAGAGGCGCTGCCTCTACCCAACCAGATAAATCATCTCTGGCCACAATTAAATATTTATACCGTCCCTCTTTTATATGAACGGCATCTAAACTAACTCTTCCAAAGAGCGTATATTCACCGGTCGCGCGTCCAGGTTCTTTTGGCCTTAAATAACTTCGTCTTTGACATTCTTCGCATGACTGAACCCACTGTTTAACAGCCATCTTCATGCCAGGCCACCAAAATCGATCAGAAATTCTTCTAAATGTTTCTCCAACGCCTCTATGCCCGAGATCTTCATGCAGTGATTTCAAAACTAATTCTTGCCCCTTCTGTTGAGTTATAACTACTTGAGGATTTGGATACCTCCTCCTCATTAAACGTCAACCAGATAGGTAAAACGTAGATGACTTCCTCTTGATAGCCACCCATTCATCGTCTTCACAATCTTCTGGCCTTTCTAAAGTCAACAAATATTTGACTAACAAAAAATAAAAACCAGTCTGACCCCAGACTTCATCTTGAAAATCGATTAATATAACATCAATAGGGACTTCTCTATCACCAATATCACCTGCACATGAATGAGCCAATAATCGTTGACCCCTAAATAAATCTTTAATCGAGCTATGTCGACGTTTTTCTTCTGAACCTTTGGATCCTTCGAAAACCGTATTTGAAAATACCTCTTTCTCTTTATCCACCTTTTTATTTAAGTTCTCTAATTCTCCAACATATACACCATTCCTTAATTTACTACTATCCCACACTACCAATCCATTTTCCTCTACATACACCACATCTTCTTCTACCTCCTCTCTGCCGAATTTATCTACACCTTTTCCAACACCTTTATTAACATAAAAACTATTTTCCAGTTTATCCTCTTGGTGGAGGTCATCATCATCATAATCTAAACACAATAGTCCTGCCAGTTTAACCTCATGGGGGAGGTATGGAAAGTCTTCAGCTCCTTTAGTGCTGGCTTTGATAATAGGTATATCTTCATCGAACTCTTCTGAGTCTGAATCTTCTTCAGTGGGTGGTCTCCTTGATAAACCATCTGGCATAGTAAAAGTTTTGCCAGGCTTATGAACTAAATCAAACGAAAAATGTTGAATAAAAGCTACCCATCTCGTCATGGGTGCGTTCGGTAAACTTGGGGAATTAATCATCTGGATTAACGATTTCGCATCCACTTGCAACTCAAAATGTTGCCCCCACAAAATATGCTGAAGTTTCTTCAGTATTTTCGCCACACCACATAATTCCAATTTTGGTTGAGAATATCTTGATTCGACCTCAGTAAATACTACAGATTCATACCTAACTGGCCTGATGTAACCAGCTTTATCCATCTGAGACAAAACCGCCCCAGCTGCAATCTGACTTGAATCAACTGCTAAATAAATTCTGCCAGCATCTTTTCCATAATCCAACTTGTGCAGGACTAAATCCTTCCCCACAACCTCCTTCAACTTCACAAACGCCTTCTCACACTCTTCATCCCACTCCCAGTCTGCATCCTTTCTCGTTAACCGTCTCAATGGAGCTGCCAATGAAGAAAAGTCCTTGATAAACATTCTAACATATACGCAAACGCCTAAAAACCCTCTGACTTCGGTCGTATTCTTGGGTCTTGGCCAGGACTGAATTTTGTTAACTTTCTTCTTGGACATAATCCTACCCTCTCTACATACCACATGGCCTAATATTTCTAAGGCTGGCACACAACATGAAAATTTTGAACCTGAAATAGTTAAACCAGCCTCTTCAATTCGAAACAAGATTCTTTCTAAAGTAATTGCAAACTCCCAAATGAATTTGCGTATCCCGGGATTCTCTTCCAACACCTGGTTATCATAGTCGGTTGTTGGTCCCTTAATTCCTCCATCATCTATAAAAATTCCAGCATATTGTGGAATTTCATCTTGAAGGATCCAAGCCATCTGAGCTTGATAAACTGCAACCGAATTTGTTGCTCCTTGAGGTAATCTTGTTAACTGTAAACGTCCAAGTGGCGTATCGAATGTAGTGAGTGGCCTTGAGTCCGGATGTAACTCTCTCTCATCATATCCACCCATAATATCTCCCAAACCATAACACACTCTCCCTGCAAACGCTTCAACAAACTCCTCAGCACTAGGCGGTATCCCAGCATCCTTTATTGTAACCCTATTTAATTCCCTAAGATCATGAACAACTCTAAGCTTGCCATTTGGTTTCTTGATAGAAAATACCGGACTAGAATAACTTGACGTTGATTGCTCATACAGTCCAGTGCGTATCCGATCTCTGACAACTTCGATATAAGCTTCTTTTAATGCAGCCGGAATAGGAATCGGTTTCTGCTGCCACGGTTCATGACATACCACAGGAATCTTGTAAGGCTCCCCATAGGAATGCTTCAACACACCCCTCTCCTCTTCTACAAAAGCAATGGCCTTCTCTCGCTTGACCATCACATCCAACAACAACTTCTTCTCTTCTCCAGACAACCAACCATCAGGTCCAAAATTAACAACACCCAGTCTCTCAAAAGTGATTCTTGACGTCTCAGAAAATTCAGGCGGATTCTTTACCAAGGGACTTTCATAAGGATCTCTTGATAACCTTGGTCTTCTCAAAGGTGGATTTAGTTCAGCAGGTAGCGGTTCATTAATAGGTCGAACTTTATTTGCTACTTTCTTATATTTGGCTGCGTCCACATCTAAATTAACTTGAGGTAAAACTTTTACTTTCGTATCGCCATTAAAACTTTCATCAATTGAATCTTCTTCATCGCCAGAATCAGAATAAGAAAAATTAGAAAAATATTTTATTTCATTTTTAAATTTTACCCTTTTCTCCTTTCCCTCGTCTAATTTATAAACAGATTTTCCAACACCTTTGCTTCCCTTATCCAACAGTAAATCACCCGTAAAGAAAGTTGGCAGTTTAACCTCTTGCTGGAGGACCGGAATTGAATTTTCACAAAAATTATTTTTTTTGGGTTTTAATTATACTGAGATTTTTTATCGGATTTGGATAAGATTTTCGCAGTTTACCCTCTTGCTGGAGGTCCAAAATAGAAGGAGATACTTGCAGTTTAACCTCTTGCTGGAGGTCCGGAATAACATTTTCACATAAATTATTTTTTTGTGTTTTAATTATACCAAGATTTTTAATCGGATTTTGATGTAATTTTTGCAGTTTACCCTCTTGCTGGAGGTCCAAAATAGAAGGAGATAATTGCAGTTTAACCTCTTGCTGGAGGTCCGGAATAACATTTTCTCATAAATTATTTTTTTGTGTTTTAATTATACCAAGATTTTTAATCGGATTTTGATGTAATTTTTGCAGTTTACCCTCTTGCTGGAGGTCCATAATAGAAGGAGATACTTGCAGTTTAACCTCTTGCTGGAGGTCCAGAATCGAATTTTCACAAAAATTATTTTTTTGTGTTTTAATCATACCAAGATTTTTTATTGGGTTTTGATGAGTTTTTCGCAGTTTACCCTCTTGCTGGAGGTCCATAATAGAAGGAGATAATTGCAGTTTAACCTCTTGCTGGAGGTCCGTGATAGAAGGAGATAATTGCAGTTTAACCTCTTGCTGGAGGTCCATAAACATACCCTTCCAATTTTTATCCAACCTAATTTGATCCATTTTGCCTTTTTCACCGTTTTTAAATTAAATAGAAAAACCGGGTAAATCCAATAAACATATAGAAAAGTCCAAAACGTATTTGCACTCCAAAGTAATATTAACAGAAAATAATTGAGAATCCACTTGAATTATCTCCAAGTGAGCTGACCTATTGCAATCCGGGATCTCATCCTGAGGAGGGATTACAACATTAGAGCAATCAGCCCCTGCTACCCCAAAAAATGAGGGCATTCATCCCCTTCCAACAAACATAATTCACCAGAAGCCGTCCGTTTTATATGCCGGTCCTTGGTGCAAACACAACACTGGCACAGAGTAGTAATCCCTGGCCGTGTTTCCCAACCTTCATCTCCAGGAGGTGCTAACCGCATATGTAACCTCCGCATATCTTCACTAGTGATCTCCAAACTAATCCCCATGCCAGCTTGATACCCTATCCTGGCCTCAAAATCCATCAAAAAAGGACCACCAAGAACAGTTTTGACTGCTCCTCTGGCCACATAAAAGTGAACCTTACCAACAGATCCACCAATGCCTAACCTGACATGCTCAGCAGTACCCATCAGCTCTGTTGCATGCCCTCCAATACCTCTGAGGTTTCCCCCAGTTCCACTTTTAATTGGCAAGCCTATACTCGTCGCTTGCTCCAATGAAATTAAATTAATTTGAGACCCTGAATCGACCAAGGCCTTTACTTCTTTACCATTTAGAGTTACCACCAGGTAACCCAGGGGGGCGGAAAAATGTGTATCTACATCTTCCCCAAACTTTTCAGCATTTTCACAAATATATTCCACCTCTCCAGTGGAAACCCGACGCCTTGTCAAATGCTTCTTTTGCTTTTCAGCAAGCGCCGGACTAATCGTGAATAACTCCCCTAAAGATAAGGGAATCTGAAGTTGATTCACCCTATTCAAAACTGCGTCCATCGCATTAGCTTGACCGGAAACTACTGGCCGCTCATACTGGACCTTTGATTTAACAACCTTGGCCCTGGGTACCTCTTGAGGTCCAACCAAGCCATCTTCACCCCCCATTATAACATCTTCACTTTCTATAACCCTAACTCCGTCACCAGCTTCTTGCACTAATCCTGATCCATCGCTAGTCCTTCTTACTCCCTCCATTGGGATGGGACCGCTAAAACTTGGTCTGGGTAGAGACGCCAACGGTACGTCCTCCTCAGAATCCGAATCATCCTCTGGCATAGGCTCACCATTTAAATCAAACTTGCCATAACTAGGGGGCCCCATATCAGCAATCCCCTTCTGCATTTTATATAATTTGTCCTTAGAGTAAGGGTTCAATTTGTTGGCGGCAGTTTGAGCACTAGAAATCTTGTCCTTAGAGTAAGGGTTCACTTTGTTATTGGCCTTACCAGGATTAGCCCTCAATTGGCTCTGAATTCTACTTTTTACCTTAGTAGCGGCTGCTCTTCTAGCAGCATTAACATCGTATTCGCCAGCCATACAGCTACCCTCCACCTGGGCAACCGTCGCCAGCTCTAAACCACCAAAAGAAGTAGAAAATGTGGCTTTACTGACCTCTTTCTCCTTGCCCTTGTCAGCTTTACCACCATTACCGTTACCATTTTTGCCACTCTTGGCATTAACATCTTCATCCGTCACCTCTTCAAATCTGGCTCTCCTTTCAGCCGTTAAACTTCTTCTGACCAAATCAGAAGGAGACTGTCCATCACTGGGCTTGATGAATGAACCATCGGGAAATTTATAAACTTTACCATCGAATAAAACTCGCCCAGCATCCATATCCTTATCAAGAGCAAAACAAACTGTTGCTCTGTGCCCTCTCCTATTACAATAGGAGCACACCTTTGGCTCATCATAGCCACCTCTATAATTACTACCACCATTCCCACCATTTCTCCCATTGCCTGGGAAGCGGTTACCGTTGTTATTGCCATTATAATTTTGACGTTAATAACCTCTAGACTGATAAGAAGTCGACGTCAACGAAGAAGCGATTGGGGCCTTGTTGGCCTTCTGGGTTTCTTGAACAAATATTTTTAATTGTTTAGTTAAATCGGCCAGGTGATCGACCATCTTATTATCTACATTACCCTCAACTTTAGCAGCAGGTAATCCCATTTGAGCCTTCTTGGCCTCCTGGGCTTTGACCATAATATCGTTATTTTTGGCCAAAACTTCGCTAACCTTGCTAACATATTGAGTGCATGACTCTTGATATTTGTCCAACGCCAATAACTTTAGATGGGCCTGAATGTTCTCTTTGATAACCTCCAGAGCCGGCAGTTTCTGCTCACCATTAGGCAGTTCCTTCATCAATACTTTTCTTGAAAGATCCTTCAAGACGTCCATTCAAATATCCCTGCTGCATGCTGACCAAAACAAATCTTTTGCTTGGTTCTCATGCACTAACTCGTCCACCAGTATGAGATATTCCACCACTTCATCAAACTGAACACAGAGCTTTTTGAAGTCAGTCATAGAAGAAACACCACCTTTTGCTTGCCAGTCTCCAACAATTTTATTGAGGTCCATCATAGTAAACCTAACACCCCATCTATCAACCATAGCTTTAGAAAGCTTAACCCAATCCTTGTCCTTGAATGCCTGCATAGCAATAACCTCTTTTTCCACCTCCCTATCGGCAATAAAAAATCTAACTTGCTTCACCATATCCACATGAGAAGCACCATCAACAGCAGCAGCAGCTTCATACCTGCTAATGAACCATTTAACCTCCTCCCCATCAAACTTTGGGCCATCCCAAGAAACAATTCTAACTGAGGGAGTAAGAGGGTTAGAAGATCCAGAAGCAACAGCAGAAGAAGACATCCCAATAAGTAATGAAAAGCGTTAACAATCGATAAAATAACAAGCCTCTTGCAGGCCAATAACAAAAATCCAATTAGAGTTCCAGAAAATAAGCCTCTTGCAGGCTATTAACGTTCTTGATCCAAGTAAGTCTTTTAAAGAAAGCTAGAGAAATCGAACCCCACGTTGGGCGCCAACTATGGTAAGGTAAACTCTTACAGTCGCCTTGCTGTAAGCAGAATCCGGAGGAGATATGTGGATTTAGCTGAAAACCCCGTCCTTCCAATAAAAATAACAAAATGGGAATTCTAAATCACTAAGCTAACCAATCTACTTGAATCTGATTGATAAAATAATGACACTCTAAAATAATTAACACTTATTGAGATTTAAAGAAAGTGGCTGTTGATAAAGAAATACTGATAACAACAATTAAGGTGTACCAGTGAAAGATCTGAAAAGATTGACTTTTATGTTTTTATAATAATTTGAATTTTTATGAGACAGCAATAATCAAGTCCCAGCGATGAAGACCTTTCTAAAGATACCCTGTATGAAGTGTTATTTTAATTGTTGAGTAGTATTTCTAAAATGTTATATATAAAATATAAAGTTATAAGGGTATTACAAATTTATTTAATTTGTTGAGTAATAAAAAATGAGACTGTGGTGGTTAATGATTAAGCTGTATGATGTGTCCCCCCTTTTCTCAATTTCGAGTTTGAGAAGCGCTTAAGTATTCCTAGTCACGTGCCTAAGTTTTCCCCTCCAGAGCTCTTCCAGAGTCAATCCGGAGTCCGTACGGAGTCAAAGCGGAGTCCGTACGGAGTCCGTACGGAGTCGAAACGGAGTCCGTCCGGACTTCCGGACTCAATTTAGAACCTTAAAACTATAATATAAAATATAGAAAAATTACACATAATAGAGCTACTTCCCCTTTACATACCAAACTAATTTTCGTAGTCTGCGCAGCTCTAATTACCCCGTGAAAATTCATCAAAGTTAAGTAATTTTTGAAAACGTAAATATTTCTATAAAACTTTAAAATTCATTTAAAAATATAAGAAAAATAGTAAAAATTCTGGGAAAATTTCCCAAGGTTGTTGAGTAACTCGACTTGATACTTATAAATTTTCAGACCGTAAAAATAAGTTTTCTCCGTAAAATAAATTGTATTTGTGTAGGCATTCGCTTGTGACCAATTTCTTCATATTTTAAACTCCAATAAATTAAATAAAACCCTTTTATAAAAAAAAATAACACCAATCTTGCATGCCGTGATAACTCCATTTAGGTACTTAGGTGCCGTACTAAACTTTAGGTTACCACAGCGGAAAATCTGTGGAGTGGTGAGATTGGGGTCTAAAAGTAAGTCCTCCCAATTGTGAGCTGCTAGGGTTTTTTCTATGCCTTTCAAAAACATTACCTTAGACACATCTGTGAGCATTGGGGAAACCCCTGGTTAATTTTGTAGGATGGAAGAAAACTCAAGAAATGAAAAGAAAAATTTCAAGATAACTGAAGAAAAGCAAGAAAAAAATCTGAAGATAATCAAAAAAGAAGAAAAGAATTATTTTTGTGAAGATAAGCAAGATCAATTTATGAGCCTCCAGAATGAGGTTAAACTGCATAAACTTTTGAAGAAAGAGGATCAGCAAGATCAATTTTTGGGCCTCAAGCATGAGGTTAAACTGCACAAGTTTTTGAAGAAAGAAGATCAGCAAGATCAATTTTTGGGCCTCCGGAATGAGGATAATCTGCACAATTTTAGAAGATGTGAATCAGAAGATGAATCAAGATCTGAAGATTTGGAAGATGGAAGCAGGGATGAAGATGTGGAATTGCGGAAAAGCTGTGGAGTGGTGAGATTGGGGTCTAAAAGTAAGTCCTCCCAATTGTGCACCGCTAGGGTTTCTTCTACACCTTTCAAAAACATTATCTTGGCCAAACATGTGAGCAATAGGGAAACCCTTGGTTTTTGTTCCTGGTCTGGTGGTGAAGATGTCCTGAAGATCCCACAAGTTGAAGGTGGAGCTGCAAAGTATTAGAAGGCAGCATAGAAGATTAGGCCTGTCAATGAGCCTATTCCTGTAGGTTTGAATCCTCCTTTGAAGAGACCTCTGTTTTCAAGAGATCTATACTGTACTCCTCTGGTGAAGAATCCTCCTGATTTTGTGGAAACTGCTTGGGTGACTGTGGAAAGGTTAAAACTTGTTAATTTTGGTCCTGATGGGTGATTGTCTGATGAGGAAAGGAATTTGTTGTTGCATGTTATTGTGCTCAGGAAGAAAGTGGTGAAATTTGTTGAAGAGGAAAGGAATGTGTTGAAGCACTCTTATGGGGAAACTTACTTGATTCCTGTGGTTTGTCACCTTGGCAAATCAAACCTATTCCAATTCCAGCTGATATTAGGGATGATTTTATAGAGATTGTTAGGGAATGAGTCAGGACTGGTTTATACAAACAGTCAATATCTAGTTACTCAAGTCTAGTGTTCTGTGTAAAGAAGCAGAATGGGAAGCTGAGGTGGTGCATGATCTTAGGGCCTTGAATAGAGTCACTATCAAGAATGCAGGAGTGCTTCCAGGTGCGGAAGACTTTGTGGAAGCTTTTTCTGGAAGCATTTATTATGATTTGGGTGATATTACGGGTGGTTATGATGAAAGGGAGCTTCACACCAATTCACAGCCACTTACAACCTATGAGACTCCTCTGGGAAGATTTCAGCTCACTAGGTTCCCTCAAGGAGAAACTAACTCAGTAGCAGTATATCAGGCACAAATGGCTTCAATTTAACAGGATGAGGTTCCTGCTTATGCTGATATTTTTATTGATGATGGTGGAATCAAAGGAACCTCCACTGATTATGGAAATGCAGTGCTGAAGGATAACCCTGGTGTAAGGATATTTGTTTGAGAATATACAATTACTCTAGAGAGAGTATTTTCTAGGATTCAAGAGGCTGGTTTGACCATTTCTGGGTCAAAGTTTTGTTGTTGTGTTCCTGCTCTGTAAATTACGGGTCATGTTGTATGTAATGAGCGAAGGATTATGGTGAAGAAGATTGTCAATAATATTCAGTGATGGCCAAGGCCCAAAAACACTACTGAAGTCAGGGGATTTTTGGGGATTTTTGTGTATGCCAGGATTTTTATTAAAGATTTATCTTTGTTGGATTCAACTTTAAGATGTTTGACCAAGAAAGATGCGGAGTGGGAATAATCTGAAGAGTGTGAAGAGGCGTTTCAGAAGTTGAAGATATTATTCTTCATAAGTTGGATTATGGAGTTGGTGCTGGAAAACTTTATCTGGCAGCGGACTAAAGTTATGTTGCTTCTGGTGCTGTGTTGTCTCAGAAAGATAATACTGGGAGGGTCAGGCTAGTAAGGTATGAGTCTGTGGTGTTTAATGAGCTTGAATCTAGATATTCTAAACCTAAGTTTGAATTGTGTGGTATAGCAAAAATTTTGAAGAAGCTGCAAACTGTTTTGTGGGGGCAGCATTTTGGGTTGTGGGTAGATGCAAAATATCTGGTTTAAATTATCAATACACCTAGTCTTCCAAATGCTCCAATGACTAGGCGGGTGACATTTATTCAGAATTTCTCTTTTGACCTGGTACACAAACCTGGGAAAACTTTTACGATGCAAGTTGGATTATCAAGGAGACGACCCACGGATGAAGATTCAGACTCTGAAAAATTTGATGAAGATTTCCCAGTGGTTAGGGCCAGAAAAAAGGGTGCTGAAGATTTTTCTCTACTACCCTTTTAGGCTAAACTGGATGATTGTTATTTCCTCCCCCATGAGGCTAAACTAGAATAATGTTTGCTCCTCCACCAAGATGTTAATCTGGATGGTTCTTGTCAGTGTATCTAGTATTTAAGTATGATATAATAGTATTTATTTATGGTCCTAATACTTATTGATAAATTATTTAGTGATTAAACCTCAGGGGAAGACTAATAAAATAGGTATTCTCAAATAAAACTCACAATACTTGGATTTAAATGCATGCTAGTGGTGGAAAATAGATGAATATAATATAGTTATAGCTTATATAAAGGTAATATCAATTTATTAAGGCTTTATAATATATTTCTAAATGCTAATAATTTTTTTTTAATGTTTGTTTGAATTGTAGTAAGTGAATTATGTCTAAAAACCGTCAAAATCCTCCCTTACTTATACCAAAATCCACTGGAGTGCACAGACCTTCAATCCAGATGATGTCACTGCTATCCCCGGCAATTAAAGCACTTTGAGGGCCCATCACCTCCCCATGGCGTCCAATTCAAGCAGATTCAACACCCAGACCTCTAGTAAGGACCCTCCATCACAATTAATGATAACACAGACCCATACCATAAATAGAAAATCCTGATAAAAGCGGATACCATAAAGAAACAGGTAAAATAACTCATCCAAAGAGAATATAATGAGAACCAAAGCATATAAATGAAACAAATGAAATTTCCAAGCCCCCAATAACATCCCCAAGAATCCATATTAACTCAGAAATGACCTCCCAACCCATAAATCTGTGAATATCTATCCAAGGAAGCAGATTAAGTTGTCCAGACTGAGTGTATGCGCCTGAAATAGATGTTTATGCTTCTAAAGGCATTGTGAGTCCACTGGATACGTTCATATGACCTAAAATAAGCAGAAAAACAAAGGTTATAGGCTATTAAGAGGCTAAAGCCCACTTATATACCTAAATATACATAATATACTGCATATTTCACTGAATATGAGATTTATGTATACATATAAGCTTATGTATGTCAATAATTACTTAATATCACTTAAGATAAGTTTATTATGACTCCATTAACACCTTAATAAGTATTATTAGGCTATGGATAAGCTATTTAAACTACTATAATTTATATAATAGAGTAATAATTATATATTAATGTAATATAATCATATATATTATTGTTTTAACCTTAATTTTAAGATATAAGTTTAATGTACTTAAGGTTATCTTATTTTAAGTATAAGAAATAATCAGTCCTAGGGATATCTAGGCTGACAGTTCTGATCTTGATTCTGGTGATCAGACTGTTTTTGTTGATGAAGATGGGGCCATTGTTTGGGATGGCTCTAAATTGGAGAATGGTGTTTTTGTTAGAGAACTTGATTCTCTTAAGATTCAGTGGAAGAAAAAGGATGTACCAAAGTCTAGGGATTGGTTTCCTGGATGGGCTGGTTGTGTTGCTCTTGTGTACACAAGAGATTTTGATGACAGGGTTGTACCCTTGGATGTTGTTTTGTTGGATTTTGAAGATGAGACCTGGGGTCAGTGTGGGGTTTATTTTATTATGGTTGAATATCTTTTAATCTTGAAGAGGCCAGATATTTATGACCATGATACTTGTGTGGAAATCAAGAAGAAGGGTCCTGGCTTCTATGTGTCTGGAAGGAGGTTGATGAGGAGGAGGCACACAAATCCTCAAGTAGTGGTGACTCAGAAGAAGGGTCAAGAGTTGGTGTTGAAGTCTTTGCATGAAGACCTTGGTCATAGAGGCTTTGGGGAGACTTATAGAAGAGTAGCAGATAGATTTTAATGGTCAGATATGGAGTTGGCTATGCAGAGTTGGGTTCAATCTTGTGAAGAATGTCAAAGAAGAAGTCACTTTAAACCTAAAGAGGTTGGCCATGCTTCTGGTGAAACAACTGTGTTTGGAAGAGTAAGTCTGGATGCTGTCCATATCAAAGAGGGAAAGTATAAATACTTTATTGTTTCCAGGGATGATTTGTCTGGTTGGGTTGAGGAGGTGTAGACAATCCTATAGTACTAGCTATAGGCCTTGACTAAGGGAGTTGGAGAAAAACCAGAGAGAAAATCCCCTGTCCCTTTAGAAAAATAGAGTGAGATTTACTTGCTAAAGTAAGTTGGTTCCTGTTTGCTAAAGACCCTTTTTCAACACACTTGACTGCTTGATGAGCCAAGAAATTAGTCCCCAGAAAGACTACCAGACCAAAGAACTGAAATGTAGACCAATGTCCACACCAGAGAAAGAAAAGATACTTGATGTAGGCTGCAAATCCACTCCAGAGACAGCAATAATACTTGATATAGCTTGCAAGACTATACTCGAGAACCTGTTGCTAAAGTTGAGTTAAATGAAGAACTAACCTTGCAACAAACACAGCCCATTGTGGCCAAAAACAGTGAAAACTGAGTGAGGAACAAGGATATCACATCCGGATGGTTGTATGATAATTAAAGTTGCCCCAAACTGTCTTATTCAGTATGTACACACAGACCACTATCTAAGAGCCCATGCAAACCAACAAATTTGGCACCTGTACCAGCCAAATTAAAAAAAAGCCTCCAGAAGTGCTCCCCAACCTTTTAAAACAGAGGCGGGTGGGCCGCCCAACGTCGGAGGTGCCGCCTGAAGTGGCCCGGCCTCCCTGAAGCCAGAAAACCAATAAAAACATCTAATCTATTTGAAAAAATTCACTACAACTACTAAAACCCTTAGAACACAAAATTACGCTATAACAACATTGAGACATGAAATATAGAGCTAAAGTAGCCCTATCTAATGGTACTAAGCACTTAACGCTAAGACTTAAGGTTAGCCCGTAAAACACAAAAAACAAAATTAAACAGATATATTTTGTAACTGAAAAATGAGGAAATGGCCCCTTAAAACTTGGAATATGAAATATATCAACGGGACATGAAATATATAGAAAAGCTGGGGCTATCCAATGATAGTACCCACATACCTACAGTTCCAATATTAACGGAATAAATCCAGAAAAACACCCAATTCTTCAACAGATGTCAAAAACACATGCACAAATAGCGCCAAACAACACAACAAAGGCCCCTGACAATGTTGGAAGACCACATCCTCCCTTCAATTTAGAATTTCCACATTCTTTCTGCATCAAACCACCATGTTCAACCTTCTTCCCAAATCTGCCTCTGAAATGGGTCCTTTCCAATACTGCATTGACAATAATATAATCTGCACCATCACACCTCCTGTCCATCCATACAGAGCTTCTTGTGATGTCTGCCACTCCAGAAAGAAGACCTGCTACAGCCCTGGTCCATTATCTTCTGCAACAGCTTCACCTCCACCTCAACCTGGTCCGTCTTCTACCAGCACCAAAAGATCTGAACCATCCATCTTGATTCCCAGATTAATCAAAAAGCTACACCCTTCCCAGAAGAGTGCCAAAACCACCAAAACAACAAGTTCCACCATCCCTGGTACATCTGATGGTAAAAACTTCCATTTCTTCTTTCCATTTTATAAAACTGATGACTTATCAGTTCCTTCATTTTCTGACAGTGATGATAACAATGTTGGATGCATTGAACCAACAACACCAAACCACTTGCCAACAATTAAGGCCAAGTTCCAACAACACACATCTCAACAGAAACACCTTCTGCTAAACTACTTCCAATCCACTCCTGCTAGAGATCCTCAGGACATTGAGAACAGAAGACACCTCATTCACCAGTTCAAGGCTAATTCTGAAAACTTCATTTCATCTCTTGATTCCCTCTGTAATTCCACTAGTACATGAGCTTGATTCAGAAAAGAAAAATTGACCAAACCCTCTATAGAATGTAACCACAAAAAACCCTCAGTTTTAAGTCTTGGGGGACCATCCTCATTTCATAGTCTTGGGGGACTCAAAAACCCTCAGTTTAAAGTCTTAGTGAACTCAAAAACCCTCAGTTTAAAGTCTTGGGGGACTCAAAAACCTGAATCATAAACCCATAACCAGAGATCAGCCAAATTAAGACACAGAGAAAAAACTAACATTCTGGGGTAATTGTGAATAAAGCTTCCAGCCCATCAATTACCCCCAAGCTTTTCTTTGCTAAATTCAGAGGCTCCCCCTGTTAATACCCTATGCCAATCTTTCTAACCCATTCCAACAACAAAAAGACATTCCTCAGTTTATAGTTTTGGGGGACTACACCATCAAACAATCCTCAGTTTAAAGTCTTGGGGGACTAACACAGTGTTCAGTTTAAAGTCTTGATGGCCTACCAGAATTTTGCATAAAATAGACTCAGCCAATTTCATACAGAATACACCTACAGCTAACCTGCTGAACTTCCACCTTCACTTCATCATCCACCCATCACTGACAAAAATCTTCTTCTTATCTCTTTCCATCATCTTGTCTCACCAAAGATCATGGCTGGATCCACTGATTTTGACCCCTCCAATCTTCCTTTCTTCATAGCTCCCAAGGACTATGCCTGCGAACAGTGCATCCACATGTGTAAGCCTTGCAAATTCACTCTTCTAACTCCTGAAGCCAAATTCTACAACAGGGCCTGTGATTCTTGCTACTCCAAAAAGAAGAAATGTGACAGAGATTCCAACTACCCTATTCCTCCTCCTTCATCCTCTCATAAATATCTCTTCAGATCCCCTACCAGATCCCCAGAGCTTGGTCCAGCCTCTTCATATTTATCCTCAGCACCATCCAGAAGATCCTGGAACTCAGTTTCCAGAACTCTCCCCAAAAGGCCTGCTTTAACTCCCCAAGAAACAACTTTATCTCTGCTAATTTAACTCCAAAAGCTTCAAAATCAGCTCCTAGGCTGCTAGACTTTGTCCAGGCGGCCCCACCGCCTCACTAGACAGTGAAAATCAGGTTCAAAACTTCCAAAAACAACCAGAAACCAGCCAAATTCCTTCAATCAACAAAAAAAACTCCATGCAGCCACCTCCCACTTCTCCCAGAGCAATTCAGCCAACCTTTCTAAGGTCCAAAAACTCCAAAATTTTAAAAACTTCTAGGAGACCTTCCAGAGGACCCCAGGAAGACACCAGAGCACCCAACACTGCACAAAAGCAACAACTTTGCCCCCAGTTAAGGTAACAAAACTACACCTCTCCTCTGTCAGCCAACTATTCTTCTGACAGTTCCATTCCTTCAAAAGCTCCATCCAGAAGAGATCAATCTGCTTCCAGATCACCCTCTCCTGCCCCATCTTATAATAACCCTGGTACTCCATCAACAGCACACCATCCAACTGAATTAAGCAGAAATATTAACAACAGCAACAACAGGCCTGCTACTCCAACTAGGCCCCAGGAACATCAGCCTCCTAGTTCACCTTCTCAAAACCTTTCATAGAAAGACCAAGAGAATACATATCTTTCCCTGATTGATCCACCTACTATCACCATTACAAAATCTTCAGAAGTCCAAATTCTGACTTCTTACAAATTTGATGAGCTTCCAATCTGTAAGTACCACATTAATTCATCCAATTTCTTCAAAAAAATAATTACTTATCCAATTCTTCTTGTCTAGTTGGCACCCCTCCTCCTGAATCTACTATTGGAGTTAGCCAACCTCTAGAAACTTCTTTGGCCCTGGATTATGGAGACATGAAACAACACCTCAGCAACATGTGTTCAAACATTCTGAAAGCCTTTGCCCTCCATGTACCTTTAAATGACTTTGAGAAAACCTTGAGGAAACAACTATTGGACGACCACTGGAAGATGTCTAGGATCATTAAGCACACCTTCCAACAATACATTCCTGCCTCTTCTTCTTGCTCTTCTGAACTTCCATCCAAACCCACTCCTGCCCATTATAATCCATATAATCTCTCCAGCAGGATGCACTTCAAAGAACACAGTGCTTCCCACAACCCCAACGAAAAACAAAAACGACATCATAATCCAGACCAGCCTCCAGAAACTTCATCATCCAGACAATGAGCTCCTGAAAAAATATTAAAAACCTAATAATAAATAAATAATAAAAACAATTAATAACTATAAATTCTAATTTTTTTTTTAAAACAATCTACTAACATACAAAAATTAAAAATTGAAAAATAAAATAAAAAATAAATGAAATAAAATAAAAGATAAAAAATAATACAAATGGTATCCCCCAGCCAATTGATGAGCTAATCCCCTGATACCTTGCCCACATCCAAGTGCACCTTGATGTGGATACACCTTAAATAATTTAAATGATTTGAAATAAGAAACATAAATTAAGGTTAATAATGAGAATATAAAAAAATGACATTAATGAAAATAAAAATAAAATAAAATAAAATGATAAAATAGCATTACCCAGCCAATTGATAAGCCTTTCCCCACCAATGCTTGCCCACATCCAGGTGACCCTGATGTGGTAACACCCTTAATTTTTGATTTTATAATTTTAACAACCCCCATAAAAAATTAAAAGAAAAAAAGAGAAAAAAGAAAATAATCTGAAACTACTATCTAGCAAAATCATAACTAAAAAAAATCAAAGAAAGTCCAGCTCCATGGATGGTCCAGATTAAGAAAAGGTCCAGTAAGAGAAAGTCCAGTCCATAGAAATGATCACTGGGTGGGCTCCCTCCAATAAGTAAAAATGATGGGAGACCACCAGTGATCCACCACCAACCCAAAAAAAATCAAAGATAAAGAAGCCAGTCCCAAACCAGTTTAAAGTCATAGTGGACTTGAAACCTGAATAATAAACAACAGAACTAGAAATAAACTAGGAAAAACAAAAGACTTGAGACAGACATTCTGGGGTAACTGTTCTCCAGAGCAGCCAACTCATCAGTTACCCCCACATTTGCCAAAATAAAATCTAGAAGCCCCCCCTAGGTACCTTCTAACAAAAACACAACATCCAACACAATAAACCAAAACCAAAAAGGGTGAAGAGTCCAGCACTTGAAAACCAAAGGAAATTCCAGTTTAAAGTCATAGAGGACTAAAACCTGTAAAAAGAAACCAATACTAGGGTTCAACCAAATTAAGATAAAGGGTTGGAAACAGACAATCTGGGGTAACTGTTCTATAGAGAAGCCAGCCCATCAGTTACCCCTACACTTGCCAAGATCAAATCTAGAAGCCCCACCTATGAGTACCTTCTAAAAAAATGTTTCCAACACAAAAGTTGCTCTGCAACACCAAAAATTCCAAAATTTAAAGAATGTTCCATAGTTTATCCTCATCGGGGAGTCAATCTTCTTCATGTCTAGTGCCTCTGGGATAAAACCTCTTCAACTGATCTGCAGCCACTCTCTTCTTTATGACTGAAACAACCAAAATCTTCCAAAATATAAGAACCTCCAGACACCTGATTTCTGACTCTGTAAGGTCCATTCCATCTGTCAGCAAAAAATTTTCACCACTGACTCTCCAAAATTCTATTATAAACCAAAATCAAACAACCAGATTTCAAGGGATTCCTGAGTCTATGAGCCAACTTCTTGTCCCAGTATCAGACTGATTGATTCCTAATCTTCATCATTCTAGAGTATGCTTTCTCTTGACATTCCTCTCTACACTCCAACTGTTGCATCCTGGCACAGAGCAATTCTTCTGTTGAGTGCACATCATCCCAATCAATTCCAACATAAGAGACAGCTTCTAAGTCCACTGGTAGAACAGCTTTCTGACCAAACATTAACTCATAAGGAAAATAGCCAGTTTTCATCTTCACAGTGACCCTATCAGCAAATAACACCAAGGGTAAATAATGCCTCCACTTTTCAGCACCATCCCCACACATATTTACCAAAACATTCTTGATAACTTGATGGCATCTTTCAACCATTCCTTAAGCTTCAGGATAATAAGGGTAGCCACTCTAAATTTAGAACCAAGACTAGCCACAGCTTCTTTAAATTTGGCACCAAACTCTGGCCTGCCATCAACAGTCACCAACTTCATCAACCCATACCTATAATCCACTCCTTAAAAAACTCTGCCACATTCTTGAAAGTCAAATTAGCTAGAGGCACTGCCTCAACCTAAGCAGACAAATTATCACTGGCAAAAATTAAGTATTTATACCTTCCCTCATTAATATGGACAGCATCCAGACTGACTCTTCCAAAAACAGTTGATTCACCAGTAGCACGCCTGACCTCTTTAGGTTTCAATTGACTTTTTCTTTGACATTCTTCACAAGATTGAACACAACCCTTCACAGCCAACTTCATACCTGGCCACAAAAATCTTTCAGCTACTTTTCTATAAGCCTCCCCAAAGCCTCTATGACCAAGGTCTTCATGCAAAGATTTCAACACAACTTCTTGACCCTTCTTCTGAGTCACCACAACTTGAGGATTAGGATGTCTCATCCTCATCAACCTTCTTCCTGACACATAAAATCCAGGACTCTTCTTCTTGATTGCCACCCAAGTATCATCATCACAACTATCTGGCCTCTCCAAGGTCAAAAGATATTCCACCATAATAAAATAAAACACAGACTGACCCCAGGTCTCATCTTCAAAATCCAACAAAACAAATCCAAGGGTACAACTCTGTCATCAAAATCACCAGTGTGAACATGAGCCAATTGACCAGCCCAACCAGGATACCAATCCTTAAATTTTGGCACATCCTTCTCTTTCCACTGAATCTTATGAGAATCCAGTTCACTAACAAAAACACCATTTTCCAAATTTGAGCTGTCCCAAACAACAACTCCATCTTCATTAACAAAAACATCCTGATCACCATAATCGAGATCAGATCCAGCCAGTTTAGCCTCTTGGGGGAGGTCAGAAAAATCTTCAGCACCCTTTGTGCTGGCCCTAACCACTGGAACATCTTCATCAAACTCTTCAGCCTAAGAATCTTCATCTGTAGGTGGCCTCCTTGATAATCCATCAGAAATTGTTAAAGTTTTGCCTGGTTTGTGTACCAGGTCAAAAGAAAAATGTTGAATAAATGCCACCCACCTAGTCATTGGAGCATTTGGAAGACCAGGTGTATTGATCATCTGAACTAAAGATTTTGCATCCACCTGCAGCTCAAAATGCTGCCCCCACAAAACAGTCTGTAGCTTCTTTAAAATTTTTGCTACACCACACAATTCCAACTTAGGTTGAGAATACCTAGATTCCACCTCATTAAACACCAAAGAATCATATCTTACTGGTCTGACCCTCCCAGTTTTATCTTCCTGAGACAAAACAGCACCAGCAGCAATATATCTTGAGTCCACTTCCATATAAATTTTTCCAGAACCAACACAATAATCCAACTTGTGAAGAACAATATCTTCCCCAACAACCTTTTTCAACTTCTGAAAAGCCTCTTCACACTCTTCAGTCCATTCCCAATCTGCATCTTTCCTGGTCAACCTCCTTAAAGGTGAAGCCAACAAAGAAAAATCCTTAATAAAAATCCTGACATATACACATACACTCAAAAATCCCATAACTTCAATAGTATTTTTAGGCCTTGGCCATGACTGAATTTTATTAATCTTTTTCTTTGCCATAATCCTTCCCTCTTTACATACCACATGACCCAGAATTTCCAAAGCAGGAACACAACAACAGAATTTTGACCCTGAAATTGGAAAACCAGCCACTTCAATCCTAAACAACACTCTCTCTAGAGTTATTGCATATTCCCAAACAAACATCCTTATTCCAGGGTTCTCCGTTAAAGCCTCATTACCATAATCAGTGGATGGTCCTTTAATTCCACAATCATCAATATAAATACCAACATGAATACAAACCTCATCCTGCAAAATCTAAGACATCTGTGCTTGATATACTGCGACTGAATTAGTTGCTCCTTGAGGCAACCTAGTGAGCTGAAATCTTCCCCAAGGAGTCTCAAAAGTTGTGAGAGGCCTTGAATCCATATGAAGTTCCCTCTCATCATAACCACCCATAATATCACCCAAACCATAACACACCCTTCCAGCAAAAGCTTCAACAAAATTCTCTGCACTTGGTGGCATACTAGCGTCCTTCATACTGACTCTATTAAAGGCTCTAAGATCATGAACCACCCTCAACTTTCCATTATTCTTCTTTACACAGAAAGCCGGACTTGAGTTACTTGATGTCAATTTTTTTATAACCCAGTCCTGACTCTTTACCTAACAATCTCCACAAAATTCTCTCTGATAGCAGCTAGAATTGGAATAGGTTTGACTTGCTAAGCTTCATGACAAACCACAGGAATCAAGTAAGGTTCCCCATAAGAGTCCTTCAACACACCCCTTTTCTCCTCAACAAAAGCCACAGCTCTTTCCCTTAGCACAATAACATGTAACAGCAACTTCTTTTCTTCTTCAGAAAACCAACCATCAGGACCAAAATTAACAACTTTCAACCTTTACACAGTCATCCTAGCCATCTCTACAAATTCTGGAGGATTCTTCACCAAGGAGTACAGTACGGATCTCTTGAAAAAGGAGGGCTCTTCAAGGGCAGATTAAAACCCACAGGCATAGGCTCATTGACAGGCCTAATGTTCTGCGCTACCTTCTTATACTTTGCAGCTCCGCCTTCAACTTGAGGGATCTTCAAGAAATCTTCCCCACCAGACCTGGAACAAAAACCAAGGGTTTTCCCATTGCTCACATGTGTGGCCAAGGTAATGTATTTAATAGGTGAAGAAGAAACCCTGGTGGTGCAAAATTGGGAGGAATTACTTTTAGACCCCAATCTCACCACTCCAAAACTTTTCTGCATATCTTTCAATAAAGATATATAACCAATCTTCTTCCTTCAACTTGAATTAAAAATAATTGAGAATATTGAGAGAGAATAGAGACTTGATAAAAAACTTGATGAATACTTGCAGAGAAGAGAAGCATTAAAAAGAGAAGGTTGAAAATCCACTTGGTATATCTCCAAGGGAGCTGACCTACTACAACCTGGGATTTCCTCATCTTGGGGAGAGGTTGTAGCACTAGGGTGATCAGCCCTCCTCATTCTAAAAAAGACAGACCCTCACTAGAGCCTGAGAGACACTCCAAAAAACCAGAGGCAGAACCCACTTCTCTTCTTCTTGTACAACAATCCATGCACTGGCACATTGAAGATAAACCAGGCCTGATCTCCCAACCATCCTCTCCAGGGGATGATAACCTCATGTGAAGTGTCCTTTCATCTTCACTAGTCAACTCCAAACTGATTCCCAAATTAAATTTATAACCAATTTTTGACTGAAAATCCATCAAGAATGGCCCAACCAAAATAGCTTTAACTGTTCTCTTAGAAATATAAAAATGAACCTTTTCTGAGGCTCCACCAACATCTAACTTCACAAACTCAAAAGTTCCAACCAATTTAGTGACATGGCCACCAATCCCTCTCAAATTCTCACCAATACCATTTTTGATGGGGAGACCCAAACGAGTAGCCTTGAACAAAGAAATCAGGTTTATCTGTGAACCTGAATCCACCAATGCCCTTGCCTCCCTGAAATTCAGAGTGACATTGAAATAACCCAGAGGAGCAGAAAAATGAGTTTCCAACCCCTCACCAAACTTTTCAGCAGAATCACAAATGTATTCCACCTCCCCAGAAGAAACTCTTCTCCTGACAACAACTTTTTCTGTCTATCAGCAAACCCTGGACTGATAGCATACAATTCCCAATAAGAAAGGGAAACCTGACCCTGATTCATCCTTTCCAGAACGGAGTACATAACATTAGATTGGCTAGAAACTACTGGCCTCTCAAAGTGGGCCCTTGGCTTCACTACCTTGGTCCTAGAAGCTTCTTGAGGACCAGCACCACCAACAGATTTACCATCAACAGGAACCAAACCAGATCCCTAACCAGAACCTCTAACTCCAGCAGGCTTTGGCAATGAAGCCAAAGGGATATCCTCCTAAGAGTCAGAATCAACCTCCATTGGCATTGGCTCACCATTCATGTCCAATGCACCAAAAATAGGGGGACCCATGTCAGCCATACCATTCTGCATCTTGTACAGCTCCTCTTTGCTGTACCTCTTCCTAGCTGCACTCAGCTTAGGATCCACCTTTGAAGCCTTTGCCTTTGGTTGGGCCTGAGAGCTGCTCTTAAGCCTTCCTAACTTTCCTGCTTCAACATCATAGACACCAGCCAAGCATTCTCCACTTGACTGTCCTCCACAAGAATACAACTCCAAACCACCAAAGGAAGTAGAAAAAGAGACCTTATTGACCTCCTTCCCCTTTCCCTTGAGGTCATCATCTTCCTTACCAGAAGACATCCCCTGATCAGGAATCTCCTCAAACCTTGGCCTCCTTTGATTGAGACCACCCCTTTTCATGACCAAATCAACAGGAGCCTGCCCCTCACTGGGCTTCACAAATGAACCATCAGGGAAATTGAAAACCCTGCCATCAAATTCCACCTTTCCTTCAGAAACATCCCTTTCCAATGCCCAACAATCATTGGACCTGTGACCCCTCCTGCTGCAATAAGAGCAGACCCAAGGATCACTCCTACCAGCCCTCCTATCAAAATCTCTAGGCTGAGAAGGTGCCTTATTGACCTTTTTAGCCTCCTAACCAAAAATATTCAGCTTCTTTGTGAGATCAGCCAACTTCTCCACCACTGGGTACCTCTCCTGTTTGGGAACCTGCACCATATTCTTCTCCTCCTTCTTCACCCTAACTTCCTCTTCAGCCAAAGCCTCAATGACTTTGCTGACATATTTGGAACACCCTTCCTAATAGGTGTCCACAGCCAATAACTTCAAATGGGCCTCAACAGCCTCCTTCACCTTATCCAAAGCAGGCAACTTCTGGTCCCCATTAGAAAAAGTCTTCATCAAGTCCTTCCTTGACAGCTCCTTCAACACATCCATCCTGACATCTCTAGCCAGGGAAGACCAAAAAACATCCTTGGCAGCATTTTCATGTGCCAGCTCCTCCATTTCCACCAAGTATTCCACCACAGGATCAAACTGTAGCAGAAACTTTCTGTAACTATGCAAGTTAACAACACCACCATAAGATTTCCATTCACTGACAACCTTGTTCAGATCCACCATAGTGAACCTTACACCCCATCTATCTACCATCTCCCTACACAATAACTTCCAATCCCTCTTCTTGTAGCCAGGCATGGCCACAACCTCCTTCTCCACTTCCCTATCACCAATGAATAAGATAATCTGCTTTACCATTTCCAGGTAAGAAGCATCATCCACTCCAGCAGAAGTTTCATACTTCTCCAGAAACCACTTGACATTCTCCCCATTAAACTTGGTACCATCCCAAGTTTTAATCCTAAAACACTCCCTGACCATCACAGCAGGAGGACCATCTCCCCCACTGACAGTCACCACAGGAATAGAGGAACCAGAAGCCATTCCTCCAGACCAAAAAACCAAAAAGTGCCAACCAAAGAAAACAGAGATTCCAAAGAACTAGCAAGTTCTACCCCACGTTGGGCGCCAGAAATGTAGACAATCCTATAGTACTAGCTATAGGCCTTGACCAAGGGAGTTGGAGAAAAACCAGAGAGAAAATCCCCTGTCCCTTTAGAAAAATAGAGTGAGATTTACTTGCTACAGTAAGTTGGTTCCTGTTTGCTAAAGACCCTTTTTCAACACACTTGACTGCTTGATGAGCCAAAAAAGTAGTCCCCAGACAGACTACCAGACCAAAGAACTGAAATGTAGACCAATGTACACACCAGAGAAAGCAAAGATTCTTGATGTAGGCTGCAAATCTGCACCAGAGACAGAAATAATACCTGATATAGCTTGCAAGACTATACCCAAGAACCTGTTGCTAAAGTTGAGTTAAATGAAGAACTAACCTTGCAACAAACACCGCCAATTGTGGTCAAAAACAGTGAAAACTGAGTGAGGAAGAAGGATAAGAAATACAGATGATTGTATGATAATTAAAGTTGCCCCAAACTGTCTTATTCAGTATGTACACACGGAAAACTATCTAAGAGCCCATGCACACCAACAAATTTGGCACCTGTACCAGCCAAATTGAAAAAAAACCCTCCAGAAGTGCTCCCCAACCTTCTAAAACAGAGGCGGGTGGGCCGCCCAACGTCGGAGGTGCCGCCTGAAGCGGCCCGGCCTCCCTGAAGCCAGAAAACCAATAAAAACATCTAATCTACTTAGAAAAATTCACTACAACTACTAAAACCCTTAGAACACAAAACTACGCTATAACAACATTGAGACATGAAATATAGAGCTAAATAAGCACTATCTAATGGTACTAAGCGTTTAACCCTAAGACATAAGGTTAGCCCATAAAACACGAAAAAAATTAAACAGCTATCTTTTGTAACTGAAAAATGAGGAAATGACCCCTTAAAACTTAGAATATTAAAAATATCATCAAGACATGAAATATATAAAAAAACTGGGGTTATCCAATGATAGTACCCACATACCCGCAGTCCCAATATTAAGGGAATAAATCCAGAAAAACACCCAATTCTTCAGCAGATATCAATAAGACATGCACAAACAGCGCCAAACAACACAACAAAGGCCCCTGCCTATGTTGGAAGACCACAGAAGTGCCTCTGGTTTATTTGACTACCAAAAATGTGGCAGAATTTTTGAAGAAAGGATGGGTGTTTAGGTATGGGTTGATGAAGTTGGTGACTGTTGATGGTAGGCCAGAGTTTGGGGCTGAATTTAAAGAAGCTGTGGCAAGTATTTGTTTTAAATTCAGAGTGGCCACACCTTATTATCCTGAAGCTGAGGGCATGGTTGAAAGAGGCTATCAAGTTATCAAGAATGCTTTGGTGAATATGTGTGGGGATAGCGCTAAAAAATGAAGGCATTATTTACCTTTGGTGTTATTTGCTGATAGGGTCACTGTGAAAAGTACAACTGGATATTCCCCTTATGAATTAATGTTTGGGCAGAAAGCTGTTCTGCCAGTGGATTTGGAAGCTGTCTCTTATCTTGGAATTGATTGAGATGATGTGTGCTCAACAGGAGATTTTCTCTGTGCCAGGATGCAACAGTTGGAATGTAGAGAGGAATGTCAAGAGAAGGCATACTCTAGAATGATGAAGATAAGAAATCAATCAGTCAGATACTGTGACAAGAAGTTGGCTCATAGACTCAGGAATCCCTTTAAATCTGGTTGTTTGGTTTTGGTGTATAATAGAAGTTTGGAGAGTCAGTGGGGAAAAATGTTTTCTGACAGATGGAATGGACCTTACAGAGTCAGATCTCAGTTGACTGGAGGTTCTTATGTTTTGGTGGAGTTAGATGGTGCAGTAGTAAAGAATAGAGTGGCTGCTGATCAGGTGAAGAGATTTTACCCAAGAGGCACTAGAAGTGAAGAATATTGACTCCGCAATGAGGATAAACTATGGACCATTCTTTAATTTTGGATTTTGGTGATGCTGTGCATCTGTTTTTTTAGTAAATTTCTTTGTTAGAAGGTGCCCATGGGCTGGGCTTCTAGATTTGATTTTTGCAAGTGTGGGGGTAACTGATGGGCTGGCTGCTCCATTAACATTTACCCTAGATTGTCTGTTTCCAACCCCTTCTCTTAATTTGGTTGAACCCTAGTATTGGTTTCTTTTCACAGTTTTTAGTCCTCTATGACTTTAAACTAGAAACTCTCTTGGTCTTCAAGTGCCAAACTCTTTACTCTTATTGGTTTTGTTTTAATGTGTTCGATTGTGTGTTTTTGTTAGAAGGTACCCAGGGGGGGCTTCTAGATTTTATTTTGGAAAGTTTGGGGGTAACTGATGAGCTGGCCGCTCTGTGAACAGTTATCCCAAAATGTCTGTTTCAAGTATTTTGTTTGTCCTAGTTGAATCCTAGTTCTGGTTTTTGTTATTCAGATTTCAAGTCCACTATGACTTTAAACTGTCTTTCTGTTTCAAGACTGGCTTCTTTGGTTTTGGTGGTGGATCACTGGTGGTCTCCCATAAATTTTACTTATTTGAGGGAGCCCACCCAGTGATCATCTACTTGTACTGGACTTTATATGGATCTGGACTTTGTCTTTTTCTCTTCTTTAATTTTGTGTCTATGTTTGTGTTTGATGGTAGTTTAGATTATTTTATTTTCTCTTTTTTTCTTTTAATTTTTTATGGGAGTTATTAGGATATAAAGAGAAAAAAGTCACAAAATTATATTATATGGTGTCACCATATCAGTGTCACCTGGATGTTGGCAAGCATTTGTGGGGAAAGGCTCATCAATCGGCTGGGCAATGCTATTTTCTTTTTTATTTCTATCTCATTTTTTATTGTTTTTATTAATATCTTTTTATTTCATATTTTCTTTATTTATATTATTTTTCTTAATTTATTTTATCTCAATTCATTTAAAAATTATTTAAAAGTGTATCCACATCAAGGTGCACTTGGATTTGGGTAAGGTATCAGGGGAACAACTCATCAATTGGCTGGGGGATACTGTTTGTAACTATTATTTATCTCTTATTATAATTATTCATTTAATTTTAATTTTTTTCAGCTCTCATATCTTTGGTTAATTTTATTTATTTATTTATTTTCAAGTTTATTTTAGTATGTTAGTAGTTTAAAATAAAAAAATAAGTAAAAATAAAAATAAATAAAATAAAATAAAATAAAAATAAATTTTTTTTGATATATCTGTTAATTATTATTGTTATTTCTAGTTAGTGAATTTTTATTTTTTTTATTATTATTTTAATGTCTTGAAGAAGAAGCCTCTGGCGGTTGGTCCAGATTATGTTGACGTTTTTTCTTTTTGTTAGGATTAGAGGAAGAACTGTGTTCTTTGTGATGTAGGCGTCTGGAAAGCGTTTATGGGTTGTAATAGTCAGGGACCAGAGTAGAAGGTAAATTTTGTGAAGAAGTGGAAGAAGGGGGGAATAAGTGTTTGAAGGTGTGCTTGATTAATCTAGACATCTTCCAGTGGTCATCAAAGAGCTGTTTTCTCAGATTCTTTTCAAAATCATTCAATGGACCATGGAGAGCAAAGGCCTTAAGCATGTTTGAACACATTATGATTAGGTGTTGTTTCATGTTGGTGAGATCCAGCACTAAGGTAGTTACTAGAGGCTGGCAAACCCCAGTTGTAGTTTCAGTAGGCGGGGTTCCAACTATACAGAAGAATTGGATCAGTAATTGTTCTCTGTTAAAGAGATTGGAATTATTAATTTAGTACTTACAGATTGGGAGCTCTTCAAATTTGTATGCGGCCAGAATCTGGGCTGTTGAAGAATGTTGAATGGATGTTGAAGGAGGATCAACCAGATAGAGGTATGGATTCTCATGATCATTCTCTAAATAGTTTTGGGAAGATGGAATAGGAGGGCGTTCTTGTAGCCTGGTTGGAGCAGCTGGGCTGCTGTTGTTGTTATGGATTTTATTATTGCTTTGCCCAGTTGGGTTGGGCACTGGTGGTGGAGTACCAGGGCTGTTGAAGGAAGGACCAGGAGTAGGTCACCTGGAAGCTGATTGTGATTTTCTAGATGAAGATCTAGAAGAAAGGGAACCATCAGAGGAATAACTGGCGGCCAGAGGAGAGTTTTAGTTAGTTCTTCTTGGTGGAACAGGAGACTTTTGTTTGGGAGAAGTGTTGTGTGCTCTGGTGTTTTCAGGAGGTCCTCTGGCAGGCCTTCTAGAGATTTTGAAATTTTTGGGGTTGTTGGAGGAAGAATTTGTGTATGTACGCATTGCTCTGGGAGCACTAAGTGGTTGTTGCGTAGAGTTTTTGGTGTTTAATGGTGGATTTTAGCTGTTATCTGGCTGAATTTGGGAGTTTTGAGCCTGATTTTTGCTTTCTGGCAAGGCTGGAAGGCTTCCTGGACACGGTCTAGCAGCCTGGGAGCTGGTTTGGCTAAATTTTCTGAGGTAAAAGCTGATTCTTGAGAAGATAAAGCAGGTCTTTTAGGGAGTGTTTTGGGAATAGAACAGCGTGATCTTCTGGAAGGAGCATAAGATAAGGAAGAGGAAGTAGGTCCAAGTTCTTGTGACCTGGTAAGAGATCTGGAAATATATTTATGGGAAGGTGAAGGCAGAGGTATTGGATAGCTGGGGTCTCTGTCACATCATTTCTTTTTAGAGTTGCAAGAATCACAGGCTCTGTTATAGAATTTGGCCTGAGGAGTTAGAAGAGTGAATGTACAAGGCCTGCACATGTGGATGCACTGTTTACAAGCATAGTCTTTTGGAGCAGTGAAGCAAGAAAGTTCCAATGGGTCAAAGTCTGGGGATTCAGCCATGATCTGTGAAGGAACAACAATAAAAGAAACGAGATGAAAGAAAATTTTATCAGTGATGGTAGATGATGAAGAGGGTTGAAGTTCAGCAGGTGGGCTGCGGAGCATTGTGCATAGAGCTGGCTTGCTCTTCTATGCAAAATGTGTTTTAGTCCGTCAAAACTTTAAACTGAACATTGGGGTAGTCATTCAAGACCTTAAAATGAACACTGGGCTAGTCAATCAAGACTTTAAACTGAACAGTGGGTTAGTCTATAAAGACTTTAAACTGAACACTGGGTTAGTCCGTCAAGACTTTAAGCTGAACTCTGGGTAGTCTGTCAAGACTTTAAACGGTAAACTGGGTTAGTCCATCAAGACTTTAAACTGAAAACTGTTGACAGTCCATCAAGAATTTAAACTGAAAAATGGTATAGTCCCCCAAGACTATAAACTGAGGATGGTTAAATGGTTGAGTCCTTAAGGTGTATAAACTGATAATGGGAGTTGGCGTGATTCTGGAAGAGGGAATCCAAGGGGGAGTCTCTGAATTTTGTTAAGGCAAGTGTGGGGGTAACTGATGAGCTGGCTGCTCTGTATAATAGTTACCCCAGGATGTTAGTTTTTTTCTTTGGTCTTAAATGTTTTGATCTCTGGTTCTTTCTTTTTGATTCAGGTTTTGGAGTCCCCAAGACTATAAACTGAGGGTTTTTGAGTCCCCCAAGACTATAAAATAAAGGCTGTTAGTCCCTCAAGACTTAAAACTGAGGATTAGTCCCCGAAGACTTTAAACAGAAGAAATTATTTTATTTTCTTTATTTCTAAATCAATATTTTCAGGAAAGAAGAAATTAAAGAAAAGAATCAAGAGATGTAACAAAATGTTCAGCATTGGCTTTGAACTGGTGAATGAGGTTCTTCCTTTTCTCAAGGTCCTGTGGATTCCTGTCAGGAGTGGATTGGAAACAATTTAGAATGAGATGTTTCTGTTGAGAAGAATGTTGTTGGAATTTGTGTTTGATGGTGGGCAATGGATAAGGTGGGGGTGCTTTAATGGTTCCCACATTGTCATCATCACTGTCAGGATGGAAATGAACTGGAAATTTTTCAGATTGAATTCAAGTATGAAGAAGTATTGGGCTTACCATCAGAAGGACCTGCGATAGTAGAGCTAGTGGTTCTAGCGGGGTTGGTACTCTTTTTTGAAGGGTGTAATTTGTTGACCAGTCTGGGGATCAGGATGGATGGTCTGGATCTTTTGGTGCTGGTAGAAGGGGGATCAGGTTATGGAGGAGGAGAAGATGTTGAAGAGGACAATGGACCAGGTCTGAAACAAGTCTTCTTCCTAGAGTAACAGGCATCACAGGAGGTTCTGTAGGGATGAGCTGGTGGTGTGATGGTACAGATGAGATTGTTGTCAATGCAGTATTGGCAAGGACCCATGTCAGTAGCAGATTTGGAAAGAAAGCTGAACATGGTGGTTGTGATTTAGGAGAATGTGGAAATTTTCTATTGGAGAGAGGATGCGTTCTTCCAAAATTGGCGGAGCCCTTTGTTGGTCTATTTGGCATTGTTTTTATATGTCTTAAATGGCATTGTTTAATAATTGGGTGGTTTTCTGGAGTTATTCAGCAAGTATTGGGACTTTGGGGATGTGAGTACTACTATTGGATAGCCCCAGTTTCTCTCTATATTTTATGTCTTGATGAAATTTTTCAGATTTTAAGTATTTAAGGGATTATTTCCCATTTTTCATTTAAAAAGATAGCTGTTTAATTTTGTTTTTTGTGTTTTACGGGCTAACCTTAAATCTTAGGGTTATATGCTTAGTAACATTAGAATGAGCTAATTTTTCTCTACATTTTATACCACAACATTTTTATATCCTAATAATGTGTTTTAAAGGTTTTAGTAGTGGTAGTATATTTTTCTAAGTATTTTGGGTATTTTTGGTGGTTTTGGTGGTTTTCTGGCTCCACGGTGGTCTGGCCGCCTCAGGCGGGCCTCCTGACGTTGGGTGGACTTCCTGCCTTAGTGCTAGAAGGCTGAGAAGCGTTTTTAGAGGGGTTTTATGCAATTTGGCACTCAAGAACACCAAATTTGTTGGTGTGCATGGGCTTTTAGATAGTGGTCTGTGTGTACATAGTGATTAAGACAGTTTGGGGCCACTTTAATTATCATACAACCATCCGGATGTGATATCCTTGTTCCTCACTCAGTTTTCACTGTTTTTGGCCACAATTGGCTGTGTTTGTTGCAAGGTTAGTTCTTCATTTAACTTAATTTGGAAACTGGTTTCTCTGGTATAGTCTTGCAAGCTATATCAAGTATTATTGCTGTCTCTGGTGTGGACTTGCAACCTACATCAAGTATCATCACTTTCTCTGGTGTGGACATTGGTCTACATTTCTGTTCTTTGGTTTGGTAGTCTCTCTGGAGACTACTTTCCTGGCTGATCAGGCAGTCAAGTGTGTTGGAAAACGGGCTTTAGCAAACAGGAACCAACTTACTGTAGCAGGTAAGTCTCACTTTATTTTTCTAAAGGGACAGGGGATTTTCTCTCTGGGGTTTCTCCAACTCCCTTAGTCAAGGCCTATAGCTAGTACTATAGGATTGTCTACAATGCTTTTTTGAAATAAAAGAAATATAGGCTAAAGCATCTTCTGAATTCAGAGTCTTTTTTATTGTAAGGAACTAAAAGTAAAGTAATAGCATTCATAGTTGAGTGAAGTAGCTGCCTAGTAGAGAGGTGTTTCATAGTTGTTGGTGGAAGGCTTACGTGATGAAGGAAGTGGTAATTCACCGCCCAATGTGCAGTTGGGATGTGTAGCTAGAAAAAATCTTTAAGTGTTTTCAACCAAAATTATGTAGCATTGAATGAGGAAAGACTTAAGAATGGAATCAGCAATTATAAGTCATGTGAATTTCTTAAAAATACATCACAGATGTGAAGAGTTTGGGATCAGGAATAAAGAATGGAAATAGGGGTATAAGAGCTGGGATAATGCATTATCATGGATTCTTTATCCACTAGCCCTGGGGCTAGTAGATAAGAATCTTCCACAATTAATAATGTATGATCCCAGGAAAAAAAATTCCTGATCCCTAATTGCAGATCAGTTAGCTTTGATACCCTCTATCAATTGCATCTGTTGTGGCATTCCACATCTGGTTAGGCCACTTAGTTGAAAATTTGATTGAGTATTGGTTGAAAGGAAGTTATGGTGTTACCAGGTATTAGTTTGGTTATTATGGATTTTTGGGCTGATTTGTGGCATTTTGGAATGGTTATATGGTGGTATTTTTATTGGGCTTTGATGGTTTCATGAATTTGATAATGGTTACAATGGATTTTGGCAAGGATTCTCCAATTTTTGGGTATTTTCTAGGGCTTTCTCAGGTTTATTTTAAGAAACTTATTAGATATTTCCTGGATTTTCATGCTGGATATTTAAAATTTTGGAAGGTTATTATTATCAATAAAGAGCCCTGATAATTTCCTATATTTTATGTGTTGATTTTTTTTTATTTATCATATTTTTCTGTTTTCTCAGTGTTTTAGTTGATTTGTTGTTTTTAAGTCTTTTTTTGTGTGGATGAAGTGTGCTCAAGGAATGGCCACTTTGCTACGTTGCACTCTGGTGATTTTCCGGTGAAAAAGCCAAGTGTGGTGGAAAAATTTTGTCACTGTGGCAATATTTGGTCATTGTGGCAAAGTTCGGTCACTGTACCCAAGTTTGGTCACTGTACCCAAGTTTGGTCACTGTACCCAAGTTTGCTCACTGTACCCAAGTTTGGTCACTGTACCCAAGTTTGGTCACTGTACCCAAGTTTGGTCACTGTACCCAAGTTTGGTCACTGTACCCAAGTTTGGTCACTGTATCCAAGTTTGGTCACTGTACCCAAGTTTGGTCACTGTGCCAAAGTTTGGTCATGGTGGCAAAATTATCTCACTGTGGAAAATTTAGCTCAATCTGGCAAAATCAGCTCAATCTGGCAAAATTAGCTCATTGTGGAAAAATTTTCTCACAATGCGAAGTTCTGGTCATTGGGTTGAAATTTGGCTATTGTAGCAAAATTTGGTTAGAAAGTTATTATGCTTACTAGATTGATATTTTATTGTAGATCATATGCATGTAGGGTATTTTTGGAAAGGTCTGTAGCAGGAGAATCAGGAGGGGAGGGGGAGAATATTAGTCTTCTACATTTTTTTGACTTTTTAGTTTTGATAATAAGGGTCTTTTTTATAATTAACAATATTTAACATAAAACAACAATTATAATAACATATATCAACATAGAGGGTACCATTGTATATCTCTCATTCTGAGGGACTCAAATTCATTTCATATCTTATAAAATTCATAAAATAAAAATATATTAAAGTATACTCTTTAATTTTGGTGTAAAACTGGATAAACATGGGGCAGTCCTTTAATAAGGCACCTTTGAAAAGGTCATTCCATGGGTAGTTTCCTGGAGTACTTTACTGTACTTTTCAGTCTCTGGGGAAAGTGTTGTAGCTTGTTCTAAGTATTTTCTGTTAATGGTATCAGTGTAATCTGGTACTAGGTATTTTGTTGGCTGGTGTAACCATGGGTTGCACTTAGATTTGTTTTTATTATAGGTTTCCGATGCATTTAAAGTCTAACTCTCAGAATTACAACTCATCAAATTCTTCAAGAAGATCTTCAAGCTTAGTTAATTGAACCTTACGTTTACTTAGAGGGATGAGTATTTATTTTTGTTTTTCCAACTTCCTTGGATTCTGTATGCAGCAAGGTGACTTTAGGATTCTACTTTACACCGTGTGCAACTATCTGGGGCTTTGATTTGTTGAATTATACTTTGGGAAACCCTATAAAAATAAGCTATAAAAACAATATGTAAGTTTTAATTAAAAGCATGTGAAAATTTTTAGTGATCATTTGTACAATTTATTGCTGTGTAAAAACCTGCTGCATATACACCTTATGCAAGTCACTGCATGCCATGCAATGGGCTTCAGTAACTTGCATGTTTCTATAAGCATAACTGTAAGCAAATTTTCATCCAAGTGGCAAATTTTCTACTTCTCTCCTTCCACTTACAAGAGACAGGTTATTATAATTAGCTTTCAATCTGTTTCACTCAATGTTTTTTAATTAGGTTTGTCCCTTATACTTTTTTCTTAAGAAAAAATATTAATTTCACTTTAAATATAAGTTCAAACTTTAAGGAATCTGTTTTTCTCAATCTTAGGTTTGCCACCAAAGAAAATTGTTTGCAGATTACTAACTTGGATTGTTGGTATTTTACTCTCCTTTTTAATCCCTTTTTTTAAAAAAATAGAACTTATGATTGTTTTTAACTCTAGGAAGCTTGATCTCTACCTTGTCATAGTATAATAAAAAAGCTAATTTTTGGTTAGCATCCAAAATTTATATTGGTTCCTCTTTCTCTTTTTATTTTTTCATTTAATGAAAATGATACTTATTTTTCTACAATAATCTATTCCTAAATATTAAAATTAACAGATTAGTTGTCCATTTATTGATCAATCAACTCCTACCAAAGAATTTTTTTTTAAATTTCAAGTAAGTATACCTTTTTTTTCACTATTTCATTTTTAAATTTTTTATCATTCTCAATCATTATATATTGAATAATAAAATAAAATAAAAAATCGTAGTATCCACATGTGTATGAAATCAATTTTTTTCAGCATATCAATAATTTATTGTATTGGCCTCCTGTAATTCTATTAATGGTAGAGGTATAGTTGATTCTTGTTTAAAGAAACTATACCTTTCAACATTATAGATTATGGATATCTGAAAGTTTGATATATTATTGATATATGGAGAAAAAGTAAATAAAGCATCAACACATAGTTATGTATTATTGCTGTATTTATCATAATAATTGGGCATTGGGTTTAAGCTTTACATTTAATTGTTTCAGTTTAGAGTATAGTTTAATCTTGTGTTCCCAACGCATACGGGAGAATAATATACTTGTAAGAAATAAAATGAAGCTTTAATTCCAAATACTTGATTAATATTTTAAATGAAGCTAATACTCATGTTTGCTACATGCACGTTGGATATGATTTTTTATTTAATATTAAGAATATAATGATTATTTTTGAAGGCCTTATTTTTAACCATTGCATTCTTTTGCACTTTTTATTTATTTATTTTTGAATTTAATTAAATTTTTATCCTCTAAACTACAAGATTCAGGGCTCATAAAGTTTGTTTATAAAGAAAAATCACCATTGAGGAAAAAAATAAAACAAAAAGCATGCATTACTTATTGTTGAAAATTATGGTATTGAGACAGATGGAAAGATGGAAAAATAATTTTCTAAAAGTTTTTTAAAAAATTTAGTTAATCCAAAACGGTATTTTATTTTGAATTCTAGCTGTTATATTTTCCATCCAGTCTGCTCCTCAATTCCAAGTGTGATAGTGAAAACATTTTCTATTGAAGATCTCATTTGATTAAAAATGCTTGAAGCAACAATTCAGTGCATCAAAGACTTTTTGTATTGTGAAAATTGAATTTTGAAAAACAAAGCACATAAAAATGGTGGTGGATTTGGTAATATGTTTGTTTGTGGTCAGTGTTTAGATAGGAAAGTATCTCTAGTGATTTGTAAGTATTATATAGATTTTTTTATGAATAGTTTTAATCTTCTATTATTTTAATTACTTTTTTAGGTAAATATGCTTCTAAGCCCTTAGATTCAGCAGAGTATGATCATTGCATGATGAAAATAGGGTTATTCTTTAATTTTTTTTATCAAAATATATCTAATGTTAAGTATAATGAGGCAGTAAAACTCTGTCAAAAGCTTGTGATTCCTGGGTTTGGAGAAAATGTTAATAATCAAGAAATGGAACCATTTGCTGGAAATGTTACTTGGACAAGAAGCTCAAAAGGAAATGAGGTTTTTAATAGTACTCACTGTGACTCAGACCGTAGAGAGTATACATTTGGAATTTTCATGCCTAAAGACACTGAGAAAAATTCTCTTCATCAATCTTATGAATAAAATCAATGGTGTCAAAAAGTTGGAGAGCTTCTGTCAGGCTGAGGTCAAGTACAAAGACATGAACTAGCATGAATGGTCAGTTTTCTAGAAGATTTTAGTGGTCCTATATGAATACTGTAGTACAAATTCAATAAGTATGAAAATATAACTCATTATAAGGGTCTCAGTAATTTTAATCTCACTAATTATATATGGCTTACAATCTTATAGTTGGTATAAAAATAGAGTTAATAAATTCAGATACTATTCAAAGAATCTATATGTACTAATGATATTTATTGTAATTGTATTGGTTATATTCTTAATTGTAATGATAAAGAATGTAGGAAATAAGACCAAAAACTTCCTCCTTTTATGCACAATTACTTCCCTAATGACTGCCTTGATTTACCAGCTCTATAACTAGTTTATGACGCCTCATTCCAGCTAATAGAAATGTTCAGAAACAAAAATAGTGACCAGTAACATAATTAGAATGATATCACCTGCCAAAATCCTGTAGTAATAGGGATAATCCATCAAAAATAAAGAATAAGCAAAAAACAGAGTATATGCGTATTATACATTAAAATAAAGGAATAAAAAGGAAAAATAAATACTAATTAGTACTTAATAATAATGGGGTTAACAGTAGAAATGTTAGAGCTAAGAATTACATTATACTATGTGAAATCCCCATTCAAAAATAACCGAAATTGACTGAGAAACCACCAAAAAATCCAAAAAAGGGTGTGAGATGTGGGGTAACTACATGCAGTCCTTGGCAGGCACTTGCATGGGTAAATCCTTGACTAATTTAGGAAAATTTAAGCGTGATAGTGAATTAAGGCACCAAGAATGAGGTTATTAAAGAAATTAGTGCATATAAAGAGGGTCAATGCATTTAAAATTAAGCTAGGCACTAAATAAGTGCCAGTTACCTATTTTAGAGTTTTTCCCCACAGTGGGTATAGAACATAGGGATAATTATAGTGTGAAAAAGCTAACTTTGCTAAAAATGAAGCTATTCACACAGGAAAAATGCAGGCAGTATGTGGCCAGTACACAGAAGCCATTTCTGGCATATAAACAACAAATTTGAAAAGTGTTATTTTTATGCATTTGAGTAGCCAAATAAATATTCCTAATTATGGAAAATTGATCTGTCAAAGGGAATTTTTAATATTATTAAATTTATAGTGCATATAATCAACTTTTAAGTGATTTAAAGCACATTTCTTATTTTTTACATAAAACAATGATAACAACAGCTTTAAGTGTACTTAAAAATTATTTAACCTTATATTTAAGGTTCTTAAGATTACCCTAATATATTAAAACTTCATATTAAGTACATAAGACTTATAAAAGGTGGATATATGCGTGTATATAAGGTGTTATAATGACATATTTTGTATATTATCATAATTTTACTTATGTATACTATTTGTGTACTCTAATTTATTGCTCCCATGTATAGTCCATGTGTTTAACATAACTTACAAGTAATGTTTACTCAGTCCTGGGGATATCCAGGCTGAAAGCTTCATTTTCCTGAAATATCTTTCAAAGTAGACATGAAGGCCGCTAATGGCATCACAGCGATTCTATGGCCAGCAAACCTTCTTAATCATTTTACTTCGCATTGTAATGAAATTGGTGGATTCACTTGCCTTAGCTCTTCTATTCAAATAAGTACAAGACTTTTCAATACATTAAAAAAACTCCAAGAGTTTGAAATAGATATTTCTGAGTACTTTGATATAAATGAAGAGTTACAAAGATGTAAATATCTTATCATGAAACTTTCTAAGTACAATGAAAAAACTGATTTAACAAAAAAAAATAAAAAGTTAGTGAATTACTATATATTTAATCTTACTAAAGACATTGAAAATTTAAATACAGAAAAAGATTCTGATATAAATGTTAATAAAAAAATGAAAAGACCATTATGTAGTGATAGGTAAAAATGTGATTGTATTGTACAGGTATAGGTTTAGTTTAGTGGTAGAATGATATATTTACACACTTCCATAAATTTTTTTTAGGAAGGTGATTATTACGTATAATCTAGTGAATAACCTAAAACAATAAAAGCACCAAGAAAAATGGATGTAAAAAATAGAAAAATCATAATACAATAAAAAATTATCATTTCTACAAGGAAAATAAAATAAAATATAAAAAAATATAGCTTTGAAACTTGCTTAATTATTGCAAATAGAAACTCAAAATATAAAATATCTTACAAATCCTTATTAAAAGATCATATTCATCATCATAAATAGATCTGTACTATTAATATTATTTTCATAAATATTAAAAATTTGCAAATTTTCTCAATAAGTTTTTTCTTATTAATAAGTAAATTAAAACCATGTATTTTTATTTTAATTTAAGTAAAAATTAAAACAAAAAATAAATTAATGTACAATTAAATATTAATTTTTTTCTTTGATTCATTCATTATTTACTTTAATATCTTACTTGAATTAATTTAGTGGAATTTTTCAATCTTAAATTTAGTGAACTTTGTAAACTAGTCACCAAAGAAAAACTGGGGGGGGTATTGCTAGCAATACCCCTTGCTTAAACTCTGTTGAGCCACAAATCTATTCATGAATTATGCACATATCATCACCATGGAGGAATTTTTTTGGCCTTACATTTAGTCAGAGATTTGTCACAAATTGAGCTGAAGATAAAGCTACATTGATCACCGTTTGATCTTGCAAAATCCTAATTTGATCATGAGTTGAACTCCCTTTGAGCTCACTATGATCAAACATAAGGTTTTGCATATCCAGTATGTCAACTATTCACTTTAAAAAAGATTTGTAATGAATTTCACATGGAATATCAGAACTGAAACCAGTAATTTTGAGTAAATGGCTCCTCAACATGATTAATCTACAATAAAATACCATCAAACTTCAATCTGATTACTGAAAAAGTTTGGTAAAATGACTAATAGATATTTGAATTGGAAAATAATATTCCATTTCTCAATTTCAAATTCAAAATATAAATCCTCGTTTCAAATGTGAATTTTTTAGACTCCTTGCCTTTCTATATTATGAGAAATATTTGAGGTATTGTACACATTTGTAAATTTGGTGTTGTGCTGCTAGAAATTATCTCTGTTTGAAGTCAACTTTATTGAAGCTTGATTCCAGAATGATACATATTTTATAACTATTTTGAGATAAAAATCACTAGTAATGAAGTTAGCCTTTTATCTGTCCTTTATTGAACCTCACTTAATCCTACTTAAATCTAAATTGACCCACCAAAACCTTATTCAAGATATTATTTACCCAAGTTTGATTCAAGATTGGAGCAAAGTATTATTTTACATATCCAGTATGCCTATTGAATAAATTTCTTCAAGCTTACTTAATATTCACATTAACATTAAATTTAACTGGAAATATAAACACAAATCTTGAAAAAATAGTATGTAAAATCAAAATAAATCTAATATAATATGCTTACAAAAAAATTTTTTTTCGGGATTTGTTGAAACAAAAAATTGTTAATTTGTGAAAAAAGAAAAAATACTATCCATCCTGAATTTGTAATTTATTTTCAAAAATTAAAAGCCCTCTCACTTTCAATTTTATCATGTATTTCAAAAATTATATTTTTAATAATTTTGTGAATAGTACACCTGAGATATAAACCTTGGGGATATCAAAAACTAAAACATCAGAAAATTGAAATGTATTTTATTGATATAAATAGATATAATGATTGAAAAACATCATTAGAGAAAGTTTGATTTTGAATAATAGGCATAATTTCCCATGTAAATTTCAAGAAAAATACTTATTATTCTTACATAAGTTGTAGTGGATACATTTGAGCTCAAAAAGAATTAAAATTGACAAAATAAGACTTCTATAATTCATATTCAAAAATGAAATCATCCTTCATTATCAACCTGTAAAATATTTTAAGTTAAATATTTTCAAAGTCAGTATATACTGATGTTATTTTTCCTTCTTAAAAATTTATTATATAGATTAATAGTCATAAACAGTTGACATAGATGTTAATTTTATATAAGCAATCTTTAATGCATAAAATGATAAAACTATCTTTTATGTAAAAAGTGATGTAGGAAAAAAATATTATTATATTTTTGATGCACTATCAATAAAATTGAAGATAGAGCATATAAAAAGTTTAAACTTAATTTCAATAGGGGGTATTAAAGTTAGAAATCTTCCATTTCAAAATACCTCTTTTTTCCACCAAATCAACCATGATTATTTTTTTTAAATCTGCCATATTTCGCCCCCAAAACACCTTTCTAATGAGAATTAATGTCAAGTTTTTAGCTTTCTTTTTGTTTTTTTAAATTCCTTTTAAATAATTACAAATTTTTAACTTTGATACCCCCTAATTTTGATATCATCATTTTATTTTATTTTACTTGAGTAGAAAACATATTTTAAATCTCAATATAATTTCAAATCACATTAGTTTGTTGATTTCAACATTTGAAACTATGAAATAAATATTTATGAAAGAATTTTATAATATTTTCCCTTCTAAAAACTCATAAATCCAACTTCAAATCCTCTAACCTTCACAAGTAACCACAATGCATCCTGAAAATACTCTATATTTAAATAATTTCAGGTAAAAAAATTATTTTTTTATTTTTTATTTCTATTTTTGATAAATAATATATATATATATATATATATTATTGATTAAAAAGTCTAATAGGGAACGTAATTTTCGGCCAGTCGTCTAGAAGAAGATGAAAAAACAGAAGGTAGAAGGGAAAATAAAAGGTAACTGAAATAAAGAACTAAAAGAAACAAAACTTAAACACTTTTTAATAAAGATGGATGGGGATCAAGGTGGTTAATAAAGTAAGTACGGCTTTATTCTCTCTGTTCAATTATCAACTATTAATACTAAAATATTCTTATTAGAACCTTTTAATATTTTATTGTATTACTTAAATAGTCAGAAGCGCAATTTAAATAGTAGTAAATAAAATGTATTTTTTAGTGTAATTAAAATTTGTTTCAGTAGTAAGTGATGAGAATAAATGAGATAACATAAGGCCTTTTATAGGCAAAGGGACCAATGAGGCACTATCACTGAGTATATAAAAAATAATAATAGGATGAAACAAAAAGATAAGAGAAAATAATTGAAACATAACAATGGAGAGAAAAAGATGAAACAAGTAATTAAAATCCCAATTAAGAACATAATTTTCCCGCAACCATTTCCCAAATCATTTAAGTAATATAGTGAGTAATTAAAAAATCTCTGAGACATTAAAACCATGTGAAAAAGTAATAAAATGAACTATAACAATATTTTTTATAGATTTTTTAAGTGAAGCAAATGGAATGTTTTGACGCAACAAAATATTGTAATCAATTTTTGTATTAGTCTGTAGAAAATTAATAAATTGTTTTGACTATGTAATAACTAGTTGAAACAAGTAATTAATTTTTTTACTGAACCAAATTTAGAATTTTTAAATTTATTATAATTATTATAATGCATTTAATATTCAACACAAATAAGGGTCAAAAAACAACGTCAATTATTATGGATAATTTTGAATATGAAAAGGGTTAAATTATATATTTTAAATTTAAAAATTGATGTAATTACAATATAAGATAATTTAATAAGATATAATTATATTATCAACATGTAATTAATTAATTATTCATTAAATACACATAACACCTCTTTTATATGAAATATAATAATTATTTTAATGTATACTTAATTTATATGATAGTAAAATTAGTATAAAATTTATTTTAATTATAAAATAATATTTTAATATAATTTATTATGTAATATAAATTTAATATATATACATAAGCTGCAATTATTATGTCCTTTATTAACTCCAATAAAATTGTATGTTTATTACTTGGCTCCTGGGACAGCCTGGCTGACACTCCCTCACTCCGAAAAAACAATAAAAAAAATGCTATGATTTTATCTTTTTTTACTTTTTTATTAGAGTAGGAAGGTTTCAAATTTCCTTACCAGGTATCCATGCATCATATTCAGATGACTTATTTTTAAATCTCAATAAATACTCAGTACCTCTCTCAGAAGTGATAATTCTGTCATTGAGAATATTATCAATTTCTGCAGTTTCTGTGACTTCCTGAGGGTTTTTCTTGGGTCTACCCCTTCTTTTTGGAAATAAGCCACTGTTGGAAGTATAAGGTTTTAACATGGAAATGGGGAAAACAGGATGTTTTCTATCATATGGAGAGTTTAACACAACTTCAACTGCATTATCTCCAATCATTTTTTTCACAACGTAAGGGCCCACAAAAGGATCTTTTAATTTGTTGTTACCCTGTAAACTGAAGTGGACAGTAGATATCAACACTTCATCACCTTCTTTAAATGTGTATTCTTTATGGGATTTATCCCATCTTTTCTTCTCATATTCAAATGCTTTATCAATACAAGATTGAGCATGTTTTCTGCGCAGTTGTTGCATTTGAACAAAAGATTTGACACCAGGGTGTAATTCCAATTTAGGCAATTTATTATTGAGTATTTTAGCAGGAGTATGAGGGTCATAACCTAGCCAAATCTCAAAAGGTTTCTTTTGAGTAACAGAGTGAACAGTTCTATTATAAGCAAATTCAAGACCAGGAAATAAGGTGACCCAGTCATGAGTAAATCTGTCATTGTCTTTATATTCCAATCCAAAGGCACAATACCTTCTAATCATATCCTCTAGAGTTTGAATCATTCTTTCAGCTAGACCATCAGTTTGGGGATGGTGAGAAGTAGATAATTTTAATTCACAACCACATATATCCATTAGAGACATCCAGAATTCAGATGTAAATTTTGGATCCGTGTCAGATATAATGGCTCTAGGGAATCCAACTATATTGAAAATATTACACCACCATAAGAAATCCAAGTCTTTAGTGGAGACATCCTTATGGGTGGGATCAAATTTTCACATTTTAGTAAATATATCCACTATCACCCAACAAGAGTTATAATTTTCTTTACCTGCAATAGGAAGACCAGTGACAAAATCCATATTTATGATTTTCCAGGGAGCATCAGGTGCTTCAATTTTCTGTAATAACCCTGCTCTCTTACCAGTCATTCTTTTGGATTTCTGGCATGAATCACAAGATTCAACATATAATTTTGCATCTTCAGAAATATTAGCCCACCAAGCAGTGTTTTTGAGTCTAATCAGTGTCTTCTCAAGATCAAAATGACCAGCTAATATGTCATCATGACAAAGTTTCAGGATAATTTCTTTCATAGAAGGAGAAATTACAATTACATTAGTAAGCTTTCTTCTATAATAAATATATCCATCTTCAATAGAAAACTTTCCGTTAATTAAAGCATTTTGATATTTAGAAGGAAGAGTTTTAATCAATGCCTGAATAGAAGCATTTTTAGGATCATTTAAGATAGTAACTAATTTATTTAAATCAGAATCCTTATCATATGAATCCAGAATTAATTTTAATAACTCCTCTTCCATATCAACTATAAATATACCATGGATATGAACAGTATCATCTTCAGGTACATAAGCAGGATTTGAGTCATTATTTTGCAGAGGCAATCTGGAGAGAATATCAAAACTGGAGTGAACATTTCCAGCCCTATGGATAATTGTCATCCGTCCTCTGTATTCTTGAACAGCAAGTTGCCACCTGAACATATGTCTGTTAGGTGTTTTCAGGTTTAAAAGGGACTTCACAGCACTACAGTCAGTTACCAATTCAAACTTTTGGTCATCTAGATAGTAATGAAGTTTCTCAAAAGCCCAAACAACTGCTAAGCACTCTAATTGAGTGGCACCATATTTCAATTCACTGTTTCTCAAGGTTCTTGAAATATAACAAATTACAACCTCTGAGGATTTATCATTAATAATTTTTTTTGGTGAAGGGAAGCACCCAGACCAACAAAGCTAGCATCTGTGTATAAGACAAAAGGTTTGTTGAAATCTGGAAGAGCCAATATAGGGGCTGTCATTAAGCAACTTTTTAATGTATCAAAAGCTTTTTGACAGTCATTATTCCAGAGAAAGGCAACATCTTTTCTGGTCAGTTTTGTAAGAGGCAAGGCTATGACCTGATAATTTTTAATATATTGTCTATAATAGCCACACATATCCAAAAAACTTTGGATTTCTCTTACGGAAGTTGGTGCTTTCACATTTTGACTGGCAGCAACTTTGTTTTGGTCTACACAAATTTGTAAGCCTGACACCACATGGCCAAGGACTTTAAAGGATTGAAAACCAAATTTACACTTTTTTAAGGACAAGGTCATATTGATTTCATCCATTTTTTGGAAAACTCTATTCAAGTGAATCATATGTTCATCAAAAGTTTTAGAAAAAATTATAATGTCATCAATATAAACCATGAGCCACCCTTCAATTATTTCTTAATGGAAAGTGTTATCCATGACTTTTTGAAAAACTGAAGGAGCATTTTTAGGGCCAAATGGCATCCTAACATACTTATATATTCCCATATGAGTAGAAATTAGTAAAAAATTTTGTGAATTTTTCTCAACAGGAATTTGATGATAACCTTTATTGCCATCCAGACAACTAATAAATTTTGCACCCTGTAAGGTAGCATGAATTGAATTAATTCTTGGGAAAGGATATATATCATCCACTGTATAAGTGTTTAATGCTCTGTAATCTCCACATAATCTAGCCTTATCTTTTTCATAAGAAATCAAGACTGGGGAGATGACACAATATTTGGGGGTGACATCCACTTTCTCAATGATATTCATTTTTAATAATGTGGCAATAATATCTTCAATATCCTTTCTTTTTGTTGGAGAAGCAGGATATGGTTTTTTCTTAAGACTAGGAGGGATATCACTCAAGTTACAGGATAAGGTAATTTTCATTTCTTCCTGAACAATTCCTAAGAAATGAGAAACATAAGCAAAAGCCATAGGGAAAGAGGTAATTGGGGCAATAATAGAATCCTTTTGTTCACTAGTTAACTGATCACCAAAAGAAGCAGTTTTTATTTCATTTAATAAATCATCCATTTCAATTGTTGTTCTGCCTTTACACTGGATTAGTGAGTTACAAGACTTTAACAGATGCCCAGAAGGTTTTCTAGAGGAGGCAATTTTGAATTTCCTTTTGCCATTCAATCCCAAGGTGAAGCAATTATTTTCTGAGTCCAATTTCACACCAAACATGGTTAAAATATCATTACCCATAATAAACCAATTGCTTAAATTATCATTTTGCATGACAACAAATTCACAAATATCTCTGACAAAACCACCATTATATTTGAAGAATACAGAGGTTTTGTATTTTCCAATAGGAATTAAGGTAGAACCATACCCTCTCCATTTTTCAGAAGTTATAGGTAATAATTTAATCAAATAATTCTTATCTACTGAAGCTAAAGCCTTTTCAGAGACTACACTTCCTCCAGCACCAGAGTCAAGAACTACATCAACATTTTTACCATTAATGATAACAGGTGCTTTCAAGGGGGATATGGCTATAGAATTGTTAGTAATATCTTTAATTATTTCAGCATTTTCCACTGAAGATAAATCCAATACACATTCTTCAGATATATTATCTAAATAATGGACATCCTGTTCTAACAGTAAAACATCCTTAACAGAGTCATTGCCATAGGAGATATTACTTTCACAATCACTAGAAGAATTATTGACATCAATTTCAGCTTCATCAGGGTCTTCATTTTGTTCAACAAGATGAATTTTCTTGTCACAAACATGACTATCTTGCCATGGTTTGTTAAGTTTATAACAAGTATTTGTTGCATATTTTTTAGGTGCAACTGGGGCAGAGGGTTTACCAGATTTTTCTGGGAGCTTTGTAGACAGTTTATTCTGATCATTATAAGATTTACCAAGGTAATTATTTGGTTCATATAAATGGTTGAGTAGTACCTCATTACAGATGGTAATTAAAGAATAACTTTCCCTTACATACTCAGTTCTAGCCACAATCAAATCTCTAAGAGTATTTGGTAATTTATACAAGATTTTATCTCTCCAAATATCATAATCCATCTTTGGATCAATTTCTCTTAGGATTTTTGTAACTTTCATAAGAAAAACAATGGGTTTTTCAACAGAGGAGGATACATATCTAGTATTCTCATACAGTCTTTGCTGAGCTAACCTGAATTTTGAACCACCAAACTGATTCTCAATCAAGGATTTCCAATCATTCCATTTATATTGATTGTTATCCAAAAGGACAGATTCATACCACATCAAGGCTACATTGGAAAATAAAGAAATTAGCTTATAAACAATTTCCTCATCAGGTAGTTTATAAGAACTTTTTAAATTATCAATTCTTTGGATAAAGTGTTGCCAATCAGAAGAAGAATCACCATCAAAGGTAGGATCTTGGTCCAACTTAGGCCAATTTTTCTGACTACTGGGATGGTTCATTTTTTGGTTTGAATTATTCATCATTAATAATTCCTGAATTTTAGACAGGTGTTCAGAAATTTCATTATTTACAGAAATAGCTGGTGCATGATCATCACAAGATTTTTTGCTAGTAGAAAAAGATTTTACAGACTAATTTTCAGTTTGTTTAATGGTTGAAATATGAGGAAGAAAGGAGGAACTTTGCTCAGTTTCTTTTTCTTTATTTTTATGCAGCTTATGGGCAGCATTCTCATTCATACCAGTATTGATGGTTAAGGTGGAGAATTTTTCCTGCAGGTCAGACACAAATTTTCTTATCCTTGGAATTTCAGACATCTGGTCATTTACTTTTGCAAGAGAAAGAATATTTCTGTCCTCAGAAACTGTGTGTTTGGCACTTAGTGCATGGAAATGATTCTTTAGCTTTTTAAACTCATTTTGTAGAGATTTTATTTCACTTTTTAATGAATAATTTTCTTCAATAAGGGGTTTCAATTCACTCAAGGTCTTATGTAGATTGATATTTTTATCCGAGATAGCTCTATGGTCACTCCTTATTTGTTTTTGTTGGCTAAGAACAATATTCAAGGTTTCTTTGATTTTAAAATAAGCTGTATCTTGTACAGAAGAGCTAACTTTACATTGCAAGTGAAAATTATTTAATCTATCATTCTCATGCATTAACACATCTCTAAAATGTTTGTCTTACACAACATTAAAATCAAGGGTATCTTTTAATATTTCTTCAGAAGTTTTCTCAATTAAGGTATAGACTTCAGGGGAAACAGAATCATTCTTAATTGCCAGAGAAGGATTAATTAAAGAAGTAGAAGTTAAATGTAAAGGTTAATCAAATGACAATTTTCTAATTACATTAATAGGGCTACTAGTTACAGGAAGCTGTCTTTTAACAAGTTTAACTGTTTTTTCACCATTCTCAATAATATTACCTGCAGAAGAAGTCTTATTATAAAACATTCCCAAGTGACTAACAACCAAATTACTTACCATGGCAGAGGAGGAAACTTCCCCTGAGACTGAGTTTGCAATTGGGCTTGGGCCTTCTTTCTCCTGCCTTGTTGGTAAGGATGAGGAGGAGGATGGAAATTGGATGTTCTGGATGGGCCAGGCTGATGATGAGGGGGATGTTGCACATTCTGCTGGTAGTGACTCATTAGATAATCCCATTTCCATTGCTCTACTTCCATAGTACTTTGATTTTGGATGGAGGAGCTGGGGGGCTGTGAAGGTTGAGCCTGAAACTGAGGCTGATTGGGAGGCAACTGAGGAGGGGCCTGGGCCTGATTTTGGTTTCTGAGTTCCTGAACTTGATCCCACAAGGTGTCTACTTTTGCCTTGTATTTCATATTTTCTGTCTTCAGTTCATTGATGTGACTGGACAGATTGCTGATTTGCTGGGGAAGAGGAAGTTTTTTTATTTTGAATCCTTTTGGAAGAACTTCTTGAGGTACTGGAGGTTTTACTTCCTTCTGTTGTGCTGGGGGAAGGGTGTTTGATTTGTTTACTTCTCCTGTCATTTCCACATCCTGAATTATGTGAATTTTTCTTGTTAGCATAAGATTTTTTATGTTCAACTTTAGAAGAACTCACAGTATCAGCATCATAATCAATTTCAATTTCATCCACTTGCATGTTATCCATTTTCTCCGCCAAATTGTTGGACATAATAGTGGGAAGATTAATTATATCCTTAAAAAAAATTAATAAAATTCAGTTAATAATTTGCTCAAAATATTAAAAAAAATTTTTATTAATTAAATTATAAAAAAAAATTTTTTTTTTAATATAAAGTAATATTTATAAAAAATAATTAATAATATGGACTGTAAAGGAAAATTGGGAATAAAAAGTTAAGCTATTTTCAACCAATTAATTAAATTACAAAAATTAAATATGGCAATTTATGGGACCAAGTACAAAGTACTATTTAAGTCAACCAAAATTAAACAAAAATTAATAATAATAAAAAATTAATTTAATAATTCAATTTTTATTAATCATAATGTTAATTTCTTCTAGGACTAAGAGGAATCAAACACTCTATAATGGTCAACTAGGAAAAAAAATATATATATAATAAATGAACACTTACACTCAGTAACTCAGCACAAGGCCACAATCACTGTTATTGCAATAAAAAATCTAGTATAAGAGTTGATAGGAGCAAAGGTTGACTTACAGTAGTGATCGTTAAATCACCAACAAAAATATATAACTTTTAAGATTATATAAACCTAAAAGTTAGATCCCCAGTTCGATTCATGTTTGCCAAAAAAGTATGACTTTTCGCGCAAGGTGGTCCGTGCATTATGACGTTCGTCCAAAAAAGTAGTAAAAGTTGATCGTCAATTATTCGGAAAGGTCCTCAATTGTCGGCTGGTTGTCTAGAAGAAGATGAAAAAAAAGAAGGTAGAAGGGAAAATAAAAGGTAACTGAAATAAAGAACTAAAAAAAAATAAAACTTAAAGAATTTTTAATAAAGATGGACGGGGATCAAGGTGGTTAATAAAGTAAGTACGGCTTTATTCTCTCTGTTCAATTATCAACTATTAATACTAAAATATTCTTATTACAAACTTTTAATATTTTATTGTATTACTTAAATAGTCAGAAGCGCAATTTAAATAGTAGTAAATAAAATGTATTTTGTAGTGTAATTAAAATTTGTTTGAGAAGTAAGTGATGAGCATAAATGAGATAACACAAGGCCTTTTATAGGCAAAGGGACCAATGAGGCGCAATCACTGAGTATATACAAAACAATAATAGGATGAAACAAAAAGATAAGAGAAAATAATTGAAACATAACAATGGAGAGAAAAAGATGAAACAAGTAATTAAAATCCCAATCAAGAACACAATTTTCACACAACCATTTCCCAAATCATTTAAGTAATATAGTGAGTAATTAAAAAATCTCTGAGACATGAGAACCATGTGAAAAAGTAATCAAATCAAGTATAACAATATTAGGGGGTATCAATGTTAGAAACTTCCATTTCGAAATACCTATTTTTTCCACCAAATCAACCATGATTATTTTTTTAAATATTCCATATTGTGCCCCCAAAGAGTTTTTTTCCTGAGAATTAATGTCAATTTTGTGGCTTTATTTTTGTATAGTGAAATACCTTTTAAATCATTACACATTTCTAACTTTGATACCCCCCATTTTTTATAGATTTTTTAAGTGAAGCAAATGGAATGTTTTGACGCAACAAAATATTGTAATCAATTATTGTATTAGTCTGTAGAAAATTAATAAATTATTTTGACTATGTAATAAATAGTTAAAAAAAGTAATTAATTTTTTTTACTGAATCAAATTTAGGATTTTTAAATTTATTATAATTAATATAATGCATTTAATACTCAACACAAATAAGGGTCAAAAAACAACGTCAATAATTATGGATAATTTTGAATATGAAAAGGGTTAAATTATATATTTTAAATTTAAAAATTAATGTAATGACAATATAAGATAATTTAATTAGATATAATTAAATTATCAACATGTAATTAATTAATTATTCATTAAATACACATAACACCTCTTTTATATGAAATATAATAATTATTTTAATGTATACTTAATTTATATGATAATAAAATTAGTATAAAATTTATTTTAATTATAAAATTTATTTTAATTATAAAATAATATTTTAATATAATTTATTATGTAATATAAATTTAATATATATACATAAGCTGCAATTATTATGTCCTTTATTAACTCCAATAAAATTGTATGTTTATTACTTGGCTCCTGGGACAGCCTGGCTGACATTAATAGTGGTTTTGGCATTAGATATATAGATTCAACTTTCAAAAAAATTGTTTGGAATAAATGACAAAGAAAAAAAGGATATATATATTTTGATAGAAGAATACTGATTTAGGTTCTCTTAAAATATTATTAGCCATTTTTATGGAATATCAATCCATGGTTATTATTCTTTATGATATTATCATAGAATTTTTTCATTTTTTAATATAATAATTTTCTATTGTGTGGTATGTAGGTGAAGATAAGTTTAAAAGCTTTATCGAAGATATATATACCAGACACAGTATAATCTGTAGATTTATAACTATAATTTACTTTTCTGATGTTTTACATCATTGATAAATAGCTCATGCATTACACAAGTAAATAATTATATTCCCTGGAAATAAGTCCTTGTGAATTTCAAATTTTTTGTTATTCTTAAAATCATTACTCAAATAACCTGAAAATTTCTTCAATCATTTATTGAAAGAAGGAGTTTCAAAAATCTTATTTTGTAGTTATAAAAGTTTGAGTTATTTTTCATATTATCAAATATAATGAACATTTGTAAATTTTAACTTCAAAACTAGTGATCATAGCAAAGTAATACTGGAACAATCAGATAAAAAGGGTGGAATAAAGTCATAGCACAACAGGAAATGATACAAAATTGTTGATTTTTGGCTCAAAAAATTCAACATATTTTTGACATATTTTGCCACCTTAAGATAATGTTTAGTGGATTTTAACATTATTATAACAAACAAGCTTAACAATGTTTTTGATTTTTTTAACAAAAATAAATATTGTTAGATCATTTTTTTAAAAAATATGACTTATTTTTATGCTTTATCTACAATAGTTAGTAATTTGTTTTTGCAGAAATTACTTGTTTTGATATTCTATCTTTGAATTTTTTTAAGAGAGTTTATTGCATTAAAGTTTTGTATCAATTTTTAATTAAAACATCATATTTTAAATCTAGAGATTTGGTTTTGAAATAATATATATTTTTATGTTAATTGACTCATTACTTTTTGATTTATAAATTATGTTAAAATTGGGATTGCTTATTTCTAGTGAGTTTACATCATAGTTGGTTTTCAAATCAAAGATTAATAAACATTGAAATATTGTAAAATTCTAAAAATCTTTTAAACCTTTTTGATTAAAATAATGTTTAATGTTATGTAATCATTCTATAAGTAGAACACAACTAAAATCAGATAATGGTACATTACTTTCAATTTCTAATACTAAAATTCTATTCTACTTGAAACAATGTAAACTAAAGCTTGGTATCTCATATAAGAAACTGAATATTTTCAAAAATCATATTTCCAACTTTTTAAACATGATAAACATTAAAATATATTTTTAGAATAATTTTGTAATTAGTTTCAAATAAAAGAAAACAATGAATGCAATTTATTTTACTACTTAAACCATTCTGATGAGTGAATTTCACAATCCTCTAAGTAACATATGGTTACCATTTATACACATATTCATGATTGCTACTTTTGTTTAATTTTAGCTGAATCTAAAAAGGAAAATCTCATGTTGAATATCAGCTATAGATAAACTGCTTATATTAAAAGCTAATATTTCATATGAGAAATTTGTAATTGAGTTTGGGAAACATTAATAAGTGTTGGGCATTATAATTGAGCCATTTATTCAAGTAAATAAAAAAGGATGACCTTCTAAATATTTCATATATATATATATATATATATAATAAATATTAATTATATAGTAGCATTTAACCATGGTTTTATACCAATGTCATATAAAAAAAGGGATTGAACTAAAAATTTAAGAAAACTTAAAAAATAATTCTAAGAATTTTGCCATCACATTTTATATATTTGATAAGTAATAGAAAATGGAGTAGTGTCTTTGACGATGAAGCTTTAGAAAAAGAAATAAATGATTTAACTTTATAATATAATTTTTTAAACAATAAATCATGTATTCAAAAAAAATTATATATCTTACAATCAAGATAGCAGTATTAATTAAGCAACTCTAATAACTTTGGAAAGAAAACAAGAAAATAATAATTAGTAAAATGCATAAGTTATTTTTAGAATTTAAGGAAACTTTATAGCTCTACCTTTAAACTAGCCTTAAAGCAGTTTTATATTAAACATGTGGAAATTCATACATAGTACCCTTGCATCATGAGAGCAGAATGAAAATTATGTAGTTCTATTTTATTAATTTATAATAGTATTTTTATTTTTTTTGCTTTTTCAGTAGTATAACTATATATTTTTTAACTTTTTTGTTTTCAGAACATAAGTTCAAAGCTGCTTATCACTACTTCAAGTTGAAGCTCCATATGATGTAATAAATGAATGATATATTATAATGAGTTTTTCTAGAGACTTTTCAAAAATGGTGATTAAGAATACTTATTATAATTTTCTTAAATTTTTATTATTATTCTATCTCTTGAAAGTAGATGGCCATATCTCAATTTAATTAGTTTTTCCTCAGAAAAATTTATTCTTGATCTAAATAAAATTGCATCACTTTAAACTAGATGTTATTATAAAATTTTACCATTTTTTTTATCTGAACATAGCTGAAAGTATGTATAAATTAAAGTGTACAACATAGTCTTACTATTATCCCACCATTAATTTCACATTTAGATTTCATTATAAATGTAAAAAAAGTTTTTCAATAATATTAATAATACCTTAATATTTATTAATTTAGTTACATAGTAGATTTTTTATCCTTTTTTTTATATGAAGCTTATTATATAAACACCACTTTTAGATTTTTTCCATTTTGAAGTCTGATAATTTAAATTTTCATTTAACTACCCAAATTATATCAAAAAAAATTCAAAAGTATATTTTTTTAATGTACTCTTTTTGATAAACTTATCATATCTTATAAGTTATTCTTCAACTATTTATTGTAATTAATTACCCACTCATTTATGGTCTGTTATTATTTTTAATTACATCCAGACAAAATAAAGATACTCTCATATTATATTGGAGTATTAAATTAAAAAGTAAATACTAGTGGCTGGTATTAAATATGAAGTTTTTATAGCTAAGTTGACCAACAATTAATGATTAAATGGCATTGTATATTACAAATTTTATTGAGTGTATATAAAAATAAAAATCAAGAAATATATATAAGATATACATATAACCATTGAATATCAAAAATGAAGTACTTATCAACATGGTCTTTTTTAATGATTTTAAAATTTACTTAAAGAGACATTAATATTACCAATTCAAATTTTATATCAAATATAACAATATTATTATTTCAATTTTAATTATTTTACAAAAAATTTTAGTTAAAAAGTAATTTAATTCAGTATTTAATGAATTTTTTTGAGAAATATTTACAAAAATAGCAATAACCCCTCACAAAAAAAATATAATTTTTTTTACTTAAAATTTGCACAGTATTTGTAGCCTTAAAATATTGGTATTCCTTGAACAAAAATATTTTTTAAATAAATTAAAATTTTTTTTCATTATTTAATTACAAAATTTCAAATTTATAATTTATTTTACCTTACTAAAAAATTTAGTTGAAAATTTAATTTTTGATTTCCAAAAAATTAACTTAAAAATCAAAAATTATAAAACAAAATTATAAATATAATCATGAGAAAGGGGTAAATTAAATTTATGATATTCATATAAAAAAATTTTATATATTTTATGGTGTTTAAATTTTAAATTTAATGTATTAAAAAATTATTATTAAATAATTAAGCGAAGTGAAATTGGCTTGGGTTTTTGATATCACTAGCACTTATTTGTTCTCTTATACTCTTGTTTTAATTTTTTTTTTCTACCTCTCTCATTTTTTTATGATTTTCAATGTTTTAAAGACCAAAGTTGCTTTCAAACAACTTCAGTCTAACTTGTCTATCACTTCCCCACCAGATTGCACCTGGTGGGGAAAATTGCTTTCATTTCAGAAACCCAAGTCCCTTGCAGAAACTTTGGTTTCTCTGTGTGCATTGCACAGCCAGAAAAAAACTGGCTGTGCAATGCACTGCATGCAGCACATGCAACACACATCGCTGCTGCATGCAACGTGCATTGCTGCTGCATGCAACGTGCACTGCTGCTGCATGCAACGTGCATTGCTGCTGCATGAAACGTGCATTGCATGTGCTGCCCATATCTCATGCAGCTGATTTCAAGTCAGCTGCATGAAATATAGAAGCAAGTGTGCAACGCGCGTTGCATACATATTTGGCCACTTCCCAGCCTATTAAATTGGCTGGGAGGGTTTTCAATGTAAAAGCAAGCAACCAAAGTCTCTTTTAGCGACTTTGGTTGCCTGAAAGTACCACTCTCAGCCAGGAGAAACCTGGCTGGAAGTACTAAATTGAAATGTAAGGGACCCAAGCCAATTTCAAAGGCTTGGGTAATAAATTAAGGTTTCCAATAAGCAGCCAGTAGAAATACGGCTGCAATAAAAAGTAAAATTCCTAATTAAAATACATTAAAAAATAAAAATGTGTTCAAATAAGATATACAACGCTCTGCAGCCGGTTAGAAAGGGCCTTCCATTGTTACACCATGCAATATGGGGGGCAGACTTGCTAGCAAGTCCACAACCTTGAACCCTAATTAATATCTTTTTGAGCACACATTGAGGAAGTGATGAAATAATCATGAAGAAGTATTGAATTTACTTTGAACACAACTTGAAGCTCATGTGAACACTCACTGATGAGTAAATGATTATGTGTTGAGAACATGTTGAAATCACATTCTCAATAATTGAAACAAAGTTTCATTTTAGACAGTCCAATAAAATTTTCAAGTTGGGGTTTTCAACTTTCCAGATTATTGTTATATAAATGTTTTTTACCAAAAAAAAAGAAAATAAGCCAATGATTCCCTAAAAAAAATATTATTATAAAGGTATACAAGAAGAGTTTTACTTATAATATCTTCTCATTCAGAATATTCTTGTAATATATCATTTTTCTCAATATTAAATAAGCAGGAGAAGTTTATAATAAATAATTTACAAAAATGATTAGTGATAGACAGGAACAATTAAAAACAATATGAATAAATTTTGGTGAATGAATAATAATAAAGAGGAGACATAATCTGTACAAACATTTAAACAACCAGGAAAAAGTGAAAATATGTTTATAATACTTGAAAATGTTTTTATCTCCTCACCCCTAACCCCCCATATTCTAATCCACTCTGAAAATTAAGGGGAAATTGTGACCCAGCCAGCATGTATAAATTTTCTACAAGGTTATCCTAATCTCATGCTATGGAATTTATTCAATTTTTATCAGGTCATTCTCCTGTAAAGGTACCTTAACCAATTCAATGCTTCACCTTCTCTAAACTGCCTCATAAGCCCCTTATGGACCAAAAATAATCAAGAATGTGTCATCCTCCCCTTTCCTGCTCACCAAAAACAATTCTGTGCCCTTCTGAAAGTAGCACAACAGCTTAAAGATCCCTTTGACACTATAAGTCTTATCTGTCACTCTCCCACTTCCCCATTAGTTGGGGTATTTTTTTTTCAATCTGGTAGATTTTCAAATATTGTTCCTCTCATGCAATAATCTTTGATGCTGCGGTTTGACTTATTTTTTTTTGCTTCTTGTTATGTTAAAATTCCACTGTCATCATGTATTTACAATTAACTTCTCCATATAATTCATATCCAATTCTGGTTGAAATTGTATGAAATTGAAAGAAGATATGTCCGATATAGGAAAAATTTAAATTAATAATTGAAGTTAATCATTGACTTACCAATGGTTATCATAAATTCTACACAAAATCATTTTTTTCAATTTTTTTTTGTCATTGTTAAAACATTTTTGAGTTGGTAGTGTACATTCTATTCTACAAAATCAGAAACATTCAACTAACCATAGTTAGAAATTGAAATGTAGGTGATTAAAATTGAATTAAGAAATATCAAATATTTTTTTTGAATTTAAAGATTTAATTATTATGCATGGATTTTTGTTTGACAGAAAATCACCCTTATTTACATGCCAAATGTTTTTTGACGTTGAAATTTGCATATTCTCCATCTCTGAAGTTTGCTCATTTTATTTGCTATCCCTCACTTATTTCTATGACTGAGTCTTAATTTGACATTCCCAAATCGTCATTATTCATCAAAAACGCACTACCTACGCTTCCTTCAACAAACTCTTTGACCCTTTGACTTGCTTCTGATCACTTCCTACAGAACCTGTCAATAATTAATTAGTAAGTTTTTTTTTGGGTGGCTCATCAATGACTGTTTCTCTCTTTTTTTCTCTCTTTAATTATTTTTATAATGTTTCACTCTCTCATTCTCATTTTTTGGCCTGTATTTCTCTTTCATTTTCATTTCCTGCCTCTTTTTGTTTTTTATTTCATTTATATTCTTATATTTAGTTTGTTTAACTCCTGTCTCACTTAGTGCCTGCCAGAAAGCTGTCATTTTAATCGCTGTCTGGGTGGAATCTTAAAAAAGTATCCTATCCTGACCTTACCAGCCAGCATACTGATTACTTTTAAGCTGACTGGCAGGCATGTGCAAGTTTGCAAGGTACTTGCCACCCTTTTCTGGCAAGCATCACACCCAAAAATTAATTGCTTGCTGTATGCCAGACAGCAAGTTGCTGCCTAGCTGTCTGGCATGTAGACAGCAAATCAATTTTACATCCCTGCCAGCCAGCAACAAAGTCACATCACAGCTGGCTGGTTAGATTGATGTAGCATTCAAGTCGATTGATTGATCAACTTGACGGCTGCCTGAAAGCCAGAAAATGTCTGTATGGATGGCTGACAGGCAGCTGTCAAGTTGATTGATCAATCTATTGCCACTGTGTGCTACATCAACCTTCGAGCCAGAAAGTTAACAATTTTCTGCTGGCTGGAAGGCAAATAATCTTTTCAATTAAACCTTTTATCTCTTTCTTCCCCTCAATATTTTTTAAACTCGCTGGCATGAATCAAGTGATTTTCTCAAGCAAATTGATCAAATATGATTGATTGCAATCACAACCTTCCAGCTAGCAAGAAATATGCTTTTCAGCTGGCTGGCAGGCATTTTCTTGTTTCCACAAAACAATATAATTGCTTAATTCCTTCCAGAAAGCTAAGCATCATATTTCCTGCTGAAAGGAAGTAGAAATTTATGCATTTCCCCAACCACTCAATCTGCTACCCTGCCAGCCAGAAACAAAATTGGTTTGTTTCTAGCTGGCCTGCAATTAGAGGCTAAACAAATAATTGATTCACCCAACCTGCCAGTCAGCTAACAAGCAAATTGCTGGCTGGCAGGTACTTGCACCTATTTTTGGCTTGCCAGCCATCTAAATATTGAATCAATGGCTGGAAAGTGGTCAAAAAATTGATTAACATTGTAACCTGCCAGCAAGAATATCATTCAAGATTGCTGGCAGGAATTCAATAGCAGGATGTATCCCCCTGCAAATAATAATGTGATGATTGGTTTCCATCCAAAAAAGAGTGAGTTGAATGCTAGGAAGCAAGTGATATATATCCATCACATTTTTTGACATTCAATCTAGTAAATATAAGACTAGATGTATTCATGGATTGTATTGATTAGCAGCAAGTGGTCTACAATAATTTGAATTTGACCTTCCACACAGATTAACATTAAATTTGTACCTTTTTGTGTGATAAATATGTATATCCTAGCTCCTTCATGAAAAAAGTATAATTTTTGGAGATACTTGTGAGGAATTTTTGCCTTTGCAACTTCAGTTACTATTTTTTCTTGCGAAATTGCAAGCTGAGTGCAATTTTATAGCACCCCATCTTCCATTTTGCGCCAGCCATCGAGAAAATATCTACCTAGATCGCTTGAAGATATTTGGTGAATAAAAACAAACTACTATTGAAAGGTTTGAGCATGTTATTCAGGCAAATATATTTTTTGATATATGGCATGATGAAGTATGTAAATATTACAAATAATTTTAGTGAATGAATGAATTGATTTTGAATTAAAAAATTGTTAAACCTAGTATGAGTGGTTCTGATATTGACTTAAATTTTTTTCTTCAGGTTCTGTTTCACTCATAAATAATTAATAATATTTATTGATTCAAAATTATATCATTGTGTAAATAAAGGTATGTAAAATTATTGTTTTCCATCAAATAAAATTCTTTAAAATTTTATGTATTATTACATGATTGAGTTCTAATGCAGCGAGCATGTTGTTAGAGTATTATTGCCCCTCTCAGTAACTCAATCAAGTAATATATACAAAAAATGTTTTTAATAAATAAAAGATTTTGCTATTTTTTTTTGAATTTTCTTTTACATGCTCTTATTTGGGAACAGAAGCTGCACAGTATAAAAGGTATGTAAATGGTTATAATTTTTAAAAATATTACTTTATAATTGTCATAATGGGAAAATATTACATGATTGAGGGCTAATGCAGCGAGCATGTTGTTACAGCATTATTGCCCCTCTTTGTACCCTCAATCATGTAATTTTTACCAGACAGATTTTCATAAAATAATGGATATTTTTACTAACATTATGAATTTTGGATGGTATTTGTTTAATGTAGGTTCAGTTCTAGTTAGGGCAAATAGACCTTTTAAAAAAATTATGTAAGTAATCTTAGGTTTTCTTCATATTTAATTTTGTAATTTGGGGTAATATATTACATGATTGATGACTGATGCAGCAATAGTGTTGTGAATTTAATATTGTTGCTCATAGTCATTCAATCAGAAAATATTTAGACAAGAGATTGTATAGATATAGTAATTATTTGTACTAATACTTTTTATTTTATTTTTATTTTTTTATTACAGATTTTCTTCTGTACACAACAACAACTGGAATATTAATGAAAGTATGTGGATTTTTTTTCTTAATTGTTCTCTTGAAGTTGTGGGAATAGTAAACGTTATGTGATTTATGACTAATGCAGCAAGCGTGCTATTAGATCTCTATTGCCCCTCTTAGTCACTCATTCATGTAATAATATCTTAAAAGTAATAAATTTCATTTGAGTTTTAATTAACGTTTCGTTCTTGTTTTTTTGGTTACAAAATAGGATGTTGGAAATTTTTGGATTAAAATAAATTAATGTATGTCAAAGTATCTACATTTTATAACAAAAAATTGTCTAGTGTTTGATTAGTATAAAATAACATGATTGAGGTTTAATGCAGCAAGCATGTTGTTAGAGCATTATCTCCCCTCTTAGACTCTGAATCATGTTATTTCAACTCAAACATTTAATTTATGTGATTTAAATGATTGTGAAGTCATATACTGACCATGAATTTATATCTGAATCAAAGTTTTAGTAGAGTAACCAATGTGTGATTCAGAAGAAGACTTTGTGAGAAAGGATGGTAAAAGAAAAAATCAAGGGAGAAGGGCAGGGAAGAAAAAACATCCAAACAAAAATGGAAAAAGAAATATTATGGCAAGTAAAGAAGCAGAAGAGGGGGGAATTAGTGTAACAGAAGAAAATCTGATGTTTGGTAGACAATTGAAAGTAAAACCGATACAAAAGACACAATATGGAGCATTAAACCCACAAGATTTCAAGCAGCTGAATGAGGGAACATACTTCATCCAGCCCTGAAAAAGAGGTGTACAACCAATCATTATATCATCAATTTCATTGGAGCAGTTAAAAATGCTCAATAAACTTGATAATACGAGACAGGCCATGAGAGTTCTTCAGCTTTTGGAGCATGTGGTCTCATGTAACAGACCACAAGAAAGTGGAGTAATGTTTGCTGATGGAATTTTGATGGGATGCTTGATTCCTCTTGATTTAAGTAAGCATTTTTTCATGTTTTCCAGTTTTTTAAACATTAATAGACTGTATTAGGGCAATATGTGAACAAAAATATTACAAAAGCTGAAAGAGATCAAGCAAAAAAACGATTATCGATTTTTTATAGATTTTCTTCCAGTTGTTGTCCAAGAAGTTATATGAGGAAGCACGGGTATTGTCAAAAGAGTTAAATATACCGGGTTGGGAAAAGGAAGAGGACTCTTTTTTTGGAAATCTGACATGGACCACGGGGATTAATGGTAACGGATACAGTAACACTCTGCACTGCAATAGGGATGGGAGTTGATATGCATTTGGGATTTGGTACCCCAAAAATACGTATAAAAATGAACTCAATGAGTGCCCATACAATAAGAATGAACAAACGACAAGAAGGAGGAGAGTTTATTTTCTCAGAGTTGGAGATGAAAATAAACTTCAACAACTGTGATGGACTATGGTTGATACTTTGGCCACCAAATTAAGTATTGAATTACACATCAAAATGTAATGAGGAAGAAGGGTTCACACGTCTGTGATCATCAATTCAAGTTTCCGAGAAGCTATTCAATTAACTTGAAATTTTTTCTCTTCTAGGAATAGAGGTTCCACAGTACATTTCAACAAAAGACAAAACAACAAAGCTAAAATTATTAAAAGAAAAAATTAGAACAACACTACAAAACAAAAATCTGGCAGATAAGGATCATGAAAAACTCATAACTTATCAAAAAAGTGTTGATAATTCTATTAAGAAGAAAAGAGATGGTAAGAAAAATATTAAATAAAAATAATATTAAGAATTTCTTTAAAAGATGAAAATGCTGAGTATATCATTGTAGCTTCTGAAACATTGGAAAAGTAGTGTGAAAAGGTGGAGTAAAGTGATGGCTGTGGATTGAAGGAACAAAATGAGGGTAAAGAATTTTATAAAAAAAGGTTATGGAGGTATGTGTATATTAGGATCTATGTGAGAGCACCAGAAAGAAAATGAATAATGAGGTTCCACTAAATTAAGAAAATCATTATAGAGATAGATAGTGAAGTTTACAAAAAGGGAGTAATCATATGTAAAAGGGTTTTGTTACCAATGTATATTGATGTATTGAGACTGAAGGAGAGATATGTAGTTGATAATGAAGCCAATAAGAATGACATAGATAGTACAAGCACAGTAACATAAAACTTGAGAATATAATAGAATCTTATGTAGATTTTAAAGTACATGGTAAAATAAATATGAAGATGATCAAATAAGGAGATACAAAGAAAATATTATCAAGGAATTATAAATGATGAATAAATTTTCAAGGAGGTTGAAGGATGGTCAATATTAATATAGATGTGATTATTAAGAAAATATTAATAATGATGTGATTAAAGGTGTCAGTATAGTCTAGTATATAAGTATGATATAATAGTGTTTATTTATGGTCCTACTACTTATTGATAAATGATTTAGTGATTAAACCTCAGGGGAAGACTAATAAAATAGTTATACTCAAATAAAACTCAGAATACATGGATTTAAATGCATGCTAGTGGTGGAAAATAGATGTATAAAATATAGTTATAGCTTATATAAAGATAATATCAATTTTTAATGGCTTTTATAATATATTTCTGAATGCTAATAATTGTATAGTAGTGTTTGTTTGAATTGTAGTAGTAGAATGATGATAAATAACTGTCAAAATCCCTCCTTACTTATACCCAAATCCACTGGAGTGCACAGACCTTCAATCCAGATGATGTCACTGCTATCCCTGGAAATTACAGCACTGTGAGGACCCATCACCTCCCCATGGCGTCCACTTCAAGCAGATTCAACACCCAGACCTCCAGTAAGGACCCTCCATCACTATTAATGATACCACAGATCTATACCACAAATAGAAAATCCAGATAAAAGTGGATACCATAAAGAAACAGGTAAAATAAACAATCAAAAAGAGATTTAATGAAACCAAAAGCATATAAAGGAAAAAAATAAAGTTTCCAATCCCCCAATAACATCACCAAGCATCCACATTAACCCAGAGATGTCCTTCCAACCCATAAATCCGTGAATAACCATCCAAGGAAGTAATTTAAGTTGTCCAAACTGTGTGTATGCGCCTGATATAGGTGTCTATGCTTCTGTAGGCATTGTGAGTCCACTGAGTTCGTCCATATGACCTAAAATAAGCAGAAAAATAAAGGTTATAGGCTATTAAGGGGCTAAAACCCACTTATATACATAAATATACATAATATACTGCATATTTTACTGAATATGAGATTTATGTATACATATAAGCTTATGTATGTCAATAATTACTTCATATCACTTAAGATAAGTATATTATGACTCCATTAACACCTTAATAAGTATTATTAGGCTATGGATAAGCTATTTAAACTACTATAAGTTATATAATAGAATAATAATTATATATATATATAATATAATAATATATATTATTATTTTAACCTTATTTATAAGATATAAGCTTAATTTACTTAAGGTTATCTTATTTTAAGCATAAGAAATACTCAGTCCTAGGGATATCTAGACTGACACTCCCTCACCCCAAAAAAAACAATAAATAAATGTTAAGACATTTTAATTAAAAGTAAAGAGTGAAATAAAAAATAAATAAAAAAAAATTTATAATGCATATACTGAATAAACAGTATTATTTAGATTTAAATTTTTTCAAGAGATTTTTAAGATCAGAGATTTCATTTTCTGGAATCCACTGGTCATATTCACTTGATTTATTTTTAAATCTTAATAGATACTCAACTCCCTTTTCTTTAGTAAGGTGTCTCTTTTTAAGTATCTTTTCAATTTCTGCCTTTTCAACTATCTCTTCAGGTTGCTGTTTATGCCTTCCTGATATTCTTGGAAATAGAGCAGTATCATTAGAATGGTATGGTTTTATAAGAGAAATAGGAAATACTGGATGTTTTCTATCATATGGTGCATATAGAATAACCTCAACAGCATTATTACCAACCATCATTTTAACTACAAATGGTCCAATAAATGGATCCTTCAATTTGACAATACCATTTAAATTGAAATGTAGTTTTGAAATAAGGACTTCATCACCCTCTTTGAACATTTGTTCTTTATGGGCTTTATCCCATCTTTTCTTTTCATACTCAAACGCCTTATTTATACATTCTTGAGCATGTTTTCATCATAATTCTTTCATCTGAAGAAAAGATTTAGTACCTGGATGGATATCCAATCTAGGTAACTTATTAAAAGTTTTAGCAGGGGTATTAGGTACATAAACCAACCATAACTCAAATGGCTTCTTGCCAGTGACAGAATGTACTGTACTATTATATGCAAATTCTAAACCTGGGATAAGGGTTACCCAATCATGTGTGAATTTGTCAATGTCTTTAAAATTAAGACCAAAAGCACAGTATCTTCTTATCATATCTTCTAAATTTTGTATCATTCTTTCTGCTAGCCCATCTGTTTGTGGATGGTGTGCTGTAGAAAGTTTTAATTGACACCCTGAAACATCCCTAAGTGATGTCCAGAACTCAGAAGTAAATTTAGTATCTCTGTCAGAAACTATTGCTTTGGTGAAACCTGCTATATTTAACATTTGTGTCCACCATATAAAATCTAAGTCCTTTGCAGAAACCTCTTTGTGGGTAGGAATAAATTTACACATCTTTGTAAATCTATCTACAATTACCCAGCAGGAGTTATAACTTTTATGCCCTGCTATTGGCAAACCTGTTACAAAGTCCATGTTAATGATTTCCCATGGAGCTTTTGGTTGCTTAATTTGTTGTAATAAACCAGCTCTTTTGCCTGTTAATCTTTTATATTTTTGACAAGAATCACATGTTTCAACATATTTCTGAACATCCTCAGACATGTTAATCCACCAAGCTGTGTTTTTTACTCTGGTTAATGTTTTATGGTAGTTAAAATGTCCTGCTAATATATCATCATGACATATACTTAACATTAACTCCTTCATTGAAGGGGGAATCACAATTACATTACTTAATTTTTTCCTGTAATATATAAAACCATCCTCAATGGATAATTTTCCTTTTTCTAATGCCTCTTTATACTTATTTGGTAATGTTTTTATTAAAACATTCATTGAAGCATTAAATGGATCATTTAATATTGTAGTTAGTTTACTCAAGTCAGGATCTGACTTATAATTATCAAGAATTGATTGCATAAATTCATCCTCAAGATCTACAATATAAATGCCATAAACTTTAATAATCTCTGACTCAGGAACATAAGCAGGATTATCATCATTATTAGGCAGAGGTACTCTAGATAACAGATCTACATTAGAGTGCAAGGTCCCTGCTCTATGTGTAATAGTCATCCGTCCTCTGTATTCCTGTACACCAATCTCCATCTAAACATGTGTCTATTAGGAGTTTTCATGTTTAAGAGTGACTTAACTGCACTACAGTCAGTTATTAACTCAAATTTTTGGTCTTCAAGGTAATAATGTAGCTTCTCAAGAGCCCATACTACTGCCAAACATTCAAGTTGAGTAGCACCATATTTCAATTCACCACTTCTCAGAGTACGTGAAATATAGCAGATTACTACTTCTGACATTTTTCCTTCAATAAGTTGTTTTTGATGCAAAACAGCACCCAGACAAATAAAACTTGCATCTGTATATAACACAAAAGGTAATTGGAAATCTGGTAATCCCAAGATAGGAGCTGTCATTAAACATTCTTTCAACTTATCAAAATCCTGCTGTCTTTCATTATTCCAAATGAAAGCTTCAGATTTCTTTATCAGTGTGGTCAATGGTGCAGCAATTGATTGGTAGTTTTTTATATATTGTCTATAATAACCACACATTCCAAGAAAATATTGTACATCCTTTACGTTTTGAGGAATGCCAATATTCTTTATTGCAGCCACTTTATTTTGGTCTACACATATTTGTAAGCCAGATACAATATGACCAAGCACTTTTAAGGATTCAAACCCGAATTTACATTTTTTCAATGCAAGGGTCATTTTTATTTCATCCATTTTTTGAAATACTTTCCTTAACTGGATTATGTGTTCATCATAAGTTTTTGAGAACACTATGATGTCATCAATGTATACCATTAACCATCCCTCAATCATTTCATTATGGAATGTTATATCCATTAACTTCTGAAATACTGATGGAGCATTTTTTGGTCCAAATGGCATTCTGACATACTTATAAATTCCCATGTGTGTTGTTATCAAAAAAAAGATCTGTGAATTCTTTTCAACAGGAATTTGATGGTACCCTGTTTTTCCATCTACGCAACTTATATATTTAGCACCTTTAAGGGTAGCATGTATAGAGGCAATCCTTGGCAAGGGATAAATATCATCTACTGTAAATGTATTTAATGCTCTATAATCACCGCACAGTCTTGCTTAATCTTGTTCATAAGAAATTAGCACTGGTGATATTACACAATATTTTGGTGTAGTTTCAACCTTCTCAAGAATGTTCATATTCAATAACATCTTAATATTATCCTCTATGTCTTTCCTCTTCATTGGTGAAGCAGGGTATGGTTTCTTTTTAAGACTAGCAGGAATATTATCCATATCACAGGTTAAACTAATCTTCATTTCATGATTTTTTACAAGGCCAAGTTCATTTGTACCATTTGCAAAAGCCATTGGAAATGCTTTTATTAATTCCAAAATATTATTTTTCTCAGCTTTACTTATCTGAGTGCCAAACGATGCTTTTGAAATTTCTGTTTCCAGAAGTTCCATCTCATTGGATTCTCTTCCTTTACATGGGGAATTTGTTACTGACTCAATGTGTAAGACTGTGTTAAAAGAATTTTTTTTAAATTTCCTTTTACCATTCATGCCAATTGTAAAATTGTTATTAGCAGGGTCTAATTTTACACCAAATTAAGTCAGAATATCATTTCCAATGATAAAATAGTTACTACAGTTAGTATTATCCATTACTACAAAGTCACAAGTTACCCTTACATAACCATGTTGATGTCTAAAGAAAACAGCAGCTTTGTATTTAACAATGGGGTGTAGCACTGATCCAAAACCTCTCCAATTTTTACTTTGAAGTGGTTCAAGCTTAGATTTATATTCACTATCAATTTTTTGTAATGTATTAGTGGAAACAACAGAACCAGCAGCTCCTATTTCCAGTACTATATTAACATTTTCACCAGAAATGATAGCTGGAACCGCGATAGGTATCATTCTAAAGTTTTCAGCTTGTATATTCTTAATGATTTCAGCATCCTCAAAATTCATTAAAGATTCATTTGAGTCCATATTTAATATTGGATTTTCAAAGATGGACAAATCATCTTCCAACATACAGACTTCATTTTCATCACTATGTGAGATATTTCTGTCATAATCACTTGATTCTTTACTTTTTTCAGTTTCAGTTTCAGATTCACGTTGATTTTCAACAATATTTATGTTTTTCTCACATTTGTGACCTTTTACCCAAGGTTTGTTACACTTATAACAAGTATTTGTCTCATACTTTTTAGGTACTACAGGTGCAGTAGGTTTTTTCTGCTTCTCCTGAAGTGTTTTTGAATTCTGAATTTTTACAGGTTCAACATTTTGTTTATAAGTGGAATACCTTGATTCATACTTATGGTTTAATAATATTTCATTGCAAATATTAATAAAATAAGAATATTCAGTAACATTTAATGTTCTATCCACAACAATGTTTCTGACAGATATAGGTAATTTATATATTATCTTATCTTTCCCTAATTTAAAATCCATATGAGGCTCAATGACTTTTAATATTTTATTTAAATTCATTAAAAATATCATAGGTTTGTCACCATTCAATGGATTATACCTAGTCTTCTCATAAAGTCTCTTCTGAGTAAGCCTGAATTTAGAACCTCCAAATTGTTTTTCAATAAGTTGTTTCCATTCAGCCCAAGAGTAATCTTTACCCTCACTCAAGACAGCTTCAAACCATAATAAAGCAACATCCTTAAATGAAGAAATTAATTTTGATGTTATTTCTTCATCTGGTAACTTATATGAGAATTTCAAGTTGTCAATTCTTTGAATAAAATGTTGCCAATCAGAGCTGGATTCCCCATCATAAGTTGGGTACTGATCCATCTTAGGCCAGTTTTTCTGATTGGATTTTATCTCACTAATCTGAGGTAAATTCAACAACTCATTCACTTTTGATAAATGGTCTTGTATTTCCTCCTGAATGGATTTGTGACTTACATTTTCAGATTTGACACTACCACCAGATGTTTTTAATTGTGGTGGTATAGGGAAGGAATGAGATTCACTTTTTCCAATGAAAGGATTATTATTATATTGATTATACTTATGATTATCCTGGTTCATTAGTAGATTGGCAGTTTCAATCTCAACTTTAGTAAATCTTTGTAGCAGCTCAGAGACACTTTGATTTGTCTGGGCAAAAGATAACTTTGTTCTTGATTCAGTTTTCTATAAATGTGTTTCATATAATTTTTCTAACTCACAGAATTTGTTTGAAAGTTCATTTTATTTATTACTCAATGAATCATATTTAAGAGTTAGAGACAAATGTTCTTTCTCTAATTCTTTTTTAGGTGTTGCTAATTGAGAAATGTTTAATGTCAAGGATGAAATTGTATCACTAGTGAGATTAACTGTCTGTTCCTCACAATAAGTCATTCTATTCCACAATGCTGAAACAATTCTATGGACAGTTGGATTATTGTTAAAATATTACATGTCTTCCTTTTCAATTCTCTCACTCTCCTGTGAACTTCTCATCTCACTAGTAGGAGGTGGAAACTGAGGGTTAACTGTATTATCATTGTAAATAGTACTGTTATTGTGGACAAAAGACAATTCAGGTGTATCTACTCTAAAACCTAAATTTCTTAAATCCTCCTCTATTTTTTGCACAGATTTAACATTAATAGAATTACCTATATTGTAATTATCAGTATTGTGTTCCATCTGAGAGGGTAATCTATTTACCATGGGATAGATGCCAGTCCTGATTTTTGGCGCTTTTTTCCTTTCTAAGGGTGAGCTGAGGAAGTCAGATGAGGTGGTGGATCCCTGTTGCAACTGTGGCTGGTCCACTGTTGATGAAACCAGTCCCATTTCCATTTGTCTATTAGGATTTTCTCCAGGGAGTGAGTTGACCCGCCTTGGGTAGGGGACTGCTAATTTGGCTTACTGGGCTGGCCTCCCTTTAACTCTGCCAATGCCTGATTCATCTGCTGAAACCCTACCTTGCAGTTGTTTTGCAATTGCTCTACCTCTTTGAACATGAGCTATTTGGATTCTTCCAGCTTCAGAACTTGTTTGGCCAGGTGGGAAAGTTGATCCTGAAGAGGAGGAGACTTCTTTTTTGTAGTTATCTTTTTTAAGAGGGCTTCCTTTTCCTCTATACTCATGCTTTCTGCCTGGGGGTATTGTTGAACCTCCATGGTGATGTCCTGGAAAGTTTTTGTTAGCTTTAGACCTGATATTATAAGCAGGCTTTTCACTTACACTGTCCTGGGGAGCACTCATATTGTCAAGAATGACAATATTTTTCGTCTACCAAAAGGAAAAACTCTATGTAATTAGTAGACAAAAGATATTAGTAATGATATTACTAATAAAAAAGCAATGGAGCTTACCCTGATTTTATATCTTTATTTATTTAAATAAATTATAAGAAAATTCGAAAAAATCTGTTGAAAATATAATAATAAGTTCAACTAGACCTGTATAAGGGTAAATAAGTAGCTTACCAAGCTTTAACCAAATACTAATTTAATTGGGTGTTATATTGGTGTCCAAATACCAAGTGAAATTGGGTTTATATTGGGTACAGTTACTACTGTAAATACCTAATTTTTATGATACAAAATTAGTAAAATTATTTTAAAGGTTCTTTTTCGCAATCACTGAGTTATGATGACACACTAATACCCAGAAGACCCAAATATTTGGTTATTTTGATCTGTACTAAGGTAAAAATCATGTCCCAAGGCTTATACTAAATAATAAGTAAAATAAAAGGAAAGACCCCCAATTGTCAGTATAGTCTAGTATATAAGTATGATATAATAGTGTTTATTTATGGTCCTACTACTTATTGATAAATGATTTAGTGATTAAACTTCAGGGGAAGACTAATAAAATAGTTATACTCAAATAAAACTCACAATACATGGATTTAAATGCATGCTAGTGGTGGAAAATAGATGTATAAAATATAGTGATAGCTTATATAAAGATAATATCAATTTATAATGGCTTTTATAATATATTTCTGAATGCTAATAATTGTATAGTAGTGTTTGTTTGAATTAAAGTAGTAGAATGATGATAAATAACTGTCAAAATCCCTCCTTACTTATACCCAAATCCACTGGAGTGCACAGACCTTCAATCCAGATGATGTCACTGCTATCCCTGGAAATTACAGCACTGTGAGGGCCCATCACCTCTCCATGGGTCCACTTCAAGAAGATTCAACACCCAGACCTCCAGTTAGGACCCTCCATCACTATTAATGATACCACAGATCTATACCACAAATAGAAAATCCAGATAAAAGTGGATACCATAAAGAAACAGGTAAATTAAACAATCAAAAAGAGATTTAATGAAACCAAAAGCATGTAAATGAAAAAAAAAAATTTCCAAGCCCCCAATAACATTCCCAAGCATCCACATTAACCCAGAAATGTCCTTCCAACCCATAAATCCATGAATAACCATCCAAGGAAGTAATTTAAGTTGTCCAAACTGGGTGTATGCGCCTGATATAGGTGCCTATGCTTCTGTAGGAGTTGTGAGTCCACTGAGCTCGTCCATATGACCTAAAATAAGCAGAAAAACAAAGGTTATAGGCTATTAAGGGGCTAAAACCCACTTATATACATAAATATACATAATATACTGCATATTTCACTGAATATGAGATTTATGTATACATATAAGCTTATGTATGTCAATAATTACTTCATATCACTTATGATAAGTATATTATGATTCCATTAACACCTTAATAAGAATTATTAGGCTATGGATAATCTATTTAAACTACTATAAGTTATATAATAGAATAATAATTATATATATATATAATATAATAATATATATTATTATTTTAACCTTATTTTAAAGATAAAAGCTTAATTTACTTAAGGTTATCTTATTTTAAGCATAAGAAATACTCATTCCTAGGGATATCTACGCTGACAAAAGGATAGGACCTTTTCAGTGAGAAAAAATAACAGGACAGACACTGATTAACAGCTGTTGGTCAAGGTACAACTCTACAAATTTCATAAACATTTTGAATTGAAGCGAAAATAGTCATTTTTAGGCTGATCTTTTCTTTTAGATTAAGGTACACCTTTTAAATTTTTAAGAACAATGTGTTGAAAGGAAACAATATAGTGGTAAACCCACTCATGTGTAGCCTGATCTATATGCAAAGATCAGGGTACACTTCTCAAAATCTCTGATACAATTTTTATCAAGGCCAATATACAATGGTGGACTCTGATGTTTGGCTGAAGATGAATGTCAGCCAGGCTGTTCCAGGAGCCCAGTAAATAAACATACAATTTATTGGAATTAAATAAAGACATAATAATTGCAGAGTATGCATTTAACATTAATATTATATTACATGATAAATTAATATTAATATTTTATTTATATAAATAAAGTAAATATTATTTTAATTTTATTATAAGATGATTTAAAAGCATTTAATTATATTCCATAACAAAGGGCACATTGTTTATTTAATAATTATTAATTAATTAATTAAAAACTTATAAGATAATTACATTCAAGTGTTTATCTTATATTGTAATTACTATGATTAATTAAATTTAATTATTAAAATATACTTTTTCATATACTATTATCCATAATTATTGCCGCTGTTTTGGGACCCTTAATTGTGTCAATAAAAATTAAATAAATTATAATACTTATTTTATAAAATAGTATTAAAATTATCAACTTAATTTAGTAATAAATTAATTACTTGTTTCATTTAAATTTATTATTTAATTACATAGCTGGAACAATTAATTAATTTCTTTAAACTAAATTAAAATTGATTACATATTTTGTTGCGTCAAAATATTTTTACTTGTTTCACTTAAAAACCCTTAAAGCATACTGTACCATCTGTTTTGAATTATTTTTTCTCATAGTTCCTATGTCTCAGGCTTGTTTAGTTACTCACTATTTGTACTTACTGATTTGGGAATTGGTTGTGCGGAAATTTGGTTCTTATTTGGGGTTTTAATTATTTGTTTCATATTTTTCTCAAGATTGTTATGTTACACTTATTCTTTTATTTTCTTGTTTCATCTTATTATGAGTCTTGTATTTACAAACGTAGTGGCGCTTCAGAGTACACATTGCCTATAAAAAGGCCTTGGATAATCCCCTGTAGCATCATCACTTACTATACAAACCAAATCTGAACAAACTGTCAATATAATATGTTTTATTATTATTTTTATTAGCATTAAAATTCTAATTTGAATTCTATATAAATATTTACAGGTTTCTTTAAGTCTGATAGTAATTATAGTGTTTGCCGCGCAGAACCCTTACTTTAAATAATATTGTAATTAAATAAAACCTCATTTTGTGTCATCCCTCAAGTAACTCGTCGTTGCCTCTCTTTAAATAAATTATTACTTTATTTCTTTTATTTTATATAAACCTTTCTTGCCTATTTTCTTTCCCTCCTCTTTTCCTTCTCCCTTTCTTACCTTCTTCTAGACAACTGGCAGACAAGTAGGAGCCTTTCCAAACGACGACAACGATTGATACTTGCGACGAACGACATAGCACACTGATCACCCAGCAAAAAAGTAACTTTTGCTGCGACCATGTTTTGAACTTGGGTTTGATCTATTAGGTTTATATTAAATTAATTCATCTATTATTTTGAAGTGATTTTCCGATCACTATAGTAAGTTAAACTTTGCACCTCTCACTTATATTACTATATTTTTACTGCAATAACAGTGATTGTGGCTTAATTGCTGATTCACTGAGTGTAAGTGTTCATTTATTAATTTTTTTTCCTAGTTGACCATTATAGAGTGTTTAATTCCTCTTAGTCATAGAAAAAATTAACATTATTATTAATAAAAATTGAATTGTGAAATTAATTTTTTTATTATTATTAATTTTTGTTTAATTTTGGTTGACTTAAATAGTACTTTGTACTTGGTCCCATATATTTCCATATTTAATTTTGGTAATTTAATTAATTGGTTGAAAATAACTTAATTGTTTATTCCCAATTTTCGTTTGCAGTCCATTTTATTAATTATTTTTTATAAATATTAATTTATATTAAAAAAATTTTTTTTTTATAATTTAATTATTAAATTTTTTTTTCATATTTGGAGCAAATTATTAACTGAATTTTATTAATTTTTTTTTTTAGAAATTAATTAATCTTCCCACTATTATGTCCAACAATTTGGCTGAGAAAATGGATAACATGCAAGTGGATGAAATTGAAATTGATTATGATGCTGATACTGTGAGTTCTTCTAAAGTTGAACATAAAAAATCTTATGCTAAAAAGAAAAATTCATATAATTCAGGATGTGGAAATGACAGGAGAAGTAAACAAATAAAACCCCCTTCCCCCAGCACAACAGAAGGAAGTAAAACCTCCAGTACCTCAAGAAGGTCTTCCAAAAGGATTCAAAATAAAAAAACTTCCTCTGCCACAGCAAATCAGCAATCTGTCCAGTCACATCAAAGAGCTGAAGACAGAAAACATGAAATAAAAGGCAAAAGTAGACACCTTGTGGGATCAATTTCAGGAACTCAGGAACCAAAATCAGGCCCAAGCCCCTCCTCAGTTGCCTCCCAATCAGCCTCAGTTTCAGGCTCAACCTTCACAGCCCCCCAGATCCTCCATCCAAAATTAAAATACTATGGAAGCAGAGCAATGGAAATGGGATTATCTAATAAGTCACTACCAGCAGAATGTGCAACATCCTCCGCATCATCAGCCTGGCCCATCTAGAACACCCAATTTCCATCCTCCTCCTAATCCCTACCAACAAGGCAGGAGAAAGAAAGCCCAAGCACAATCCCAAACTCAGTCTCAGGGGAAGTTTCCTCCTCTGCCATGGTAAGTAATTTGGTTGATAGTCACTTGGGAATGTTTTCTAATAAGACTTCTTCTGCAGGTAATATTATTGAACATGGTGAAAGAACAGTTAAACCTGTTAAAAGACAGCTTCCTGTAACTAGTAGCCCTATAAATGTAATTAGCAAATTGTCATTTGATGAACCTTTACATTTAGCTTCTACTTCTTTAATTAATCCTTCTCTTGCAATTAAGAATGATTCTGTTTCCCCTGAAGTCTATACCTTAATTGAGAAAACTTCTGAAGAAATGTTAAAAGATACCCTTGATTTTAATGTTTTGAAAGACAAACATTTGAGAGATGTGTTAATCCATGAGAATGATAGATTAAATAATTTGCACTTGCAATGTAAAGTAAGTTCTTCTGTACAGGATACAGCTTATTTTAAAATCAAAGAAACCTTGAATATTGTTCTTAACCAAAAAAAACAAATAAGGAGTGACCATAGAGCTTTCTCAGATAAAAATATCAATCTACATAAGACCTTGAGTGAATTGAAACCCCTTATTGAGGAAAATTATTCATTAAAAAGTGAAATAAAATCTCTACAAAATGAGTTTAAAAAGCTAAAGAATGATTTCCATGCACTAAGTGCCAAACACACAGTTTCTGAGGACAGAAATGTTCTATCTCTTGCAAAAATAAATGACCAGATGTCTGAAATTCCAAGGATAAGAAACCATGTGTCTGACCTGCAGGAAAAATTCTCCACCTTAACCATCAATACTGGTATGAATGAGAATGCTGTCCATAAGCTGCATAAAAAAGAAAAAGAACCTGAGCAGAGTTCCTCCTTTCTTCCTCATATTTCAACCATTAAAAAAACTGACAATGAGTCTGTAAAATATTTTGCTACTAGCAAAAAATCTTGTGATGGTCATGAACCAGCTGTTTCTGTAAATAATGAACTTTCTGAACACCTGGCTAAACTCCAGGAATTATTAATGATGAATAATTCAAACCAAAAAATGAACCATCCCAGTAGTCAGAAAAATTGGCCTAAGTTGGACCAATATCCTACCTTTGATGTTGATTCTTCTTCTGATTGGCAACACTTTATCCAAAGAATTGATAACTGAAAGAGTTCTTATAAACTACCTGATGAGGAAATTGTTTCTAAGCTAATTTCTTTATTTTCCAATGTAGCCTTGATGTGGTATGAATCTGTCCTTTTGGATAACAATCATTATACATGGAATGATTGGAAATCCTTGATTGAGAATCAGTTTGGTGATTCAAAATTCAGGTTAGCTCAACAAAGACTGTATGAGAATACTAGATATGTATCCTCCTCTTTTGAAAAACCCATTGTTTTTCTTATGAAAGTAACAAAAATCCTAAGAGAAATTGATCCAAAGATGGATTATGATATTTGGAGAGATAAAATCTTGTATAAATTACCAAATTCTCTTAGAGATTTGATTGTGGCTAGAACTGAGCATGTAATGGAAAAATTCTTCTTTCATTAATATCTTTAATGAGGTACTACTCAACCATAGATATGAACCAAAGAATTACCTTAGTAAATCTTATAATGATCAGAATAAACCTTCTACAAAGCTCCCAGAAAAAGCTGGTAAACCGTCAAGGGGTACTTTTGGTCTAGAAGCGTGGCTCGAGGTTTTCACGGTATTTTTTTAAAGGTTTAAAAGTTTCTCAACAAAAAGGTACGCATTTCTAGAATCAATTTGATAAATTCACTCAAATATAACAGGAAGGTTTAAGATATCAATATAGATTATAGATTAGAATTACGATGTTGTAAATACTTAATTTATAAAATATAGGAATAAATGTATTGTTGTGAGTGTAAAAGTAATGTAAGTGATAAAAGAATGATTTGAAAAGCACAAAGTAAGAGGCCTTTTATATGCCAAAAATGAGGGAATAAAATATACAGAATCAACACCATATATTGTAATCATGTGAGGAAAAGAATGACTGAAAGGAGTACATATATGACACAAGAATTAAATAAACTGGTACGTCAACAAGGACATCAAATTTATTAGCAATAAAGTTTGAGTTCATTGGACTGTCACAATTAATTACACAATAATTAATTAATTATATTACTTTCACGGGATTCCAGATCTCTCACTGAGGTAATATAATTGTTTTAGAGTTTTTTTATTATAATTTTATTATTAAATTCTATTCCCATTGACTTATACCATTGAGCACGGTGTTAGGGAGTAAAATTGTAAGGGACATATTATTTACACTTAATTAATTATATTACTTATTGTACTTAACTAGTTGATTGTAAGTAATGCTTAAGTAGATAATTAATTATTAGCAAGAAAAAGGGGTGTGGCCTCAAATCAGTAAAATAATTAATTATTTTACTGGTTAAGTCTAGTAGCCTGGCTGACATAAACCCTCTGCCCCAGTTTCACCTAAAAGATATGCAACAAATACTTGTCATAAATGTAACAAACCATGGCAAAAGGGTCATGTTTGTGACAATAAAATTCATCTTGTTGAACAAAGTGAAGACACTGATGAAGCTGAAATTGATGTCTAAAATTCTTCTAGTGATTGTGAAAGTAATATCTCCTATGGCAATGACTCTGTTAAGGATGTTTTAATGTTAGAACAGGATTTTCATTATTTGATAATATATCTGAAGAATGTGTATTGGATTTATCTTCAGTGGAGAATGCTGAAATAATTAAAGATATTACTAACAATTCTATAGCCATATACCCCTTGAAAGCACCTGTTATCATTAATGGTAAAAATGTTGATGTAGTTCTTGACTCTGGTGCTGGAGGAGGTGTAGTCTCTGAAAAGGCTTTAGCTTCAGTAGATAAGGATTATTTGAGTAAATTATTACCTATAACTTCTGAAAAATGGAGAGGGTATTGATCTACCTTAATTCCTATTGGCAAATACCAAACCTCTGTATTATTCAAATATAATGGTGGTTTTGTCAGAGCTATTTGTGAATTTGATGTCATGCAAAATATAATTTAAGCAATTGGTTTATTATGGGTAATGATATTTTAACCATGTTTGGTGTGAAATTGGACCCAGAAAATAATTGCTTCACCTTGGGATTGAATGACAAAAGGAAATTCAAAATTACCTCCTCTAGAAAACCTTCTGGGCATCTGTTAAAGTCTTGTAACTCACTAATCCAGTGTAAAGGCAGAACAACAATTGAAATGGATGATTTCTTAAATGAAATAAATACTGCTTCTTTTGGTGATCAGCTAGCTAGTGAACAAAAGGATTCTATTATTGCCTCAATTACCTCTTTCCCTATGGCTTTTGCTCATGGTTCTCATGTCTTAGGAATTGTTCAGGAAGAAATGAAAATTACCTTATCCTGTATCTTGAGTGATATCCCTCCTAGTCTTAAGAAAAAACCATATCCTGCTTCTCCAACAAAAAGAAAGGATATTGAAGATAATAATGCCAGATTATTAAAAATGAATATCATTGAGAAAGTGGATGTCACCCCCAAATATTTTGTCATCTCCCCAGTCTTGATTTCTTATGAAAAAGATAAGGCTAGATTATGTGGTGATTACAGAGCATTGAACACTTATACTGTTGATGATATCTATCCTTTACCAAAAATTAATTCAACACATGCTACCTTGCAAGGTGAAAAATTTATTAGTTGTCTGGATGGTAATAAAGGATATCATCAAGTTCCATTTGAGAAAAATTCTCAAAACATTTTGCTTATTGTTACTCATATGGGAATATATAAGTATGTTAGGATGCCATTTGGCCCTAAAAATTCTCCTTCAGTTTTTCAATAAGTCATGGATAACACTTTCCATCAGGAAATAATTAAAGGATGGCTCATGATTTATATTGATGACACTATACTTTTTTCTAAAACTTTTGATGAACATATGATTCACTTAAATAGAGTTTTCCAAAAAATGGATGAAATCACTATGAACTTGTCCTTAAAAAAGTGTAAATTTGGTTTTCAATCCTTTAAAGTCCTTGGCCATGTTGTGTCAGGCTTACAAATTTTTGTAGACCACAACAAAGTTTCTGCCATTTAAAATGTGAAAGCACCAACTTTTGTAAGAGAAATCTAAAGTTTTTTGGGTATGTGTGGCTATTATAGACAATATATTAAAAATTATCAGGTCATAGCCTTGCCTCTTACAAAACTGACCAGAAAAGATGTTGCCTTTCTCTGGAATAATGACTGTCAAAAAGCTTTTGATACATTAAAAAGTTGTTTAATGACAGCCCCTATATTGGCTCTTCCAGATTTCAACAAACCTTTTGTCCTATACACAGATTCTAAATTTGTTGGTCTGGGTGCTGCCCTTCACCAGAAACAAATTATAAATGATAAATCCTCAGAGGTTGTAATTTGTTATATTTCAAGAACCTTGAGAAATAGTGAATTGAGATATGGTGCCACTCAATTAGAGTGCTTAGCAGTTGTTTGGGCTCTTGAAAAACTTCATTACTATCTAGATGACCAAAAGTTTGAATTGGTAACTGACTGTAGTATTGTGAAGTCCCTCTTAAACCTGAATACACCTAACAGACATATGTTCAGGTGGCAACTTGCTGTTCAAGAATACAGAGGAAGGGTGACAATTATCCATAGGGCTGGAAATGTTCACTCCAATGTAGATATGCTCTCCAGATTGCCTCTGCAAAATAATGACTCAAATCCTGCTTATGTACCTGAAGATGATACTGTTAATATCCATGGTATATTTATAGCTGATATGGAAGAGGAGTTATTACAATTAATTTTGGATTCATATGATAAGGATTCTGATTTAAATAAATTAGTTACTATCTTAAATGATCCTAAAAATGCTTCTATTCAGGCATTGATTAAAACTCTTCCTGCTAAATATCAGAATGCTTTAAGTAAAGGAAAGTTTTCTCTTGAAGATGGATATATTTATTATAGAAGAAAACTTACTAATGTAATTGTAATTTCTCCTTATATGAAAGAAATTATCCTCAAAATTTGTCATGATGACATATTAGCTGGTCATTTTGATCTTGAGAAGATATTGATTAGACTCAAAAACACTGCTTGGTGAGCTAATATGTCTGAAGATGCAAAATTATATGTTGAATCTTGTGATTCATGCCAGAAATCCAAATGAATGACTGGTAAGAGAGCAGGGTTATTACAGAAAATTGAAGCACCTGATGCTCCCTGGAAAATCATTAATATGGATTTTGTCACTGGTCTTCCTATTGCAGGTAAAGAAAATTATAACTCTTGTTGGGTAATAGTGGATAGATTTACTAAAATGTGCAAATTTGTTCCCACACATAAAGATGTCACCACCAAAGACTTGGCTTTCTTATGGTGGTGTAATATGTTCAATATAGTTGGATTCCCTAGAGCCATTATATCTGACAGAGATTCAAAATTTACATCTGAATTATGGATGTCTCTAATGGATATATGTGGTTGTGAATTAAAATTATCTACTGCTCACCATCCCCAAACTGATGGTCTAGCTGAAAGAATAATTCAAACTCTAGAGGATATGATTAGAAGGTATTGTGCCTTTGGATTGGAATATAGAGACAATTACAGATTTACTCATGACTGGGTCACCTTATTACCTGGTCTTGAATTTGCTTATAATAGCACTGTTCACTCTGTTACTCAAAAGAAACCTTTTGAGCTTTGGCTAGGTTATGTCCCTCATACTCCTGCTCAAATACTCAATAGTAAATTGCCTAAATTGGAATTACAACCTGGTGTCAAATATTTTGTTCAAATGCAATAAATGTGCAGAAAAAATTCTAAATCTTGTATTGATAAAGCATCTGAATATGAGAAGAAGATATGGGATAAATCCCATAAATAACACACATTCAAAAAGGGTGATGAAGTATTGATATCTACTGTCCACTTCAGTTTACAGGGTAACAACAAATTAAAAGATCCTTTTGTGGGTCCTTTTGTTGTGAAAAAAATGATTGGAGATAATGCAGTTGAAGTTGTGTTATACTCTCCATATGATAGAAAACATCCTGTTTTCCCCATTTCCCTGTTAAAACCTTATACTTCCAACTGTGACTTATTTCCAAAAAGAAGAGGTAGACCTAAGAAAAACCCTCAGGAAGTCACAGAAACTGCAGAAATTGATAAAATTCTCAATGATAGAATTATAACTTCTGAAAGAGGTACTGAGTATTTATTGAGATTTAAAAATAATTCATCTGAATATGATGCATGGATACCTGGTAAAGAAATTTCAAACCTTCCTACTCTATTAAAAAAGTATAAAAAGAAAAATTCATAGCATTTTTTTTTATTGTTTTTTTGGAGTGAGGGAGTGTCAGCCAGGCTGTTCCAGGATCCCAGTAAATAAACATACAATTTATTGGAATTAAATAAAGGACATAATAATTGCAGCTTATGTATATATATTAAATTTATATTACATAATAAATTTATATTAATATTTAATTTATATAAATAAAGTAAATATTATTTTAATTTTATTATAAGATGATTTAAAAGCATTTAATAATATTCCATAACAAGGGCACATTGTTTATTTAATAATTATAAATTAATTAATTTAAAACTTATAAGATAATTATATTCAAGTTTTTATCTTATAATGTAATTACTTTAATTAATTAAATTTAATTATTAAAATATACTTTTTCATATACTATTATCCATAATTATTGCTGCTGTTTTTGGACCCTTAATTGTGTCAATAAAAAATTAAATAAATTATAACACTTATTTTATAAAATAGTATTAAAATTATCAACTTAATTTAGTAATAAATTAATTACTTGTTTCATTTAAATTAATTATTTAATTAAATAGTTGGAACAATTAATTAATTTCTTTATACTAAATTAAAATTGATTACATATTTTGTTGCATCAAAATATTTTTACTTGTTTCACTTAAAAACCCTTAAAGCATACAGTACCATCTGTGTCAGTACAGTCTAGTATATAAGTATGATATAATAGTGTTATTTTATGGTCCTACTACTTATTAATAAATGATTTAGTGATTAAACCTCAGGGGAAGACTAATAGAATAGTTATACTCAAGTTAAACTCACAATACTTGGATTTAAATGCGTGCTAGTGGTGGAAAATAGAAGAATAAAATATAGTTATAGCTTTTATAAAGATAATATCAATTTATAATGGCTTTATAATATATTTCTGAATGTTAATAATTGTAGTGTAGTGTTTGTTTGAAGTGTAGTAATTGAATGATTATCATAAACCGTCAAAATCCCCTCTTACTTATACCCAAATCCACTGGAGTGCACAGACCTTCAATCCAGATGATGTCACTGCTATCCCCGGCAATTACAGCACTGTGAGGGCCCATCACCTCCCCATGGCGTCCACTTCAAGCAGTTTCAACACCCAGACCTCCAGTAAGGACCCTCCATCACTATTAATAATAACACAGAGCCATACCATAATTAGAAAACCCAGATAAAAGCGGATACCATAAAGAAACAGGTAAAATAAAAGATCAAAAAGAGATTTAATGAAACTAAAAGCATATAAAGGAAACAAATAAAATGTCCAAGCCCCCAATAACATCCCCAAGCATCCACATTAACCCAAAAACATATTTTCAACCCATAAATCCGTGAATAATCATCCAAGGAAGTAATTTTAGTTGTCCAAACTGGGTGTATGCGCCTGATATAGGTGTCTATGCTTCTGTAGGCGTTGTGAGTCCACTGATTTCGTCCATATGACCTAAAATAAGCAGAAAAACAAAGGTTATAGGCTATTAAGGGGCTAAAACCCACTTATATACCTAGATATACATAATATACTGCATATTTCACTGAATATGAGATTTATGTATACATATAAGCTTATGTATGTCAATAATTACTTCATATCACTTAAGATAAGTATATTATGACTCCATTAACACCTTAATAAGTATTATTAGGCCATGGATAAGCTATTTAAACTATTATAAATTATATAATAGAATAATAATTATATATATATATAATAAAATAATATATATTATTATTTTAACCTTATTTTTAAGATATAAGCTTAATCTAATTAAGGTTATCTTATTTTAAGCATAAGAAATACTCAGTCCTAAGGATATTTAGGCTGACACTCCCTCACCCCAAAAAAAAACAATAAAAAAAATGTTAAGACATTTTAATTAATCTTAAGGAATGAAATAACAAAATAAAAAATAATTTTTATAATACATATACTGAATGAACAGTATTATTTAGATTTAAATTTTTTCAAGAGATTTTTAAGATCAGAGATTTCATTTTCTGGAATCCACTGGTCATATTCACTTGATTTATTTTTAAATCTTAGTAGATACTCAACTCCCTTTTCTTTTGTAAGGTGTCTCTTTTTAAGTATCTTTTCAATTTCTGCTTTTTCCACTATTTCTTCAGGTTGCTGTTTATGCCTTCCTGATCTTCTTGGAAAGAGAGCAGTATCATTAGAATGGTATGGTTTTATAAGAGAAATAGGAAATACTGGATGTTTTCTATCATAAGGTGCATATAGAATAACCTCAACAGCATTATTACCAACCATCTTTTTAACTACAAATGGTCCAATGAATGGATCCTTCAATTTAACATTACCATTTAAATTGAAATGTAGCGTTGAAATAAGGACTTCATCACCCTCTTTGAACATTTGTTCTTTATGGGCTTTATCCCATCTTTTCTTTTCATACTCAAAAGCCTTATTTATACATTCTTGAGCATGTTTTCTGCATAGTTCTTGCATCTGAAGAAAAGATTTAGTACCTGGATGAATATCCAATCTAGGTAACTTATTAAGAGTTTTAGCAGGAGTATTAGGTACATAACCCAACCATAACTCAAATGGCTTTTTGCCAGTGACAGAATGTACTGTACTATTATATGCAAATTCTAAACCTGGGATAAGGGTTACCCAATCATGCGTGAATTTGTCATTGTCTTTAAAATTTAGACCAAAAGCACAGTATCTTCTTATCATATCTTCTAAGGTTTGTATCATTCTTTCTGCTAGCCCATCAGTTTGTGGATGGTGTGCTGTAGAAAGTTTTAATTGACACCCTGAAACATCCATAAGTGACGTCCAGAACTCAGAAGTAAATTTAGGATCTCTGTCTGAAACTATTGCTTTGGGGAAACCTGCTGTATTTAACATTTGTGTCCACCATAAAAAAGCTAAGTCCTTTGCAGAAACCTCTTTGTGGGTAGGAATAAATTTACACATCTTTGTAAATCTATCTACAATTACCCAGCAGGAGTTATAACTCTTATGCCCTGCTATTGGCAAACCTGTTACAAAGTCCATGTTAATAATTTCCCATGGAGCTTTTGGTTGCTCAATTTGTTGTAATAAACCAGCTCTTTTTCCTGTTAATCTTTTAGATTTTTGACAAGAATCACATGTTTCAACATATTTCTGAACATCCTCAGACATGTTAATCCACCAAGCTGTGTTTTTTACTCTGGTTAATGTTTTATGGTAGTCAAAATGACCTGCTAATATATCATCATGACATATACTTAACATTAACTCCTTCATTGAAGGGGGAATTACAATTACATTACTTAATTTTTTCCTGTAATATATAAAACCATCCTCAATGGAAAATTTTCCTTTCTCTAATGCCTCTTTATACTTATCTGGTAATGTTTTTATTAAAACATTCATTGAAGCATTAGATGGATCATTTAATATTGTAGTTAATTTACTTAAGTCAGGATCTGAATTATAATTATCAAGAATTGATTGCATAAATTCATCCTCAAGATCTACAATATAAATGCCATAAATGTTAATAATCTCTGACTCAGGAACATAAGCAGGATTATCATCATTATTAGGCAGAGGTACTCTAGATAACAGATCTACATTAGAGTGCAAGGTTCCTGCTCTATGTGTAATAGTCATCCGTCCTCTGTATTCTTGTACAGCTAATTGCCATCTAAACATGTGTCTATTAGGAGTTTTCATGTTTAAGAGTGACTTAACTGCACTACAGTCAGTTATTAACTCAAATTTTTGGTCTTCAAGGTAATAATGTAGCTTTTCAAGAGCCCATACTACTGCCAAACATTCAAGTTGAGTAGCACCATATTTTAATTCACTACTTCTCAGAGTACGTGAAATATAGCAGATTACTACTTCTGACATTTTACCTTCAATAAGTTGTTTTTGATGCAAAGCAGCACCCAGTCCAATAAAGCTTGCATCTGTATATAATACAAAAGGTAATTGGAAATCTGGTAATCCCAAGATAGGAGCTGTCATTAAGCATTCTTTCAACTTATTAAAAGCATGTTGTCTTTCATTATTCCAAATGAAAGCTTCTGATTTCTTTATCAGTGTGGTCAGTGGTGCAGCAATTGATTGGTAGTTTTTTATATATTGTCTATAATAACCACACATTCCAAGAAAAGATTGTACATCCTTCACATTTTGAGGAATGCCAATATTCTTTATTGCAGCCACTTTATTTTGGTCTACACATATTTGTAAGCCAGATACAATATGACCAAGCACTTTTAAAGATTCAAACCCAAATTTACATTTTTTCAATGCAAGGGTCATTTTTATTTCATCCATTTTCTGAAATACTTTCCTTAAATGGATTAAGTGTTCATCAAAAGTTTTAGAGAACACTATGATGTCATCAATGTATACCATTAACCATCCCTCAATCATTTCATTATGGAATGTTATATCCATTAACTTTTGAAATACTGATGGAGCATTCTTTGGTCCAAATGGCATTCTGACATACTTATAAATTCCCATGTGTGTTGTTATCAACAAAAAGTTCTGTGAATTCTTTTCAACAGGAATTTGATGGTACCCTTTATTTCCATCCAGGCAACTTATATATTTAGCACCTTTAAGGGTAGCATGTATAGAGGCAATCCTTGGCAAGGGATAAATATCATCTACTGTAAATGTATTTAATGCTCTATAATCACCGCACAGTCTTGCTTTATCTTGTTCATAAGAAATCAGCACTGGTGATATTACACAATATTTTGGTGTAGTTTCAACCTTCTCAAGAATGTTCATCTTTAATAACATCTTAATATTATCCTCTATGTCTTTCCTCTTCATTGGTGAAGCGGGATATGGTTTCTTTTTAAGACTAGCAGGAATATTATCCATGTCACAGGTTAAACTAATTTTCATTTCATGATCTTTTACAAGGCCAAGTTCATTTGTACCATGTGCAAAAGCCATTGGAAAAGCTTTAATTAATTCCAAAATATTATCTTTCTCAGTTTCACTTATCTGAGTGCCAAATGATGCTTTTGAAATTTCTGTTTCCAGAAGTTCCATCTCATTGGATTCTCTTCCTTTAGACGGGGAATTTGTTACTGACTCAATGTGTAAGACTGTGTTAAAAGAATTTATTTTAAATTTCCTTTTACCTTTCATGCCAATTGTAAAATTGTTATTAGCAGGGTCTAATTTTACACCAAATTTAGTCAGAATATCATTTCCAATGATAAAACAGTTACTACAATTTGTATTATCCATTACTACAAAGTCACAAGTTACCCTTACATAACCATGTTGGTGTTTAAAGAAAACAGCAGCTTTGTATTTACCAATGGGGTGTAGTACTGATCCAAAACCTCTCCAATTTTTATTCTGAAGTGGTTCAAGCTTAAACTTATATTCACTATCAATTTTCTGTAATGTATTAGTGGAAACAACTGAACCAGCAGCTCCTGTGTCCAATACTATATTAACATTTTCACCAGAAATGATAGCTGGAACCGTGATAGGTGTCATTCTAAAGTTATCAGCTTGTATATCCTTAATGATTTCAGCATCCTCAAAATTCATTAAAGATTCATTTGAGTCCATATTTAATATTGGATTTTCAAAGATGGACAAATCATCTTCCAACATACAGACTTCATTTTCATCACTATATGAGATATTGCTGTCATAATCACTTGATTCTTTACTTTTTTCAGTTTCAGTTTCAGATTCACGTTGATTTTCAACAATATTTATGTTTTTCTCACATTTGTGACCTTTTACCCAAGGTTTGTTACACTTATAACAAGTATTTGTTTCATACTTTTTAGGTACTACAGGTGCAGTAGGTTTTTTCTGCTTCTCCTGAAGTGTTTTTGAATTCTGAGATTTTACAGGTTCAACATTTTGCTTATAAGTGGAATACCTTGATTCATACTTATGGTTCAATAATATTTCATTGCAAATATTAATAAAATCAGAATATTCAGTAACATTAAATGTTCTAGCTACAACAATATCTCTGACAGATATAGGTAATTTGTAAATTATCTTATCTTTCCATAAGTTAAAATCCATATGAGGCTCAATGGCTTTTAAGATTTTGTTTAAAGTCATTAAAAATACCATAGGTTTGTCACCATTCAACGGATTATACCTAGTTTTCTCATACAGTCTCTGCTGAGTAAGCCTGAATTTAGAACCTCCAAATTGTTTTTCAATAAGTTGTTTCCATTCAGCCCAAGAGTAGTCTCTACCCTCACTTAAGACAGCTTCAAACCATAATAAAGCAACATCCTTAAATAAAGAAATTAATTTTGATGTTATCTCTTCATCTGGTAACTTATATGAGAATTTCAAGTTGTCAATTCTTTGAATAAAATGTTGCCAATCAGAGCTGGCTTCCCCATCATAAGTTGGGTACTGATCTATCTTAGGCCAGTTCTTCTGATTGGATTTTATCTCACTAATCTTAGGTAAATTCAACAACTCATTTACTTTTGATAAATGGTCTTGTATTTCTTCCTGCACGGATTTGTGACTTACATTTTCAGATTTGACACTACCACCAGATGGTTTTAATTGTGGTGGTACAGGGAAGGAATGAGATTCACTTTTGCCAATGAAAGGATTATTATTATATTGATTATACTTATGATTATCCTGGTTCATTAGTAGATTGGCAGTTTCAATCTCAACTTTAGTTAATCTTTGTAGCAGCTCAGAGACACTTTGATTTGTCTGTGCAAAAGATAACTTTGTTCTTGATTCAGTTTTTAATAAGTGTGTTTCATATAATTTTTCTAACTCACAAAATTTGTTTGAAAGGTCATTATATTTATTACTTAATGAATCATATTTAAGAGTTAGAGACAAATGTTCCTTCTCTAATTCTTTATTACGTGTTGCTAATTGAGAAATGTTCAATGTTAAGGATGAAATTGTATCACTAGTGAGCTTAACTGTCTGTTCCTCACAATCAGTCATTCTATTCCACAATGCTGAAACAATTCTATGGACAGTTGGATTATTGTTAAAATATTCCATGTCCTCCTTTTCAATTCTCTCACTCTCCTGTGAACTACTCATCTCACTAGTAGGTGGTTGCAACTGAGGATTAACTGTATTATCATTGTATATAGTACTGTTATTATGGATAAAAGACAAGTCAGGTGTATCTACTCTAAAACCCAAATTTCTTAAATCCTCCTCTATTTTTTGTACAGATTTAACATCAATAGAATTACCTATATTGTAATTATCAGTATTATGTTTAATCTGAGGGGGTAAGTTACTTACCAAGGGATGGTTGCCAGGCCTGATTTTTGGCGCTTTTTTCCCTTGTAAGGGTGAGCTGAGGAAGTCAGATGAGGGGGTGGATCCCTGTTGCAACTGTGGCTTGTCCACTGTTGGTGAAACCAGTCCCATTTCCATTTGTCTACCAGGATTTTCTCCTGGGAGTGAGTGGACCCTCCTTGGGTAGGGGGTTGCTGATTTGATTGACTGGGCAGGCCTCCCTTTAATTCTGCCATTGCCTGATTCATCTGCTGAAATCCTACCTTGCAATTGTTTTGCAACTGCTCTACTTCTTTGAACATGAGAGATTTTGATTCCTCTAGCTTCAGAACCTGTTTGGCCAGGTGGGACAGTTGATCCTGAAGAGGAGGAGACGTCTTTTTGATAGTTATCTTTTTTAAGAGGGCGTCCTTTTCCTCTATACTCATGCTTTCTGGTTGGGGGTACTGTTGTCCCTCCATGGTGATGTCCTGGAAAGTTTTTATTAGCTTTAGACCTGGTATTATAAGCAGGCTGTTCACTTACACTATCCTGAGGAGCACTCATATTGTTCAGAATAACAATATTTTACGTCTACAAAAGGAAAAAACTCTGTGGAATTAGTAGACAAAAAATATTAGTAATTATATTACTAATAAAAAAGCAATGGAGCTTACCCTGAATATATATCTTTATTTATTTAAATAAAATATAAGAAAAATTCGAAAAAATCTGTTAAAAATATAATAATAAGTTTAACTAGACCTCTATAAGGGTGAATAATTAGCTTACCAAGCTTTAGCCAAATACCAATTTTATTGGGTGTTATATTGGTGTCCAAATACCAAGTGAAATTGGGTTTATATTGGGTACAGTTACTACTGTAAATATCTAATTTTTATAATAAAAAATTAGTACAATTATTATAAGGGTTCTTTTCCGCAATCAATGAGCTATGATGACCCACTAATATGCCGCAGACCCAAATATTTGGTTAATTTTGAGTTGTACTAAGGTAAAAATCACGTCCCAAGGCTTATACTAAATAATAAGTAAAATATAAGGAAAGACCCCCAATTGTCAGTACAGTCTAGTATATAAGTATGATATAATAGTGTTATTTTATGGTCCTACTACTTATTAATAAATGATTTAGTGATTAAACCTCAGGGGAAGACTAATAGAATAGTTATACTCAAGTTAAACTCACAATACTTGGATTTAAATGCGTGCTAGTGGTGGAAAATAGAAGAATAAAATATAGTTATAGCTTTTATAAAGATAATATCAATTTATAATGGCTTTATAATATATTTCTGAATGTTAATAATTGTAGTGTAGTGTTTGTTTGAAGTGTAGTAATTGAATGATTATCATAAACCGTCAAAATCCCCTCTTACTTATACCCAAATCCACTGGAGTGCACAGACCTTCAATCCAGATGATGTCACTGCTATCCCCGGCAATTACAGCACTGTGAGGGCCCATCACCTCCCCATGGCGTCCACTTCAAGCAGTTTCAACACCCAGACCTCCAGTAAGGACCCTCCATCACTATTAATAATAACACAGAGCCATACCATAATTAGAAAACCCAGATAAAAGCGGATACCATAAAGAAACAGGTAAAATAAAAGATCAAAAAGAGATTTAATGAAACTAAAAGCATATAAAGGAAACAAATAAAATGTCCAAGCCCCCAATAACATCCCCAAGCATCCACATTAACCCAAAAACATATTTCCAACCCATAAATCCGTGAATAATCATCCAAGGAAGTAATTTTAGTTGTCCAAACTGGGTGTATGCGCCTGATATAGGTGTCTATGCTTCTGTAGGCGTTGTGAGTCCACTGATTTCGTCCATATGACCTAAAATAAGCAGAAAAACAAAGGTTATAGGCTATTAAGGGGCTAAAACCCACTTATATACCTAAATATACATAATATACTGCATATTTCACTGAATATGAGATTTATGTATACATATAAGCTTATGTATGTCAATAATTACTTCATATCACTTAAGATAAGTATATTATGACTCCATTAACACCTTAATAAGTATTATTAGGCCATGGATAAGCTATTTAAACTATTATAAATTATATAATAGAATAATAATTATATATATATATAATAAAATAATATATATTATTATTTTAACCTTATTTTTAAGATATAAGCTTAATCTAATTAAGGTTATCTTATTTTAAGCATAAGAAATACTCAGTCCTAAGGATATTTAGGCTGACAATCTGTTTTGAATTATTTTTTCTCATAGTTCCTATGTCTCAGGCTTGTTTAGTTACTCACTATTTGTACTTACTGATCTGGGAATTAGTTGTGGGGAAATTTTGTTCTTAATTGGGGTTTTAATTATTTGTTTCATATTTTTCTCAAGATTGTTATGTTTCACTTATTCTTTTATTTTCTTGTTTTATCTTATTATGACTCTTGTATTTAAAAATGTAGTGGCGCTTCAGAGTACACATTGCCTATAAAAAGGCCTCGGATAATCCCCTGTAGCATCATCACTTACTATACAAACCAAATCTGAACAAACTGTCAATATAATATGTTTTATTATTATTTTTATTAGCATTAAAATTCTAATTTGAATGCTATATAAATATTTACAGGTTGCTTTAAGTCTGATAGTAATTATAGTGTTTGATGTGCTGAACCCTTACTTTAAATAATATTGTCATTAAATAAAACCTCATTTTGTGTCATCCCTCAAGTAACTCGTCGTTGCCTCTCTTTAAATAAATTATTACTTTATTTCTTTTATTTTATATAAACCTTTCTTGCCTATTTTCTTTCCCTCCTCTTTTCCTTCTCCCTTTCTTACCTTCTTCTAGACAACTGGCCGACAATGAAGGTCCACCTCTTCAAATATCACTGAACACATGGTTTTCAGGCAAAAATACCATGGTGTACCCTGATCTTTGGCCAAAGATCAGGGTACACGTCTTCAAATTTCAAGAAATATTTGAATAGGATAAAAAACATATGTACCCTGATCTTTGTGTGCAAATAAGGGTACACATCTTCAATTTTCATGCACAATGTGTAGAAAGGAAAAAATACAATGGATGCCTCTGATTAAGGTGTTAGAAAAAGAGTCATTTGTTTTCAAATTCATGCACAATTTGAATACAGGCAAAAATGAAGGGTGAACCCTGATCTTAGCCCAAGATCAGGGTACACATCATCAATTTTCATGCAGTTTTTGAATAACGGCAAAAAAACACATGTGTACCCTGATCTTCGCGCGAAGATCAGGGTTCACTTGTCAAAATCTCACATACAATTTAGTCCAGGTAAAAAATACAAAGGTGGACTCTGATCTTTGCCCAAAGATCAGGGTACACATCATTAATTTTCATGTACTTTTTGAATAACAGTAAAAAAACACAAGTGTACCCTGATCTTCGCATAAAGATCAGGGTACACCTCTTCAAATTTCAATAACATATGATTATGAGTAAAAACCACAGGTGGGAATCCATCTAAAGCATACAATAAAGGTCAACTATTCCAAATTCAAAGATGAACACTGTTATTTTAGCAAATATATAATAATATGATATATAGTCTTTGATTGTTAGAGTTTGAACTTATTTTGTTCATGTATAAATTATAACAACCAACCATGATTAATCTGTACAGGTCAAGATTTAAATGTGGTTTTCGAAAGTATATTTAAAATTCACTTAAAAATCTTTCAAGGAAAATCTTACCTGCAGGGGAACATCAGATTCCTTCATTGTATTTTTGCATGATTTGAAATAATATGAAATAAATTTAGAGGTGTGCACAGATTTTTGCCTGAAGATCAGGGTCCACTATGGTATCTTTGCCTGCAACTATGTGTTCAGAGAGGTAGACCTTCTTGTTTGGCAGAAGATCAGAGTCCACCATTGTATATTGGCCTTGATTAAAATTGTATCGGATTTACACTGATCTTTGCGCCAAGATCAGGGTACACTTGTGTTTTTTTTCTGTTATTCAAAAAGTAAATGAAAATTGATGATGTGTACACTGATCTTCGGGCAAAGATCAGAGTCCACCTTTGTATTTTTTACCTTGACTAAATTGTATGTGAGATTTTGACAAGTGTACCCTGATCTTTGTGCAAAGATCAGGGTTCACCTTTTGTTTTTTCCAGTATTCAAATTGTGCATGAATTTGAAAATAAATGACCCTTGTTCTAACACCTTCATCAGAGGCATCCATTGTATTTTTGCCTTTCTACACATTGTGTGTGAAAATTGAAGATGTGTACCCTGATTTGCACAAAAAGATAAGGGTACATATGTTTTTTCTCCTATTCAAATATTTCTTAAAATTTGAAGATGAGTACCCTGATCTTCGGCCAAAGATCAGGGTACACCATGGTATTTTTGCCTGCAACCATGTGTTCAGTGATATTTGAAGAGTGGACCTTCATCTTCGGCCGAAGATCAGAGTACACCATTGTATATTGGCCTTGATAAAAATTGTATCAGAGATTTTGAGAAGTGTACCCTGGTCTTCACATGAAGATCAGGGTACACTGGTGTTTTTTGGCTTCTATTTCAATCTGTTTTGGAATATCAATTCGGATTACCCTTAACTACCACTATTGGTTAGAGTACACCACTTTACTTTGAATTTTTTCAAATTAATTTTTTCCTTTTATTCATCTAATTATATTTTTGATGAGTATATTATATTCATTATTCCTTGCCTTTGCATACTTCTATTATTATCAGTTATAACACTGCTGCTTTCTTTCTATGAATGAATATATCATTTAATCATTCAACTTAAGAGTTTTTACATTTTTAATTATTCTGTACTTCATATTTAATTATTGATTTTTTTTTAATTACCTATTCTTCTTTTATAACACTTTATACTCATTAAATACATTTATAACTGTCATCTTATTTTTTAAAGTTGTTTATAATTCTTATTTCTCCATCTTTCCACACTTCATTTGCATACCTCATATTTATTATTATTCAAATTTATTTTTAATTCATATATTATAATTATTGCACATTTTACATAATTCTTGCATATTTTTTATTTCCAAATTTTTTCAATTTTTAATTTTTAATTATTATTTTGGAAGATTCATATTATTGTAGCTATTTACATCAATATTATATCAAGTATAGCATATATTTATATAAATATAATCAATATTTACTCTTTAATACTTGGAGTTTAAAAAAATATGTATCAGGTTGGACTATTTTCCAATGATCCAAAAAATCAGCAGTTATTGCACAAGCTATTTCTAAATGTGATGGCATACAGAAGTCTTTCTTATTTGCTGGATTTTTGATGATTTTGTAAAAAAGACCTATGATGTAGCTATTGAGATTCTTCCATATACATTCTTCTGAATTTAATGTGCAATTACTTTTTTTGCGAATACAATCAACCTGACTTATAAATGCCAAACAATCACTGATACTTGCAAATCTATAATCATGAAAACATACAAATAAACCCCTTACCCCATCTATCAAATACATAATAAAAGGTTGAAAGTTGTGATTTGCTGTGCTTTGTTCAATCTGAATTAGTGACCTTTCTTCTGCATTGTCGGATCCAGACTGAATCAATTGTCCACCATCTTTTTCTTTTCTTTTCCGCTTTTCTGAAGCTGTTTTCTGTTTTGCCTGTGATCTCGCATAAAATGTCAAGTATGACTTCAAACAGTTGGATATGACATTTTGAAATTGTAAAAGCGGTGTCATTGAGTTGGCCATGGCTTTGTACTTCTTCATCTCACTTTCTGAACTTGAAATTGCTGGAGTCTTGTTTGTAAGTTTGTTGATATGATTGATTAATAGAAGACTTCGTGTTACTGGATTGTCATTCTCAATCATTTTGGGTGGAGGTGCCTGATGTGTTTTGTTTGCCATTAACTCTAGAGATGAGGAAATAAGCTTCAACCAGTACTGTTGAGAATGTGGGCTGACAAATTGACATCGACTAAGCAAACGAAACAGGTGGGTTTCTAGATTTGATGTCTTCTTTTTGCACAAGTCCCCATAAGTTTCATTCAATGGATTTGCATTGAACTCGGAAAGTTTTGAAAAGTCAATTTGATCAGTTGAGTACCATGGTTGTGTAGATTCATTTAAATCCAAAAATTGGGGGCCTACAATAAGAGTCATAAAGTTAATAAATACAAAAATTATATTTTCAATAGTGAAGAAATTACCCAATTCATTGATGACTTTAACCCATTCTGCATGAGTGCCTTGGGTGAAATGAAACGAGAATGAATCAAACGACATTGTTGAAATCTTCTCCGTTCCTCAAAAATTCAGAAATAATATGATTGCATTCCATGCCTTGTTCACCTTTTGCCAGCTGATTTTTCCTTCAAAAAAAAAATAAAGTTCTTTGATATCTGATTTTAAATTCATATCTTTCAACAAGGACAGCTCTTTTGATGCAGAAGATACTACAGAAATGTTAAACATTTAGCCACATTTTTTTTTGAATAAAAATATAAAAAACACATACTTATCGGTTCCGTTTGAGAATGTGGTACCACATCATCCCTTGCAGTCGTTTCTTCAGCTGCAGCTGATATCTCTCTGATGTGATTGTCACTGGAAATGATTGGTGTTTCTTTTTTATTTTGTGAATTTTCTGCATCTATGTCTGTGTAAATATTATAAAAAGAAATGTGTCAGTTTCACAAAATAAATTTTAAATTATCAGCTATGATATTATATTCATCTTTTACCTGCTGCAGATTCACCTTGATTGTTTTTCCTAAAGTTAAATTGCACAACAATAGTTTATGAGAAGGGATATCAGTATATCTCATGAGATTTGTATGATTAATATTATACTTACAAATTACTTGATAAAATTGGGTCTTCTTGTCTTTCAGATTCTTCTTCTCCATCAGGAGTAGGAGATGGAGATTATTCTGGAACCAATGAGTAGCTTAATGAGGTACGTGCTCTTTTTGTCCGATGAGCATGCTTTAACCTCTTGTTTACATTTCCTGAAGTACTACCCAATTCTGACTCTTCTGCCTCCTTGACCTTAATATGAGAATCTTCGGGAACTTTCTTAGTATCCAGATAGGCTAATAATTATAAATAATAATGTTTTAGATTCAATAACAATTAAAGTATAAAATTACTCACATTTTTTTGATGTTTAACAAAGTTAAGAAACAATGATGCTGAGTCCACATATGCCTTGTGAACTCTCATTTCTTCCAACTCCCGAACAAAAGATGCTGCTCGCTCCTCCATAATATTGAGTTTTTCATAGTATTCTTCCGTTGTAATCACAATAATTTCTGACTGAAGTGCTGGCTCCCTAGATGTTGATTGTAATGGATTGCTTGATTGGAGTGAAAATTTTTCAAAAGTGGCAGTCTCACTGAAATTTTCTTTTATTGCTTGAGCATCTACATACAAAATGAAAAGTAAGCTTTCACATAAATAGTTTTTTATCACAGACTTATTACTAAGCGGGTGATGGTGTTGCATTTTTCTTAGAACCTAAATACGGGACTGATGATAGCTCGGAACTTGAGTCTGACATGCTATAAGATTATAAAAAATTAGAATGAAGAGAACAATAATCTTTATTAAAATCAGACTCCCTTATATAATTATTGAAGCCTTCATTCTTAAGTTACGTTAATGTTTTTCCCTGAGCAAACTATTGTGCAATTTGAAAATTGTGATTGCATATGCAACCCCTATTGTTTGGTTGTTAGGGAATACCTTTCAAGGAAAGACAGGCAAAATAAATTTCAAACTAAACATGCATTGTAAATAATTATCCAGCTAAGCACTAAGTCCTTTAATAACTATACTTCAGCTGGTTGAGCAAAATTCAAATTAAAGGATTTTCCATACATTAAAATTTCTAACATTCCTCATGCAGAACGTTTAAAATGAATTGAACATCACTAAAATGGCCTTAGGCATATGCACCATACACTTGAACTATTAAAAAAACAATTATGGAAAATTCACCAGAATAAGTTTGAATATGTACCAAACTTTTCCCCACAACAAGCTCCCACATGTGTTCAACCAGAGTTCAGAATTAGTTTGGCACAAGTTAACAAGGAACTTAGACATTTTTAAGTGATATACTTCAAAATTTTGTTAGGAAAAAAAAATTTCCACATCATAATCATCTTAAAAATTATACAATGGCTAATATAAATATTCAATCCAAATAAAAACAGTTATTCAAGATTACATTAAACATTTGTTAAACATATTGATTCAAATTGGAATGAAACTTAGCTTTTAGTGAAAGAATACAATTTCAAATTTTCGCTTCTTAATGCCGGTTGACCTACCTTGGGTTGTCTAGTATTCATGTACTTAAATGTAAAATTATCATTAGACTTTTTTATTCCACTATTGCATATACAGATACGCACCTGTATGTCTCAATCAAACCTACACACACTTAATTGCTCTATCATAAGAATACAATGATTAAAACTTAAAAAATTTCACTGCGTGTTTGGCTCATTTACATTTAAAGATATATTTACAAATAAAACACTTTTTTCTTACTATTTATAATTAGATTAGGAAAAAAGCAGGTCAGCTAGTAAATACAATTTTCGCATTAATCCCCTGTAAGAACAACTATGTAATATCTACAGTAAACAATATATTTCTTATATGATATATGAAAGAGCTTCTTACAAATATAACTATATACATAAATTATTCAAGCTTGAAGAAATATTTTCTAAATCAACTTCATTTTTAGCTGCAAGAATATCACTTTCAATCATATTTAGACTATTTAAAAAATCACTTGAGTAAAAATTTTTTGGTAATTTTTGGGGAACACCAATTATACCATTTTTTGAAGATTTTTTCTCAGAAGAGTGCTCATATGTCTTTTTATACTGTAGAAGAGCCCTTTGATTTGTTGCTAAAGAAAATGCTACTTTATCAAGTAAATAGATACACTCAGTGAGTAGTTGGCTTTTCCATGCAGGTATTACATGTATGGGCGGCTTTTTAGACTCTTTTTCTTCCTCAATATCTGATGTGAATTCAGTTGTCAAAAAGAGGGCAATAAAATCTTCATTTCCATGGCAGTATTTACCTGATATTGTCCAACTTGTTTCAGCTATCTAAAATGTTAAATAAAATCATATCTTGTAAGTAGCTTTTATTTTAAAATATTAGAGGAAATTCTCACTTTTTTTTGGTGTCTTTTCACTTGTGCCTTGGAATGTTTTATCTTCTTGATATCCGCAAGAGAATTATCTTTTCTTCCTTTATACTTCCTCAACTCTTTACCTTTATTTAAAACCCACTGTTCAATGACAATGGAAATAAATTTGAATTTCTCTGTATCCACCCAATTCACTGTCTTAAGCCAAGTCAGTGCAAATTCTGCCAAAATTGCTGATACTACTTGATTCCAGACTGATCCTGAAAAATTATTTGCATGACCATTCAAAAGTAAGTTTTGGGAATCCTTTTTCTTGGAAAGCCCGCTCAAGATTTTTCTTCAATGTCATTGGGACAGTAGGACCACCAGGAATGTTCAATAAATCACTCATAGGCTGAAAAGCAGGCAAACAAATTTTTGCTCCAATGTGAGCAGCTGCAGTTCTAGCTAAATAGTCTTTATCAGCAGCAGTTTTCGGCTGATGAATTGAGAAAACCTTTTCAATTGCCTGTCGAAGTAGATTCTTTTTTTTCTGAGTCCAATTAAGCCAATTTTTAACCTCCTCTTCAGTTTGGCTTTATGGATAGTGATTTAGTTGTGTCGGGCCACCCAGACACACTCTTAAGAAGTGATGAATATTTTGGCTGATTGTTTCAGAACTTCTGGGTGCATTTCTTGTTTTCGAGATAGATTTTATGACTTTTTCTTGATGACACTCTGCTGTTCTTCTCTCAGCCGCATTCCTTTTTTTCTCCTTAATATTATTTTGTAGATTTTGATCAAAAGTGCCTACAAAACAGGGAAAAAAATTAAATCAGTCATTAAAAGTACATTTGCATTTATCAAAATAATTTTAAGTACTCAACTAAAAAATTCAGGCTCATCTTGATTTTGTTCAGTATTCTTGAGGAGGAAATCATTCAGTAACCCGGCAACAAATTCAGCATTCTTAGCAGCCCCATTTTGATCCTTCTGTTCCTCTTGATTTTAATGCAGAGTATTTTTCTGCCTTTGGTCTTTATATGTAGATGTAGAAGGACCAGTGTGGGGGTTACTGTTACCATCATTATCTTCTGGATTTGGAGTCTCATATTCCACATCCATATCCAAAGTTCCATTATCAATAATAGAATTTAACAATTGACCTATTTTTTGTGAAATTGAAGTCAAATCAGAAATATCAAATTATTAACTTGGAAGAATGATTTAGTAGATAAAAATGTATTACTCATATCAAAATCTTTGTCCATATTTTAATCCTTTATAATAATTTGTTTAAAAGTGTTGTTAATTAATCAGAGAAAAATTTATAAGAGTTTTGGAATTGGGCTTGAAAATTGCCTTCCTAAACTGAAATAAGTATTATTCATACTTCCCACCTTACTTATTACTTTTTCTAATTTTTTTTATCTCTGTGGAATTCCTACCAAATTCATGTTTGATATCTCATAATTCTGAGTGATGTTTGGAATTATGCAACTATTTTTTTATATCACGTTGTTAAGGCATTTGTCAATCAAAAAAATCTTTATTCTCCCATTCTCCACCCAAAATTGTGCCATTCATCATTTTGCTTGCATTACCACTCCTTTCAAATGCCAAAGGATCAAAATTAACTCAAACTGCTTCTATTAAGAATAATTAGTTTTGACTTACAATGGACCTCAACCCAACAGCCATGATAATATTTTCTTTCATACCAAAAGTTCCTTGCTGATGTTTCAGGATAGCTGCATGTCTTATTATCGACTTTTCACTTACAACAATAGAGGCGGCCTTAGAATCTCTGAGTACTCTGCTATTTAGAAGAGTATGACTCTCATAAGGATCTTTGTGTGTTTTTTTAGGCAGGATTTCTTTGAAAGGACTAACAATTGCCCAAAACTCTCCCTTTTCCTCTTTTGATGTGAATAACATATAAATCTGACCAAAACTCTAATCATCACAATATTTGAATTCGATTGTTGAGTTACCTTCATGCTTAGATTTCGTCATAAATTGTTTTCCTTTTAACACAAAGCTTCTGAGTACTTGTACCACTCTTTCAACTTTGATCTCTGATAATGACAACTGCCATCTTAAACTATCTTTTCCAATTCGTGCTTTTGCCCATTTTTGAAAAATTGCTTCATCCAGCATAATACACTCTTCCACACTATCCAAATCTTTCGTCATTTTTTCATCTTTGTTTAGCTCCATGTTTTCTTCTTTTTCATACTGCATTAGAACTGTCTTGACATGCCAATACTTGAGAATTTTTTTGGTATCTCATCTTACATACAAATATGATATTAATAATTGTTAAATATTCAATGAAATATTTTACTTTGACATACAAGAATGATGATTATTTGAAATACTTGAAAGTTTGCAATTTATTCTTTCAGCTGCCCATGTGGCAGTATAAGCAGGTGGCCCAAATCGTTTTATCACATCAGGGAAATGCTGAGTTAGGTGGAGGTTTGGCTTTATCCTTTGATGTTTCCATCCACTCTAAAGACATTGATGATATTAAAAAAGAAGGTTTTCTAAATCTTTCACCTCAACTTTTGATATTTTCTTCAGTGTTAGAAAGTTTGTAATCGAAATCAAAGTTGTCAATGATTTTAGTAGTATTGATTCTCTGTACCGTAATTCTAAGCCTGTTGAGCATCTCTGTGATGAACTTTGCTGAAACCAAAGTGGTATCAATGCAAGTGGATAGTAGACAGTATATAGTACATGCCACTCAGCTGCCTTTAGTGAACCTCCAGTTTTTGATCCCAATTTTTTTGGTACCCTTGTAAACCAAGAAGGAGTTATTGTCTGCTGAATAACCTTCCTTACCACTAGCAATTCATCTCCCGTCAATCTAGGGTCTAAAAAGTCTGCAGAATCATCTACTTCTTTACTCGAAGAATTTTCATTTCCCTTAGCTGTCACGTGCAACCCCTCAGAAGAGTCTTCACTAGCTATTTTTGATGATTTGCCTTTAGTTCCACTCCGCAAATTATAACATGAACTAACTGAAATACCACTTGAGTGATCAAATAAGATGCTTGACGAGTTTGACTGAGATTGGGATCTGAGGAAATAACTATTGGTTTTTTGATGCTTCCTTACATTAACACCCTTTTCACTTGCTCTAATTTTAAGATTTAACTCAGTTAAAGGTTTCATACTGCAGCTCCTGGATGACAAGAGTTCCAGCTTATTTTCTTGATAAGATTCATACTGCCGCTTTCGAGAACTTCTTACATCTTTCTCTGGATAAACTGAATCATTCAAATCTTTAATATTCCAATTCTCTGACTTCTTCAACTTCTTTTCAAGGTTGATCGCTGCATCTTCAATTCGTAAAAACATCCTTCTGTGATCCTTAAGATTACCCAGCATATGGCAATGCATCATATCCAAAGCACAATATTCTGTTGGTCTCCAGTAGCTCAATTCATTCAAAGCACTCCAGCAGACACCATGCTCTAAAACAATTTTTTCTTGTTCCCAATGTGTTGTTGCATTTTTCCATTCTTTCGCATGTTTCATGTGCTCTTCATGGGTCTGAAAAGGAAATTTATTCACATAGTACTCATCATTTTCATTAATTGATAATAAACAGAAAGAACAAAATTGTGTTGCTGAGTGTCCAGCAAAGCCTGCTACTTTCCGAAGTGCTGGAATATCTGCAATTAATGGGAAGATTGCAGCTCGGATTTTTTCACCTTCTGGATGAGAATGTGTGGAGCTGACCCATACGCCTTCCCAAAGTACTTTAAATTCATCAACTAAAGGCTTCAAAAGATAGTAAAATTGTTCACTCGTTGGCTCATTTAGACCTGGTATTATCGAGAATAGAAATAAATTTTCTTTGCAATATTGTTCAGATGATGGTAAGCTCATACAAATAAGCATAATCAACCCAACTGATTTCTGATTACTTCCAATCTGATTACCTCCAGGCCAGAACCAGTCCACGTATAAGCTGAACATTAAATTGCCAGGAGTCGATGTAAAATCAGAATAGCCATCCTCTGAAGCATTTGAATCTTCAGGAAAATTCTTCCAAATCTCCCCTTCCCAGATGTCATCCATTACATTAAAATCTGATCTTCTAGCACTTTTGAGTCCCTTCATCAAAATCTTTCTGCTTCAGTTTCATCAAAATCCAATCAACAAACACATTATATAGAAATATTTTTTTTGGCTTGTAAATGATTTTTTTTCTTTGTAAGATTTAGTGTAAAGATCTTCATTACACTGAGGAGACTTTCCTTTTTCTGGTAACTGTTTCACATATTTTTTCGATGACAACATGAATAATTGAGTGCATGTTTTAATAGAAGGATTATCATCCAGATCAAATTCATACAGAGCAAAACATTTAGCACAGCATGTCCTGGTGACTAGTGTCGGGTTGAGTTTAAGACGAAGAAATACTGTTTCGAGTGACTGGGGAATTTTTTTAACAATTACATCAACATTCAATGAGCAATCATCACCAAGAATTTTCAGATTTTTTATTTGGTTTTTTAGGAAAGATTCACATCCTCTTAAGCTGATTTTATTTGATGAATAAAGATTCTCTGCCTGTAAAATTACTGATCAACTATACTTCTCCTCAGCTACCATGCTACACTGGCCAAAAATAGTGCCAGTTAACTTTAGATTTAAAGAATTCTGTAACTAAAAAATAAATGTTTTAGATTTTATTCTCTGAAAATTCTCTCCACATATAAACTTTTTCAACTTTAAAAAAATGAAAATACCTGAGATGAGCTGCCAGAATTTCCCTCCAACATAGAATCTTTAATACAGTCTGTATTAATTTTCTTTGCACATTCGGTTTGATGATTCTTGTAAGACTTTGCAGTTTTATATATAAATCCTGTTTGGTAGGCCCAAGTGGCGTTATGGTAAGGTAAACTCTTACAGTGGCCTTGCTGTAAGCAGAATCCGGAGGAGATATTTGGATTTAGCTGAAAACCCCGTCCTTCCAATAAAAATATCAAAATGGGAATTCTAAATCACTAAGCTAACCAATCTACTTGGATCTGATTTATAAAAATAATGAAACTCTAAAATAATTAATGCTTATTGAGATTAAATGATCGTGGCTGTTGATAAAGAATTACTGATAACAACAATTAAGGTGTACAAGTGAAAGATCTGAAAAGATTGACTTTTATGTTTTTATAATAATTTAAATTTTTATGAGACAGCAATAATCAAGTCCCAGAGATGAAGACCTTTCTAAAGATACCCTATATGAAGTGTTATTTTAATTTTTGAGTAGTATTTCTAAAATGTTATATATAAAATATAAAGTTATAAGGGTATTACAATTTATTTAATTTGTTGAGTAATAAAAAATGAGACTGTGGTAGTTAATGACTAAGCTGTATGATGTGTCCCCCTTCTCAATTTCGAGTTTGAGAAGCGCTTAAGTATTCCTAGTCACGTGCCTAAGTTTTCCCCTCCAGAGCTCTTCCAGAGTCAATCCGGAGCCCGTACGGAGGCGGAATGGAGTCCGTACGGAGTCCGTCCGGACTTCCGGACTCAATTAGAACCTTAAAACTATAATAAAAAATCTAGAAAAATTACACATAATAGAGCTACTTCCCCTTTACATATCAAACTAATTTTCGTAGTCTGCGCAGCTCTAAATACCCCGTGAAAATTCATCAAAGTTAAATAATTTTTGAAAACATAAATATTTCTATAAAACTTTAAAATTCATTTAAAAATATAAGAAAAATAGTAAAAATTCTGGGAAAATTTCCCAAGGTTCTTGAGTGACTTGACTTGATACTTATAAATTTTTCAGACCGTAAAAATAAGTTTTCTCCGTAAAATAAATTGTATTTGTATAGGCATTTGCTCGTGACCAATTTCTTCATATTTTAAACTCCAATAAATTAAATAAAACCCTTATATAAAAAATAATAACGTCAATCTTGCACGCCGTAATAACTCCATTTACATATTTAGGTGCCGTACTAAACTTTAGGCTACCACATCCTCCCTCCAATCGAGAATGTCCCCATTCTTAAAACTTTGCATAAGTGTTTGAACACAATATTCATCTTTAACCTTCAACCACCATCTTCTTTAATCAACTATAAAATTCATCTTCATCAATATGTCTTCCAAAGAACTTGTCGCTCCATGTGAACTCTGCGCTCGATACCAGGTACCGTGTTTAATGTCCAACCCTAATCTTCCTGGCAGAACAGCTTGGGACTTATGCCGTGTGAAAAAAGTCAAATGCAACCGGCCAATAGTTCCTTCTAAAACAAACGTATGTTTAGGACCAGCAGCTCTCCCTGATCCCTCAACTTCTAAAAAGCGATCCAAAATTCCTGTCTTCTTAAAACGAATAAGATCAAAAACAGCTTCAAAAGTTCAATCTTCATCAATGGATCCCGGCCTAATTTTGCCTCCACAAGATCATAATCCTATAATGCCAGTACCCCCAACTAACTTTGCTGAGACTATGTTTCCTGGCTCTAAATGTAAGACCCTATTTATCTTACTAAAAAAAACTTTTAATCAAAATTGACTAAACCTATGACTTAATAACATATTTGAACTTCTAGCTGTCGAAATAACCAACACTGATGATGTTGGTAGAGTGAAGACAGACTATATCAATCATTACCCAAATTTTCATCGCTATCTTTTTCTTGACTTTACTAATGAGTTGAAACGAAAAATGCTGGCCTATTTTCAAGAAACTCCAGCTAATAACCATGAAGACCTCATAAAAAGAAGAATTTTAATGCAAAGCTTTGATAATGATGTTGAACAATTTCAAAGAAATTATCTTTTCTAACAGTATAACTTGATAAAATTTTGTTTTTGCTTGGTCTTCTTAAACTTTAAACATAAATGATGTTTTCTTTCTTCTCTGGTTTGGTATAACATAAAATAAAATAATATAAATCTTGTGATGATTCCACTACTGAGAGCAAGGTTTGAATCCCTTCAGACTCCCATATACCAGTCTTCCTTCTTGTCACAGCATTGAGAGAGTGGATCTTCCTATGAGCCAAATACTCCTGATTCCAACCTCATAGGGCCCCCCACTGAGCCGAATTCTATGATTCCAATCTCGCCATAAGGTCCTCCAAGCTTCACACCAAAAAAAAATGGCCTAACTATGAGGCACTAAAAAAAATCATTCCCTAAAATCCAACTACCATCCTAACTTCTGATTCCTTCATCACAATTTGAAAACTTTGCTATACAGCAAACCCATAAAATACTTTTGCCAGGCTTCCAATAATAATATTAACTTTAGACCATGTTAAAGCGCCACAAATTTCACCTAATTAACCATTATGCTTTCTTTAGCATCATCACCACCTAAAATTTTAACCTCCTAAAGCTATCAGCACCCAATTCCAGAAATAATTGAATAACCAGTTTAGAGTCTTAGTGGACAGTGATAAATTAAAAGATTGAATTGAGTTATCCAAACAAGATTGACATTCCAGTTTAAAGTCTTAGTGGACCAAACATATAATCGATTGCCAGTTTATGGTCTTGGTGGACCAAAGATCGTTTAGGTGCATAAATAACTTGAAATATTCCTAAATAAGGCCTAGGCTTGACCAAAGATTGAATAAATTTGATAATCCAGTTTAATGTCATAGTGGACCAAACATTTGATCGACAAGTAATCCAGTATAAGGCCATAGTGGTCCAATGAATGTTGAATTATCCTGCAGATATTAATTTTCCAGTTTAAAGTCATATTGGACTAAACAATGAATGAACTACCAGTTTAAAGTCATGGTGTACCAAACATTTAATCGATAAGAAATCCAGTTTAAGGTCATGGTGGACCCAACACTTGATAATAGTCCAGTTTAAGGTCTTGGTGGACCTAACATTTGATAACACTCCAGTTTAAGGTCTTGGTGGACCTAACAAATCCAAAAAAAATTTTAACGATAGTCTTGAAAATAAGCCAGTTTAAAGTCTTGGAGGACTAACAGCTCCAAAATTCGTATATAAAAAAAAACTTAAAGAACGTCTTGAACAGTAGCCAGTTTAAAGTCTTGGAGGACTAACAGATCCAAAATACGTATAAAAAAAAGCCTTAAAGAACGTCTTGAAAAGTAGCCAGTTTAAAGTCATGGAGGACTAACAGATGTCTTGAAGTAAAATCCCATAGGTATTGAGTTCCCCTAGACCCTGTTTCCTGTATAAACTAAATGAATAAAACTAAAATGAATGAAGACTGAAAAATAAAACTAAGAAATATAATAATTTGGTTTAATTAATTAATTTTTTTTTTTTTTTTTTAATTTTATTATTTTATTTTTATTTTTATTTTATTTTTATTTATTTATTTATTTTTATTTATTTTATTTTTTTTTTTTTTCCATTAATAATAATTTTTTTTTTTTTTTTTTTTAATTTTAATTTTTTTTTTTTTTTTAATTTAAAATAAAAGATTTTAAAAAAGATAGTTTGGAAATAAAAGTTAAAATTTAATTTTTAAAGAAAGATAAACAAATGTGAAAAGAAAGATAAAAAGTAAAAAATTTCAAAATAAAATTTTAAAAGATGCCCCCTGGCCATTTGATGAGCCGTACCCTTGACATCATACCCACATCCAAGTGCAACTTGATGTGGTTACAAAATTTTGAGAAATTGAAAAGAAAAGAAAATAAATGAAAGTTTTTAGAAGATAATTTTTTATAATGATGATCACTGGGTGGGCTCCCTCCAATTTATAAAAATGATTAGAGACCACCAGTGAGCATCACCTTTACATTAATTCATAATATATATTAAAGAAAAGAAATCACAATCTAACATAAAAAATCAAAAACAAAAAAAAAAATCTTGAATCCAGCGTTGAGAGCGGTGTCTCTTGATTCGTTCCAGTTTATAGTCTTAGTGGACTTCCTAGAATTAAAAGACAAAGCCAGGATTCAACTAGAAACAGGGAAAATTTTGGAAACGAACATTATGGGGTAATTGTGTATAGAGCAGCCAGCCCATCAATTACCCCCACACTTGCCAATATTTAATTAAGAAGGTTCCCCTGTGAACACTTCTTCCAATAAATTTTAAAATTTTTCCAACACTATCTTCACCCATATTTTAAGAATTTTTAATTTTGAAAATTTTCAATGAAGGTTTTCTCGCATTTCGTTATGTTTCATCGCAGTTTCGTCGCCCATATGCAGTGTAACGATAGTAAAGTATTTTTGATAAAAATAAGAAGATAGTTTATACTCGTTGTGGAGGAATCCATAAAATTTTGTAGATATCATAGTTTATCCTCGTTGCGGAGGTACCCATAAAATTTGATAAATGTCATTAAAATTGTAGTTTATCCTCATTTCGGAGTTAGACTTCCGCACTCCTGGTGCCTCTAGGATAGAACCGTTTCACTTGATCGGCCGCTACCCTCTTCTTCAATACTACTCCATCCAGCTCTTCAAGCACATATGAACCGCCGGAAACTTGCTTCTTGATTTTGTACAGTCCATTCCACCTATCTGCAAACATCTTTCCCCACTGACTTTCCAAACTCCTATTATACACCAGGACCATATCACCTGGGTTCAAAGGTTTCCTTAATCGATGTGCCAACCGCTCATCCCAATATCTAACTGATTGATTTCTGATCTTCATCATCCGCGAATATGCCTTTTCTAAATATTCTTCTTTCTTTTCTAGCTGCATCATTCTTGCACACAATAATTCTTCAGTAGTTTTGACCGTGCCCCAGTCAACTCCAAGATATGATTCAGCTTCTAAATCAACCGGTAAAACTGCTTTCTGTCCAAAAACAAGTTCATAAGGTGAAAATCCGGTCGTCCTTTTGGCAGTGATTTGATCAGCAAATAGAACTAAAGGTAAATAGTGCCTCCACTTTTCGGCACTTGTCCCACACATTTTAACTAAAGCATCCTTAATAACTTTATGCCCTCTTTCAACCATGCCTTCAGCTTCAGGATAATATGGGGTTGCTACCCTAACCTTTGATCCAACTTTCAATACGGCCTCTTTAAACTCTGTCCCAAATTCAGGACCTCCATCTACCGTTACCAACTTCATCACCCCATACCTATATACCCAATTATTCAAAAAAAATTCTGCCACATTTTTGAAAGTTAAATTAATAAGAGGCGCTGCCTCTACCCAACCAGATAAATCATCTCTGGCCACAATTAAATATTTATACCGTCCCTCTTTTATATGAACCGCATCTAAACTAATTCTCCCAAAGAGCGTATATTCACCAGTCGCGCGTCCAGGTTCTTTTGGCCTTAAATAACTTCGTCTTTGACATTCTTCGCATGACTGAACCCACTGTTTAACAGCCATCTTCATGCAAGGCCACCAAAATTGATCAGAAATTCTTCTAAACGTTTCTCCAACGCCTCTATGCCCGAGATCTTCATGCAGTGATTTCAAAACTAATTCTTGCCCCTTCTGTTGAGTTATAACTAATTGAGGATTTGGATACCTCCTCCTCATTAAACGTCGACCAGATAGGTAAAACGTAGATTACTTCCTCTTGATAGCCACCCATTCATCGTCTTCACAGTCTTCTGGCCTCTCTAAAGTCAACAAATATTTGACTAACAAAAAATAAAAACCAGTCTGACCCCAGACTTCATCTTGAAAATCAATTAATATAACATCAATAGGGACTTCTCTATCACCAATATCACCTGCACATGAATGAGCCAATAATCGTTGACCCCTAAATAAATCTTTAATCCAGCTATGTCGACGTTTTTCTTCTGAACCTTTGGATCCTTCGAAAACCGTATTTGAAAATACCTCTTTCTCTTTATCCACCTTTTTATTTAAGTTCTCTAATTCTCCAACATATACACCATTCCTTAATTTACTACTATCCCACACTACCAATCCATTTTCCTCTACATACACCACATCTTCTTCTACCTCCTCTCTGCCGAATTTATCTACACCTTTTCCAACACCTTTATTAACATAAAAACTATTTTCCAGTTTATCCTCTTGGTGGAGGTCATCATCATCATAATCTAAACACAATAGTCCTGCCAGTTTAACCTCATGGGGGAGTTATGGAAAATCTTCAGCTCCTTTAGTGCTGGCTTTGATAATAGGTATATCTTCATTGAACTCTTCTGAGTCTGAATCTTCTTCAGTGGGTGGTCTCCTTGATAAACCATCTGGCATAGTAAAAGTTTTGCCAGGCTTATGAACTAAATCAAACGAAAAATGTTGAATAAAAGCTACCCATCTCGTCATGGGTGCATTCGGTAAACTTGAGGAATTAATCATCTGGATTAACGATTTCGCATCCACTTGCAACTCAAAATGTTGCCCCCACAAAATATGCTGAAGTTTCTTCAGTATTTTTGCCACACCACATAATTCCAATTTTGGTTGAGAATATCTTGATTTGACCTCAGTAAATACTACATATTCATACCTAACTGGCCTGATGTAACCAGCTTTATCCATCTGAGACAAAACCGCCCCAGCTGCAACCTGACTTGAATCAACTGCTAAATAAATTCTACCAGAATTTTTTCCATAATCCAACTTGTGCAGGACTAAATCCTTCCCGACAACCTCCTTCAACTTCACAAATGCCTTCTCACACTCTTCATCCCACTCCCAGTCTGCATCCTTTCTCGTTAACCATCTCAATGGAGCTGCCAATGAAGAAAAGTCCTTAATAAACATTCTAACATATACGCAAACGCCTAAAAACCCTCTAACTTCGGTCGTATTCTTGGGTCTTGGCCAGGACTGAATTTTGTTAACTTTCTTCTTGGAAATAATCCTACCCTCTCTACATACCACATGGCCTAATATTTCTAAGGCTGGCACACAACATGAAAATTTCGAACCTGAAATAGTTAAACCAGCCTCTTCAATTCGAAACAAGATTCTTTGTAATGTAATTGCAAACTCCCAAATGAATTTGCATATCCCGGGATTCTCTTCCAACACCTGGTTATCATAGTCGGTTGTTGGTCCCTTAATTCCTCCATCATCTATAAAGATTCCAGCATATTGTGGAATTTCATCTTGAAGGATCCAAGCCATCTGAGCTTGATAAACTGCAACCAAATTTGTTGCTCCTTGAGGTAATCTTGTTAACTGTAAACGTCCAAGTGGTGTATCGAATGTAGTGAGAGGCCTTGAGTCCGGATGTAACTCTCTCTCATCATATCCACCCATAATATCTCCCAAACCATAACACACTCTCCCTGCAAACGCTTCAACAAACTCCTCAGCACTAGGCGGTATCCCAGCATCCTTTATTGTAACCCTATTTAATTCCCTAAGATCATGAACAACTCTAAGCTTGCCATTCGGTTTCTTGATACAAAATACTGCACTAGAATAACTTGACGTTGATTGCTCATACAATCCAGTGCGTATCCGTTCTCTGACAACTTCTATATAGGCTTCTTTTAATGCAGCCGGAATAGGAATCGGTTTCTGCTGCCACGGTTCATGACATACCACAGGAATCTTGTAAGGCTCCCCATAGGAATGCTTCAACACACCCCTCTCCTCTTCTACAAAAGCAATGGCCTTCTCTCGCTTGACCATCACATCCAACAACAACTTCTTCTCTTCTCCAGACAACCAACCATCAGGTCCAAAATTAACAACACCCAGTCTCTCAAAAGTGATTCTTGACGTCTCAGAAAATTCAGGCGGATTCTTTACCAAGGGACTTTCATAAGGATCTCTTGATAACCTTGGTCTTTTCAAAGGTGGATTTAATTCAGCAGGTAGCGGTTCATTAATAGGTCGAACTTTATTTGCTACTTTCTTATATTTGGCTGCGTCCACATCTAAATTAACTTGAGGTAAAACATTTTCTTTTGTATCGCCATTAAAACTTTCATCAAATGAATCTTCTTCATCGCCAGAATCAGAATAAGAAAAATTAGAAAAATATTTTATTTCATTTTTAAATTTTACCCTTTTCTCCTTTCCCTCGTCTAATTTATAAACAGATTTTCCAAAACCTTTGCTTCCCTTATCCAACAGTAAATCACCCGTAAAGAAAGTTGGCAGTTTAACCTCTTGCTGGAGGACTGGAATTGAATTTTCACAAAAATTATTTTTTTGAGTTTTAATTATACTGAGATTTTTAATTTGGTTTTGATGAGTTTTTCGCAGTTTACCCTCTTGCTGGAGGTCCAAAATAGAAGGTGATAATTGCAGTTTAACCTCTTGCTGGAGGTCATAAAACATACCCTTCCAATTTTTATCCAACCTAATTTGGCCCATTTTGCCTTTTTCACCTTTTTTAAATTTAATAGAAAAACCGGGTAAATCCAATAAACATATAGAAAAATTCAAAATGTATTTGCACTCCAAAGTAATATTAACAGAAAATAATTGAGAATCCACTTGAATTATCTCCAAGTGAGCTGACCTATTGCAATCCGGGATCTCATCCTTAGGAGAGACTACAACATTAGAGTGATCAGCCCCTGCTACCCCAAAGAATGAGGGCATCCATCCCTTTCCATCAAACATAATTCACCAGAAGCCGTCCGTTTTATATGCCGCTTCTTGGTGCAAACACAACACTGGCACAGAGTAGTAATCCCTGGCTGTGTTTCCCAACCTTCATCTCCAGGAGGCGCTAACCGCATATGTAACCTCCGCATATCTTCACCAGTGATCTCCAAACTAATCCCCATGCCAGCTTGATACCCTATCCTGGCCTCAAAATCCATCAAAAAAGGACCACCAAGAACAGTTTTGACTGCTCCTTTGGCCACATAAAAGTGAACCTTACCAACAGATCCACCAATGCCTAACCTGACATGCTCAGCTGTACCCATCAGCTCTGTTGCATGCCCTCCAATACCTCTGAGGTTTCCTCCAGTTCCACTTTTAATTGGCAAGCCTATACTTGTCGCTTGCTCCAATGAAATTAAATTAATTTGAGACCCTGAATCGACCAAGGCCTTTACTTCTTTACCATTTAGAGTTACCACCAGGTAACCCAGGGGAGCGGAAAAATGCGTATCTACATCTTCACCAAACTTTTCAGCATTTTCACAAATATATTCCACCTCTCCAGTGGAAACCCGACGCCTCGTCAAATGCTTCTTTTGCTTTTCAGCAAGTGCCAGACTAATCGTAAATAACTCCCCCAAAGATAAGGGAATCTGAAGTTGATTAACCCTATTCAAAACTGTGTCCATCGCATTAGCTTGACCAGAAACTACTGGCCGCTCATACTGGACCTTTGATTTAACAACCTTGGCCCTGGGTACCTCTTAAGGTCCAACCGAGCCATCTTCACCCCCCATAATAACATCTTCACTTTCTATAACCCTAACTCCGTCACCAGCTTCTTGCACTAATCCTGATCCATCGCTAGTCCTTCTTACTCCCTCCATTGGGATGGGACCGCTAAAACTTGGTCTGGGTAGAGATGCCAATGGTACGTCCTCCTCAGAATCCGAATCATCCTCTGGCATAGGCTCACCATTTAAATCAAACTTGCCATAACTAGGGGGCCCCATATCAGCAATCCCCTTCTGCATTTTATATAATTCGTCCTTAGAGTAAGGGTTCAATTTGTTGGCGGCAGTTTGAGCACTAGAATTCTTGTCCTTAGAGTAAGGGTTCACTTTGTTATTGGCCTTGCCAGGATTAGCCCTCAATTGGCTCTGAATGCTACTTTTTGCCTTAGTAGCGGCTGCTCTTCTAGCAGCATTAACATCATATTCGCCAGCCATACAGCTACCCTCCACCTGGGCAACCATCGCCAGCTCTAAACCACCAAAAGAAGTAGAAAATGTGGCTTTACTGACCTCTTTCTCCTTGCCCTTGTCAGCTTTACCACCATTACCATTACCATTTTTGCCACTCTTGGCATTAACATCTTCATCCGTCACCTCTTCAAATCTGGCTCTCCTTTCAGCCGTTAAACTTCTTCTGACCAAATCAGAAGGAGACTGTCCATCACTGGGCTTGATGAAAGAACCATCAGGAAATTTATAAACTTTACCATCAAATAAAACTCGCCCAGCATCCATATCCTTATCAAGAGCAAAACAAACTGTTGCTCTGTGCCCTTTCCTATTACAATAGGAGCACACCTTTGGCTCATCATAGCCACCTCTATAATTACTACCACCATTCCCAACATTTCTCCCATTGCCTGGGAAGCGGTTACCATTGTTATTGCCATTATAATTTCGACGTTCATACCCTCTGGACTGATAAGAAGTCGACGTCGACGAAGAAGCGATTGGGGCCTTGTTGGCCTTCTGGGTTTCTTGAACAAATATTTTTAACTGTTTAGTTAAATCGGCCAAATGATCGACCATCTTATTATCTACATTGCCCTCAACTTTAGCAGCAGGTAATCCCATTTGAGCCTTCTTGGCCTCCTGGGCTTTGACCATAATATCGTTGTTTTCGGCCAAAACTTCGCTAACCTTGCTAACATATTGAGTGCATGACTCTTGATATTTGTCCAACGCCAATAACTTTAGATGGGCTTGAATGTTGTCCTTGATAACCTCCAGAGCCGGCAGTTTGTGCTCACCATTAGGCAGTTCCTTCATCAAATCTTTTCTTGAAAGATCCTTCAAGACGTCCATACGAATATCCCTGCTGCATGCTGTCCAAAACAAATCTTTTGCCTGGTTCTCATGCACTAACTTGTCCACCAATATGAGATATTCCACCACTTCATCAAACTGAACACACAGCTTTTTGAAGTCTGCCATAGAAGAAACACCACCTTTTGCTTGCCAGTCTCCAACAATTTTATTGAGGTCCATCATAGTAAACCTAACACCCCATCTATCAACCATAGCTTTAGAAAGCTTAACCCAATCCTTGTCCTTGAATGCCTGCATAGCAATAACCTCTTTTTCCACCTCCCTATCAGCAATAAAAAATCTAACTTGCTTCAACATGTCCACATAGGAAGCATCATCAACAGCAGCAGCAGCTTCATACCTGCTAATGAACCATTTAAACTCCTCCCCATCAAACTTTGGGCCATCCCAAGAAACAATTCTAACTGAGGGAGTAAGAGGGTTAGAAGATCCAGAAGCAACAGCAGAAGAAGACATCCCAATAAGTAATGAAAAGCGTTAACAATCGATAAAATAACAAGCCTCTTGCAGGCCAATAACAAAAATCCAATTAGAGTTCCAGAAAATAAGCCTCTTGCAGGCTAATAACATTCTTGATCCAAGTAAGTCTTTAAAGAAAGCTAGAGAAATTGTACCCCACGTTGGGCGCCAACTATGGTAAGGTAAACTCTTACAGTCGCCTTGCTGTAAGCAGAATCCGGAGGAGATATTTGGATTTAGCTGAAAACCCCGTCCTTCCAATAAAAATATCAAAATGGGAATTCTAAATCACTAAGCTAACCAATCTACTTGGATCTGATTTATAAAAATAATGAAACTCTAAAATAATTAACGCTTATTGAGATTAAATAATCGTGGCTGTTGATAAAGAAATACTGATAACAACAATTAAGGTGTACCAGTGAAAGATCTGAAAAGATTGACTTTTATGTTTTTATAATAATTTAAATTTTTATGAGACAGCAATAATCAAGTCCCAGCGATGAAGACCTTTCTAAAGATACCCTATATGAAGTGTTATTTTAATTGTTGAGTAGTATTTCTAAAATGTTATATATAAAATATAAAGTTATAAGGGTATTACAATTTATTTAATTTGTTGAGTAATAAAAAATGAGACTGTGGTAGTTAATGATTAAGCTGTATGATGTGTCCCCCTTCTCAATTTCGAGTTTGAGAAGCGCTTAAGTATTCCTAGTCACGTGCCTAAGTTTTCCCCTCCAGAGCTCTTCCAGAGTCAATCCGGAGCCCGTACGGAGCCGGAACGGAGTCCGTACGGAGTCCGTACAGAGTCGAAACGGAGTCCGTCCAGACTTCCGGACTCAATTAGAACCTTAAAACTATAATAAAAAATCTAGAAAAATTACACATAATAGAGCTACTTTCCCTTTACATACCAAACTAATTTTCGTAGTCTGCGCAGCTCTAATTACCCCGTGAAAATTCATCAAAGTTAAATAATTTTTGAAAACGTAAATATTTCTATAAAACTTTAAAATTCATTTAAAAATATAAGAAAAATAGTAAAAATTCTGGGAAAATTTCCCAAGGTTCTTGAGTGACTTGACTTGATACTTATAAATTTTTCAGACCGTAAAAATAAGTTTTCTCTGTAAAATAAATTGTATTTGTATAGGAATTCGCTCGTGACCAATTTCTTCATATTTTAAATCCAATAAATTAAATAAAACCCTTATATAAAAAATAATAACGTCAATCTTGCACGCCGTAATAACTCCATTTACATATTTAGGTGCCGTACTAAACTTTAGGCTACCACAGCGTTAGATGAACCTTGAATGCACAACCTAATGTTGTACATTCACAAATTTTCGGCTGAAATGGCATTGATGAGGGATATTCAGAATTGGGAAAATGAATTTGAAGTTTGGGAGGGCAATTTCAAAAAACAATGTTGAAACTAATTTGTTTGTCCTAGATTTTCTAAAAAATTATTATTTGCATTCGTATACTTGCTAATATGAATACAAATTTTATGCAAAAATTAGAGTAAACTATCCAATTTATTCCAATGTTTGAATGTACTTTTATCAAGAGATTAATCAAAAAATAAATTTTCACCTCTAAGTACTAGAAAGGATTCATCTATCTCTACCATTAAAACAAAACTATTTAATATCTGGTGTTATTAATCTTAATTTATAATGGTTAGATAATTTTATTTATTATAATAATTTATTGAATTATCATTTATAGAAATATTAATATCTTAAAATGGTACCAAAATAATACATTTAAAGTTTTGCACAGGTTTCAATGAATAATAAATCCATCACATAATAATGATCATCATTGAAAAAATCATTTCAAGGATGTATATTCCTTTTGTAATAGAAAATTGAAATTAATAATGTAAGAAAAATAACACAAATCTTTTTCATTCCTGATTGATTGTATATATTTTATTCCCCTACCCATTTTACTCTTATCTCCTTTTTTCAAATATATTCAATTTTTCTTGCATCTCACCTACTGAAAATATATTGATGAAATTTCTGGGATGAAGCAGCTGATATGAGTTAACCCATGTTTTTTTAGTTGGTATAAGTGATTAAATTTTTCTTAACATCTAAAACAACTGTAAATTAATGTATTTTGAAACTCATTATAATCTTGACATTATTTATGAAATTATATAAAATAGTTCTATTATAAGATATTACTTACATTCATTGATAATTACTTTTTTTATCTTATGAGTTTTCCTTCCAATTCTTGGTTGGGAACTCTATTTTACAGCCAAAAATTAGAGTACACCTCATTGATTTGGGGCATCATGTGAGGTGACTAACTTTATGGTTTTTAGGTCTGTGGGAATAAAAAATTGAACAAATGATACATAAATGACTTTATTTACTTTGCCATTACTAAAATAATGGTCTTCTAATTCTACAACAGAATTATCATTTTCATCATAGGAACTAGTTCCATCCAGACCTAGAATTAGCATATAGAGAAATTACCCTCTAGATATCCTTTAAATTTTCTCTAAATATTCTTTCGTAAGCACTATTTTATGGGTGGATGATAAAATTCACCTCTTGCATTAGGTTTGAAAATTTCAATTAATAGCCCAATGTTTTTTTGGTTCATTCAGAAGCATTAATTCAGAAATATTCCCATAAACATCTTTCAATTACTTACCTTTTGCAAAGATAAAGCCCTTGTCTTTTAAAAAAAGTTCATGTAAACAATGTCAACTAACTCTTTTCAAGTATATGTTTTGTACATGCATATTTGATATCTCTTTATCATCCTGTTGTTCAATTGCTATCTTAATTATGAGTGGAATTTTTTAGACAAAGAATATTATTTATTTCAGAAAAAAGTCATTTTGTAAATTATATTTACTTAATGTTGTTCGTTTTTATACTTCCCTTTTAGGGAATGCTCATTACTGCTACATATTAAAATGATCAATATTTTTTTTCCCAGTACACTCCTTTCATAACCATGCTTTCCTCCGATGTATGAGTACTCATCTCATGTAATACACTCAGTTTTTTAATTGATATTACTTTTGATCTATTGTTTTTATGGCTTATTCATGAGTGTATATTTTTTGTTTTTAGCAACCTCTTTGTAATATCTTCATGTCACTGTTGGAGCTATCATATAAGATAGATAATTTCTGCTCTTAGACTCCCCTCCATACTTTAGCATTTATTATACATAACTCTTTATAAATTATGCCTGATTATTGTTCTTACCTTCCTGCTGGAAAACCTCCCAGAAACTATTGTCAAATAAATAAAATATTTTCTTAAATTCTTCCTCTTTCTAATTATCCTTTTTGTTGCTGCATCCATAGTTTTTGTAGAACTCTTATGCAAATAGTTCCTACTTCAACATCTTGAAAACTCTTTCCTAAAAATCACCAGATATTTAAATGCTCATTAATTACACATGAATCTATTACATACCCTGTAAAGATTTGTTTAGCTTCAGGCTCTATTGTTGTGACAGAAACGATTCTTCATTCATATTATGAAGCATTTCTCAATGATCTTGAATCATCAAACTTTCCAGGTCATAATTTTGCTTGGAATCTGGAATGGCACTCTCACTGAAATCAGTTCTTTTCTCAACTTATTATCAAACATTGGGACAATGCTTTCCAAATGATGGCTTTTGCTTCATTCGCTATCAATCCAAACACACTTTCATTTGCTAATCGAATGGGTGTTCTCCATCGATGATTCCTTGGACAAAAGAATATTCTTAGAGTTGGATACTATTCTACAGACCATTTGGAGAAAAAAAAAGCTCAAAATTCTCGGTCTAGGTTAAGTAAAAAAGTCAGTCTAACATCATTCATATTTTTTTGAGTTCCTTGCTGATAATATCTTGAAGCTCGCTGTTCATCGTACAAACTTTCTCAGGACGCTTCCTATATGTTCAACAGCAAAAGATTTGTTTACTAATGTCAAATGCAGATCTGACTCAGAAATCAATGAAGATGGGCCAATAAGTAAAATATCACTATCATGGAGATCAGATGAATTTTCAATTCTAGCACAAAATATCGATCTTAAGTCCCATGAAATGAGTCAAAAATCAAAAACATCATCATTGCCACTAAAAGATCTTGTTCCGATAAAAAGGATACATTCTGTATCATTACCACCTTCTAGGCTTGGACAGGAATCAGTACCTTGATCTTTACCTCTTTACTGCTATGATAATAATTATTAATCTACTCTCAATAATCAAGAAAAAAGAATGTTGAAAATTTCCAACACAATAAACATCAATAATCTTCTTCAACTGAGTGCTCCAACTTCTTCAACTCATTCAGATATTCATCAAGAAGCATCATTTAAGCTGAAATGGTTCATCTCCACTATTTGGTACACTGAGCCTTGAAAATAAAAATTTAAATAATTAGTTTTCATTTTTTCATCAATAAAAAATTTATTTTACATACATAGTTAACTTCTCCTTTTTTTTTAAATGTTGTACATACTGAATTCAATACTCTTTCTCACAAAATTTTTAATGACATGGACCTTGTTTTTTTGACCCATTCGAAAAAGTCAATCAATAGCTTGGGATTCTATTGATGGATTCCAGCTTGGCTCCTGCACAAGTTCACAATAATAAAACATTCAATTAATAAGTGCTCCCAGCTGAATTTCTTGTATTAAGTGAAAATTATATGCTAAAATACCATTATGTGAACATTTTGTGCACATTTTAAATCAATACCTATCCCTGCTGACTTAATGGAGCAAAGAAGAACAAAGCAATTGATATCGTTTTTAAACCTGTTTAGACTTTCATCTCAGGCCCTCCAACTCAAATCACCTACATACATTGTAAAGCCAATGTTATACTCTTTTAGGGCTTTTAAAATCCTTTTGAAAATAATCACTCCTTTAATTTTCCTTCATCAAAAAGTGTTAAGTTAGTCACTTACATTTCTAAAAAGTCCACATATTCTGAAAAAATGACTTCTTTAGGCTCCTTTATGCCTCTTTGCCCTTGCACAAACTCCATCACATGCTCAATGAGATGTAATATCTTAGCCAAATCTCTCCATGTATACCTATCAGGCCATTCATCTTTTCTAAATTCATTCATTGGATGGTTGCAAAATAGTTGTAAAACCTTTAGTTGCCGTAGAAATTCACTATTATCCCAAGTTTGTTTTTGATCATGATTTGGACCAAATTTCTTATAAAATTCTTCCTGTAGTTTGTCCTGTCTTTTTTGCCAGTGTCTCCCAAATCTCACTAATATACCTTCTTCAACCTTTTTAGGGAGATTTAGCACAACATCCTTTGTTCTCCGTAAGCAGACTACCTTAATAAGGTGGTTGATAGTTTTGACTGCCTGCAGTGAACCAAATTTCAGTTTCGGTGTAATTTGTTCTCTCCAAAGAGACTCCTCATCCCATCTATCCAATTGAAGAAAAGTGATTAAACTCTGCAGATCTTCTGGTGAGTTTTGTAATGGTGCTCCTGTCAAACATAGTCAATGCTTGGAAAGTAAACTAAAAATCTTCTGTGTCCTTTTGGCAAGAGGATTTTTTATGTAGCTATAATAAATTTTTGTTTCTTGTTAAATCTCCTAACATCATTTTTTGTGTCAAGTTACATATATAACTTACTGTGCTTCATCCAGAAAAATTTGATACCATATAATGTTACTTATCAGTGATAACTTTTTTTCCATTTGCTTAGTTATTGTTGAAGGGCTGACTGTTTCATAAGTGGTAAGTACAATTGCAGTTCTCTGGAGCTTTTCTTCTCGTAAATTATCACAAATCTGACCATGAAATACATGGTATGGAAGAGATAGAGGGTTGAAATGAAGATTTATTTCATTTTCCAAGTTCAAGAGTACAGATAATGGGCATATAATAGGGGGTGTCAGTTCTGGCAAATCCGCACTTACAAATCCGCACTTAAATTTGACCAAATCCGCACTTAAATAAGTGCGGATTTCCAAAACACACTAGCCCCAATACTGGTGGATTTCAATTTGAAATAAGTCACTTATTTCACTCAAATCCGCACTTTCTCAACCAAAAGTGCTGATTTCACCATCAAGTCCCATTTCACTGATTTGTCAGCATCATCCCATTCATACGCAGCACTCCGCAGAATAACACTTCATAACTCAAAACATCGTACATCACTTACATCTTCATATCATATCATATAAGAGTCATGCCTTCCTCACTTTCAAATCGTGATAAATTACATAAAGAAATGACTTTCATGGCGCTTGAACTGCTCTTGGACTCTGATTCCAATTCTGATCTAGAAGAAGATTTTGTCGTTTTATCAAAAATGGCCAGGAAACGTTACCTTCTTCCCAGAAAGCCTCAAGTACTTCATACCCCCAAGTACACCATCCAAACACTTCTTAAACTATCTACACCCAGTTTTAGATGGCTGTTCAGGACTTCTCAGGAATGTTTCCTTAAATTGCTTGAGCTTATTCAGGATCATCCCATATTTCACAATAATTCTCAAAAAGAACAACAACATCCTTCAATTCAATTGGCCATCACACTATGTCGTTTGGGTTCAAATGGTAATGGAGCCGCTTTGAAACGTTTAGAAAATGTCTTTGATTTAGGGTATGGTTCAGTTAACACTTATACCAAACGATGTATCACTGCCATCAACTCCTTGGAATCTCAACTTCTCACCTGGCCAACAAAAGAAGAGCGACTTGAATCATCTCAGGTTATGCAAGCAGAGGGCTTTCCAGGATGTATTGGTTTTGTTGATGGTACTACTATTCCTTTGAGCCAGAAACCTGCTCAAGGTGGAAACAATTACTTTGACCGTAAAAAGAGGTAGATTATTTTTAACTCCTTTCATCCTCCTTGAAACTAACACAAACAAATATATCTTCTTTATAGATATTCAATTAACGTTCAGCTTATATGTGACGTAAACAAAAAATTTATATCATTCTTTTCTGGTTATCCTGGCTCATGTCATGACTCCTACGTCTTCCAAAGAATGCATATTTCAATTGAACCTGAAAAATTCTTTGATGAAAATCAGTATCTTCTTGCAGATTCTGCTTATGTGAATGGAAAGTATGTACTTCCTGCTTTTCGGGGAGCAGCTTCAGAAGACAGTCAAAATGCCAAATTCACCAATCATTTGGCAAAGTCAAGAGTCCGTATTGAACATTCTATTGGAATCTTGAAAGGCCGTTTTTCTAGTTTAAGGGAATTAAGAAGTCCTCTTAGAAATAAATCTGAAATGGAGGCGGTGATCAACTGGATTCTGTGTTGCACTATACTTCATAACTTACTTGCTGACCTCAAAGATCAATGGTTAGAGCTGTATGAAGATGAACAAGTTGATTCACCTCCGACTATATCCAACACTTCTATTTCTCAATCAACTAGTATAAGGGCGAAAATCCTTCCAATAACACTCCAACATTTTTCAACGCAATTTGAATTTTTTTCTCTTTCTCTTCAAATTATCAATTTGCATGTATTATTCACTGAGAATGGTAAATTTTTTTGCATATTTTTTTGGTTTTTGAATTTGCTGTTAAAGTCTTATTTTTTTTTCTCTCTGTGTTTTCTTTCATCAACTCAACATGAAATCGCATATTTTCAGCAAACGCATATTTTTTCAGTCACTCAAAGGTTGGGAAAGAGTTGGAAGGGAAGATTAAGGGTTCCGAGGCATTTTAAATGAAGAAAAGGGTCTGGGAGATGTTGAGAGGGGTGAAATGGGGATCAAAAGAGGATGGCATACAATGGGGCTGGGAGGATAGCGAAAGGCATGGGGAGGGAAGACAAGCATGTGTTGATAGAATTGAAAGGGATGGAGATTGGTGCAAACAGAGTGTGAAAATAGGAGGATGAACTCTGTTCTTCGGGCGAAGAACAGAGTTCACTTCCATAAAATATTAGCTGAAACATAGTTTTCAATTCTGTAAAAACAGTTGTAAGTAATAGAAAAAGTCACTGATTTTTTTTATATATAATCCTTGCTTTACGAGGAGACTTTTGTGACGAAGCGGATTTTTGAATTACCTTTAAAAGAGGATGGCATACAATGGGGCTGGGAGGATAGCGAAAGGCATGGGGAGGGAAGACAAGCATGTGTGGATAGAATTGAAAGGGATGGAGATTGGTGAAAACAGAATGTGAAAATAGGAGGATGAACTCTGTTCTTTGGGCGAAGAACAGAGTTCACTTCCATAAAATATTAGCTGAAACATAGTTTTCAATTCTGTAAAAACAGTTGTAAGTAATAGAGAAAGTCACTGATTTTTTTTATATGTAATCCTTGCTTTACGAGGAGACTTTTGTGACGAAGCAGATTTTTGAGTTACCCTTTGAGATTTGGAATGTCTGGGAGGCATTATGAAACTGGCACATAACAAGAAAAAAGATTAAAAAGTAGAAGAAATAAGTAAAAAAGAATGTAAACATGCCTGGTCAAAATATTGAAAATGTTGGAGATTGGTGCAAACAGAATGTGAAAATAGGAGGATGAACTCTGTTCTTCGGGTGAAGAACAGAGTTCACTTCCATAAAATATTAGCTGAAACATAGTTTTCAATTCTGTAAAAACAGTTGTAAGTAATAGAAAAAGTCACTGATTTTTTTTCTATGTAATCCTTGCATTACGAGGAGACTTTTGTGACGAAGCAGATTTCACCACACAATATGGGGGGCGGACTTGCTAGCGAGTCCGCAACCTTGGACCCAAACTCACCACAGATTGAACACACATTGAGCTATTAATAAAGGAACCATACAATCAGGGATGAACACCACTCAGCAGAATAGTTTTAGGTGGGTGTTCAAGTAGAGTTCAGTATGGGTTCAGTATGAGTTCAGTCTGAGTTACATCTGAGTTCCATCTGAGTTCAGGTTGAGGAGTTGCTAGCAAGTCCACCCCCTATATTGCGTAGTGTTTTTGAGTTACCTTTTGAGATTTGGAATGTCTGGGAGGCATTATGAAACTGGCACATAACAAGAAAAAAGATTAAAAAGTAGAAGAAATAAGTAAAAAAGAATGTAAACATGCCTGGTCAAAATATTGAAAATGTTGGAGATTAGTGCAAACAGAATGTGAAAATAGGAGGATGAACTCTGTTCTTCGGGCGAAGAACAGAGTTCACTTCCATAAAATATTAGCTGAAACATAGTTTTAAATTCTGTAAAAACAGTTGTAAGTAATAGAAAAAGTCACTGATTTTTTTTCTATGTAATCCTTGCTTTACGAGGAGACTTTTGTGACGAAGCAGATTTTTGAGTTACCTTTTGAGATTTGGAATGTCTGGGAGGCATTATGAAACTGGCACATAACAAGAAAAAAGATTAAAAAGTAGAAGAAATAAGTAAAAAAGAATGTAAACATGCCTGGTCAAAATATTGAAAATGTCAGGAAGGGGTGTGTGCCGAGGATTGATGGGTAGGTAGCGAGGAAGGTCAGTGTGTCACATGTGACAGGGATGGGGTAAGAAAGGAAGGGATGTTTTGTGGCCAAAATGTGGTTGTGAAAAAAAACGGGAAAAAAGTGCTGATTTGAGGTCATAACTGACACCCTTTTTTGAAATAAGTGACTTTTTTGCAAAATTTAAGTGCTGATTTGTAAGTGCTGATTTGGTTTGAAATCCGCACTTAATTTAAGTGCAGATTTGCCAGAACTGACACCCCCTAATTAGTGTGGAAAAACTTAGTTTTTTACCAAAAAGCTCCAATCTTTGTTGAAATTTAATTGCTTGCTCTTGTGTTGCACTTATCAGAGCAAGTGTCGATAGCATTTTTCCTAAACCCATGTCATTTGCAAGTATTGACCCATATCCACCAAAGTGTCGTTCAATATTTTCATAATTTTGTTTTCGAGGATGGTACACACTGTGAAACCATTTATTATCATCATGCTTCCAAAGCTTATCCAGTTTATCTTTCATAAATTTTTTGTTGTCAATCATAAAGTTGACTGCTTGAAGTTTGTGCATTTTTAATGCCGTTTTTATTCCTAGTATTTGATTTTGAGTTATCAAATTTTGTCCAATCCTAAATGAGTCAATTTCTGACCAATAAGAAGCAATATTGTAAAATTATTTGCTGTCGTAATCATCGATTTCAAGTATACTTATTCCAGCAAGATAAAATTTTTGTTTTATTTCATTAAGATGCCTTTCGATTCCAAATAAAGTGCACCACAGCTGCAATGTTTCATTTTGCTGTTTGACTATGTAGCTCTGAAAATAGGCTTTATGCTGCGGCTGCATCACAGATTCAAAGTTCAACTGATGAGAACAGTTGCCAATTTCTCCAAGAAGCGGTCCAATTTGTTCACTTTGCTTTTCTGAAAGATCTCCAATAATTTTAAGAGTCTTTGTGTCTAACATAGAAAGAATATGAACTCTTTTTCTACCTTGCTGAAGCATTGCCTTTTCCGTTTGGTTTTTTGATAATTGTAATATCATATATGATGGTGTTGGTTTAAATGAAACCATAAATTGACCATGACATTTCAAGGAACTCATTTTGTGGAGATATGAGAAGGAGCGAAAATGAATATTAATGGTTTAGAAGTTGAACAATCCAATTAATCAATATTTAGACATATTGCATGAATATGCAGATCATGTTTTCCAGGAGCCCAGTGACTGCATGGAAATGATCAGTAAAATGTATATAATAACACAATAATTTTTGTCAGAATTTTGAAGTCAATTTATGGTTACCTTGAATAGGTTCTTAACTGAACCCATACCATAACTCAAAATATTTATAAGTATCTTCTTCAAAGTCCAAAAAATTATGTACATACAGACTCTTTTAGTTAAAATGAAGTTCAATGATTTTTTTACAAGGAACCAATGTATTTTATAAGAGTAGTGAAAATTTCACATGAAATTACACTTTGAGTAAAAATTTTAGATATCTTTCTTACATTTTTTGTTTTGTCAGATAATATATGACAAAAATGTGTTGATTAAAAAAAAGGCAGGTTTTAAGAGATCCCAAGACTTCTGAAAATCCCAAAAATAATCTTGAATAACCAAGCCACTCATTATGTATTATCAATTTGAAAAAATGATTATATCCTTAACATGAGAGAAGCCAAATAATACTAAAAAGCCTACATTATCAGTCTCCCATATTTTAAATCTGAACCTCATAATTCAGTCTAAATGGATGGCTTTCAATTTTGACTAATCATCTTAAAAAAATCATTCAACTTTTACTTTTTTCAAGCACAAAATATCATGCAATTCTTTATTCAGACATTCATTATACTTTAACAGAAGATCAATTGAGTATTGGCACAGAGTTCAGGATAATGTCAAGCAGATTTCAGTCTCATTTGAGTATCAGTTCAGTCTGAGTTCAGTCTGAGTTCAGTCTGAGTTCCATCTGACTTCAAGTTGAGGACTTGCTAGCAAGTCCCCCCAAATATTGTGTGGTGTTACACATAGAAACAAAATCAAATGTTGTTTTAAGCAACATTGGCCATGTTTTGATATTTTGAGTCATATTAGATCAGGAAAAAGGTCAAGGCAAAAAAATTGCACTATTAGAAATCTACCAATTTAATATGGTGGGGAGGTTCATATTTTAGAAATAGGTGGTGCACATTATAGTTCCCTTTAAAAAAATTTGAAAATTAAATAATTTTGAGGCAATGAAAATTTAAATGTGATGAGTGTATGTTTTTTAGCTACATGAAACAAGGTAGCTAGAATTATGTGGCATCAATTTTTTTAGATGTGAAATTCAGTGTTCCACAAACCTTCATCTGTACAACATGCAGCCAAGTAAATTCTAGCTGGAATTTGTATATGCATAGGAAAAAATGATCATCCTGTGTACAGAGCCTTGGAAACATTATTCTTGGAATTTAGATGAAGTATATCATATGACTGGGAGAGCTGAATTTTTTTGAAAAAGAGATCAGTGAAAATTCATGATATCCACATCTGTTTTTCACCAAATTTATTGTTCCTTTCTCTGTCTCACTTACCTTTTTCAAATATTATCAATCATATATTTTCTTTATCATTTTGAAATATTGATACTATTTTCTTGAACTTATCCGATTACCAGTAAGCAAATTTTGCTTGCTATTGCATTTCATATCATTTTGGTTTGTTACTCTTTTTTACACTTTTGACAAGTTAATCTAATGATTCTGATTCTGAATTTATTTTTAAGGTATCTTTTACTGTACCCTTCCAAATCATTATCAAAAAATTCTTTTTCAGTTAACTTAAAGTTTTTTTATTTGTTTGTCAATTTACCTTTCTTTATTCCTTATCAGAAATGTTCAATTTATTTATCTAACTATTTATTTTTTAAAACAGTGATTATAAAGTAAGCTTTATAATTAATTTAGATCAATCAGCTACAAATGAAAGAAGACTTTATAGACATGTAAGTTCATGTTTTGCTTATCATTTTTCAATATTTCTTTAATACTATCTAAAACATTATATTATTAATATGAAAAGTAAAACATCATCTTGTACTTGCTGAAAGAATACAGGTTAATGTTTTTCTTTTCATAATATTAATTAGATTGTTTGTACTTTACCATTAATTTATTTATTTTAAAGTTTTTTCAAATTCTTGTACTTGCTGAAAGCATACAGAAAAATGCTACAATTTAAAAATTAATAATTTATTGAAGTATAACTTTCTAAGTCAATATATTGGTCAGAGCAAGATTTTTCATTTTATGTATGTGGATATGATAATTCTTTAAATTTTTTAATATTACTAGTGTATTGGAGTTATACTTTCATTATATTATCAATATTAAGTGTAAAGCCCAATTCTCGTACTTTCTGAAAACATACAGGATAAATCTATACTCTTTATATGTATAATTTAATAAAGTTTACCTTTGAAAAACTTTTTTAATATTTGAAATAAAGAAAAAGTATATAAACTTACTAATATTTAGATATGTAATTTTATATTTCTAATATTGAAGATATGATAAAGTTAAAGGTATCATTGACTGATAAAAGAAATTCTGGTACTATTTTCTAATTTTTAATTTTTTTCTATTTTAAATCAAAATTGAATTCTCTAATGATTGAACAATCAATGAGTAACAATTTGAAAAAAAAAGCCAGGGAAGAACTCTAACAATAGGTGGGCAAAAGAGATTGTTACTGGAATGAAACTTGTAAACGCTCTTGGAATGGATACATACAGGAAGAAGCCACATTTCTAAGCATTATCTTATTCAAATGATATGTTAGATTGCAATAATTATTACAATTTTTTTCCTAGTTGTAGTATTTATAAACCAAAAGGTGTCTTAATACTCAATTTTCTTGTGCAGACTTTTGAAATTGATGAGCTTAAAGAACTAGATATGTTAGAAGCTACGGTGAAATGCATTAAGGATCTCTCTTACTGCAAAAATGAAATTATAAATAATGGTTATCATTGAAGATCTTGTGGTTTTGGAAAAATGTTTGGTGGTGGCTTTGTTTTAGATAGGAAGAAATATTTATATATTAAAAAGTATCACTTTTTTTGATTTAAATACTGAATTTTTGAATGCTTTTCCTTGCAGATGAATACACTGATGATATTGTACACACAGATGAATATAAAAAACGAATGAAGAAGATTGCAATGTAATTTGAATGTTTCATTAAAAAATATCATATGTAAAGTACAACAAGGCAACTAATCTTTGTGTGAAACTTAGTATTCCTCGATTTTCAAAAGTTTCTAATGAAGAAGAGGGTGTACCGTTCGCTAGTACTTTAACTTGGACATCTGGAGCAAATGATAATGGGTTCTCCAATGAGGTTCATCTTGATAAGGATGCAAGTGAGTATACTTTAGGAATATTTTTCCTAAAGATACAGAAAAAAATACCATTCATATGAAGTACAATAAGACCCAACCACGACAAACAGGTGGAGAACTTCTGTTTCCCAAAATTCAAAGTAAAATCGACTTTGAAGCAACTAGTGGAATAACAGTGACATTATGGCTTGCCAATAAACTGAGGCATTTTACCTCAAGATGTCACAAAATTCCTGGTTTCACAAGGATAGGTTCTTCTATTCAAATCAGCACTAGACTTTTTCATGCTATAGAAAAGCTTAATGTTTTTGATATTAATATTTCAGAATACTTGGAAATTAAAGAAGAAAAATATAGGTTTGAATATTTGATTAGTGCTTTGAGAGATTTTTTGAAAATAGATGACTCAATAGAGGAAGAAATAGAATCAGAAAAGTATTATTTATCTAATGTTAAGACAAATCTATAAGATTTAGATATTCAAATATTAAAAATTTATATCATATATACACAACTTAATGCAAAATTTAACATGATAAATAATGTGAGTAGCTTTAACATTTAAAGTTTTGATGATTATAGTTATCAGCCGGGATGTCTAGAAGATTGAAGATAATAAAAGGAATAATTGAAAATAGGATGGGAATTATAAGGTAGTATTGTAAAATAAAATAAAATAGGTGTAATTTAAGAGGATAAGACAACAAGATGGTTGAGATGTGACAAAGTTGTAAGTATTTAATTAAATTGCAAATATTATAAATGATTATAAATGTTCAAAAGTGCGCCAGTTCAATAATAGTATTATAAATCTTAAGGCAACCTAAAATTATTTATATAGTATTTAAATTAGATTTAATGAACTAATAAAAACAGTAAATAAAGAAGTATATTTAAAATATGATGAGTGAGTGTATAGTAAGTGATGAACTATCAGAGGGACTTCTAAAGCCTCTTTATAGGTAAAAGGACATTCTGGAGCATTCCAATAGTATATACAAAAAGTAAAATAATGTGAAACAATTAATTTAAAAGAATCTAATTAAAAACATAAAAAATAAATCCGTGAATAAACAAATATTTTTCCCATTAGTAATCTCTAAAAAAGAATAGAATTAATATAACAATTAACGACATGAGTATGAAAATATGAGAACTGTGAGAAAGAAATCTAAAGAAGGAATACCAATAGCTGAAAAAGTATAATTAAAATAAAAGGAATTATTTTTACGCTTTTAAATAATCTTAACTCAGTATAAGCAATAGTAATTTAACAATTTTAAGTAAATTAACTATTAAATTAATTGAACAACTAATTAAGTTAATACAGGAACTATTTAACATGAGAATTTGAGTTTAATCATATTCAATTAATTTAGTAATATTGGTGACAAAATTAAGGGTCACAGAAGCGCCAAATATTGGTGAATATTATTATATGATAGGTTGTATTTAGTTTTATATAAATGTTATTATTGAAATTTTAATTACCGTGTAAGTTAAATTTACACTTATAATATAATTTTAAATAATTTATTTATACATATAAATCAGGCCATGATATTATAGAATATTATATTTGTTTATGTAATACAATTTATTTAATAATAAAATGAAGTATAATATTTTATTTCATTCACAAAACATTTACAATTTTATTTTAAATAATTTTTTGTATTTACATAAAGTTATTCCTTTACAGTAATTTATTATATAAATTACTGGACTCCTGAGATAGCCTGGCTGACAATAGTATTATCTATTTTTTTATTTGTGAAACAGAATAATTTTTTTTATAATATTATAAGAAAATTTAATTTACTTTTGAACAAATATATAAGTTGTGAAATCTTTAAATGTCATTTTTATTAAAGTAATAGAAAAGGTTCTAAAATATAAAAACTATAATAAAGAATTTGAAATATATTAGCCATAAAAATGAGCTTTTAATGCTACCAAATTAACTGTATAGTATTTTAGATCAAAAAGACTTATTAATAAAAAAGTTAATAATAAAGAGTTGATGAAAGAATTTTGAATAAATAATAGATTAAATTGTATTTTTTTAAAAATACACTCATTTAATTATTTAAGTTGTTCTACTTCTGATTGAAAATGTTATAATCAATAAAAATTTGTAAAAATTAATAGATTATTCAAAATTAAAGGTAAAGTAACAAAACTAGAGCAGTTAAAATATTTTTATATAAACAATAAAATATTTAAGAATTTAAAACAAGTATTTGAAATCATATAAGTAGATTTTAAAATCATTGTTATTGCTGGATTTAGAATAATTTTTTTAACAATTAATTTAGAAAATAATGTCAAAGGTTTCTTAATAATTTCAAAGATGGTCACATGATTGACATATTTAAAGGAAAATAACTTGAATTATACAAGATAAATAATACACACGGTGTAGACAATCCTATAGTACTAGCTATAGGCCTTGACCAAGGGGGTTGGAGAAAAACCAGAGAGAAAATCCCCTGTCCCTTTAGAAAAATAGAGTGAGATTTACTTGCTAAAGTAAGTTGGTTCCTGTTTTGCTAAAGCTCCTGTTTAACACAATTGACTGCTTGATGAGCCAAGAAAGTAGTCCCCAGATAGACTACCAGACCAAAGAACTGAAATGTAGAACAAAGTCCACACCAGAGACAGCAAAGATACTTGATGTAGGCTGCAAATCCACACCAGAGACAGCAATAATACTTGCTATAGCTTGAAAGACTATAACAGAGAAAACAGTTTCCAAAGTTAAGTTAAATGAAGAACTCACTTGCAACAAACACAGCCAATTGTGGCCAGAAAACAGTGAAAACTGAGTGAGGAACAATGAGATCACCTCTGGATGGTTGTATGATAATTAAGGTTGCCCCAAACTGTCTTATTCACTATGTACACACAGACCACTAACTAAGAGCCCATGCGCACCCACCAATCTGGCCCCTTTACCTGCCAAATTGCATAAAAAATCCTCCTGGAGCGCTCCCCAACCTCCTAAAACAGAGGCGAGCGGGCCGCCCGACGTCGGAGATGCTGCCTGAAGCGGCCCAGCCTCCCTGAAGCCAGAAAACCAAAAAATACCAGCATGAGTAGGAACCTCATCCTGCAATATCCAAGCCATCTGTGCTTGATAAACTGCCACTGAATTAGTTTCTCCTTGAGGCAACCTAGTGAGCTGAAATCTTCCCAAAGGAGTCTCAAAAGTTGTGAGAGGCCTTGAATCCGTATTTAGTTCCCTCTCATCATAACCACCCATAATATCACTCAAACCATAACAAACCCTTCCAATAAAAGCTTCAACAAAATCCTCTGCACTTGGCGGCATACCAGCGTCCTTGATAGTGACTCTATTCAAGGCTCTAAGATCATGAACCAATTTCAACTTTCCATTATGCTTCTTTACACAGAACACTGGACTTGAGTAACTGGATGTTGATTGTTCATATAACCCAGTCCTGACTCTCTCCCTAACAATCTCTACAAAATCCTCTCGAATAGCGGCTGGAATCAGAATAGGTTCGATTTGCCAAGGTTCATGACAAACAACAGGAATCAAGTAAGGTTCCCCATAAGAGTGCTTCAATACACCCCTTTCCTCCTCAACAAATGCCACCGCTTTTTCCCTTAGCACAATAATGTGCAACAACAACTTCTTTTCTTCCTCAGACAACCACCCATCAGGACCAAAATTAACAACTTTCAATCTTTCCACGGTCACCCTAGCCCTCTCTACAAATTCTGGAGGATTCTTCACCAAAGGAGTACAGTACAGATCTCTTGACAAAGGAAGTCTCTTCAAGGGAGGATTCAAACCCACAGGCATAGGCTCATTGACAGGCCTAATCTTCTGCGCTACCTTCTTATACCTTGACGCTCCACTTTCAACTTGAGGGATCTTCAGGAAATCTTCACCACCAGACCTAGAACAAAAACCAAGGGTTTCCCCATTGCTCACATGTGTGGCCAAGGTAATGTTTTTGAAAGGTGTAGAAGAAACCCTAGCGGTGCACAATTGGGAGGACTTACTTTTACACCCCAATCTCACCACTCCAAAACTTTCTGCAATTCCACATCTTCATCCTCACTTCCAACTTCCAAATCTTCAAATCTTGATTCATCTTCTAAATCACATCTTCTAAAATTGTGCAGTTTATCCTCATGCTGGAGGTCCAAAAATAGATCTTGATGATCTTCTCTCTTCAAAAATTTCTGCAGTTTAACCTCATTGTGGAGGCCCAAAAATAGATCTTGACGATCTTCACAAAATTATTGTGCATCTTCTTTCTTCATTATCTTCAGATTTTTTTCTTGATTTTCATAAATTATCTTGAAATTTTTATCTTCTTTTCTTGAGTTTTCTTCTGTCCTACAAAAATAACCAGGGTTTTCCCCAATGCTCACAGGCATGGCCCAGGTAATGTTTTTGAAAGGTGTAGAAGAAACCCTAGCGGTGCACAGTTGGGAGGACTTACTTTTAGACCCCAATCTCACCGCCCCAAAACTTTTCCGCATATCTTTCAATAAAGATATATAACCAATCTTCTTCTTTGAACTTGAATTAAAAATAATTAAGAATCTTGAGAGAGAACAGAGACTTGATAAAAAACTTGATGAATACTTGCAGAGAAGAGAAACATTAAAAAGAGAAAGTTGAAAATCCACTTGGTATATCTCCAAGGGAGCTGACCTACTACAACCTGGGATTTCCTCATCTTGGGGAGAGGTTGTAGCACTAGGGTGATCAGCCCTCATTACTCTAAAAAAGACAGACTCTCAATAGAGCCTGAGCCGCACTCCAAAAAACCAGAGGCAGAACCCACTTCCTTCCTTCTCCTGCAGCAGTCCATGCACTGGCACATTGAAGATAAACCAGGCCAAGTCTCCCAACCATCCTCTCCAGGGGATGACAGCCTCATGTGAAGCCTCCTTTTGTCTTCACCAGTCAACTCCAAACTGATTCCCAAATCAAATTGATAACCTATTCTTGCCTGAAAATCCATCAAGAATGGCCCACCCAAAACTGCTTTTACATTACCTTTAGCAATGTAAAAATTTACCTTCCCTGAGGCTCCTCCAACATCTAACTTCACAAACTCTGAAGTTCCAATAAATTCAATGACATGGCCACCGATTCCTCTCAAATTCCCACCAATACCAGTTTTGATGGGGAGGCCCATATGAGTTGCCTCATACAAAGAAATCAGGCTTATCTGAGAACCTGAATCCACCAATTCCCTTGCCTCCCTGCCATTCAGAGTTACATTGACATATCCCAGAGGAGCAGAAAAATGAGTTTCCAACCCCTCACCTAACTTTTCAGGAGAATCACAAATGTATTCTACCTCACCAGAAGACTCTCTTCTCCTGGTCAAAAACTTCTTCTGCCTATCAGCCAACCCTGGACTGATAGCATACAATTCCCCATAAGATAGGGAAACCTGACCCTGATTCATCCTTTCCAGGACAGAGTCCATAACATTAACTTGACCAGACACTACTGGCCTCTCAAAGTGAGCTCTTTGCTTCACCACCTTGGTCCTAGAAGCTTCTTGAGGACCAGCACCACCAACAGATTTACCATTAACAGGAACCAAACCAGATCCCTCACCAGAACCTCTGACTCCAACAGGCTTGGCAATGAAGCCAAAGGGACATCCTCCTCAGAGTCAGAATCCACCTCCATTGGCATTGGCTCACCATTCATATCCAATGCGCCAAAACTAGGGGGGCCCATATCAGCCATACCCTTCTGCATCTTGTACAGCTCTTCTTTGCTGTACCTCTTCCTAGCTGCACTCAGCTTAGGATCCACCTTTAAAGCATTTGGCTTTGGTTGGGCCTGAGAACTGCTCTTAGGCCTACCCACCTTTCTTGCTTCCACATCATAAACACCAGCCAAGCATTTACCACTTGACTGTCCACCACAAGAATACAACTCCAAACTACCAAAGGAAGTAGAAAAAGAGACCTTATTGACCTCCTTCCCCTTTCCCTTGACGTCCTCATCTACCTTAACAGAAGACTTCCCCTGATCAGGAATCTCCTCAAACCTTGGCCTCCTTTGATTGAGACCACCCCTTCTCCTGACCAAATCCACAGGAGCCTGCCCCTCACTGGGCTTCACAAAAGAACCGTCAGGGAACTTAAAAACCCTGCCATCAAACTCCACTTTTCCTTCAGACACATCTCTGTTCAGTGCCCAACAATCATTGGACCTGTGCCCCCTCCTACTGCAATAAGAGCAAACCCAAGGATCACTCCTACCAGCCCTCCTTTCAAAATCTCTTGGCTGAGAAGGTGCCTTATTGACCTTCTTGGCTTCCTGGACAAAAATGTGCAGCTGTTTTGTCAGATCAGGCAACTGCTCCACCATTGGGTCCCTCTCCTGTTTGGGAACCTGCACCAAATTTTTTTCCTCCTTCTTCTCCCTAACTTCCTCTTCAGCCAAAGCCTCACTTACTTTGCTGACATACTTGGCACACCCCTCCTGATAGGTGTCCACAGCCAATAACTTCAAATGGGCCTCAACAGCCTCCTTCACCTTATCCAAGGCAGGCAACTTCTGATCCCCATTAGAAAGAGTTTTCATCAATTCCTTTCTTGAAAACTCCTTCAAAACATCCATCCTGACATCTCTAGCCAGGGCAGACCAAAAAACATCTTTGGCAGCATTTTCATGTGCCAGCTCCTCCACTTCCACCAAATATTCCACCACAGGATCAAACTGTAGCAGAAACTTCCTGTAACTATGTAAGTTACCAACACCACCATAATATTGCCATTCACTGACAACCTTGTTCAGATTCACCATAGTGAACCTGACACCCCATCTATCCACCAACTCCCTACACAGCAATTTCCAATTCCTCTTCTTGTAGCCAGACATGGCCACAATCTCCTTCTCCACTGACCTATCACCAATGAAGAAGATAATCTGCCTCACCATGTCCAGGTAGGAAGCACCATCCACTCCAGCAGCAGTTTCATAGTTCTCTAGAAACCACTTGACATCCTCCCCATTAAACTTGGTATCATCCCAAGTTTTAATCCTCACACACTCCCTAACCATCACAGAAGGAGGACCATCCCCCCCACTGACAGTCACCACTGGAATAGCAGAACCAGAAGCCATTCCTCCAGTCCAAAACACCAAAAAGATCCAACCAAAGCAAACAGAGATTCCAAAGAACTAGCAAGTTCTACCCCATGTTGGGCGCCAGAAATGTAGACAATCCTATAGTACTAGCTATAGGCCTTGACCAAGGGGGTTGGAGAAAAACCAGAGAGAAAATCCCCTGTCCCTTTAGAAAAATAGAGTGAGATTTACATGCTAAAGTAAGTTGGTTCCTGTTTTGCTAAAGCTCCTGTTTAACACACTTGACTGCTTGATGAGCCAAGAAAGTAGTCCCCAGATAGACTACCAGACCAAAGAACTGAAACGTAGAACAAAGTCTACACCAGAGACAGCAAAGATACTTGATGTAGGCTGCAAATCCACACCAGAGACAGCAATAATACTTGCTATAGCTTGCAAGACTATAACAGAGAAAACAGTTGCCAAAGTTAAGTTAAATGAAGAACTCACTTGCAACAAACACAGCCAATTGTGGCCAGAAAACAGTGAAAACTGAGTGAGGAACAATGAGATCACATCTGGATGGTTGTATGATGATTAAGGTTGCCCCAAACTGTCTTATTCACTATGTACACACAGACCACTAACTAAGAGCCCATGCGCACCCACCAATCTGGCGCCTGTACCTGTTAAATTGCATAAAAAACCCTCCTGGAGCGCTCTCCAACCTCCTAAAACAGAGGCGAGCGGGCCGCCCGACGTCAGAGATGCCGCCTGAAGCGGCCTGGCCTTTCTGAAGCCAGAAAACCAATAAAAACCACTAATCTACTTAGAAAAATTAGCTACAACTACTAAAACCTTTAAAACATGGAATTTCACTATAACAACATTGTGACATGAAATATAGAGAAAAATTAGCTCTATCCAATGGTACTAAGCACTTAACCCTAAGACTTAAGGTTAGCCCATAAAACACAAAAAACAAAATTAAACAGCAATCTTTTATAAATGAAAAATGAGGAAATGACCCCTTAAAACTCAGAATATGAAAAATGTCTCTAAGACATAAAATATAGAGAAAAACCAGGCCTATCCGATGATAGTACCCACATACCCGCAGACCCAATATCCACGGAATAAAACCAGAAAAATACCAAATTCCTTAACCGATGTCAATTAAGACATGCATAAACAGTGCCAAATCACACAACAAAGGCCCCTGCCAATTTTGGAAGACCACAACAGAACTTTATATATTTACATGTTGGAATATTAATTTATTGAAAGGCTATGTTTAGCAAAAAAAGTTGATACTGGCTGAATGGAGCTCCAGTGATTAAGAAAATCTGCAGAAATAGCCCTAGCGATTCCTGGAGGACTTGGGGGATCAAATTTTAAAGGAAGTGGATCACACTTACTTATAAAGGTTTTATTAATGTTAAAATATAGTTATTTAAATTTTTCCAAATTATTTCTTCCATAAAATGATTTTTTTATTTAAATTAAGAAACTTAATTTCTGATATTACCTACAAGCAATCACCTGATGAAGCCAATCTATGATCTTGAGAGCTCAGAAATAAACCACGGACACCATCGATTATATAGAATGTGAATGATTGATATCAGTGGTGGGAGTATTCAGAATTTATCTTTTTTAGAGTAGCCTTTTATTTATGTTTCATTATAGTCAGTTGAGTTTTCTTGTTTTTCTGAATCAATTGTTGAGCTTCACTAGTCTTGCCACTTGATATTGTTGCAGCACAATATTTTGATTTAAGAATGATAATTGACATAATTATATCAATGATATTATTGCTGATTTGAAGATGAGTTGACATTGATATATCACGGGTTTGAAGTGCAGTGGGACCAACTTCTAAGCTATCAGGAATTGGACTCTTCAGATTTGAAAGGTGAGCTAGAAGCTGAAGACCACGTTCAATTGGACAATCTGAGTTAATGTTTTGATGTGATGGATGCTGGCTGAATTCATGTGTGGTCAGATAAAGTGAAGATGATATAAGAGATACCCATGAAGAAAGGCAGTGATCACTTGGGATCATTAATCTCATGAGAATTTGGATAAGATTGGATTCAGGGTGATCTGTCTTTTTTGTTGAGGAAAGAATTTCAGTATTTAAACCATCAGGAACACATAAATCTTCCATTTTTTTTAAATCAATATTATCGAGTACCCATAGCTGTGAGCTATCAATCTCTAAAAATATATTTGCTACAAAAGGAAAAAAAAATAAGTAAAATAAAAAATTTAAGACTAAAAATTATGGTAACTTACATAACTCAGTAAGTTTTGAAAGCCAAAATTCTCCACAAGAATTTTCCCAATGAAAAGTAAACATTGGAATATTTAACATGGGTTCTTGAAAAGAAGTAGAAGAGCGTAATTTGAGGAGAGTAACTATTTCCAACCACAACCTAAGGATCTTCGCCATGCTGATTCTACCTTTATAAAATTTATTAATTTTACAGAATTCATTTTTAAAATCAGAGTCTTTTAGAACTGAGGGTGAATAAGTTAGAGGTTTTTTTGATATCTTGATTGGAGTTGATTTCATTGGTAGAGATGCTTTCAAAGAGGTCAAAGTAGGTAATTTAGGAGATGATGGGTATTGATTTTTAAAAATGAAGGAATTCGGTGATGAGCTGTTTGAATCATCATATTTATCAAACATATTGTCATGTCTTGAATAATATTTTAAAGTTTTCTTGTTTTGATGAGCAAGCATAGCTTCATATTCTGACAGTTCATCATCACTATTTTCACTGCTCTTTTCATCATCTTCATCAGGGAGAGGGCGTTTATGGATGGAACAATCTACAGTAGGTGAGTTTCTGGTACAAAATATCAAAAGAAAGATAAAAATTACAACATGTAAGCAATAAAAGAGATATATGATATATTTTAAAGATAAAAGAAATCAATAAAAAAAAGGAAACAAGAATATACTCATTATTAAAGCCTTTGCTTTTTTCTTGAGATTTATTATTTGATACATCAGAAAAATCATTAGCAGAAGCTGGTTTAATACTTCAAAAAAAAGAGGAGCCATTGGATAATTTCTTTTTCTTGGAGTGGATAACAGGTGTTTAAAGATTTTCCTTAGAAGTTGAGGCATGAGTTGAAGCTGATGGTTCATCTGTCTTATCATCATCCCTAATGATAATGACTTCATCAGGAGGAATCATACCCTCCTCGTAAGCTACAAATATATATGAAGAAAAAAATATTAATAATCTTATCTACTAATTTAAAAGGAGACAAAAAAGTGAAGAACATAAATTTTTCAAGGCTTTTCACATATTGGAGTAATTTGTTACAAGGGTTAGATAAATATGAAGGAGAAGGATTATTGTTAAAGATCTTGACAAGTTCTTCTGTTTTATCTCTAGCCAATTAAAGTAAATTGTGATACTGAACTCTCGTTATTTCCTGCCTCTCATTGCTAAGTACAGGAGGGTTAGGTGCCATGCCATGTGGCAGACATGGTGCAAGCTCAAAAGCTTCAAAGCAAGTATCAATCAGAGAGTGGGATGGAAAATATTCAGGTGCTGTAAAATAAATTTTTTGAAAAAAAAGATAAAGAAAATAAGTGAAATATATAAATTAAGAGAGAGGAACATGATATACATAAAAATTGGAGGTGTAGGATTTTGAATACTAGACATATTGATTAATGAATATTAAAAAAAAGTATTTGATATCAAAAAATTATGATGTAATATTATGAATACTTATAAGAAACTCTATTCTAGAAAATTGAAGTTGATAATTTAATAGGATAAAAAATTGAATAAGATTAAAATTAAAGTGAGTATAAAAGAAACAGAAAACATAAAGAGGGGGATTATATAATATTTGAGTTTTTTTTAACATGTATTATTCATAGTGGGGTAAACTGAGTAACATGCTAAATCACAATCTGTTTATATTGAAGTAAAATTTGATGTAGCTAACAGAAAATACTAGGAATTATTTGGTGACTTTTAGTGTGAAAAACAAATAATAACAAAAGTATATCCCATATGCAAATTGCCACAGGTAAATACAAAATTTTTTGAATTAGAATTTACTCCTTAACAATGGAGATACACTTAATTAGTATATTATATGAAAAAAAGGATAACGCTTTATAACTATTTGTTAAATTTACTTTCAGATGACAATGAGAGATACACAAATACACTGATATGCCTCACCAAACAAGAAATGAATTATAAATATAAAATTGGTAACATTAGAATTTAAGATAAGAATTTGTTTTTTAACTGACAGGAGGAGTGTCCAGCTAGGGTGTGGGCCCAGTGACCAAACCATTTATAAACTTGGATACAACTAAGGGAAAAAAATTGAATAGTTTTATTTTACAATATATCTTAGTCTGCACAAGGTATTGCATTGATGTCCCTAACTATACCAATATTGTTACTTTTCAAAAGTAATAGGACTACTAAGCTGATAAAATATTATTATGAATCACCCAATGAAATATCTTAAGCAACATTCAAAATTATTAAAACATTAATATTCAATTTGAGATTTGGATTAGCTAATTTTTCACAACTTACCACAGTTTTGATTAATATAATAAAACTTGAAAAAAATGTTTAGATAACCTAGAAATGGGTGCAAGAAAATGATGAATCATATGACTTGAAACTTAACTCATACAATATTGATAACCTTCATGGATCCTGCTTAATTTCTATCGAAATTAATTTTGAGGCTGGCATATTGAATTTTAGCTATGACCAAGTACTGTAAGTGCCATAGTTTGTATTCAATATATTGGTGTTGAAATTAATTTTGATAGGAATTAAAAAGTATAATATAGCACCATGCATGGAACCCTGACAGAAACCACAAACCTTATGAGGCAATGAACCTCATATTTTGATTGAAATTAATGTAGACCCCTGCATATTGAATACAAGCCATGTCAAATGGACTACACAGACATAGATAAAATTCAACATGCATGGCTAAAAATTAATTCCGATCAAAATTAACCAAGGCATTAAAACATAAATTTTTATATGGTGTACTTGATCAAACCAGTTTATCAGACTGCTTTGCTTACCTATACTTATTGGAATCTCATGTATAGTCCATGTCCATATTTGTTTAAATCAAAATTAATGTTGACTAATACATAGTGAATATATGCTATTCCACTTACACTTTCCAGGCATAGCTACCAATAAATATTCCAGTATTAAAAATTAATTTTGATTGAAATTAATGAGCATGATAAACATGAATTTCTGGAGTCAACTGCTTTTTTTTATGCATGGTGCCTTGCCAACATTAATTTTGATTGAAATTACTTGTGATACTGGCATATTGCATGTAGCTATGCCTGGAAAGTGTAAGTGTCATAGTGTGTATTCATTATGTATTGTTTAACATTAATTTCAATTGAATTTAATATTGACGTTTGCATATTGAACCCAAGCCTGCAAACAACTCAAAAGATTCTTCATAAAACTGCCCATTAATTTTGATAGAAATTAAGGCTGACCATATACATATTGAATGGTAGTTATATCTGGTCTGAGTAACTGGAGATAGCTTATATTCAATATGTATTGGTCAACATTAATTTTGATCAAAATTAATGAGCATTTTGATCATGAACTTTTTCAGTCAGTTAGTTGTTTCAATGCATAATGGCATGCCAACATTAATTTTGATAAAAATTAATGTTGATATGATATAATGCTTTTTTGCATGACATGTAAAGGACAGCAAGTATTCTTAAGTATTGAAATTTACTATACATGTTGAGGGTAAATATAATATTTACATATCCAAAATAATTTCTATAAAACTTAATGTTGACATATACATAATAAATAGTAAATACGCCTGGCTAGTGTAAGTGGAATAGCTTTTATTCGATCTGCATTTGGCAACATTAATTTTGATTGAAATTAAGGTTCATGATTATCATCAAGTTTTGCAGTCAGTTGCTTACCGTTCTGCATGGTAAAATGTCAACATTAATTTTAATTAAAATTTAATTTGACATGCCACCAAGCATTTTTCTATAAGATGAAAAGTAGGGCCATCTATTCTTAATTAAACACATTACAATAAATATTGAGCATGTATATATCATTTACACATTAATATTAATTTCAATCAAACTTAATGTTGACCAATACACATTGAACACAAGCTTTACAACTCACACACACCAGATAAAACTACCATTCAATATGTATATGTTCAACCCTAATTTTGATTGAAATTAATGAGCAGTTTTATGAAGAATTTTTTGGTTTGTTTGCTGGTTTGGATTCAATATGCAAATGTCAATATTAAATTTGATCAAAATTAATGTTGAACAATACATAATGAATACACACTATGCCACTTACACTTTCCAGGAATAGCCATCATGCAATATTCCAGTATCAAAATTAATGTTGGAAAGGCACCATGCATAAAAGTAAGCAATTGACTCCGGAAATTCATGATTAAGATGCTAATTGATTTTGATCAAAATTAATTTTGATACTGGCATATTTAATGGTTGCTATGCCTGTTAAGTGTAAGTGGCATAGCCTGTATTCACTATGTATTTGTCAACATTAAATTTGATTGAAATTAATATGGATACATAAATGTGACATAAAGAGGTATGGACCATCAATTAGTTGAAAATATATTTTTATATCTCATACATTATTTATTTTTCTTAAATAAAATGTTACTCTCTCTCAATATCACCTTATAATATTTACCAAGTTGCTTTAAAAAAACAACAGAATACATAAAATTTAATATAAGATAGCTATTTTACACAGAGATCACCGTTATACCTAAGTTATGATGATGTTGATGCTGTATTAATTGATTCCCAAATCTTTACCAGATCAATATCAGCTCCAACCCCAAGTGACTCACATTCATTCACAGATAATCCTTTCAAAAAATTTTCTGAATAGCAATTCTTGGGGAGGTATTTGGGAACATTGAATATACCATCTTGTGAAACTGCCCTTTCTGATGACCGTGAATATGTTTTTAATGCTTATTTTCTTTGAGCTGGTATATGGGCTAAGTCCTGCATCATCTTATCCATTTTTTAAACAAATCATTGAGTTCAGGATGTCTCTATCCGGGAATATCTCGGATGGGTGCAGTTGGGGCTGGTGTGGGCCTTCCTTGATATCAGAGATGCACCTAGTATCATGAAAAAGAACAAAAAAACCTGGCACATTACTGCAGAGATCTTTTACTAACTTGTAGCCTGAACTAGCAATCTGAATTCCAAGTAAATCAGCTTCATAATAACAAAAAGAAAAGTAAAATAAAAAACTTACCTTTTTCTGATAATGTTTTACTTGTGCCCTTGCCCTCCTTTCCATCTTTTCTCTTTCCACCCTTTCCTCTTCTTGCCCAAACAACCTTATCATCTCCTTCCCTATATTAACTACCCATTTCTCAATAAAAAATTGAGTGAACTGAAGCTTTGACTGATTGATAGTATTCAAGGTGGTTAGCCACCTGGTACAGTGGTCACATACTATGCTTCCCATGACTTGATTCCAAGTTGATTCCAAAAAATAATGGCAAGTCCAATCAAAGACAAATTTCAAAAAACCTTTTTCTTGCATTTCACGCTCTAAGTTTCTTTTGACAGAAAAGTGGGATTGGTTCTCCTCCTTTTAGTTCTCGAGGCTCAGGTGCTGGAAAACATTCAGGTAGTAAAATTTTGGATTGCAAGCAGGCTATATAATTGGTTATCAGAAATTTTTGATCAGCTGCAGAATTGGAATTTTTAGAAGATTGGACTTGGGTAAGGACAGTTTGAATTGTTTTCAAGCTTTCCAATTTTCAATCTCCAAAGGTGTTGGGCTCGCAACATATTTTGCTATTTGTGTTGGTCCCCCAAGACAATACTTCAGAAAGTGGTAAATATTTCTATTTAGACTGTCTGAGCTCCTGGGAACATCATTCCTTCTAACTAAGCCTCTTACAGCCCTTAACCCCCATTCTTGTTCATGAGACTCTGCTGAATTGAGTCTGTGGTAATCACTGATACCCATTATGATTGATGGATCCACTAAAAATTCAAATAAGTTAATTAAATTGGTTATTTTTAAATAAAAGAATACACTACAACTTTGAATTACCAGCTCCACTTGTGCTTGCTACTTGGTTAGGCTGAGCAGATGATGATTGGTCTCCAAAAAATTCCCTCAATACTTCACTAGCCCAATCTCTTCCTAGAAGATCCACTTGCTGATCAGCACTTTCAGAAGAAGAAGGATGATTGGAATTAAAATTTCTCGGTTCTGAATGAAACTCTTGGCCTGGATTGGGATTAGGTGGTGGGTTAGGATTAGGCAGTACAGATTGAGATGCATCTGGAGGTGGATCAGCAGCGGGTGGTGGTGGAGTATTTCAAGTATTAGTATGTTGAAGAGGAAAACAATCAGAATTGGTTGGGTCAACAGACATCCCTTCAAAATTATCATCCATAATGAACTGTAATAAAATAAAATAAAATAAAAATAATCAGTTGTTAAAATTAATACCTATTAAAGTTAAAGTAAAAAAAGATACTATGTTTATAGTCTTGTTAACATTTATATTCTCTTGGGGAAAAACAAAGTGAATAATATATAGCTACCAGCTTAAGTGGGAAGGTCAAACTATTTATAGTAGATGAATGAGCAACAAGATCATTCATTAAGTAACAATTTTATCATATTTCTCATTATCATGATTTTCTTTCTTTCATTCTTACATTTAAGATAAAAATGACTCATTGAAAGCATGGGTTCTCTTGCAATAAAAGCAACCAATGTAATTTTTCACTGATTTAAGATAAGGTAAGTTGGATGCATTGAATTTTTGAATCGAGCATTGAAATATTTCTTTTAACATTTAAAAACATCACCAATCCTACAAATTCCCCCAATCCCAAATTAAAACAAAGATGTTAGTCAACAGAAAATAAATTTGATTAATTTTTTCACTCACTACTGTCTGCAGTTCAATGGCATTGAAAACCTTGTCTTTGATTCCAAACATTCCTTTTTTGTGCTTGACAGTAGCTGCATTTCCAATTATTGCATCTTTCTTAATCACAATTTGAGTTTCTTTGGCTACTCTTACTAACCGGCAATACACTTGTGCGAAAAGCTCATAGGGATTCTTTGATGTTTCTTCTGGACAGAGCTCCTTGAAAGGACTTACTATTAAATAGATTTGATCATTCTCTTACTTTGACCTGAAAAGATCATCGATTTGCCCAAAATGGCTATCTTTTCAATAGTAGAATTCAATTGTTGAATTAGAAATGTGTAGATGGTAACTAGTAAACCTCTTTCCATGTATCAATATGCTTGCTACATTTTCAACTACCTGATCCCCACTTTTCTCCAATGGTTTCAAAGCCCGTCTTGAAGTTTCTTTTCCCATTCGTGCCCTTACCCATTTAGCAAATAATGCCATACTTAGATGGATCCATTTGTTTTGTTTATTGAGATCAATATGGATTTTTTTATTCTCACATTGATCATTATCATCAGCTTCACCAAGATCTAATACCCTATACTTCCAATACCAATGTTTAAGCATTGTTAGCTGTATTTCTCCTGTGGTCAATATTAATAAATTAACACAGCTGAGTTTTTAAATCATTGCTTACAAACATTACATACATGGATGGTTATTTTTTGGAATTTCAGATAATATATGATTCACCTGCTCTCCAGACCAAGTAGATGTACCTGATGGTGGACCAAGAAACTTTATTACTTCAGGAAAATGTTTAGTGATATGAAGATTTGGCTTTGTGTTACTATTCTTCCAACCCTCTTCCAGGCACTCACGATACTCTAACAGAAATTGATCTAGATCTTTAAGCTCATTAGTCTATATATTTTTTAATGTCAAAAAATTGGTGATCAAGCATAATGCTTCAATTGACTTGAGAAGATAATATTCTTTTGTTTTTTCAGCTGAGGAAGCTGAAGATTCAGATTCTTTAAATTTTTCAAACCAAAGGGGTATAAGTGACAATGAGAAGTAGAGAGTATACACCATGTGCCATTCTTCTGCCTTGAGGGATCCTGCCTTTTTAGATCCTACTGATTTTGGAACTCGTGTTAGCCAGGAAGGTCTTCATACTTGATCCATCATCTTCCACACAACCTGTAGCTCTGCTGCTGTGATTTGTGGATTACTAATACCTTCATTTTCTTTCTCCTTAACTTTACTTTTATATTCATCATCTCTAGCTGTCTCATTTGATGAGTGAGATCCTTCACTCTGTGATATGCTAATGTTCTGTCGCCTTAAGCTATACAATGAATTCCTACTGCCACTGCTGTGAGACTTTAATGAGGCCAAATAGCTATATGGAGGAATAAATTTGGAGCTGGATGACCTACTCTGGCTTCTTGATTGATTTGTTCCCAATCCTTCACTCTCTAGTCAATGATGAGTTGATGACTGTCTTGAACTCGTAAGTCTTTGCCGCTTGTGCTGTCTTGTGTGTCCTGTATCATCATCATCATTATTTGTGGTGCTTAAGCTACTTCTACGTTTTTTCGAATGTTTGTGCAGTGAAGTATCAGAAAAGAAATCATCATCTTCTTCTCTTACATGCCAATTTTTATCCTTTTCCAGCTTTCTATCTAGATCTTTTGCTGTATTTTGGATTTGAAAACAGCTTAGACAGTGATATTTTAGGTTGCCCCGCATATGTGAATGCATAAAAGCAATTGAGCAATATTCAGTTGGACACCAATATTCAAGGTTATTCAGCTCACTCCATCATACCCCATGATTCTGAAAAATTGATACATGCTCCCAATGTAACTTAGAATTTTTCCACTTTGTTTCCCAGCACATATGATCCTCATGATTTCATAATGAAAAATTTCCCACATTCTTTTCACTAATTTCATATTTAGAGATATTACAGAAAGAGCAGAACATTCTCACAGATTGACTCAAAAAGCTAGCCAATTTTTGTAATGCAGGAATGTCACATATCAAAGAGAACAATTCAACTCTTAATTTCTGGCCTCGTGGATAAATATGTGTCCTTTCAATCAATATACCATCCCATAGAGCTTGTAGATCATTAACCAGCAGTTTTAGAATGTGATTAAGCTTTTCACTTGCAGGCTCTTTTGGTCCAGGTATAATAGCATACAAAAAAAGATTTTCTATTTTGTATCTATCTTCTTGAGATATGTTCATACACACCATCATAATATTGCCTACAGACTTCTGATGACCTCCAATCCTATTACCACCAGGCCTAAATGAGTCAACATATAAAGTAAACATTAAGTTGCATGAAGTTATCGTGTATTCATCATCATTGCCATACAGAGCTGGAGTGGTAATGGGAAAGTTTTTCCAAATTGAACCATCACAAACATCCTTCATCAAATCACACTCTACATCATCTGCCACAGGGGTTTTCTACTCAATCAGAAGCTCAAATTTGAACAGTTTGATATTTTCCTTAAGCCAGTCAATAAAAGAATGGCGATGAAATGTTTTAAGAGATAAGTATTTTACATTTTCTTAATGTTCCTCCATCAAATACACCCTTTCATCACATTTAACTACAATTTGTCCTGCTCCAAACATTTATAAATGGTGCTTTGATGATGAAACAAACAGTGTGGCATTCCAAATCTTAGTACGGCTCTAAAGGTCTTTTTAATATATTTATTGGGAATAGGAAGGTGATTGGAGAAGCCAGATTAGTTTAAAATATTTTATTATTAAAGAAAAAATGAAGTTGAAAAATTCAAGATATGAATGTTTGGTCAGATTTATTAATTTCACGGGTCATATGACTTTTTATGGCTGCAAAATTAAATTTTATGAAATTCAAGAAGCTCAAGATCCTTTTGAAATTTTCCCTGAATTTTTATTATTTTTCTTATATTTTTAATTAATTTTTAAAGATTTATTAAATTATTTATGGTTTTAAAAAATTACTTAGCTTTGATGATTTTTCACAGGGTGAATAGAGCTGCGCAGACTACGAAAAATAGTTACGAATGTTATGGAGAAGTTGCTCTATCATATATAATTTTTTCTATAGTTTTAATTTTAGATTCAAGGTTCTTATTGAGTCCGGAGGACTGGAAAAGCTCTGCATGAGCTCCGGACAAGCTCCGGATGAGCTCCGGCTGCGCTCCAGAGGGAAAAAGGGCACATGACTGGTTAATATGCATATGAGACTGTAGACATAAAATTATTCAAGGGGGAAGCTAGATGGGGATGCTTGAGAGATAGAAGATTATAAAAACCATTATTCATATTTTTCTTTTGTCAACAAAATAATTATTTATTTATAATACCCTTATAAAATAACAATTTTACATAACACTTTAACTATTTTACTCAAAAACTCTTCAACATTAACATATAGGGTATCATTAGAAAGGTCTCAACTCCAGGGACTCATTTATAGTATCTGTTTCCAAAAATTATTAAAATGTAAAAATATTATAACTTTATTCTTTTAAAATATTGTTTCTGGTGTAACTTTATTGTTGCATTTCAGTTGATTTTCCCAGAAGAACCGCTCAATCATCCTAACAAGCATTAATTAGAAAGGGTTTTATTCTTTATTATTATCAAGTAGAATTTTAAGCTTATTGATCTAAAAAACTCACAAATTCATTTAAAGAGACAGGGTTTTCTCTGATTATCCAACTCCTTTGGATTCCGCTTACAGCAAGGCAACTGTAAGAGTGTACCTACATATTTGGTGCCCACCGTGGGGTATCTATTTGTCAGGCTGAGGTCAAGTACAAAGATTTGAACTAGCTTGAATGGTCAGTTGTCTAGAAGATTTTAATGGTCCTATATGAATACTGTAGTATAAATCCAACAAGTAGTAAAATATAATCACAAAGGTCTCAGTAATATAATTCTCACTATTTTTATATATGGCTTACAATCTTTGTAGTTGGTAGAAAAATAGATTTTATAAATCATATACTATATAAAAGTCTTATAAAAGTACTAATTGATATGTATTGTAATTTATTTGGTTATATTGGTTAAATTGTAAATGATAAAGAATGTAGAAACAAGACCCAAAAACCTCCTCCTTTTATACACACTGAGTTCCCCAATGATTCCCTTGATGTACCACCCAATACACAGTCAATGATGCCTCCAAACCACAAATAGACATGCCCATGAAAATTCACAGTAACCCATGAGATGATTAGAAGAGTAAAAACCGTCAAAATCCTGTATTAATAAGGAAAATCCATCAAAATTAAAGAATAAGATAAAAAGAAATTATATGCATATTAAACAATAGTATGTAAGACTAAAGGGAAAAATTTTAAGGTTAATAATAGCAAAATAATAAGGGAGATTCACTTTAGAAACAATGGGGCTAATCCTGACATTATACTACATGAAATTCCCATTCAAAAATACCCAATATTGACTGAGAAACCACCCAAAGACACAAAAAAGAGCGTGAGATGTGGGGTAACTACATGCAGTCCTTGGCAGGTGCTTGCACGGGTAGATCCTTGACTAAATTTAGGCGAATTTAAGTGTGGTAGTGAAATAAGGTTCCAAGAGTAAGGTTATTAATGAAATTAGTGCATATAAACAAGGTCAATGCATTATTAATTAAGCTAGGACACTAAGTAAGCGCCTGTCGCCTATTTTAGTGTGTTTCCCCACAGAGGGAATAGAATGTAAGGTAATTATAGTGTGAAAAAGCTAAATTTGCTAAAAATGAAGCTATTCACACGGGAAAAAAGCAGGCAGTATGTGGCCAGTACACAGAAGCCATTTCTGGCATAAAAAACACCAAATTTGAAAAGTGTTATTATTATGCATTTATATAGCCAAATCAATAGTCCTAAATGAGAAAAATTGATCTGTAAAAGCGCATTTTTGATATTCTCAAATTTATGGCGCATATAGTCAACTTTTAAGTGAAATAAAGCGCATTTCTTGTTTTTTGCATAAAACAGTGAAAATAACAGCTTTAAGTGTACTTAAAAATTATGTAGCCTTATACTTAAGGTTTTAAGATTACCCTAACATATTTCAACTTAATATTAAGTATATAAGACTTATAAAAGGTGGATATATGTATGTATATAAGGTAATATAATGGCATATTTTGTATATTGTCATAATTTTACTTATGTATACTGTTTGCTTACTCTTAATTATTTTTCCCATGTATAGTTCATGTGTTTAACAAAACTTATAAGTACTTTTTACTCAGTCCTGGGGATATACAGGCTGACACTATTTCTCTAGCTTTTAAAAGAACTTACTTGATACTTGGACTTTTAGCCTGCAAGAGTCTTGCTTTCTGAAACTATTATTGATTTATTTATCTTAGCCTGCAAGAAGCTCACTTATTGGAATGCTTTATCTTTAATCTAATCTATTATGATGTCTTCTGCTGCTAAATCTGGTTTGTCTCTTCATATGACACCATCAGTTTGGATTGTTTCTTGGGATGGGCCCAAGTTTAATGGGGAAGAAGTTAAATGGTTTTTGAGCAGATATGAGGCTTCTGCTTTGGTGGATGGAGCTACTAACCTGGATATGGTAAAGAAGATCAGGTTTTTTATTGTTGACAGAGAGGTGGAAAAGGAGGTCACTGCTATGGAGGGTTATAAAAGGTTTGATTGGATAAGGTTGTCAAAAGAGATGGTTGATAGATGGGTTGTCAGGTATACTATGGTGGATCTAAATAAGATTGTCAGTTATTGGAAAGCTAAAGTGACGTTTCTAATATGGTGGACTTCAAAAAGTTATGTGGACAGTTTGATGAAGTGGTAAAATATCTGATTTTGGTGGAGGAATTGGGCCATGAAAATCAGGCCAAGGATCTATTGTGGTCTTCTTTAAGTAGGGATATTAGGATGGATGTGTTAAAAGAACTGTCTAGTAAATTTTTGATGAAGGATCTGCCTAATGGTGAACAGAAACTTCCGGCTTTGGAGATCATCAAGGAGAATATTCAAGGCTACTTAAAACTGATGGCACTGGACAAATATCAAGAATCTTGTACTCAATATGTTAGCAAGGTTAGTAAGTATTGGCTGAAAATAACAATGTCATGACACAAGCTCAAGAAGCCAAGAAGGCTCAGATGGGACAGCCTGTTGTTAGAGTTGAGGGAAATGTAGACAACAAGATGGTTGATCACTTGGCCGATTTAACCAAACAATTAAAGATATTTGTTCAGGAGACTCAAAATGCCAATAGAGCACCTGTGGCTTTGAATTCAACTTCTTATTCTTACCAATCTAGAGGTTATGAGAGGATGAATTATTGATTTAATGGCAATGGTAACCAGCTCTCTGGTAATGGTAATGGTAATGGTGGGAATGGCTTTAGAGGTGGATATGGCAAGTCCAGGGTGTGCTCTTAATGTAATAGGAGGGGACACAAGGCTGAACAATGTTATTTTTTGGATAGGGACTTGGATTCTTGTAGAGTAAAATTTTATGGAAAGGTTTATAAATTCGCTGATGGATCTTTCATAAAGTCCAGTGAAGGTCAAGCTCCCTCGGATTTGGTTAGGAGGAATATGAATTTGGGGAAAAGGACCAGGTTTGAAGAGTTACCTGGTGATGATGAAGAAAAGGTTAAAGGTGGTAAAGTTGATGATAATAAAGATGTGGAAAAGGTAGATAAAGGAAAAGTTAAAGATTTCAATAAGGCAGTTTACTCAACATCATCTGGTAGTTTGGAGTTATCCTCTGTATTTAGGGCAGAGGAAAGTTGTATGGCAGATGAATACGATTTCGATGCTGCTAGAAGAGCAGCTGCTACTAAAGCTAAGAGTAGCATTCAGAGCCAATTAAGGGCTAAACCGGGCAAGGAAGAAATTAAAAAGTTGGAAAAGAAACCTTACTCTAAGGACCAAATTTATAATATGCAGAAGAGGATGGCTGATATGGGGCCTCCTAGTTTTGGAATGTTGGATTTAAATGGTGAGCCTATGCCTGTGGACAAATATTTGGATTCTGAGGAGGATGTACTTTTGGCATCTCTCCCCAGACCAAGTTTTAGTGGTCCTACTCCTATGGAAGGAGTAAGGAGGACCAGTGATGGATCTGGATAAGTGAAAGTAGCTGGTGATGGAGCTAGGGTTATTAGTAGTGAAGAAGTTATTATGGTGGTGAAGATGGCAATGTGTGTCCCCAAGAGGTGCCCAGGGCCAAGGTAACAAAATATAGCGCTCAATATGAGAGGCCCATTTTTTATGGACAAGAGAATGCAATGGAAATTGTTTTAGGAAGATTGAATCAACTTCAAATTCCTTTATCCTTAGGCGAATTATTTACGATTAGTCCAGCCCTTGCAGAAAAGCAGAAGAAGCATCTGACAAGGAGAAGAATGTCCACAGGAGAGGTGGAATATATATGTGAAAATGTGGAGAAGTTTGGAGAGGATGTTGAAACAAATTTTTCTGCTCCCCTGGGTTACCTGGTGGTAACTCTTAATGGTAAAGAGGTAAAGGCCTTGGTCTATTCTGGTTCTCAAATTAATCTTATTTCTTTTGAGCAGGCTACAAGTATTGGTCTGTCTATTAAATCTGGCACTGGTGGTAATCTTAGAGCTATTGGAGGGCATGCTACTGAGCTGATGGGTACAGAAGAGCATTTTAAGTTATGTGTTGGTGGATCGGTTGGGAAGTTAAATTTCTATGTGTACAGACGGGCAGTTAAAACTGTTCTTGGTGGTCCTTTTTTAATGGATTTTGAGGCCCGGATAAGTTATCAAGCTGGAATGGGAATTAGTTTGGAGATTACAGGGGACGATATGAGAAGGCTTCATATGCGTCTAGCACCCCCAGGAGATGAAGATTAGGAAACTAGGCCTGGGGTGACCAATATGTGTCAATGTTGTGTATGCATCAAGAAGCGGTGTATTAAATAGACGGCTTCTGGTGAATTATGTTTAGAGGGGAAATTTGGAGACCCTCATTTTTTGGGGTAGCGGGGTCTGATCACTCTAATGTTGCAATCTCTCCCCAGGATGAGATCCCGGATTGCAATAGGTCAGCTCACTTGGAGATAATTCAAGTGGATTCTCAATTATTTTCTGTTAATAATATGTTAAATTGTTATTATGTCTTCAAATTTTAGGTTTGTCTCACTTCTCTGTCAAGTTTTTTGATCACATTCAAGAATGGATCAAGAGGGAAGATGGGAAATATTATGTTGAATAAAAATTGGAATGGTTTAATTTCTGACCTCCCCCATGAGGTTAAACTGGATGGTTGTATAAAGTGGGATGAATATGTGGGATATGAGGATAATGAAAGTGTGGAAAGTGTATATGTGGACGAGAATGATGTGGTAGTATGGGATGGTAGTAGATTGGTTAATGGTGTATATGTTGGAAGTTTAGAAAATGTGGTCAAAGAGAGGTTGGGTGTAGATATAAATTTGGTAAAGCGGAGGTTGAACAATGATGATGAAGAAGGAGATACTAAAAAGGGTGGTAAAGAGGTTGATAAAAATTTGGTTCAACAGAGACTCGAAGTTTCAAAATTTAAAGATGAAAATTTTTATTTGTTTATCAATCAAACTAAATCAAAGAAGCTTATGGCTCATGCAAGTGCAGGTGATATTGGTGATAGGGAAGTGCCCTTGGATGTTATTTTAAGGGATTTTTAAGATGAGGTCTGGGGACAGACTGGGTTTTATTATGTTTTGGTAAAATATTTGTTGACTCTCAAAAGGCCAGAGAAATGTGATGATGATGACTGGATGGCTATAAAAAGTAAGACCCCAGCATTTTATATATCTGGACAAAGATTGATGAAAAGGAGGTATCCAAATCCTCAAGTAGTAGTTTCTTAAAAAAAAGGGCAAGAGTTGGTTATGAAAGCACTGCATGAAGATCTCGGTAATAGGGGAACGAGCAAGACATATAGATGATTTACTGATAGATTTTGGTGGCCTGGTATGAAGATGGCTGTTAAGAAATGGTTTTAGTCATGTGAAGAATGTCAAAGAAGGAGTTATCTAAGGCCAAAAGTGTCACACGCCACGTGACACTTGAGGCAAAAGCAGCTCATTAAATCAATAACATCGAGTCCTAAATCAATACTCAAAGCGCAGAAAACAATTCTCCATAGCAACTGTGATTCCCCTTTGTGTACTTACTATCTAACTGCGCTAGCCTAAGATCTAGATCTAAATTAGTCAATCTCCCAATAAGGTGCCTTAGTCTCCTTTTCAATAAGCGACGCACAGCGCTAGGATCAACATAATAGTAAAGTAGTAGTTTTCATTAAAGTTTTGTTAATTAATTAAAAGGGGGTAAATTGAGCATGGACGGATATTTAGCGAAGAGGGTCTAAGTGTATGTTAGAAATGGTCCATGGTATGGGAATGGTGTGATGAAAGGGAGGTCAATGCAAGGAGGAATAAAGGATATAAAAGGGTTGGGTATTTGGTTTGATATTCCTTAGAATTAAATTATAAATCATATTTACATAAATAGTAGTAAATCTTTAAAAGTAAAAATCATTGTTATTGTATCTTTCTTTTATCTTCTCAATATTCATTTCTAAATCCTAAATCTTTGATTATTGAGTCTCCAACCCTTCGTGAGATCTTAAGAATTCCTATTACCTTTGAAACTATTTTATAATTCTTCTCAAACGAACCTCAAACCTGTAGCTCTTACTTTGAGTGACCTTCGAATCACTTCCTCGAATCATTCCTCTGTGCTTCAAAGAAGTTTCTAAATCTCTCATCTCACTTTCAGGAACATCCTTGACCTTGTGCGTAGGTCCTCCGGTGACAGTATAATTTAATTCTCCGTAGTTCTCATTCTTTGCACTACTAGGTCCTTTTTAGGTGTTTTTAAAGTTTTAAAATGGCATCTGTTCAACGCACTCCTCCTCCAGGGGCTACTACTAGAGCTCATGCTAGGAGCAGGCCAACAGCCACAAGGTCTGTTTCCCACACTCACTCTTTGGAACCACTCGACCGTAGGGAACGGCAACATTCTGTTCAATCTGTAGAAGACATCCCACAAGATTTTGAGGATTCTAGTGATGAAGAAGAAGGAGAGGTTACAATGCACGAGGCACCATCCGCCCCAGCCAATCACCCTTCTGGTCAATCCTCAGAACCTGGACCATCTAACTCTCTGGAAGATTTCATGAGACTTTTCATGAAAACCCTTTCAAATCCAACGTCTTCAGAGGGATCTAAGTTCAAAACTCCTTCTATGAAATCTCCTGACAAATTCGACGGAGATCACCCCAACAGATTGCGACCCTTATTGCAAACCTGCAAGCTACTGTTCCATAATGACCCTCGAACCTTTAACAGCGACCAATCAAAGGTTGTTTACTCTTCTTCATTCCTAGCCGGGAAAGCAGCAAGATGGTTCAAACCTTATCTGCTCATGCTTTCTTAAACAGAAACCCACTTACTTATCAATAATTGGGAAAAGTTCGAAGACCAACTTTTTACGTTGTTTGGGGACCCTAATGAAACTGACAACGCAGAAATTGAACTTGATTTTCTTCGTATGAGTGATAATGGTAAAGCTTCTGAATATATCTCGAACTTCAGAGCACTTCAAACTCGAGTAGGTTGGAATGATGCTGCCCTTAAGTATCATTTCAAGAAAGGACTTCCTTCGAGGATTCTGGATCAATTAAATCTTCACGGTCAGAAGATGACTACTTTAACAGATTTAATGGATCGAACCCTTGAACTTGACGGTGTTTATCAAGGACAACTTCAACATCGTCGATATGCCAACAAATCTCAAGGCCTAAATTTTAAATAAGGACCTTCTTCACACCCACGACCAAATCAATCCTCCTCAACTCAATCCAAACCCAATAAGGGAAAGGATAAACCTCGACCAAAAGGCTCGACCCCAGGCGATATCAGCAAAGTACTGGATCCTAAAGGGGAACTTAGAGAAACTGAGAGGAAGAGAGGAGCAGATAATGGGTTATGTATGTATTGTGGGGGTAAGCACAAGTTGGAAGACTGTGTAAAGTTGAAGGAAAGAGAAGGTACTAGTTTGAAGTCAAAAAACTAGTAGATAGTTTACTTGTGTGCAAAGCAAACTATCTTATCTCTCCCAGTGCACAGAACCTCCATGTCTTAAGGACAGGAGTTGCCTTAAACCGCTTGAGATTCATTCTTTTTAAGGAGGATATCCCCTTCAGTTGTCTTATAGACTCTGGAGCTTCAATTTCTTTTGTTAGTTTATCTTTTGCCGAGAAGATTCAACTAACATTTACAGATATCAATCGAACTCCAATCTATTTGGTCAAATCAGAGGAACCCAAATATTGGGTAAGTAAGAAAGTTTTATGGGTTTTCAACTTTCCGAACTTTCCCCCCTTGGAGTGGGAATTATCAGTCTTGGAGGCCCAAAGGATGGAAGATACCATTCTTGGCCATGACTTTTTAATGCATTGGAATCCCAAAATTGATTGGACTAAGGGATTGATCACCCCACGCTATAAGTATATTTCTGATTCTTCAATGCAGGTCAATAGGGAGTTAAACAAACCGCCTGACAACGTCCTGCTAGAGGACGAATCTCTTCCAGATGACTTGCAAGCATCTTATCTTTCTCTAAATGAGCCATTGGCTAACCCTTCTAGCTCCATATCTTCACTCGAAGAGGATTTAAATTGCCTCAAAGTAATCGAATTCTGCTCTCTCAATACAGGTATTCCCTCGACAGATTCTCTTGAAGATGAAGAGGACGACCAAATATGCGTTGAAGCCATTAAATCAACTCTACAGGAAATCTACCACGATTTCCTTGATTTTTTCTCAATCCGCAAGGCCAATAAGTTACCACCTCATTGACCCTAAGACCATCAAATAGAGTTAATAGGCCCAGTACCTCCAGAAGGTCCTGTCTATTCTTTGTCGAAGGACGAATCTAAAGTTCTTCAAGACTAACTTGCAGAGAATGTAGCCAAAGGTTTCATCAGAGCCAGTAAATCTCCAACCGGCTCCCCTGTCCTTTTTGTAAAAAAGAAGGACGGTAGTCTTAGGTTGTGTGTTGACTATAGAAAGCTCAACACAGTCACTAAGAAGAATGCATATCCTGTTCCTCCTATGTCATTACTTCTTACCCTTTTTAATGGTGCTAATTTCTTTTCTAAAATTGATCTTAGAGGCGCTTACAATCTTATTCGCATTGCAGAAGGTCATGAACCACTGACTGCAATGCGCACTATATTTGGTAGTTTTGAATATTTAGTTATGCCTTTTGGATTATGTAACGCACCTTAAACTTTTCAAACTTTTGTTAATGACATCTTCCAAGATGTTGTCGAACAATTTTTTGTCGTCTATTTAGATGATATTTTAATTTTCTCGAAGACACTGGATGAACATATTCATCATGTTCGACAGGTCCTAAATTGTCTTCAAGATCATGGTCTCTATGCCAAGAATAATAAATGCGAATTCCACCTCAAATCAAATGATTTCTTGGGTTTTACGTTGTCCACTGACGGTTTAGTCATGGATGACAAAAAAGTCCAGAAAATCCTGGAATGGCCTGAGCCCAAAAACATTAAATCGCTCCAAGGATTTTTGGGTTTTGCCAACTTCTATAGAAGATTTATTAAAGATTACTCTAAAACTATTTCAAATCTTACTTCTCTTCTTAGAAAAGACATTCCTTTTGTTTTTACTTCTACAGCACGAAAGGAATTCGAAGCACTAAAAATGGCCTTCACCACAGCCCCAATTCTTTGACATTTTGATCCTTCTGCTTCGACAATAGTTGAGACAGATGCAAGCGATTATGCTATTGCAGGGGTCATCTCCCAATTAAATCCTGAAACAAAATTGTTTCATCCTGTTGCTTTTGAGTCACGCAAACTCATTGCAGCAGAATTAAATTATGAAATTCATGACAAAGAGCTTTTAGCTATTATCCATTGTCTTAAAAAATGGCGTTCTTTTCTTCTCAGCCTAGATAGTCCTTTTCAAATTTTAACAGATCATAATGCTTTAAAATACTTCATGTCTTCCAAAGTGTTAACCAGGCGTCAAGCCAGGTGGGCTGAATTTTTGTCTGAATTTTCTTTCTCTATTTCCTATCACCTAGGTAAAAACTTCATTGTCCCAGATATCTTGTCACGTTGGGACGACGTTTACCCACAGCGGGGGGACACATTTGCTGACAAGAACCCAGAAAATGTGCAATCAATCTTCAACAAATCAATGTTAACGACTCAACAACTTAATTCGAAGACAATTCAACCTTTTCAAAATCCACTATCCAACATCCTCGAAGCTCATTCGAAGGACGAATATTGTTGTGGGTTAAAATACAAAATATTCTCCAAGCAAGGGGCCAAAAGATTTAGTATTGAATCAGGTCTATTAGTCTTCGAAGGTAGAGTAGTCATACCCGACAACAATGAGATAAAATTATGGATTTTCAATAGTCGACATGAATCTCCATTAGCTGGTCATTTTTGGGTTGATAAAACCTACCAGTTAATAGCGAGGGATTTCTTCTGGACAGGTATGACCAGGGAAATCAAGGCCTATATAAAAGCTTGTTACGAATGTAATAGGAATAAGGCTCCCCATCACCAGAAGCATGGGTTGCTTCAACCACTTCCTATTCCCTCTAAACCTTGGGAATCTTTATCAATGGATTTCATTTCTCAACTTGCTTTTTCTAATGATTTTGATGCTATATTATTAATAGTAGATAGATTTTCAAAAATGTCTATTTTCATTAAAACCACTACTACTGCTACAGCAGAAGAATTGTCAAAATTGTTTCTAGAATATGTATTTTCCAAACACGGCTTACCAAATGATATTATTTCAGATAGAGGCTCATTGTTTGTATCCACATTCTGGACCCAACTGTGTCGACAACTCAATATTGTAAGGAACTTCTCCATGGCCTATCACCCTGAAACCGACGGTCAAACAGAAAGAGATAACCAAATCCTCGAACAATATCTTTGAATGTATGTCAGTTACCAACAAGAGGATTGGACCACATGGTTACCACTGGCCGAATTTGCTTATAATAACTCAACTCATTCTTCGACACGACAATCTCCCTTCGAAACCATTTATGGACGACATCCTTGATTCAACTCAATCCATGTAGGAACTAATCATCCTGCGGAACATTATCTTCGAACTATATCACGACTCCAAGAAGAACTTAAAACAAATTTGGAATTAGTGATTCGAAGATACAAGGAACAGGCCGACAAACATCGACAATCTGCTCCTTCCTTTAAACCAGGCGACAAAGTATGGCTTGACGCACAAAATATTCGAACAACACGACCATCAAAGAAACTGGCTGAAAAGCGCTTGGGACCTTCAAAATCGACTCTGAAGTCTCTAAAACTGCATTTTGACTCAAGTTACCTCCTAAATTGCAGGCGTTTCACCCTGTTTTCCATGTATCTTTCCTGGAACTGGCTCGAGAAATATACCCGGGCAAGAACCAACCCCCTCCAGAACCGGTCGAAGTAGAAGATCATCTAGAGTGGGAAGTAAGTCGTATCCTTGATTCAAGAATGCGCAAGGGGAAACTTCAATACCTCGTGGAATGGGAAGGCTTTGTCAATGACTCAGACAAAACATCCTGGGAACCAGCCATCAGTGTTTCTAACGCCCCTGAACTCCTAAAATCTTTTCATTTGAAATATCCTTTAAAACCAAAACCTTAAAATTTCTTTTATTTACATTTTCTTTTCTTTTTCTTTCTTTCTTTTTCTCGTAAAATCTAAAACACCTCTTAAATTTCTTAGCCTTGTTTTCTCTTTTCTCTCTCTTCTTTTTCTTTCTTCTCCTTCTATAAAATTTTTCTCTAAAACCAACTAAAAGTAAAATCAAAAGTAAAATAAAATAAAAATAAAATAAAATGAATAGAATAAACATAAAACAATAAAATAAAAATAAAATAAAATAAATAGAATAAACATAAATAATAAAAAAAAAAAAAAAAAAAACTCTTAAATCTCTCTAAATATTTTCTTTCTTTTCTTTTTCAATTATCTAAAAATACATTCTTTTCTTAAATTTAAAATTATCTTTAAAATTTTCTTCTCAAAAAATTTATTCTCTCTTTAAAAATTTTCTTTTATTTGAATCATCAAATCTTGTACGACACGACCATTTCCTCGAACTTAACTTCAACCTCTTAAAATCTCCCTATAAAAATTCTTCAAACAAATGATTCTTCTTTTTCAAGTTCTCTTTAAATTCCAAATTCTGTTTTTTTTCTTCTTTCTTCTTCCTCTCTTATCAACTAAAAATTCCTAAAAAAAATCAATCAACAACTTTTCGCAAATAACAAATTCTTCTTTCATTAAATTCTCAATTTAACAAACTCATCTCAATCACCAACCATTCTTTTTCTCTCTCTCTTCTTACATAAATTTTATTCTTTTAAAACCTTAAAACTTCCTTCAATTAAATAACTTTTTTCTTTCTTATTTAAATTTCTTCTTTCAAATTCTAAAGCAAATTTTTTTTAAAACTTCTTTTTTTTCTTCTCTCTCCCCTAAATCTTATAAAAAATAATAATATTCACCTACAATAAAAAAAAAAATATATATATATATATAAAAATAAAATAAAATAAAATAAAACTAAAATACAATTCTACTTTTCTACTTCTTTACATCTCTCTTTTTTATTTTAAATTTTTTCTTTTAATTTTTCTCAAACCAATCTTTTCATCTTCTCCAAAATTACCCTTATCTCCTTCCTGCATTTCTCAAATACCTCCTCCTCCCCTACCGGAACCACCTCTCCAATCTCCAAGAGTTCCTCTGCCACGTCAAAGGAAGAAGCGTCGATAATTGTGTCAAACTCCCCACACAACTCTTCTGCGAACCTTACTCATCAACCTTGACGAGGTTTCTTCGACCACACCTGGTACAGTGTATCTTCAGGTTCTTTGACTACACCCGTGGCCGGAGGGTTTTCCTCAGTTGGTAAAAGCGGCGCAGGCTCTCCAATCGGGTCTTCAAGGGTATTCGATGTCTAAACAAAACTCATCAGTAACGTCATCCTTAAAAAAATAACAATTGAAAACTTACCTCGAAGATGGGGTCAGGCTCTAAGAATAACCTTGGCGCCACCTCTACCTCTGCTTCTCTTTCCTCCTTGTCGTCTTTGATGACCACCCGTGGCTTCTTGGGTGCCCGCCCTGGAACAGGGACTTCGTCTTCATCTTCCTCCACCAATTTGTCGACCTCTTCCTTGACACCCCACTTTGAACTCGTGGCCTGGGTTACCCAGGTTGTGATCTCGCTATTGAGAACCTTATCATTCTCCCCCACCGATTGTTCATCTTCAACCAAGACATCCCAAATGTCTTCGACCACCTCTTTTGTTTTAGGGATTACCCAAAACTTGGTCTTGGTAAACCGTTGTTCGATCTCTGCGTTCTTCGTCAACGCATCGCACGCCACTCGTCGCCAACGGCAAAACTCGCATTTCTGGCGAGGGCCTCGAGTCGCCGTACTTACAACACAAAAGTATTCCATGCTTTCACAAGCCGTGCAAGTTTGTGAAAATTGTCGCGTAATCATTCCCCCATCCGCTTTAGGGTGTGGAGGCGTAGGTGTGGGAGTAGGGCAGTTCATTATAAAAGGGAAATTAATAAATAAGAAAAAAAATTATAGAAGAAGGGAAACTAGTGTGAGAAGATGGCTCAAGCTCAACGGAGTTCCCGATTCTTATACCCGGGCATCTGTCACGCGCCACGTGACACTCGAGGCAAAAGAAGCTCATTAAATCAATAACATCAAGTCCTAAATCAATACTCGAAGCGCAGAAAGCAATTCTCCATAGCAACTGCGATTCCCCTTTGTGAACTTACTATTTAACTGCGCTACCCTAAACTCTAAATCTAAATTAGTCAATCTCCCAATAAGGTGCCTTAGTCTCCTTTTCAATAAGCGACGCACAGCGCTAGGATCAACGTAATAGTACAGTAGTAGTTTTTATTAAAGTTTTGTTAATTAATTAAAAGGGGGTAAATTGAGAATCGATGGATATTTAGCGAAGAGGGTCTAAGTGTATGTTAGTAATGGTCAATGGTATGGGAATGGTGTGATGAAAGGGAGGTCAATGCGAGGAGGAATAAAGGATATAAAAGGGTTGTGTATTTGGTTCGATATTCCTTAGAATTAAATTATAAATCGTATTTACATTAATAGTGGTAAATCTTTAAAAGTAAAAATCATTGTTATTGTATCTTTCTTTTATCTTCTCAATATTCATTTATAAATCCTAAATCTTTGATTATTGAGTCTCCAACCCTTCGTGAGATCTTAAGAATTCCTATTACCTTTGAAACTATTTTATAATTCTTCTCAAACGAACCTCAAACCTGTAGCTCTTACTTTGAGTGACCTTCGAATCACTTCCTCGAATCATTCCTCTGTGCTTCGAAGAAGTTTCTAAATCTCTCATCTCACTTTCAGGAACATCCTCAACCTTGTGCGTAGGTAGTCCAGTGACAAAAAGAACCTGGACATGCAATTGGTGAAAACACTCTTTTTGGTAGGGTTATTTTGGATGCTGTTCATATAAAAGAGGGGAGATATAAATATTTAATTGTAGCCAGAGAAGATTTATCTGGTTGGGTAGAGGCAGCACCTCTTATTAATTTAAATGCCAAAAATGTGGCAGGTTTCTTGTTGAAGGATTGGGTGTATATATATGGGGTTATGAAATTGTTAATGGTTGATGGAGGACCTGAATTTGGGGCAGAATTTAGGGAAGCTATATCAAAGGTTGGATCGAAGGTTAGGGTAGCAACCACTTATTATCCTGAAGCTGAAGGAATTGTTGAAAGAGGGCATCAAGTTATAAAGGATGCATTAGTTAAAATGTGTGGAACAAGTGCTGAAAAATGGAGGAACTATTTACCCTTAGTATTATTTGCTGACAGAATCACTGCCAAAAGGACGACTGGATATTTACCCTATGAACTAGTTTTTTTACAAAAAGCAGTTTTACCAGTTTATTTAGAGGCTGAATCACATTTTTGAGTTGATTGGGATACTGTTAACACTACTGAAGAATTGTTATGCACAAGAATGATGCAGCTAGAGAAGAAAGAAGAATTCTTAGAAAAGGCATATTTTAGAATGATTAAAATCAGAAATCAGTCAGTAAGGTATTGGGATGAAAGAATAGCACACAGGCTCATGAAACCTTTGAAGACTGGAGATATGGTTTTGGTGTATAACAGGAGTTTGGAAAGCCAGTGGGGGAAGATGTTTGCAGATAGGGGGAACGATCCATATAAACTCAGAGAACAGGTGTCTGGCGGTTCATATGTTTTGGAAGAATTAGATGGAGTAGTTTTAAAGAAGAGGGTAGTGGCCAATCAAGTCAAACAGTTCTATCCTAGGGGCACCATTAGTGCTGAAAGTTAACTCCAAAAGGAGGGTAAACTATTTCTACCATTGTTTTAAATGGACTCCGAAACAAGGGTAAACTACATAATCAATTAAATGAAATCATGTCAAAGTTAAACTCTGAAATGAGGGTAAAGTATTTCTACAATCTTTTGAAAGTGAAACTCCAAAAGGAGGATAAAATACATAATTCACCACGGGAAATCTGTGGGTGAACTGCTAGCAGTTCCCTCTTTTTGAAACTATTAGGAATTTGTCAGGAAACTGTTGGGAAACCATCCTGAAACTGTCAGAAAGATGTTTTTAAATCTGATGAAAAAACATTGAAAAAACATTGAAAAAATAAACTGTCACAGATTGAATCCAGAACAATCCCTCCTTGAGCAGAGCTTAAGAACCACATTGAACATCAGTTAATCTCAAGTTTGGCAAAAGGTTGAACAACATCACTTAGCATACCTTAATATTCAAATATTAAACTTGAATATATGTTGCATGTATGATATAGATGCATATGCATTTGAATTTGCATGGTGGATACTTATTGCATGCTAAAAATTGATGTGAATTGCCTATCCAAAGTGTATGCATAATGACTATGAAGAATAAATATGCATAAAAAATATGCATAAAAATATGCATAAAAAATATGCATAAAAAATGCATAAAAAATACGCATAGTGATTATGCATAAAAAAAAGGATATTGAATATGCATAAGAATATGCATAAAAATATGCATATTAAATATGCATTAAAAATATGCATATTGAATATGCAAAAAAAAGGTGCATATACATATATGAATAAAATATATTAATATGCATATAATTCTTTATAATGAATATGCATATGAATATGCATAAATATACATAATGATTGAAAAATGCAAAAAAATGATGCTTAACGAGTATATTTTATGCATAAATAGAAATATGCAATATGAACTAATATTGCATACAGATAACACTGGCAAACCATTTTGACCAAAACTCATACTAAATTTTCATTCTGGACTAAAGGTGTGAGGGAAGGAAGAAAAACAGTCCGACGTTAGAAAAATGCTACATGCACTCATTTTGTAGCAGAGCAAATGAGAAGTGCTGAATTATGGTTGGTGCCCATAATTTAGTATGAAATTATAATTTTATTTAATTGTTTTCAATATTGAAAAGACTTTAGGTTGGTTGGTATGGATCTAGCTGTGCCAGGGTCTAATTTAATTATTTTAACAATTTCTTAATAATTAACAGGCATTAATACAAAAACAGGTTGTATTTTTTGTGGGATATTGGATATGATAAGGTCTTTTTTAAAAAAAACTTATATTGTTTAAAAATATTCCTGAATCAGATGTGGGATAATCACTACAAAAAATTGTAGTACTGTGGGCAATAAAATATATGCACAAGCAGTAAAGAAAGGACCAAGTGAATCCTTTTTGTGCAGTGGGAATCATTAGAGTGGAATTGTGGATGAAAAATATAATTCATTATTAGCATTTTATTTAATCAAAAAATTTATAATATTAAAAAGAACTATTGATTAATTGGTATTTGACCTTGGTGCCTCACTCATATTTATCATTTGATTGATTTTTGTCACCATTATGTTATTAATATTATAAGTATAGCAAAAACTCGTGTGCCAAATGCATACCGGGTGATGTTACACCTTTTATAATATTATTAAATAAAGGTAAAAAAATATGAAAATGATTTGTTTTACAAAAAATAAATTGATATCCAAAAGCAATATGAGGGATAAAAAGGTAAAATTAGAGGGATCAAATATGAAATAAAAAATTAAAGTGAAGTTCCTCCCATCAAGAGCAAGTAGACATGATGGGGTGAACGCCCACCAGTGGCACTAAACTTGGACTATAATTTCTTTTTTGTAAAAATAAAAAAAAATCCACTGGAGCTTTACCAAAACTTCAGGATGACAATTTTGCCATATCAAACAACTTCTAGTGCAATTATTGAAGAAAAATTCATCTTCATTGCAATAGAGAGAATTGATCACATCAGACTGCATGTGACCAAAACTGTCCAGCACAAGTTTGGCCAAACTTGTGCTGGACACTTTTATGATGGAGGTTAGCTAGGGTGAAATTTTTCTTCAGTTCATCTGGTATTTCTTATAAACATGTCCACTGGTATTTGATCTTTGTGCCTCACTCATATTTATCATTTGAGTGATTTTTTGTCACCATTATGTTTTAATATTATAAGTATAGCAAAAACTCGTGTGCCAAATGCATACCGGGTGATGTTACACCTTTTATAATATTATTAAATAAAGGTAAAAAAATATGAAAATGATTTGTTTCACAAAAAATAAATTGATATACAAAAGCAATATGAGGGATAAAAAGGTAAAATTAAAGGAATCAAATATGAATTAAAAAATTAAAATAAATATTCTGCCATCAAGAGCAAGTAGACATGTTGGGGCAAATTCCACCAGTGAGGCTAAACTTGGACTATAATTGCTTTTTTGAAAAGCAAAAAAGTGCCAATCTGAGGTTTAAAAAAACTTCAGCATAACCATTTAGCCATATCAAACAACTTCTAGTTCAATGATTGAGAGAGAATTGATCACACCAGACTGCATGTGACAAAAAGTGTCCAGCACAAGTTCGGCCGAACTTGTGCTGGACACATTTATGACGGAGAGTAGCTAGGGTACAATTTTTCTTCAGTTAATCTGGTATTTCTTATAAACATGTCCATTGGTACTTGATCTTTGTGCCTCACTCATATATATCATTTGATTAATTTATTTTCACCATTATATTATTAATATTATAAGTATAGCAAAAACTTGTGTGCCAAATGCATACTGGGTGATGTTACACCTTTTATAATATTATTAAATAAAGGTAAAAAAATATGAAAATGATTTGTTTTACAAATAATAAATTGATATACAAAAGCAATATGAGGGATAAAAAGGTAAAATTAATCTCAAAGAGATCATTTATGAAAAACAAAATACTAGTAAAATTCTTGCTCTCAAGAGCCAGTAGAAGTGTTGAAAAAAATGGGAGCCATCAGGGCTAAATTGTAATAAGTGACCTTTTTTTTAAAGATAAAAAATTATACACCTGAGGTTGGGAAGAACAACAGGTGGATGATTCAGCTAAACAAAACTGCTTGTAGTGAAGTTTAATAAAAAAATGTTTTTTTGTTTCCATATAGAGAATTGATCCCATCTGACTGCACCTGACTAAAAGTGTCCAGCACAAGTTCGGCCAAACTTGTGCTGGACACTTTTATGAAGGAGAGTAGCTTGGGTGGAAATTTTCTTCAGTTCGTTCATCTTGTATTTCTCACAAACATGTCTACTGGTATTTGATCAGTCTGTATCTTTCATATTTACCATCCAATTAATATTTTATCACCATTATATTATTAAAGTTATTAGTATAGCAAAAACTTGTGTTCCAAATGCATACCATGTGAAGTTATACCTTCAATAAATTTTAAAAATAGATGTAAATAAATATGGAAAGGAATAGTTTTACAAAAATTAAATTGAAATTTAAAAGTAAAAAGAGGAATAAAAGAGTAAAATAAAAGTCAAAGAGTTAAAATATGAAAAAAATACTGGTAAAATTCCTGCTATCAAGAGCCAGTAGAGGTGTTAAAGCAAATGGGAGCCATCAGGGCTTAATTGTAATAGGTGACCTTTTTTTTAAAGATAAAAAATTATACACCTGATATTGGGCAGAACAGCAGGTGGATGATTTAGCTAAACCAAACTACTTCTAGTGAAATTTGATAAAAAAAATTTTTTGTTGCCATACAGAGAATTGATCCCATCTGACTGCACATGACCAAAAGTGTCCAGCACAATTTCGGCCAAACTTGTGCTGGACACTTCTATGATGGAGAGTGGCTGGGGTAGAATTTTTCTTCAGTTCATCTGGTATTTCTTACAAAAATGTCTACTGGTATTTTATCTTTGTGCCTCACTCATACATATTGTTTGATTAATTTTTTGTCTTAATTTTATTATTAATTATATAAGTATAGCAAAAAATTGTGTGCCAAATGCATACTGAGTGATGTTACACATTTTATAATATTATTAGAAAAATTTATAAAAATATTATAATAATTTATTTTAAAATTAATTAATTGATATCCAAGAGCAATATGAGGAATAAAAAATTAATTTAAAGCGATCAAATATGAAAAAAGAAATCCAAGTATTATTGCTAATATCAAAAGCCAGTAGAGATGTTGAAGCAAATGAGAGCCGTCAGGGATAAATTGTACTTAATTGATTATTTTTTAAAGATAAAAAATTGTGTACCTGTAGCTTGGATGAACTCTAGGTGTATAATTCAGCTATATCAAACTACATCTAGTGAAGTTCCTTATCAAATAATTTTTTTCATTTCCATAGAGAGAATTGATCCCATCTGACTGCACCTGACCAAAAGTGTCCAGCACAAGTTTGGCCGAACTTGAGCTGAACACTTTTATGATGGAGAGTAGCTAGGGTGCAGGTCTTCTTCAGTGCAACTGTTATTTTTTTATAACATGTCAAATGGTATTTGATCTTTCTGTGTTATTCATATTTTATTATCTGATTATTTTTTTGTCATTAGAATTTTATTAATTTTATTAGTACAGAAAAAACTTGTGCGCCAAATGCATGCCATGTTATATTACACCTTTAATAAAATTATTAAAAAATGTTAAAAAAATATGAAAATGATTTCTTTTCCAAAATTATAAATTAATATCCAAATGTAACATGAGTGATAAAAAAGTAAATTAAAAGAGATCAAATATGAAAAAGAAAAATTCAAGAAAAATTCCTGCCTTCAAGGGCCAGTAGAGGTGTTGAAACAAATGGGTACCATCAGGGCTAAATTTGATAAAATTTAATTTTTTTTAAAGATAAAAAATTTTTCACCTGAGGTTTGGAAAAACTCAAGGTGGATAATTCAGCCATACCAAACTACTTCTAATGTAATTATTTGGAATTTTTTTAATTTAATTTCCACAGAGAGAATTGATCCCATCTGACTGCACCTGAACAAAAGTGTCCAGCACAAGTTCGGCCAAACTTGTGCTGGACACTTTTATGATGGAGAGTAGCTAGGGTGGAAGTGTTTCTCAGTACATCAGTTTTTTGTTTTTCACATTTCTATTGGGGTTTTAACTTTTTTTTATCATTCATATTTATCTTATAATTAATTTTTTGTCACCATATATATTATTAATGTTTCTAGTATAGCAAAAACCTGCATGCCAAATGCAAAATTGGTGATGTTACAACTTTAATAATATTATTATATAAAGTTAAAAAAATATGAATATGTTTAGTTTTTTAAAAAATAAATTGATATTTAGAATTAAAAAGAGTAATAGAAAAGTAAAATGAAAATAAATGGGATCAAATACAAAATGAAAAATCCAAGTAAAATTTTTACTATCAAGAGCCAGAAGTGGTGTTGGGACAGTTGGGGACCCCTAGGTCAAGACTTGGTCTAAACTTACTTTTATGTATAGCTAACAAATTTTGAACTGAGGTTTGGACAGACATCCAGGGGACAATTTTACAATATTAAACATTCTTTACTTCAATAATTGAGTGAAATATCATTTTTTATTGCCATAGAGAGAATTTATCTCATATGACTTCATGCAACCAAAAGTGTCCAGCAAAAGCTCAGCCGAACTTGTGCTGGACACTTTTATAATTGAGAGTAGGCACACAGCAAATCTTCTTAAACTCAAAAGGGATTTCTTATAAACATTTCCACTGGAATTTGATCTTTCTGTTTCATTTAAATTTACCATTTGATTAATTTTTTGTCATCATTATATTGTTAACGTTATTACTATAGTAATAACTTGTGTGAAAAATGCATACCAGGTGGTGTTCCACCTTTAATCATATATTATTAAATAAAGGTATAAGAGTATGAAAATTATTTATTTTAAAAATTAAAAATTGATATCCAAAGCAATATGAGCAATAAAAAGTAAAATAAAAGGGATAAAATAAGAAAAAAAAATCTAAGGAAAATTCCCACTATCAATAACAAGTAGAGGTGTTAGATCAAATGTGCACTACCAAGGCTAAACTTGCACTATATTTTCTTTTTTGTTAAACCAAAGAAAGTGTCCTTATGAGTTTTGAAAATTCATTGGGAGGACATTTTGGCAATATCAAACAACTTATTGTGCAATGATTGAGCAAAATGTCATTTTCATTTCCATAGAGTAATTTATCCCATCTGACTGCATGCAACCAAAAGTGTCCAGCACAAGTTTGGCCGAACTTATGCTGGACTTTTTTATGATGGTGAGTATCTAGGGTGCAGGTCTTCTTCAGTTCATCAGGTATTCCTTATAAACAAATCCACTTGTATATGATCTTTCTGTGTCATTCATATTTATCATTTGATTCATTGTTTTTCACCATTATAATATTAATGTTATTAGTATTGAAAAAATTTGTAAGCCAAATGCATACTGGGAGATGCTACATCTTTCATAATCTTATTAAATAAAAGTAAAAAAAATATGAAAATTATTAGTTTTACAATAAATAAACTGATATTTGAAAGCAAAAACAGGAATAAAAAAGTAAAATAAAAGTGATTAAATATGAAATTAAACATTCAAATAAAATTTCTGCCATCAAAGATAATTTGAGTTTTCAGACCAAATTTGCACCACCAGTTCTAGATTTGGAATATTTTTTCTTTTTTTTAAAATTAATAAAAGTGTCCACCTGATGTTTTCCAAAAAATCAGGAGGATAGTATAGCCGTATAAAGCTACTTCTTGTGCAATGATTGAGCAAAAATTCATTTTAACTTCCATTGAGTAAATTTATCCCATCTGACTGCATGCAACCAAAAGTGTCCAGCACAAGCTCAGCTGAAATTGTGCTGGACACTTTTATGATGGAGAGTAGCTAGGGTGCAAGTCTTCTTCAGTTAATCTTATATTCATTTTAAAAATGTCTATGGGTATTTGATCTTTCTGTGTCATCCATATTTATTATTTGATTATTTTTTAGTCACCATTATATTATTAATGTTTTTAGTATAGCAAAAAAATGTGTAATGAATGTACACTGGATGATTTTAAAACTTTAATAATATAATATAATAAATATAAAAAAATGTGAAAGTTATAAGTTTTACCAAAATAAAATTTATATTTAAAAGCTAAAGGATAAATAAAAGGGTAAGATTAAAATTAAAGAGATCAAACATGAAATAAAGATATTAAGTATAATTTCTGCTATCATGAGCCAGTAGAGGCTTCAGAAAAAATGGGCACCATCATAGATTAACATGGATCAAATTTACTTTTTACCAAAGGTAAAAATTGTCTACCTTAGGTTTGGAAAAACTTCCAGGGGACAATTTGTCTATGTAAAACTACTTTCAGTGAAATGATGGAGTGATAATTCAGTCTCATTTCCATAAAAAGAATTGTTTGCGTCTGACAGCATGCAACCAAAAGTGTCCATCACAAGTTTGGAAAAACTTGTGCTGGACACTTTTATCATGAAGACTATCCAGGGTGAAAGTCATTATTAATCATCTGAAATTTCTTATAAACATTTCCACTGTTATTAAATCTTTGTGCCTCACTCATATTTATCAATTTATTAATTTTTTGTCACCATTATATTATTAATATTATCAGTATAGCAAAAAATTGTGTGCCAAATGAATACTGGGTGATGTTACACCTTTTATAATATTATTAAATAAAGGTAAAAAAATATGAAAATGATTTATTTTACAAAAAATAAACTTCTATCCAGAAGCAATATGAGAGGAATAAAGTAAAATAAAAGAAATCAAAGATAAAAATTAAAATCCAAGTTAAATTCCTGCCATAAACAGATAAAAGAGATGTTGAATTAAATTAGAACAATCAGGGCTAAACTTGCACAAAATTTTCTTTTTTGTAAAAATAAAAAAAAAATCCACTTGAGCTTTACCAAAACTTCAGCATGAAAATTTTGCCATATCAAACTACTTCTAGTGTAATTTTTTATCAAAAATTTAACTTCATTTCCATAGAGAGAATTGCTCCCATCTGACTGCACCTGACAATAAGTGTCCAGCACAAGTTCTGCCGAACTTGTGCTGGACACTTTTTTAATGTAGAGTAGCTAGGGTAGAATTTTTCTTCAGTTCACCTAGTATTTCTTACAAACATGTCTACTGGTATTTTATATTTGTTCCTCACTCATTAATATCATTTGATTAATTTTTGGTCGCCATTATATTATTAATTTTATAAGTTTAGAAAAAACTCATGTGCCAAATGCATACCAGGTGATTTTATGCCATTTATAATATTATTAAATAAATGTATGAAAATATGAAAATAATTTATTATAAAAATTATTAATTGATATCCAAAAGCATTATTAGGAATAAAAAATAAAGTTAAAGGGATCAAATATGAAAAAAGAAATCCAAATAATATTCCTACTATCAAAGGCCAGTAGAGGTGTTGAAGAGAATGAGAGCCATCAGGGATAAATTGTACTAAATTGACTTTTTTTCAAAGATAAAAAATTGTGCACCTGTGGTTTGGATGAAATCTAGGTAGAAAATTCGGCTATGTAAAACTACTTCTAGTGAAGTTTTTTATCCAAAATTTTTTTTTCATTTCCATAGCGAGAATTGATCTCATATGACTGCAACTGACCAAAAGTGTCCAGCACAAGTTCGGCGGAACTTTTGCTGGACACTTTTTTGATGGTGAGTATCTAGGGTGCAGCTCTTCTTCAGTGAAACTGGTATTTTTTTAAAACATATCCACTGGTATTTGATCTTTCTGTTTTATTAATATTTTATCATTTGATCAATTTTCTGTTACCAGTATATTATTATTTTTATTAGTATAGCAAAAAAACATGTGCCTAATGCTTACAGGGTGATGTTAAACCTTTAATAATTCTATTAAATACAGGTAAAAAATTATGAAAATGATTTGTTTTACATAAAATTAATTGATATCTAAAAGAAAAAAAAGGGATAAAAAGAAATAGGTTGAATAATAGGGATTTTATATGAAATTCAAAATTCAAGCTAAATGCCTACTTTCAAGGCTCAGAAGAGGTGTTGGATAAAATGGGCATCATCAGGAATAAAATTTTACTTAATTTAATTTTTTGATAAACTAATTGAAGTTTTCAACTTATTTTTTTCCAATATTTAGTTGGACAATTTATCTATATCAAATTACTTCTAGTACCATGATTGACCAAATTAAATCCTCATTTACATATGCAGAATTGATCCCATATGGCTAGACAAGGCCAAAGGTGTCAACCACAAGTTTGAGAATTCTTCTGGTGGACACTTTTATGATGGACAGTAGTAGGGTGCAAGTCTTCTTTAGTTAATCTAGTATTCCTCATAAATATTTCCAACTTATTTTTGGCCGAAAATCAGGTGGAAAGTTTTTCCATATAAAATTACTTCTAATGCCATGATTGACTAAAAATTGATTCTCATTGCCATATAGAGAGTTGATCCCATATGACTGGATCTGGAAAAAGTGTCACCACAATTTTTGATAAACTTAAGTTTGAAAATTTTATGATGGAAAGTAATTGCAAGTCTTCTTCATTTCATCAAGTAATCCTCATAAAAATTTCCACCTCTATTTTGGCCAAACTTCAGGTGGACACTTTGGCCATATTAAATTAATTCTAGCTCCATGTTGATAAAAAACTGATACTTATTGCCATATATAGATATTAAACCCATCAGACTGTGCCTTTCCAAAAGTGTCTACCTGAATTATGGCTAAACCTCAGTTGGACACTTTTATGATGCAGAGTAGCTAGGGCAAAAGTATTCTTCAGTTAATTTGGTATTCATAATTAATTTATCCTCCTGAAGTTTATCCTAACTTGAGGTGGACAATTTCGGAAAGCACCAGTTAGTCACTATCCATCAAAAAAGTGTTCACCAAAATTTTGGCTAAACTTGTGGTGGACCGTTTTGATCAGCCACAGTCAGATGAGATCAACTCTTTAGATGGGAATGAGGATGATGTTTTGGTCAATCATGGAAATAGAAGTAGTGTGATGTGGCCAAATTACCCCCCTGAAGGTCAGACAAACCACAGAAGGACACTTTTTAGCAAGTAGTAACTGAGAAAAATCCATTTATCAGAAGGAAAATCTTTTATTGGATAGATGCCAAGGTTTCATACTTGTGTATTATGGTCAGTATTAATTTTGAAAGAGTCTTTCCAAGCAATTTCATTGCCCATCATGACTCATTTTGTTTTTAATGTTTCAAACTGAGTGATACAGTATTAAGGTGTCACATAGTATAATTAAGTTCTATTACGTGCCCTCCTATGATGCCTAAATTTATAATTTAATATCTTACATAATAATTTTTTTTATATAAATTCATCAATATTTTTTTTATTATCAAATTTAATAGAGCAAATATCCTGAATTATTATATATGCATAAGCTTAGGTTAGATTGATTTGTGCTCAATATGTTCTCATCAGAGGACCAAAATCAAGTTCTGGAGGATCAACTTGTGCATAATTTGGAATCAGTTGATATTCTGTCTATAATCAATCTGAGAATAAATGTAAATCTAACTCTAATTTACTTATGTTTATAAAGTATTCATAAACCTGGCATAATTAAGGGACACTCTAAATTTCAAGAGAGGGGATTGCTAGCAATTCACCCCTAGATTTCCCATGGTGATTGATTAAATAAAATTTTGTCAAAGTTTAACTCCAGAATGAGGATAAACTATATCTTATTAAAAATATTGCTGTTGTTTTACTATGATATGGGAGACAAAACCGTTAACAAAATCTTACCACACTTATGAAGACATTTGTTTTAAAATTCTTAAAACTCTTAAAAGCGACAAAAACTATGGAGAAGATATATGTCAGCCAGGCTATTCCAGGAGTCCAGTAAATGATATATAAATTATAAAACCTTAAAAAGTGGGTAAGACTTGTATTTAATGAATATAACTTAATATTTTATTGCATAATGAAATTATATAAGAATTTTATTATATACAAGTGTTACATTAAATTTATTGGTTATATATATTTTTATATACAATTAAATTGAGCATAATATAATATATTCTACAAATAATGGCGCATTTTTATAATTATAAATTTATATTTAATTAATTAAAAAGAAAAAAAAACATATATTATAATTACAAGTGTAAAATTGATTTATAATATATTTAAATTAATTACTTAAATTTATATATTAAATACTACCTCTCATATGATACTAAACAATAATTAGTGGCGCTTCTTTTGACCCTTAAATTGTGTCAGGAAGAAAATCAAATAAATTATAATACTTATTTTATAAAATAGTATTATAAATTCTCAAATTAAATTAATTAATTGTTTCAGTTAAACTAGTTATTAAATTACATAGTGAAAACAATTAATACATATTAATTTACACTGAATTAAAATGATTGCATGCCTTGTTACGTCAAAACATGTTATTTGTTTCACTTAGAAATGCTGAAAACAGATTGTAATACTTGTTTTGATCTGTTTTTCCCATAGTTCTTAGATCAAAGGGTTGTTTAGTTACTCACTATTTTGTATTAACTGATTTGGGAAATTTGGGATGGGAATTTTATATTCTTAATTGGGATTCTTATTATTTTTCGTATAATTTTCTCTTAATTACTATGTTACAAATGTCTTCTTTTATCTTCTTGTTTTACTTCATTACTATTTTGTATATAGTCACTTGTAGCGCTTCAGAGGACCCATTGCCTATAAAAGGGCCTTGGATAATCCCCTGTAGAATTATCACTTATTACACACTCAACAATTTAAGAATAAAATTATTACGCTTATTATTATTTTTATTAGTATTGAATTCTAATTAAAAATTCTAAATAACAATTTAAAGGTTGCCTTAAGTATGATAGTAATTATAGTGTTTGCCGCGCAGAACTCTTACTTAAACAATATTAAATATTAATAAAACCAATTTGTTGTCACCTCTCAAATCACTCGACGTTGCTTTCTCTCAAATCAATTAAATAATTTCAATTGTTTTTATTTCCTTTATTTCTAAACTACTATCTCCTTCTTGTCCTCCTCTCTTTTCTTCCCTCTTCTCTTATATCTTCTAGACGACTGACCGACAATATATGTTGGAATGATAAATTTATTATTGGAAGAAGTGTTCACAAGGGAACCTTCTAAATTAAATATTGGCAATTTTGGGGGTAATTGATGGGCTGGCTGCTCTATACGCAATTACACCACAATTTTCGTTACCAATTTTTCCCTGTTTCTAGTTGAATCCTGGCTTTGTTTTCAATCTATAGGAAGTCCGCTAAGACTATAAACTGGAATGAATGAAGAGACAATTCTCCCACTTCCGGATTCAAGATTTTTTTTTATTTATTTCTTTTATGTTAGATTTTTTTATATAATGATATATGTTTTTCTTTCATTTTAATTTTTATTATACTATAAAATATTGTTAAGGGTGATGCTCAATGGTGGTCTCCAATCATTTTTACAAATTGGGGGGAGCCCGCCCAGTGATCATTATCATAAATTTTTTTTTTCTAAACTTTAATTTATTAATTTTGTATTTTCATATTCTCAAAATTGTGTAACCACATCAAGTTTCACTTGGATGTGGGTATGATTTCAAGGGCATCTTTTAGATTTTATTTTACATTTTATAAATTTTATATTTCAAATTTGTTTATCATTTTTAAAAAAAAATTAAATTTTAAATTTAATTTCATAACAATCTTTTATAACCTTTTATTATTTTCATCATTAAAAAAAAATAAATAAAAAAAACTAATATAAAAAAAAATTAAAAATAAATAAATAAATAAAATAAGAATAGAAAAAATATATAAACATACAATTATTTTTTTTAAAAAAAATTAAATAATTTTCAATTTTTCTTTTATATTATTTTTTATAGTATATTTTTTATAAGAAAAAGGGTCAAGAGGAGCTTGAGCGAAATTGGATCCTATTTAAAAATGGTTAATCCTCCAAGACTTTAAACTGGATAGCTTTCAAGAATTTATGTCAAGAGGTATTTCAAGTCTAGAAGGTTTTGTAGGGAGGTCCAATGACAGTAACAACGGCTTTTAAGGGATTCAAACTCAGGTACATAGTTTCCAATCATAAAGATTATTTACAAAATAATAAGAGGTAAAGAGTTGGATTAGAATTAAGTTTAATGTAAATACTAAGACAATAAAAAATAGTAATAAAAGGATTACTTGTTTTTGATGGAGGGCAGCACCAAGACCAATAAAACTGGCATCAGTGTACAAAACAAATGGTTGATTAAAGTCAGGTAAAGCAAGAATTGGTGCTGAAATCAAACAGTGTTTTATAGTGTCAAAAGCTCTCTGTCTTTCACTATTCCAGAAAAAAGCAACATCCTTTCCAGTCAGTTGGGTAAGGGGTAAAGCTATGACTTAGTAATTTTTAATATACTGTCTATAGTATCCACACATTCCCAAAAAACTCTGGAGCTCTCTAACCATGGTAGGAGTTTTCACCTGAAGTATGGCTGCCACTTTGTTTTGGTCAACACATATCTGTAACCCTGAAATAACATGAACCAGCACTTTTAGGGAATAAAAACCAAATTTACATATCTTCAAAGAAAGTGTCATATTTATTTCATCCATTTTGTGGAACACTTTACACAGGTGGTTAAGATGGTCCTCAAATTTTTTTGAGAATATAATGATATCAACAATATAAACCATCAGCCATCCTTCAATTATCCCCTGATGGAATGTGTTATCAATAACTTTTTCAAAAACTGAAGGGGAATTTTTAGGGCCAAATGGCATCCTAACATACTTATAAATACCCATATGAGTAGCAATCATCAGAAAAATCTGGGAATTTTTCTCAACATGTACCTGGTGATATCCTTTGTTACCATCCAGACAGCTGATATATTTAGCACCTTGTAAGGTAGCATGTATAGATCTAATTCTAGGTAAAGGATAGATATCATCAACAGTATAAGTATTCAATGCTCTATAATCACCACATAACCTGTCTTTATTTTTCTCATAAGAAATTAGTAAAAGTGAGATAACACAATATTTAGGTGTTTCAACTACCTTTTCAAAAATATTCATTTTGAAAAAGGTAGAGATATTGTCTTCAATATCTTTTCTCTTTGTGCTAGAAGCAGGATAAGGCTTCTTCTTTAAACTAGGTGGTATTTCAGTTAATGGAAAAGATAATGAAAGTTTCATTTCTTCTTTAGCAAATCCTAGTTCATGTGACCCATGAGCGAAGGCCATAGGAAAAGATTTTATTAATTAAATTATGGAATCTTTTTCCTCACCAGAAACTTGTTCTCCAAAAGAAGCATTGTCAATTTCAGAAATAAGGGAAAGAATTTCTTTTGTAGATCTTCCTTTATCTTGAACCACAAAATTACATGTGTTCAATTCTGCTTTTAATAATTTTTTTGGGGAGGAAATCTTAAATTTTATCTACCCTTTCATCCCCATTGTGAAACATTGGTTTTAAGGATCCAGTTTTATGCCATACTTGGTTAAAATATCATTTCCTATAATAAACCAACTGCTTAATTTATCATTTTTCATGACAAAAAATTGACAAATAGCTCTTACAAAACCATTGTTATATTTAAAAAACACTGTGGCTTTGTATTTACTAATGGGGGACAAAACAGAGCCATAACCTCTCCAATTTTTGGAAATTATAGGAATAAGTTTTGATTTATAGTCTTGATCCAATGAAGCAAGTGCTTTTTCAGATACTACACTTCCTCCAGCACCAGAATCCAGAAAAACTTCAATTCTAGTTCCATTGATGAAGACTGGTGCCTTGAGAGGGGCAATAAAAATTGAGCTATCCTCAATGTTCTTTATTATCTCAACATCCTCAACTGTAAATAAAGCATTATTATCAATATCAATAGTATTTAAATAATGAATATCTTCTTCCAGCATCAAGATTTCTTGTTGAGATTCATATGAAATATTGCTGGCACAATCACTTTAAGTATCATCCAGTGCTATTTTGTCATCAGCCTGCTCCTCAGTTTGTTCAAAAAGATTTATCCTCTTGTCACAAACATGGTCTTTGTGCCAAGTCTTGTTGAATTTGAAGAAAGTGTTTGTTGCACACTTTTTAGGTGCAACAGGGGCAGAAGTTTTACCAACCTTTTCCAGAGGTTTCTGATGGTAAGTGGAGGATTTCTCCAAAGGGGTGCTAGGAATGAATCTTCTGGAATCATACTTGCAGTTTAGAACGATCTCATTAAAAGTATTAATGAAGGAAGAAGGTTCTCTGGAGAACTCAGTCCTGGCCACTATCAAGTCTTTCAAAGACATTGTTAGTTTATAAAGGATCCTGTCCTTCCATAACTCAAACTCCATATTTGGGTCCATTGCCCTTAATATTTTTACAAGTTTCATAAAGAAATAAATAGGTTTATCAGTAGAAGAGCTATATCTAGTTTCCTCATACTGCCTTTGTTGAGCCATCCTAAACTTGGAGCCACCAAATTTTGCTTTAATCAATTTTTTCCAATCTTCGCATGAGTGGTCATTCCTATTCAGGAGAACAGATTCATACCACATTAGGGCTACATTGGTAAACAAAGAAATTAACTTAGACACAATTTCCTCATCTGGAATTTTTTCAGAATTTTTTAAGTTATCAATTCTGTAAATGAATTGCTGCCAATCAGAAGAAGAATCACCATCAAATATTGGATACTGATCAATTTTTGGCCAATTCTTTTGATTTGAAAGAGCCTCCTTAGTATTAGCTTGTTTCTGAGTAAGAAGCAGCTGTAACTTCTCCAATTGTGAATTAATCTCATTGTTTAATACTTCTGTAGAAGATTCTGGTGCATCAACAATTTTTGATGGAAAATAAGTGGTATCAACAGGAATTTCTGAATCTAATTTTATTTTAGATGAACTAGCAACAGGTAAACTTGGAGCATCCTGTACCATATTTTCCTTCAAAGATGTTTCAGAATATTTTTGATCATTAAACAATGAATTCAACTTCTTTTCAATGGTTGTTAGTCTGGTTTTCACTCTTGGAAGACTAGATAAACTCTCATCAATTGTTGCAAAAGATAACTGGGTTTTTTTTTGAAAAGATGAGTAATGATCACTCAATCTTTTGAGGTTCATCTTATCTACCTCTAGCTCCAGTCAACAGGTAGATACAGGATCTTGAAGTTTAGACAAATAATTTTTGTAATTTTTCCATAAAGCAACTTTCTTTTCATGGGTTGCTTTGTAATGAAACAAATCATCAGAAACTCTCTGTAACTTACTCCTCAATGCTTGATAACCCTGTTCATTTAACAAACTATTTTATTTCTTAGTCAATTTCATTTTGCTCATTATATGATTTTGTTTAGCAATAATATCCCTCAAATATTCATCATTAATGTTAGTTACATCTGGAGTGTTTCTTAATAAAGAAACAGTGTAACTTTCCAGATTCTCATAAAACTCAGGCTCAAGTGTTTCATCAATAAAGCCATATCATGATATATCTTTCAAGTAGAAATTAGAGCTAAAGGATTAGATACATTTAAAATTTGAGCGATTTTTCAACTGTTCTCAGCCTCTACAGGTCTCACAGTCTCATCTCCTCTTCCAGAATTACCTGAAACAACTAAATCAGTTACGAGAAATGGTACTTGAGATTCAATAGAGGGGCTTAACATGGCTTGCCAAGACTTGGATGTGGTTGTTCTTTTTCCTTCTTCCTCCTTGATAGGGATGAGGAGGTGTTGGATTGAACTGATTTGTTCTTGAAGGACCTGCCTGAGGTGCTTGTTGCTGTTGCTGTTGGGACAGATAATCCCACTGCGAGTTCCGCCAATCCCACTTCCACTTTGAGACTTCCACCTTTTCTTGTTGCTAGGGGGCCAGTTGTGGAAGGGCTTTGGAGAAGGTGGTTTCTTCTTCTCTTGAAGAAAAGACTTCATGTTTCTTACCTTGTCTTCTAGACAGTCTAGGTTTGACCTCAGCTTGAGGTTTTCTGTCCTCAACTCCTTGATGTGAGAAGAGAGATTTTTTACCTGTTGGTTTAAGAGCATCTTTTTTATCTTGAAGCCTTTGGGAAGCACTTCTGGGGGTTTTATTGACGGTTTTTTTTCCTGGGCATTTGTCTCTACCAGAACCTCCACTTCCTCCATTTCCACGTCCTGATTGGTTCAATAATTTATTAATTTGAGCTAATTTTGTAGTTAAAGGAGAACTCACAGAAGTAGCCTCATCATAATCAATCAAATCCAGTTCATCTTCACGTGCAGCAGAAAAACCTTGGTCAGTCATTGTTTTGAATCTAACCTGAAGCGAGGGAAAGAAACAATAAGATGAATCAGTTTTATTTTTGCTTTTTTTTAAAAAAAAGAAAAATAAAAAAGAATTTAAAATTCTTCAGGTTAAAAGTCAACTTAAAATAATAATCAATTATTTATTAATTCAAAATAATCTTATAACCAGGATTTACAAGAATTCAACTGAAGAAATAAAAATAATTTTTAATTTAACAAATAAATTTATGATAATTATCAGGATTTAAATCAACTGAAGGATATTTAATTACCATGACTCAATGTCAACTGAAATAGTTTAGTATAGTTTTATTTTTTATTAATTAAAATTTTTATTTTCAGGACAATTTTTCAACTGGAACAAAAAAGAATATTTTAATTTATCAGGACAAAGTCAACTGAAAATTACAATTAACTTAAAAAATAAAAATTTATTACTTCTAGGACTAATAACACAATTTCTCTATCTTTTTCAACTAGGAAAATAAATAAAAAATAAATAAACTTCAATTTACCAGACACATCCCCCTGTAAAATGAGAAAAATAATGCCACCTACAGAGTGCTGAGTAAAAGGAAATACATAGAGTATGAAGAGTGCAAAGTGAAGCACAAATAGTAATCAATAATTACCACAAAATATATAACTATTAGTTAGTATATAAGCCTAAGTTTTGGAGCGCTGTTCAATTCCTGTTTGCAGTAAAAAATAACTCATATGATATATGACATTTGTCGTTTTTGTTGTCCACTCGTCCTTATAGGTACCTTGATGGCAATGGTCCCACGGTCTCCAGTCCTCAAGATAACTATGCGCCGTTGACGATTCGGAAAGGTTCCCAACTGTCAAGAGGTCTTTCAAATCTAGAAGGTTTTATAGAAAGTTCCAATAGCGGTAACAACAGTTTTTAAGGGATTCAAACTCAGGTACGTATTTTCCTATCTTAAAGATTATTTACTAAATAAAAAGAGGTAAAGAGTTGGATTATTATTAAAATTAATGGATTAGAATTACGTTTAATGTAAATACTAAGGCAATAATAAATAGCAATAAAAGGATTGTAAATAGTTGTAATAAAATAAGTAAGTAATGAATGAATAAAAAACAACCAAAAGAGAGGCCTTATATAGGCAAAGGAGGGACAAACTACAGCAATGAAATTCTAAGAACAGTAGTATGAGAGATAGAGAAAAAGAATATTCCAGAAGGAGTATTTTCAAATAAAAAAGTTGTTCTAAAAAGAAGGCGTCAAAAGGATGTATTTTAAAGATGTATATACAGAGTAAGTCATAAATACATATATTTATTTAATATTAACTGTAGAAGACAATTCTAAATAATAAATTTGAGTTTTTTGTATATATTTATTTATATTTGAATATTAAAATTTTATTTTAATTTAAAATCTATTTTTTAATATAAAATATTATTTCTTCTAACCTGTCAATGAACATGGTGTTAGAGAATCAAAATATAAGGGAAATTTTATATTTAATTTTAATTATTCATTTAATTTTACCATTCTGTAATTAGTTAATTTATTAAAGGTAATTTTATTGTAACTAATTTAATTAAAAAATTAAAATAATAAGGTGTGGCTTCATCCAGTAAATAATAAATTATTTTACTGGGTAAATCTACTAGCCTGGCTGATACTTTCTTTAAGTTTTTATTCAAATTTTGGGATCAGTTAGTCCTCTATAACTTTAAACTGGCTATTATTAATGACTTTCTTTCTGGTTTTATTCAAATTTTGGGATCTGTTAGTCCTATAAGACTTTAAACTGGCTAATTTTCAAGACTTTCTTTAAATTTTTTTTACAATTTTATTTCAAGAATTTGGTTGCTCATTGGATCTATTAGTCCTCCAAGCCTTTAAACTGGAAAATTTTAAAAACTTTCTTTAAGTTTTTTTTACAATTTTATTTCAAGAATTTTGTTCCTCATTGAATCTTTAGTCCTCTAAGACTTGTCAAGTGCCACATGTTACTTGAGGCAAAAGTAGCTCATTAAATCAATAATACAGGGGTCTAAATCCATACTCAAAGCGCAGAAAGAAATTCTACATAGCATCTGCAACTTTCCTTTGTGTACTCACTATTCTACCGCGCTAGTCTAGACTCTAAATATAAATAAGTCAATCTCTAAATAGTGTGTCTCAGTCTTTTCCTCAATAAGCCACACACAGCGCAATAGTCAATGTAATGGTGCACTAAAAGGTTTATTAAAGTCTGTGAATTATTAAAAGGTGTAGTGAGCATGGACGGAATAGATAGTGGAGGATTAAAGGGTTAACAGATGTTAGTGAGGAGGGTTCAGGTGTAATGGATGTATTTTTTAATGGTCTGTGGTGTGCGGAATAGTGGATGGGTGTGAGGTCAATGCAAGGAGGAGTAAAGGATATAAAAGTGGTTGGGTTTTTGGTTCGAAATTCTTTATAATTAAATTATAAAATGTATATATAGTTAATAGTGGTAAAGCTTTAGGTTAAATCATTATTATTGCATATTTACTTATTTTCTCAGTAATTATTTCTAAATCCTAAATCTTTGATTATTGAGTTTCCAACCCTTTGTGAGATTTTAAGAAATTTAATATTACCTTTAAATTATATTAGAATTCTCCTCGAACATATCTCGAAGCAGTAGTTCTTACTTCGAGTCATCTTTGAATCACTTCCTTGAACATTTCCTCTGTGTCTCAATGAAGATTCTAAACCCCTTTCTCCATCTCACTTCCAGGAACACCCTCAACCTTGTGCGTAGGTTGTCCGGTGACAGTATAATTTAATTATCTGTAGTTCTCATTCTTTGCACTACTATGTCCCTTTTCAGGTGTTTTTTCTCTAAATTCTTAAAATGGCACCTCTTCAACGCACTCCTCCTACAGGCGCTACTACTAGAACTTGCACCAGAGGCAGGCCAACAGCCACACGGCCTGTTTCCCGCACTCAATCCTTGGAGCCACTTGACCTACTGGAATGGCAACATTCAGTCCAATCTATAGAAGACATCCAACAAGATTTTGATGACTCTAGTGATGATGAAGAAGGAGAGGATACAATGCACCAGGCACCATCCGCCTTTGCTACTCACCCTTCTGGTCAACCTTTGGAACCTGGACCATTTAATTCTCTGGAAGATTTAATGAGACTTTTCATGAAGACCCTTTCGAATTCAACATCTTCAGAGGGATTTAAATTCAAACTCCTTCTATGAAATCTCATGATAAATTCGATGGAGAACATCCAGACAGATTGCGGCCTTTCTTGCAAACCTGAAAGCTCCTGTTCAATAATGACCCTTGAACCTTCAATAACAACCGATCGAAGGTTGTTTACGCTTCTTCATTCCTGGCTGGAAAAGCAGCAAGATGGTTCAAACCTTATCTTCTCATGCTCTCTTCAACAGAAACCCACTTAATTATTGATAACTGGGAAAAGTTCGAAGACCAACTCTTCATGTTGTTTGGTGACCCTAACAAAACTGACAACACAGGAATTGAAATTGATTTTCTTTGCATGAGTGATAATGGTAAAGCCTCTGAATATATCTCGAACTTCAGAGCACTTCAAACTTGAGTAGGTTGGAATGATTCTGCCCTCAAGTATCATTTCAAAAAAGGACTTCCTTCGAGGATTCTGGATCAGTTAAATCTTCACGGTCAGAAGATGACTACCTAAATATATTTAATGGACCAAACCCTCGAACTTGACGGCGTTTACCAAGGACAACTTAAACATTGTCAATATGCCAACAAATCTCAAGGCCTAAATTTTAAATTGGGACCTTCTTCACTCCCAAGAACAACTTAATCCTCCTCGACTCAATCCAAACCAATAAGAAAAAGGACAAACCTCGACCAAAAGGCTTGAACCAAGGTGATATCATTAAAGTACTGGATCCTAAAGGGGAACTTAAAGAATCTGAGAGGAAGAAGCCAGCAGATAATGGGTTATTTATGTATTGTTGGGGTAAGCACAAGCTAGAAGATTGTGTGAGTTTGAAGGAAAGAGAAGGTACTAGTTCAAGGTCAAAAAACTAGTAGATGGTTTACTTGTGTGCAAAGCAAACTATCTTATCTCACCCAGTGCACAGAACCTCCATGTCTTAAGGACTGGAGTTTCCTTAAACCGCTTGATATTCATTCTATTTAAGGAGGATACCCCCTTCAGTTGTCTTATAGACTCTGGAGCATCAATTTCTTTTTTTAGTTTATCTTTTTCCGAGAAGTTACAACTTACATTTACAGATATTGATCAAACTCCAATTTACTTGGTCGAATCAGAGGAACCCAAATACTAGGTAAGTAAGAAAGTTTTATGGGTTTTCAACCTTCCAAACTTTACCCCCTTCAAGTGGGAATTATCTGTCTTGGACGCCCCAAGGATGGACGATACCATTCTTGGCCATTACTTTTTAATGCATTGGAATCCTGAAATTGATTGGTCACAGGGATTGATCACCCCACGCACTAAGTATATTTCTAATTCTTCAATGCAGGTCAATAGGGAGTTAAACAACCCGCCTGACAATGTTTTGCTAGAGATAAAATCTCTGCCAGATGACTTTCAAGCATCTGATATTTCTTTAAATGAGCAATTGGCTAACCCTTCTAGCTCGATGACTTCACTCGAAGAGGATTTAAATTGCCTCAAAGTAATTGAATTATGCTCTCTCAATTCTAGTCTTCCCTTGACATATTCTCTCGAAGATGATGAGGACAACCAAATCAATGTTGAAGCCATTAAATCAACTCTACCAGAAATCAATTAAGATTTTCTCAATGCTTTCTCGATCCGCAAGGCCAATAAGTTACCACCTCATCGACCCTATGACCATCAAATAGAGTTAATAGGTCCAGTACCTCCAGCAGGTCCTGTCTATTCTTCGTAGAAGGACGAATCTCAAGTTCTTTGAGACTACATTGCAGAGAATGTAGCCAAAGGTTTCATCAGAGACAGTAAATCTCCAACCGGCTCCCCTGTTCTTTTTGTAAAGAAAAAAGATGGTAGTCTTAGGTTGTGTGTTGACTATAGAAAGCTCAACACAGTCACTAAGAAGAATGCATATCCTGTTCCTCCTATTTCATTGCTTCTTACCATTTTCAATGGTGCTAATTTCTTTTCTAAAATTGATCTTAGAGGCGCTTACAATCTTATTCACATTGCGGAAGGTCATGAACCACTGACTGCAATGCGCACTAGATTTGGTAGTTTTGAATATTTAGTTATGCCTTTTGGATTGTGTAACGCACCATTGACTTTTCAAACCTTTGTCAAAGACATCTTTCAAGATGTTGTCCAACAATTTGTTGTCATCTATTTAGATGATATTTTAATTTTCTCGAAGACACTGGATGAACATATTCATCGTGTTCAACAGGTTCTAAATTGACTTTGAGATCACAGTCTCTACGCCAAGCACAATAAATGCAAATTCCACATTAAATCAATCTATTTTTTGGGTTTTATATTATCCACTGATGGTTTAGTCATTGACAACAAAAAGATCCAAATAGTCCTGGAATGGCCTGAGCCCAAAACCGTTATATCCCTCCAAGGATTTTTGGGTTTTGCAAATTTCTATAGAAGTTTCATTGAAGATTACTCTAAAACTATTTCCAATCTTACTTCTCTTCTTAGAAAAGATATTCCTTTTGTTTTTACTTCTACAGCACAAAAGGAATTCGAATCTTTGAAGACTGCATTTACCACAGCTCCAATTCTTTGACACTTTGATCCTTCTTCTTTGACAATAGTGGAGACAGATGCGAGCAATTATGCTATCACAGAGGTCATTTCTCAATTAAATCCTGAAACAAAATTGTTTCATCCTGTTGCTTTTGAGTCACGTAAACTCATTGCAGCAGATTTAAATTATGAAATTCATGACAAAGAGCTTTTAGCTATTATTCATTGTCTTAAAAAATGGTGCTCTTTTCTTCTCAGCCTAAATTGTCCTTTTCAAATTCTAACAGACCATTATCGTTTGAAATACTTTATGTCTTCCAAAGTGTTAACCAGGGGTCAAGCCAGGTGGGCTGAATTTTTGTCTGAATTTTCCTTCTCTATTTCCTATCGCCCAGGTAAAAACTTTTCGGCACTTGTCCCACACATTTTAACTAAAGCATCCTTAATAACTTGATGCCCTCTTTCAACCATGCCTTCAGCTTCAGGATAATATGGTGTTGCTACCCTAACCTTTGATCCAACTTTCAATACCGCCTCTTTAAAGTCTGTCCCAAATTCAGGACCTCCATCTACCGTTACCAATTTCATCACTCCATATCGATACACCCAATTATTTAACAAAAATTCTGCCACATTTTTGGCAGTCAAATTAATAAGAGGCGCTGCCTCTACCCAACCAGATAAGTCGTCTCTGGCTACAATTAAATATTTATACCGTCCCTCTTTGATATGAACGGCATCTAAACTAAGTCTCCCAAAGAGCGTATATTCACCGGTCGCGCGTCCAGGTTCTTTTGGCCTTAAATAACTTTGTCTTTGACATTCTTTGCATGACTGAACCCACTGTTTAACAGCCATCTTCATGCCAGGCCACCAAAATTGATCAGAAATTCTTCTAAACGTTTCTCCAACACCTCTATGCCCGAGATCTTCATGCAGTGATTTCAAAACTAATTCTTCCCCTTCTCTTGAGTTATAACTACTTGAGGATTTGGATACCTTCTCCTCATTAAACGTCGACCAGATAGGTAAAACATAGATGACTTCCTCTTGATAGCCACCCATTCATCGTCTTCACAATCTTCTGGCCTTTCTAAAGTCAACAAATATTTGACTAACAAAAAATAAAAACCAGTCTGACCCCAGACTTCATCTTGAAAATCGATTAATATAACATCAATAGGGACTTCTCTATCACCAATATCACCTTCACATGAATGAGCCAATAATTGTTGACCCCTAAATAAATCTTTAATCGAGCTATGTTGTCGTTTTTCTTCTGAACCTTTGGATCCTTCGTAAACCGTATTTGAAAATACCTCTTTCTCTTTATCCACCCTTTTATTTAAATTCTCTAATTCTCCAACATATACACCATTCCTTAATTTACTACTATCCCACACTACCAATCCATCTTCCTCTATATACACCACATCTTCTTCTACCTCCTTTCTACCAAATTTATCTACACCTTTTCCAACACCTTTATTAAAATAAAAACTATTTTCCAGTTTATCCTCTTGGTGGAGGTCATCGTCAGCATAATCTAAACACAATAGTCCTGCCAGTTTAACCTCATGGGGGAGGTATGGAAAGTCTTCAGCTCCTTTAGTGCTGGCTTTGATAATAGGTATATCTTCATCGAACTCTTATGAGTCTGAATCTTCTTCAGTGGGTGGTCTCCTTGATAAACCATCTGGCATAGTAAAAGTTTTGCCAGGCTTATGAACTAAATCAAACGAAAAATGTTGAATAAAAGCTACCCATCTCGTCATGGGTGCATTCGGTAAACTTGAGGAATTAATCATCTGGATTAATGATTTCGCATCCACTTGCAACTCAAAATGTTGCCCCCACAAAATATGCTGAAGTTTCTTCAGTATTTTCGCCACACCACATAATTCCAATTTTGGTTGAGAATATCTTGATTCGACCTCAGTAAATACTACAGATTCTTACCTAACTGGCCTGATGTAACCAGCTTTATCCATCTGAGACAAAACCGCCCCAGCTGCAACCTGACTTGAATCAACTGCTACATAAATTCTGCCAGCATTTTTTCCATAATCCAACTTGTGCAGGACTAAATCCTTCCCCACAACCTCCTTCAACTTCACAAACGCCTTCTCACACTCTTCATCCCACTCCCAGTCTGCATCCTTTCTTGTTAACCATCTCAATGGAGCTGCCAATGAAGAAAAGTCCTTAATAAACATTCTAACATATACGCAAACCCCTAAAAACCCTCTAACTTCGGTCGTATTCTTGGGTCTTGGCCAGGACTGAATTTTGTTAACTTTCTTCTTGGACATAATCCTACCCTCTCTACATACCACATGGCCTAATATTTCTAAGGCTGGCACACAACATGAAAATTTTGAACCTGAAATAGTTAAACCAGCCTCTTCAATTCGAAACAAGATTCTTTCTAAAGTAATTGCAAACTCCCAAATGAATTTGCGTATCCCGGGATTCTCTTCCAACACCTGGTTATCATAGTCGGTTGTTGGTCCCTTAATTCCTCCATCATCTATAAATATTCCAGCATATTGTGGAATTTCATCTTGAAGGATCCAAGCCATCTGATCTTGATAAACTGCAACAGAATTTGTTGCTCCTTGAGGTAATCTTGTTAACTGTAAACGTCCTAGTGGCGTATCGAATGTAGTTAGAGGCCTTGAGTCTGGATGTAACTCTCTCTCATCATATCCACCCATAATATCTCCCAAACCATAACACACTCTCCCTGCAAACGCTTCAACAAACTCCTCAGCACTAGGTGGTATCCCAGCATCCTTTATTGTAACCCTATTTAATTCCCTAAGATCATGAAAAACTCTAAGCTTGCCATTCGGTTTCTTGTTACAAAATAACGGACTAGAATAACTTGATGTTGATTGCTCATACAGTCCAGTGCGTATCCGTTCTCTGAAAACTTCAATATAGGCTTCTTTTAATGCAGCTGGAATAGGAATTGGTTTCTGCTGCCACGGTTCATGACATACCACAGGAATCTTGTAAGGCTCCCCATAGGAATGCTTCAACACACCCCTCTCCTCTTCTACAAAAGCAATGGCCTTCTCTCGCTTGACCATCACATCCAACAACAACTTCTTCTCTTCTCCAGACAACCAACCATCAGGTCCAAAATTAACAACACCCAGTCTCTCAAAAGTGATTCTTGACGTCTCCGAAAATTCAGGCGGATTCTTTACCAAGGGGCTTTCATAAGGATCTCTTGATAACCTTGGTCTTCTCAAAGGTGGATTTAATTCAGCAGGTAGCGGTTCATTAATAGGTCGAACTTTATTTGCTACTTTCTTATATTTGGCTGCGTCCACATCTAAATAAACTTGAGGTAAAAAATTTTCTTTTGTATCGCCATTAAAAATTTCATCAAATGAATCTTCTTCATCGCCAGAATCGGAATAAGAAAAATTAGAAAAATATTTTATTTCATTTTTAAATTTTACCCTTTTCTCCTTTCCCTCGTCTAATTTATAAACAGATTTTCCAAAACCTTTGCTTCCCTTATCCAACAGTAAATCACCCGTAAAGAAAGTTGGCAGTTTAATCTCTTGCTGGAGGACCGGAATTGAAATTTCACAAAAATTATTTTTTTGTGTTTTAATTATACTGAGATTTTTAATCGAATTTTGATATGATTTTTGCAGTTTACCCTCTTGCTGGAGGTCCAAAATAGAAGGAGATACTTTCAGTTTAACCTCTTGCTGGAGGTCCTGAATAACATTTTCACAAAAATTATTTTTTTGTGTCTTAATTATACTAAGATTTTTAATCGGGTTTTGATAAGATTTTCGCAGTTTACCCTCTTGCTGGAGGTCATAAAACATACCCTTCCAATTTTTATCCAACCTTATTTGGCCCATTTTGCCTTTTTCACCTTTTTTAAATTTAATAGAAAAGCCGGGTAAATCCAATAAACATATAGAAAAGTCCAAAATGTATTTGCACTCCAAAGTAATATTAACAGAAATTAATTGAGAATCCACTTGAATTATCTCCAAGTGAGCTGACCTATTGCAATCCGGGATCTCATTATGAGGAGAGATTACAACATTAGAGCGATCAGCCCCAGCTACCCCAAAAAATGAGGGCTTTCATCCCTTCCCAACAAACATAATTCACCAGAAGCCGTCTGTTTTATATGCCCCTTCTTGGTGCAAACACAACACTGGCACAGAGTAGTAATCCCTGGCTGTGTTTCCCAACCTTCATCTCCAGGAGGCGCTAACCGCATATGTAACCTCCGCATATCTTCACCAGTGATCTCCAAACTAATCCCCATGCCAGCTTGATACCCTATCCTGGCCTCAAAATCCATCAAAAAATGACCACCAAGAACAGTTTTCACTGCTCCTCTGGCCACATAAAAGTGAACCTTACCAACAGATCCACCAATGCCTAACCTGACATGCTCAGCTGTACCCATCAGCTCAGTTGCATGCCCTCCAATACCTCTGAGGTTTCCCCCAGTTCCACTTTTAATTGGCAAGCCTATACTCGTCGCTTGCTCCAATGAAATTAAATTAATTTGAGACCCTGAATCGACCAAGGCCTTTACTTCTTTACCATTAATAGTTACCACCAGGTAACCCAGGGGAGCAGAAAAATGTGTATCTACATCTTCCCCAAACTTTTCAGCATTTTCACAAATATATTTCACCTCTCCATTGGAAACCCGACGCCTCGTCAAATGCTTCTTTTGGTTTTCAGAAAGCGCCGGACTAATTGTAAATAACTCCCCCAAAGATAAGGGAATCTGCAGTTGATTCACCCTATTCAAAACTGCGTCCATCGCATTAGCTTGACCAGAAACTACTGGCCGCTCATACTGGACCTTTGATTTAACAACCTTGGCACTGGGTACCTCTTGAGGGCCAACCAAGCCATCTTCACCCCCCATTATAACATCGTCACTTTCTATAACCCTAACTCCGTCACCAGCTTCTTGCACTAATCCTGATCCATCGCTAGTCCTTCTTACACCCTCCATTGGGATGGGACCACTAAAACTTGGTCTGGGTAGAGACGCCAACGGTACATCCTCCTCAGAATCCGAATCATCCTCTGGCATAGGCTCACCATTTAAATCAAACTTGCCATAACTAGGGGGCCCCATATCAGCAATCCCCTTCTGCATTTTATATAATTCGTCCTTAGAGTAAGGGTTCAATTTGTTGGCGGCAGTTTGAGCACTAGAATTCTTGTCCTTAGAGTAAGGGTTCACTTTGTTATTGGCCTTGCCAGGATTAGCCCTCAATTGGATCTGAATGCTACTCTTCGCCTTAGTAGCAGATGCTCTTCTAGCAGCATTAACATCGTATTCGCCAGCCATACAGCTACCCTCCACCTGGGCAACCATCGCCAGCTCTAAACCACCAAAATAAGTAGAAAATGTGGCTTTACTGACCTCTTTCTCCTTACCCTTGTCAGCTTTACCACCATTACCGTTACCATTTTTGCCACCCTTGGCATTAACATCTTCATCTGTCACCTCTTCAAATCTGGCTCTCCTTTCAGCTGTTAAACTTCTTCTGACCAAATCAGAAGGAGACTGTCCATCACTGGGCTTGATGAACGAACCATCAGGAAATTTATAAACTTTACCATCAAATAAAACTCGCCCAGCATCCATATCCTTATCAAGATCAAAACAAACTGTTGCTCTGTGCCCCCTCCTATTACAATAGGAGCACACCTTTGGCTCATCATAGCCACCTCTATAACTACTACCACCATTCCCACCATTTCTCCCATTGCCTGGGAAGCGGTTACCATTATTATCACCATTATAATTTCGACGTTCATAGCCTCTAGATTGATAAGAAGTTGACGTTGACGAAGAAGCGATTGGGGCCTTGTTAGCCTTCTGTGTTTCTTGAACAAATATTTTTAATTGTTTCGTTAAATTGGCCAAATGATCGACCATCTTATTATCTACATTGCCCTCCACTTTAGCAGCAGGTAATCCCATTTGTGCCTTCTTGGCCTCCTGGGCTTTGACCATAATATCGTTGTTTTCTGCCAAAACTTCGCTAACCTTGCTAACATATTGAGTGCAAGACTCTTGATATTTGTCCAACGCCAATAACTTTAGATGTGCCTGAATGTTCTCTTTGATAACCTCCAGAGCCGGCAGTTTCTTCTCACCATTAGGCAGTTCCTTCATCAAATCGTTTCTTGAAAGATCCTTCAAGACGTCCATTCAAATATCCCTGCTGCATGCTGTCCAAAACAAATCTTTTGCTTGGTTCTCATGCACTAACTCGTCCACCAGAATAAGATATTCAACTACTTCATCAAACTGAACACACAGCTTTTTGAAGTCAGCCATAGAAGAAACACCACCTTTTGCTTGCCAGTCTCCAACAATTTTATTGAGGTCCATCATAGTAAACCTAACACCCCATCTATCAACCATAGCTTTAGAAAGCTTAACCCAATCCTTGTCCTTGAATGCCTGCATAGCAATAACCTCTTTTTCCACCTCCCTATCAGCAATAAAAAATCTAAATTGCTTCACCATGTCCACATGAGAAGCACCATCAACAGCAGCAGCAGCTTCATACCTGCTAATGAACCATTTAACCTCCTCCCCATCAAACTTTGGGCCATCCCAAGAAACAATTCTAACTGAGGGAGTAAGAGGGTTAGAAGATCCAGAAGCAACAGCAGAAGAAGACATCCCAATAAGTAATGAAAAGCGTTAACAATTGATTAAATAACAAGCCTCTTGCAGGCCAATAACAAAAATCCAATTAGAAATCCAGAAAATAAGCCTCTTGCAGGCTAATAACGTTCTTGATCCAAGTAAGTCTTTAAAGAAAGCTAGAGAAATCGAACCCCATGTTGGGCGCCAACTATGGTAAGGTAAACTCTTACAGTCGCCTTGCTGTAAGCAGAATCCGGAGGAGATATGTGGATTTAGCTGAAAACCCCGTCCTTCCAATAAAAATAACAAAATGGGAATTCTAAATCACTAAGCTAACCAGTCTACTTGAATCTGATTGATAAAAAATAATGAAACTCTAAAATATTTGACGCTTATTGTGATTTAATGATTGTAGCTGTTGAGAAAAGAAATACTGATAACAACAATTAAGGTGTACCAGTGAAAGATCTGAAAATATTGACTTTTATGTTTTTATAATAATTTGAGTTTTTATGAGACAGCAATAATCAAGTCCCAGTGATGAAGACCTTTCTAAAGATACCCTATATGAAGTGTGATTTAAATTGTTGAATTGTATTTCTAAAATGTTATGTAAAATAATAAATGTTATAAGGGTATTATAACTTATTTAATTTGTTGAGTAATAAAAAATGAGACTGTGGTAGTTAAAGATTAAGCTGTATGATGCGCCACACAATATGGGGGGCGGACTTGCTAGCAAGTCCGCAACCTTGGACCCAAACTCACCATAGATTGAACACACATTGAGCTATTGATAAAGGAGCCATACAATCAGGAATGAACACCACTCAGAAGAACAGTTTTAGGTGGGTGTTCAAGTAGAGTTCAGTATGGGTTCAGTATGAGTTCAGTCTGAGTTCCATCTGAGTTCCATCTGAGTTCAGGTTGAGGACTTGCTAGCAAGTCCACCCCCTATATTGCGTAGTGATGTGTCCCCCCCTCAATTTCGAGTTTGAGAGGCGCTTAAGTATTCCTAGTCACGTGCCTAAGTTTTCCCCTCCAGAGCTCTCCCAGAGTCAATCCGGAGCCCGTACTGAGTCCGTACGGAGTCGAAACGGTGTCCAAATGGAGTCCATACGGAGTCGAAACGGAGTCGAAACGGAGTCTGTACGGAGTCGAAGCGGATTCCAAACGGAGTCCAAGCGGACTCAATTAGAACCTTTAAAACTATAATAAAAAATCTAGAAAAATTACACATTATAGAGCCACCTCCTCTTTATATACCAAACGAATTTTCGTAGTCTGCGCAGCTCTAATCACCCCGTGAAAATTCATCAAATTTAAGTAATCTCTAATAACGTAAATATTTCTATATAACTTTAAAATTCATTTAAAAATATAATAAAAATAGTAAAAATTCTGGGAAAATTTTCCAAGGCTCTTGAGTGACTCTACTTGATACTTATAAACTCTTCAGACCGTAAAAATAAGTTTTCTCCGTAAAATAAATTGTTTTTGCGTAGGCATTTTCTCTTGACCAATTTCTTCATATTTAAAACTCAAATAAATTAAATAAAACCCTTTTTATATAAAAAAATAATAACACCAATCTTGCACACCGTAATAACTCCATTTACGTACTTAGGTGCCATACTAAACTTTAGGCTACCACAACATCGGGACAATGTTTACCCACAGCAGGGGGCGCATTTGCTGACAAGAACCCAGCAAATGTGAAATAAATTTTCAACAAATCAATGTTAATGACTCATCAACTTAATTCAATGACAATTCAATCATTTAAAAATTCATTATCCAACATCCTCGAAGCTCAGTCAAAGGAAAACTATTGTTTAGGGTTAAAAGACAAAATACTCTCGAAGCAAGGGGCCAAAAGATTTAGTATTGAATCAGGTCTATTAGTTTTCAAAGGTAGAGTAGTCATAACCAACAAAAATGAAATATAATTATGGATTTTCAATAGTTGACATGATTCTCCATTAGCTGGTCATTTTGGGGTTGATAAAACCTACTGGCTCGAGAAACATACCTGGGCAAGAACCAACCTCCTCTGGAACCGGTTGAAGTAGAAGACCATCTAGAGTGGGAAGTAAGTTGTATCCTTGATTCAAGAATGCGCAAGGGGAAACTTCAACACCTCATGGAATGGGAAGGCTTCCTCAATGATTCAGACAAAACATCCTGGGAACCAGCCATCAATTTTTCTAACACCCCTGAACTCCTAAAATCTTTTCATCTTAAATATCCTTTGAAACCAAAACCTTAAAACTCTCTTTTTATTTCTTTTCTTTCTTTTTTTCCTTCTTCTCTTTAAAATCTAAAACATCTCTACCTCTAAAATTTCCGTATTTTCTGTTTTGTTTTTTTCTTCTTTTTTATTCTTTCAAAAGTTTTTCAACCTTCTTTAAAATATATAAAATTAAATTACATTAAAAAAATTAAAGTAAAGTAAAATAAAATAAAATTTATAACAAAATAAATAAAAAATTCAAAAAACCTTCTAAAATTTCTTTAAATTTTTTTTTCTTTTCTTTTCAAAATTTTCTACCTACATTCTTTTCTTAAAAAATTCTTTTCCTCGACTTATCAAAATTTTTCACAAAGGCAACACAACAATCCTTCTCCAATTTCACTTCAACCTCTAAATCTCAATTTTAAAATTTCTTCAAACAATTACTTCTTTCTTTCAAATTCTTTTTTAAAAAAAATTTATTTCTTCTCTTCTTTTTCTTTTTTCTTTTCAAATAACTAAAATTCCTCAAAACATCAATAAATAAACTTTCATAAATAACAATTTTTTCTTTCATTAAATCTTCATTTCCAATAAACTTATTTCAATCAACTATTTCTTTTTTCCTACTTAAATTTTTTTTCTTTTCAAAATTTAAACTAAAACTCCTTAAATTAAATATTCTTTCTTTTCTTCTTTTTAAATTTAAAACAAAAATTTATGTAAATTTTTTCTTTCTTTCTTTTCTTTTTTTTCTCTCTCAAAATCTTATAAAATAAATATTAAAAATTTTAAATTAAAACAAGAAAAATAAAATAAATAAAATACAAATTGTTTCTACTTTTCTTTTCCTCTTTCTTTCTTTTCCTTTCTCCTTTATTTTCTCTGCAACCAATCCCTTCATCTTCTCCAATATCACCCTTATCCCCCTTCCTACATTTTTCAAAAACCTCCTCCTCTCCTACTGGTACCACTTCCCCAATTTCCAGAAGTTCTTTGGCCACATCAAAGGTAGCAGCATCGATTATTGTATCAACTTCATCGTTTAACTCTTCAATAAACCTAGCTTGTCAACCCTGGAAACGTTTCTTCGACCATACCTGGTCAAGAGTTTCTTCATTATCCTCCTTTGAGGCAATCACTGGTAACTGTTCTTTGATAGGGATCGACGGCGCCACTTCCACAGAAGTGGTTTCCACAATAGGAGCTCCCAAACTCAAGGCTTCCACCGTAGGAGCTTCTGAAATGACATCTTAATTCTAAATCATATGGTCATCAACAAATTTTTCTTTGGAAAATAAAATTAAAGTAAAATAAAATAAAATCAAACTTACTTCGAATAATGGGTCAGCTTTTAGAAACAACTTTGGTGTGACTTCCACTGCCACTTCTTTTTCTTCCTCATCATCTTCAATGACCATTTGCCGCTTTTTTGGCATCCGCCTTGAAATGGGGACTTCCTCCTCATCTTCCTCCACCTCCTCTTGTACCCTTCGTTTACCCATGGCTGGAGTTACCCAGGACGCCGTTGTGGTACACCCCTTGCAGGAAACGTGAATTTAGACCAATCAGCGCGCGTAGTCCAGGAAGAATAAAGGGGAGTTAGCGCAGCAAGAAGTATAAAAATATGATATGTATTTGTGTGTTTCAAGGAACAAAGGAAATAGAAGCCCGGAAAAGGATTTAGGGTCTGTGCGCTCAGATTTTTCAGCAAGATGTGCCACACAATAGGGGAATTGTGTGTTATTGATTTACGACCGCAAGCGCTAAACAATATGGATTTGGATTTTCCAATAATTGTGTGTTACAAATTAAAGAAGGAGTTATGGCTTAAGGACGACTCAAGTGCATAGTATACTGTACCGCGGCAAGTGCTATAACTTACTGAGACAAGTAATGAAGAAGGCTAACTAGTAAAGCGAGCTGTTGGAACTATGAACTTAGTATTAAAAGCAAAGAGAGTGGGGACTCAATCGTAAAACTACCAAAGAGTTAAGGAAACTAGACGCAGCGTTAGGATAAGTCAAACATGGAACTAGCGCTGAAACAAAACAAGGTATAGTTAAAAGCGCATATGTGGAGCATCAGTGAAACAAGTTAATACTAGTGTTAGTAATTATAGGGTATGATTTAGGTGCTGTAGTTTCTACAAGCGGTGTACATAGTTTACTAATAGATTAGTTGTTGTTTTACTAATGTGGTGCTAGAGTCAGCCCTGGACATCCATTAGGGAACTGTGTCTTAAGCGCTGGAAAAATATAAAAGGAGGACTGGTCGATCTATCTACAGAGAGAAAATAATAATATAAAAAATAAGAAAAATCGTATTAGTTGTCATTTTAAAAAGCAGATCATAGAAAAATCAATATAGAGATATACGAGTAGCTATAGTCATAGTACCCAGTATAAGATATTAGATCTTTTGTGATTAATTGTTGAGAGAATATTAAAAGGTATTTCTGAGTCTTTTAGAGTTTGTGCGTCTGTGTGTGTATATCATATAGTATAGTGAAAGAGCGCAACATAGAGAGAATATATAGATTCAGTGGGATTAACTATTATTAGAGATATTTTATTACTATAATAAGGCATATTCAAAGAGAGCACTTCAAGAGGGAGTAGCTGTGGATAATAGCGCTTATTAAGAATAGAAATATACAGATAGTATTACTTGTTTTTTTTCCTTATTTTTAACTCATCTCAACTTATAAACTTTCTAGTCAATTATTAGTGTTGCACATTATTACACTGTATTTAAAATAAGAGTGGCAAGTGCTTCTTTTAGGAATTAAAAAGAAGAACCAACCCATATTGTGTTGTGTCTACTGCTTAGTACTTTAGAACAGTCTACAATTGGTGTCCCAACAGTGGCATAATTGTAACTAGTGTTTTTGATTAGATTGTTTGGTTTTTTAGGGTTGTGTCAAGAGGACGTAATCAAGCCGGCGCTTCAGAGGAAGAGTCATAGGGTCTACAACAAGTGGATCAACAGCCATTATCAGAGGATAGCGTAGGGCTATATCGTGAAAACCGTCAGGTTTAATTACCAAGCGTGTTTTTTTTCTTTGTGATCTTTGTTTTGATTTGATATTTCGGGAATGGATCCTACTGCGACTACATCTAAGGGATGTCAGGAGAGGGTTAAATTGCCCAATTCTTTGGCATCCTTGCCAAAAACAGTAACCACGATTATTAGGTGTAAAGATGAAAGCTTGCGCCTTGAAGGCATTAATACCAAAAAGGTTTTAGGCAGGTTTGAACAAGCAGCAGAAGTTCATGGAGCAACCGAATATGATATGGTACGACAAGTACTATTCTTTGTATCTGATGAGTGCAAAGACAATTTAGAGGATCTAAAAGGGCTTGAGGAGCAAAATTGGTCAGCGCTAAAAGAAAAAATGCTCAAGAGATGGCCAAAAGTTACTGAGGAAACTAGGTATATGATGAAGGACCTGGATATTTTGGTAAAAAGAGTCAAGGCTAGAGGAGGCGTTCGAGACCCCAAGGAATTTAAAAGTTTTAGGGAAGACTTTGATCTTATAGTGGAATATTTAATTATTAACAAAGATTAAGGTGATTTTAATGCGTTGTTACCTTGGTTTTGTGAAGCATTAGAGCCAGAAGTTGAAGACTGGGCAAAAAGGCGCTTGGATAACAAAGGAAAGCTGGTTAAAAAGAGGGAGAGAAATTATAAGTATCCCGGATTAGAAGAAGTAGAAATGGCAGTAGAAGCTGAAATGAAGTTGCGTTGAGTTGAGCAACATGCAGCAAGGGTGGCTCAGGATAATGAGGTTATGGAGGAAGATGCGCCAGGCGTATGATCGCCTTCTCAGATCTCGTCTCCTAAAGTTAAAATTTTCTCTAAGGATCCAGATTCAGTCATGGCAAGAATAGATGAGTTGGAGAAGAAGATAGTTGAAGCGGCAAAGGTGAAAGAATTGTTTAGGCCCAAGAGTTCTCCTCAACCTTTGCGTTTTTACGCTATAGTGTGCTATTCTTGTAATAAAGAGGGGCATACAAGGATGAGGTGTAATGCGCTTCAAAAGGATAAAGAGGAAAAGATAGTTTACGAGGATGGGAATACGCTTATTTTGGAAGATGGTACTAAGTTGGTTAAAGACAAAGATCAAGGGATGAGAGCCATGGTCATTGATCATATTAATAAAAAGTCTATAGAAAGCAGGTCAAGAAAGGGCAAATAGTTGGAAAATAAGAAGAAAGGCAAGGATGCGAATTTGGTTAATTTTGCAGTTACTTGCGCGGTGTTTGATTTTAAAGTAAAAGAAGGAGCAATTGCAGTGCCACTTAACGCAGCACAATTGTAGATTTTCACGGCAAAGCATATGAAAATGGCCCCACCTACAATTACTAGGCCAAGAAGGGCTGGAGCTAGGTATGCGAATCCAGAGGATATGGAGGAAGTAGGGTATACTACTAGAGAAAATACACCTGCGCCTATCGAGGATGTTGAAATGGATAGTATGAACTCTGGAGGTTATGGCGTGGATCACCAGGAAGTATAACAGACGGCAATGTTGGAGGAGCCAGAGGTAGTACAGCAAAGAGCAGTACCTGCTGAAGGAATGCCAGGAGCAAAGCATAATACTCCAAAGAACCCACCTTGAAGAGAAAAAGCTGGTTCCAAGGCAACTCAGCCTAAATGGAGAATGCAGAGCCCGGTTCATTCTGATTTTCCTAAATCTGCCAAGGATTTAGTTGCGGAATGTTTGAAGACTACATTCTCTGTTCCATTGGGGACGCTGACAGCAGTAGCGCCAGATGTAGCAAATAGAATCGTGGATAAGTGCAGAAAGCAAAGGATTGCTAATTGCACTGAGTTCGATATGGAAGAAAAGTCATTTCAGCCAGTCGTTGGATTAACTAGGGCGCCACATTATGCAGGGCCCTTAGGGTATTTAACTATTACGGTAAATGGTAAGCAAATTAAAGTGTTAGTGGATACGGGTTCACAAATAAACGTGGTATCAGTAGATGACCCAGTGGAATTAGGTCTTCCTGTAAAAGACGGTGAAGGCACTGTTGCAGGAATTTAGGGAGGTAGGTTACCTGTTATAGGTGTAGCACAGTATGTACGCACTAGAGTTGCAGGAGCAACAAGAGATATACATTTTTATCTTCCAATGGGTGTAGTTAAATGTCAGTATATTCTAGTATATAAGTATGATATAACAGTGTTTATTTATGGTCCTACTACTTATTAATAAATTATTTAGTGATTAAACCTCAGGGGAAGACTAATAAAATAGTTATACTCAAATAAAACTCACAATACTTGGATTTAAATGCGTGCTAGTGGTGGAAAATAGATGAATAAAATATAGTTTATAGCTTATATAAAGATAATATCAATTTATAATGGCTTTATAATGTATTTCTAAATGTTAATAATTGTATAGTAGTGTTTATTGGAGTTATAGTAATTGAATGATGATAAATAACTGTCAAAATACCTCCTTACTTATACCCAAATCCACTGGAGTGCACATACCTTCAATCCAGATGATGTCACTGCTATCCCCAGCAATTACAGCACTGTAAAGGCCCATCACCTCCCCATGGCTTCCACTTCAAGCAGTTTCAACACCCAGACCTCCAGTAAGGACCCTCTATCTCTATTAATGATACCACAGATCTATACCACAAATAGAAAATCCAGATAAAAGCGGATACCATAAAGAAACAGGTAAAAAAAATAATCAAAAAGAGATTTATTGAAACCAAAAGCATATAAAGGAAACAAATAAAATTTCCAAGCCCCCAATAACATCCCCAAGCATCCAAATTAACCCATAAATGTCCTTCCAACCCATAAATCCGTGAATAACCATCCAAGGAAGTAATTTTAGTTGTCCAAACTGGGTGTATGTGCCTGATATAGGTCTCTATGCTTCTGTAGGCATTGTGAGTCCACTGATTTCCTCCATATGACCTAAAATAAGCAGAAAAAAAAAGGTTATAGGCTATCAATGGGCTAAAACCCACTTATATACCTAAATATACATAATATACTGCATATTTCACTGAATATGAGATTTATGTATACATATAAGCTTATGTATGTCAATAATTACTTCATATCACTTATGATAAGTATATTATGACTCCATTAACACCTTAATAAGCACTATTAAGCTATGGATAAGCTATTTAAACTACTATAATTTATATAATAGAATAATAATTATATATATATATAATATAATAATATATATTATTATTTTAACCTTATTTTTAATATATAAGCTTAATTTATTTAAGGTTATCTTATTTTAATCATAAGAAATACTCAGTCCTAAGGATATCTAGGCTGACATTAAACCAGTTTTAGGCACACCATTTTTAATGGATTATTCAGCGACTATAGATTATTATTTAAATAAGACTATAGGAATATGGATTATGGGTGATGATGGTGTTCCAGTAACTGCAGTCTTAGTAGGGCGCAAGGATGGTGGCTGGGAAACTAAGTACTCTGGAGCTGCGCAGTTAGAGAAAGAAAGAGAGTTTTATGAGGAAGTCTCAGATGAGGAGAAAGGGAGACCGCCAGGAAGGCGCCAACATTTTCATTAGGGACTGGCATTTTATGTGTTACTAACTCCAAGGATGAGAGGAACACGGATAGTGACCAGTCAGTCTAACAAGAAGGGATACGTAAAGCGGTACTTCATAGGTGTCTTGGGAATACTACTGTAGAATGTATTATACCTCAGCTTTTTGATTTCTTTAATTTTGGATATTGTTATACTTATATCAAAAAGAAAAGACAAAAACAGGTTTTAGATGCAACCTGTAGTTATATTAGAAAAGGTTTGATTTTAATTAATGAAGGAAGTAGCAAGGACTGTTTTGTATCCAAGTATAAACTAGTAGCTGTTAAGGTTAAACCAGTGAATATAGAAATGCCTGATTTGAATCCCCCTTTGCAGAGGCCGGCGCTATCTAGAAATCCTTATGATACGCCTTTAACAAAGTTTCTTCCTGATTTTGCGTCTACCAGTAAGATTACGATGGAAAGGCTTCAGATGGTAGATTTTGGACCGGAGGGCTGGTTTTCGCAGGAAGAAAAGAAGTTATTATTACATGTTATGGTTCTTAGGGAAAAGGCTATTGCGTTTTCAGAAAAGGAAAGAGGTTTGTTAAAACACTCTTATGGTAAACCTTATATTGTTCCAGTTATACCTCATGCGCCGTGGCAAAAGAAGGCTTTTTCCAATACCAGTGGCTATAAGAGAAGAGTATACCGAATTAATTAGGGGAAGGTCAAAGTCCGGCTTGTATGAACAGTCTTTGTCTAGTTATTTAAGTCCAGTGTTTTGTGTGGTCAAACATAATGGTAAATTGAGGGTTGTTCATGATCTTAGGGAGATGAACAAGGTTACAGTAAAGGATGCAGGGATGCCCGCAACGCCAGAAGAATTTGTGGATTATTTTACGGGACGTGCATGCTACAGATTAGGTGATATTATGGGAGGATATGATGAGCGCGAGTTGGACGAATTGTCCAGACCCATGACAACGTTTTAAACACCACTGGGGCGCTTTAGGTTTACAAGGTTACCACAAGGCGCAACAAAATCTGTGGCGGTATATCAAGCACAAATGATGTGGATATTGCAGGATGAAATTCCAGAACATGTGGGAATTTTCATTGATGATGGCGTTATAAAAGGACCAGCCAGTGATTATGAAGGGAAAGTGTTAAAAGAAAATCCGTATATTAGAAAGTTTATTTGGGAATATGCAATTACCCTGGAAAGAGTGCTATTTAGGATAGAGGAGGCAGGATTAACAATTTCTGGGTCAAAATTTGCCTGTTGTGTTCCAGCACTAGATATAGTGGGACATATGGTATGCAAGGAAGGGAGAATCGTTGCTGAAAAACAGAGGAATATGGTACTTACATGGTCAAGACCAAGAAATATTAAGGAAGTTAGAGGGTTTTTAGGTATTTGTACATATGTAAGAATTTTTATTCAAGATTTCGCTTTTTTGTCATCACCTTTACGGTGCTTAACAAGAAAGGATGCTGTATGGGATTTGACAGAGGAATGTGAGAAGTCATTCGAGTTATTAAAGAGGGTTGTAGGGAAAGATATTCTTTTGAAGAAATTGGAATATGGACCAGGCTCTGGAAAAATTACTCTAGCGGTGGATTCTAGTGTGTCCGCGGTGTGCGCAGTTTTGATGCAGGAGGACGAGGAAGGTAATGATAGACCTGTCCTTTACGAGTCCAAGACTTTTACCAAAGTTGAGTCTAGGTACTCCCAGTCTAAGCTGGATTTATGTGGAGTAGAAAAAATTCTTAAAAAGCTACAATTATTCTTTGGGGGCAGAATTTTGAGTTGCAGGTTGATGCTCTGTCGTTGGTGCAAATGATTAATAGCCCGAGTTTACCAGATGCGCCCATGACGAGGTGGGTAGCGCAGATTAATTTCTTTTCTTTTGATTTAGTCCTTAAGCCGGGGAAATCTTTCACTATGCCAGATACGCTGTCGAGAAGACCGTTGTGTGAAGAAGACTCGGAAGCGGAAGGATTTGAAGAAGATAAGAGATGGGTAAACGGGATAGATTATTGTTATACAAAATTTGATAAGAACGTCCGTGATGACAAGAAACTATCAGGCAAGAACGTCCGCGATGACAATAAACTATAAGGCAAGAACTTCCTCAATTACGATAAACTATCAGGCAAGAACGTCCGTGATGACAATAAACTAGCAGGTAGGATTGTCCGTGATGACAATAAACTAGTAACGTGGAATGTACGAAAAGACATAAAAATAAATGCTGAAAATGCAAAGGATGTTTGTAGCAAGGTTGAACTGCAACTGGATTTAGGGAACACTGAAGCTAATATAGCTACAAGGAGTGCAAAAGACGAGGTAGTGGAGGAGTCAGATGATGAAGATGAATCAAAGGGAAGTCAGGACAGTAGTACTCAACTCAAAGAGGAGGAGTATTTAGTAGAAAACGCATCTACAGATGAGGGAGTAGAGTTGTTAAGGTTATATTTGGAAGGTAATAGTCGACCGGATTTTTGCAATAAAAAGGTTTGGCACAATATTAAGAAGCGTGATAAAGGCTATTTTATTAAAAATGGGAAGTTATGGAAGAATCAAGCTTTGTCTTCTCAGTTAGTTATTCAAACTAGGCAAGGGAAGGAGAAGATAATCAGGGAGTTAAACAAGAATTTAGGACATAGAGGTCAAAAGGAGACTCATCGCAGAGTTAGGGAAAGATTCTGGTGGACCAACATGAAAAATGAAGTAAGAGATTGGGTTAAATCTTGTCCTGAATGCCAGCGCAGAAGTTACAGAAAGCCAAAAAAAAAGGAAGAGCAACGGGCAAAGATACTGTTTTTGGTAGGGTTAGTTTAGATGCAGTCCATATAAAGGAAGGATGCTTTAAATACTTGGTGGTAGCCAGGGATGATCTATCAGGATGGGTTGAAGCAGCGCTGTTGATAAACCTTAAGGCAAGTAATGTGGCTGAGTTGTTGAAGAAAGAATGGATTTATAGGTATGGGGTAATAAAGATGGTAACAGTAGATGGTGGTGCTGAATTTGTGGGAGAATTCCAAGAAGTAGTAAAAGGTATTGGCGCAAAGTTACGAGTTGCAACGCCATATTATCCTGAAGCAGAGGGAATGGTAGAAAGAGGGCATCAAGTTATAAAGGATGCGCTAGTTAAATTATGTGGAAATAATGGGGCGAAGTGGAAGAACTACTTGACATTAGTTTTGTTTGCAGACAGGATTTCAGTTAAAAGGACAACAGGATTTTCGACGTTCGAACTTATGTTTGGTCAAAGGACGGTATTACCTATTGATCTGGAGGCTGGATCTTTCCTAGGATGTGATTGGGATCAAGTGCCCTCAACCGAAGATTTAATTCTAGCAAGGGTAGCGCAACTTGAAAGAAAAGACAAGTTTGTGTAAAAGCATATGAAAGAATGATGCAGATCCGGGAAAAGTCAGTTAAATATTGGAATGAGCGCTTAGCGCATAGGTTAAGAAAGCCATTGAACCCAGGATATTTGGTTTTGGTTTATAATAGAAGTTTAGAAAGCCAATGGAAGAAGATGTTTTCTAACAGATGGAATGGTCCTTATAGGATAAGAAAGCAGATAGCTGGAGGGTCTTACTTACTGGAGGAGTTGGATGGTACTGAGTGGAAGCGGCATGTGGCCGCAGATCAGATCAAAAGATTCTACCCAAGGGGTGTTCCAGTGATACAAAATAACCTCCAGAATGAGGAAAAACTACCAGAATAGTACCTCTGGGAAGAGGTTAAACTAACAAGTTATGTTAAGTTTTTTTTTCTAAGAGGACTCACAGGAGGCTATGACACGTTTGTGATGGATAGAGGGCGCTAACTGGAAGTTAGGCGGACTATGGCTGAACAGGAAACTGGCATAAGCGCTCAGATGAGGGTGTAGAGAAAAATAAAATCTTATATTTTCATTGTTCAAGGGGACATGACGAGATAGGCAATTGGATTGAAAGAGATGTGCACCATGTAAACGCAAAAGACGCTGGGAATTTAACTAACGAGTTAACTAACCAGGAGTGGAATAGCGTTTTATAGATGGGGCGCTCTATAGTTCAATTCTTATTCTACATGGTATATTGCTGTATCGCAGTAAAGGCGGTAAAGTTTTATGATATAAAGTTTATTTGGGATTTTTTTTTAGGGGTTTATAGTTTTTTAAAGAAAGTAGAGGGAGCAAAGTTAGGCGCTCTAAAAGTATGGAAGACAGGTGTAATAAAATAGCGCCATGTCTAACAAGATTATTTGAAGGCATAGCATGAAAAATATATGAAGACTATGTACAGGGAGCATGGACAGAGGAGACTCATAAGTAAAAGCAATAGTGGTCTATTCAGTATCAGGGTGAAAGCTAATAGGATATCCTTTCCAGTCTTCAGGCATGATGAAGTGATGGAGATCGGTGGGGAATCCAAGAATAGTTGATGAGCTGATTTTTTTCATTATTTGACCTATCATTTCTATATGAGTATAGCGAGCTTCAATTTCAGCTTCAGAAAAACCTGGTGCGCTATTGTAGGATAGGGACATAGCGTCATATATAAGACAAAGTCTGGAAAACATTTGCATGGAATGGAAAAAGGGTAAAGGAATGGGAACCCATCCCAAGGAGATGGATTCATTGAAGCCTGACAGGAAGTTAGTAAGCAAGAAGAGTATAAGTATAGTAAAAAATACTTACTTGCTAATAAGTTTTGTGGGCGCGCTGACGGTTAAGTAACGGTAACCCCGTCAGGAGCAGCTGTAGTGGAGCCTGAGCGCATGGAAGCACTAGAACTCGGAGGGGAAGAAAGTGTAGCGCTAGGCTGTATGGATATTTAGCGCCTGGTAAAACTAGGAAGCGATGGCAACTCATAAGGAACATTATTATTATTAGTTGAAATAGTGGGACTAGTGGTGGTAATTATGGGAGCGCTACTAGTAGAGCTAGGTGGAAAGCGAATATAACCAGTAGGCTGAGAATTATTCTGGTTAAGGGAGGTATTGCAAGTTTTGTGGTATCTAAAGCAATTTTCACAGGCAGTTCTAAAAGAGGCATACCCCAGAGGTCTAGAAAATGTACAATGAAAGTTACAGCATTTGCAAAAAGAGAAAGCTTGATCTCTGGGAACTGTGCGATATTGAGTCATGATGTTAGGATAGAGGAAATTCAGGTTATTAGAAGGGCTATTTATAGGTTAACAATAGCATTATAAAGAAGTTATCAGTTGCGCCACGTCTGACTTGAGCGCTGGATGGTTTCTAAGAAGCTAGTGAGAAGCGTTTTTTATAATGAAGAACCCAAGGAAAGATGAATTGTTACAATCAAGGGAAAGACATGTATTGCGAAGATTAAAAGATTAAAAGAGAGCGCATACATAAATGATGCAGGGGAAGTAATTGCTGCTATAGAATGTAGCAACAATCTCAAGTTGTTTTTTTTATTATTATTTGTTGTTTCATCTTTCATAGACACTTAGTAGAAGTGTGCGCTGCTTAGAAAAAGGATGATATTTTGGGGGCAACTCATCTCGCAGTTGTAGAGTTCTCACAGGAAAGTTAAGTGAAAATAAATAAAAAAATAGATTACATTTTTTTTACCAGGCTATATACACATTACAAGGAATAAATACAAAAGAAGATTTTTTTTTTAGTATTCTGCTTCATCAAAGATTGGGACCCAGAAAGCCCAATTGTTAACAGCCTCTTGCATGTTTTGTTGCAAGGCAGTTATCAGTTGTTTTCGCTTATTATACTCAGCGCGAGTATAAACTGGAAACTCCTCGAGGAATTCTTCGACGGCCACTATCATGTTATTCATACAACACATGGTTGCATCGTAAGGAGTGCAGGTGATTTGTTCTGCAAATTCTCAGTTTTGAGCCATGGTGGGCTCTATATCATTAATGACCGGAAAGTTTTTGGTTAGCCATTTGTCAGGAGTGATGGTATCAAAGACCGGCTGCATATCAGTCCAGTCAGGAGTTGGCGAACGAGGAGTGGGTTCAGGTGTAGGTACGGTATCCCAGACGGGATCATCTTCCAAGGCAGGAAGGAATAATGGAGCAATAGGAGGCGGAGGCGTTTCAGTGTAAGGAGTTCCTGGCGCATTCTACATAATATTTTAAAAAAAAAAAAAAAAGAAGAAGAAGTAAGAAAAGAGACTTACTGTACTTTCCTCCGAGAAAATAGATTTAGGGATTGAGGCAACGCTACTAGGAGTAGGTTCGCGGTAACCAACCTTGGCTCGTTTGTTGCCAGAAGGAGTAACAGGAGCAGGCGCCGGGCGCTTGATGGTCATTTGACTCATCATTTTGTTTGTGGAAGCGTTGGGGTCCAGGCGCACAACAGTGAGAAACCCATTGTAACTAAATTTCTTTTTGCGTTGCTTGCAGTAACCGCACGACTGGAATAAAGGAAAAATAAAAGATTAGTAACAAATGGGAAGAAATATGAAGAAAAATTACAGTTAAAAAATTATTTCCACAGCAGGCTTTTGAAAAATGACAAGGAGTTATGCCATTTTTGATGCAACAGGTGCATCTCGTCCCACCCATCAGTGTGGTTATGGGCGTTGTTGGAGAAGCAGTAGGGGGCTGAGTGCGCACGAACTGTTGAATAGCGTCCACCATGTTGGCGGTATTTTCAGCATTAGGAGGGGTTCTTCTAGTATTCATTGAGAAAGATAAAAATAAGAATAAGAAAAGAAAAGAAGAAGATGGTTTGTAGTGAATAAGAGAAAAAGATAGAGGATGGAGGAAGAAAACACTACAAGACGCAGGGTATTTATGGGCTCCTGGGGACAGTTGCAAGTAGAGGGAGGATGTGGTATACGCCTCACAGGAAGCGTGAATTTAGACCAATCAGCGCACGTAGTCCAGGAAGAATAAAGGGGAGTTAGTGCAGCAGGAAGTATAAAAATATAATATGTATTTGTGTGTTTCAAGGAACAAAGGAAATAGAAACGCGGAAAAGGATTAAGGGTCTGTGCGCTTGGATTTTGCAGCAAGATGTGCTGCACAATAGAGGAATTTTGTGTTATTGATTTATGACTGCAAGCGCTAAACAATATGGATTTGGATTTTCCAATTATTGTGTTTTACACATTAAAGAAGGAGTTATGGCTTAAGGACGACTCAAGTGCATAGTATACTGTACCGCGGCAAGTGCTATAACTTACTGAGACAAGTAATGAAGAAGGCTAACTAGTAAAGCGATCTGTTGGAACTATGAACTTAGTATTAAAAGCAAAGAGAGTGGGGACTCAATCGTAAAATTACCCAAAAGTTAAGGCAACTAGACGCAGAGTTAGGATAAGTCAAACATGGAACTAGTGCTGAAACAAAACAAGGTATAGTTAAAACCGCATATGTGGAGCATCAGTGAAACAAGTTAATACTAGTGTTAGTAATTATAGGGTATGATTTAGGTGCTGTAGTTTCTACAAGCGGTGTACGTAGTTTACTAATAGATTAGTTGTTGTTTTACTAATGTGGCGCTAGAGTCAGCCCTGGACATCCATTAGGGAACTGTGTCTTAAGCGCTGGAAAAATATAAAAGGAGGACTGGTCGATATATCTAGAGAGAGAAAATAATAATAAAAAAATAAGAAAAATTGTATTAGTTGTCATTTTAAAAAGCAGATCATAGAAAAATCAATATAGAGATATACGAGTAGCTATAGTCATAGTACCCAGTATAAGATATTAGATCTTTTGTGATTAATTGTTGAGAGAATATTAAAAGGTATTTCTGAGTCTTTTAGAGTTGGTGCGTCAGTGTGTGTATTTCATATATTATAGTGAAAGAGCGCAACATAGAGAGAATATATAGATTCAGTGGGATTAACTATTATTAGAGATATTTTATTACTATAATAAGGCATATTCAAAGAGAGAGCTTCAAGAGGGAGTAGCTGTGGATAATAGCGCTTATTAAGAATAGAAATATCAAGATAGTATTACTTGTTTTTTTTCCTTATCTTTAACTCATCTCAACTTATAAACTTTCTAGTCAATTATTAGCGTTGCACATTATTACACTGTCTTTAAAATAAGAGTGGCAAGTGCTTCTTTTAGGAATTAAAAAGAAGAACCAACCCATCTCGCATTGTGTCTACTGCTTAATACTTTAGAACAGTCTACACCGTATTGTCCTCGACTTCCTCCTCAGCTGCTTCTGATTGGTCATCCCCGATCGACACGTCCCATATGTCTTCAACCACTTCTTTTGTCTTCGGTATTACCCAATATTTAGTCTTGGTAAACCTTTGTTTGATGTCCAAATTTTTTGCTAACACATTGCACGCTACCCATCTCAATCGACAAAACTCGCATTTCTGGCAAGGACCTCAAGTAGCTGTGCTTTCCACACAGAAGTATTACATTGATTCACAAGCCATGCATGCTTGGGAATACTGTCGAGTAACAAGCCCACCATTAGCTTTGGGGTGAGGAGGCGTGGGAGCTGGAGTAGGACAAGTTGACATAATAATAATAAATAAATAAACAAAAATTAAATAAAGGGAAACTAGTGTGGGAAGTATATGTCTCATGCTCAACAGAGCTCACATTTTTATACCCATGCATCTGTCACTTGCCACGTGACACTCAAGGCAAAAGTAGCTCATTAAATCAATAATAAAGAGGTCTAAATCCATACTCAAAGCGCAGAATGCAATGTTACATAGCAACTGCAACTTTCCTTTGTGTACTCACTATTCAACTGTGCTAGTCTATACTCTAAATCTAAATTAGTCAATCTCTCAATAGCGTGTCTCAGTCTTTTCCTCAATATGCAACGCACAGCGCAATAGTCAATTTAATGGTGCACTAAAAGGTTTATTAAATATCTGTGAATTATTAAAAGGTGTAGTGAGCATGGACGGAATGGATAGTGGAGGATTAAAGGGTTAACAGATGTTAGTGAGAAGGTTCCAGGTATAATGGATGTATTTTTTAATGGTCTGTGGTGTGTGTAATAGTGGATGGGTATGAGGTCAATGCGAGGAGGAGTAAAGGATATAAAAGGGGTTGGGTTTTTGGTTTGACATTCTTTAGAATTAAGTTATAAAACATATATATAGTTAATAGTGGTAAAGCTTTAGGTTCAATCATTATTATTGTATCTTTCCTTATTTTCTCAGTAATTATTTCTAAATCCTAAATCTTTGATTATTGAGTTTCCAACCCTTTGTGAGATTTTAAGAAATTTAATATTACCTTTAAATTATATTAGAATTCTTCTTGAACATATCCCGAAGCAGTAGTTCCTCCTTTGATTCATCTTCGAATCACTTCCTTGAACATTTCATCTGTGTCTTGACAAAGTTTCTAAACTCCTTTCTCCATCTCATTCCAGGAACACCCTTAACCTTGTGCGTAGGTCGTCCGGCGACAAGACTTTAAACTGGCTGTTTATGATTTTATCTCAAGATATGCTGTTAGTCCTCTAAGGCTTTAAACTGGCTGTTTATGATTTTATTTCAAGATATGTTGTTAGTCCTCCAAGACTTTAAACTGGCTAATTTTCAAGGAAGTTTAAGATTTTATGGATATTTTTGGAGAAAGGTTTAGGATAGAAGTTGATGTTGGAATCAATTAAAAGTTTGGTCCTCTATGACCCTATACTGGAAAATCACTCATTCTTTTTCCTCTATGACATTAAAATGGCGATTCAATCACTATTTGGACAATTTGAAAGAGATTTACAAGATGGGTCCCCCATGACCTTAAACTGGAATATTCTATGCAACTCTATGCATTCATTTTAATTTAATACTGTCCACCAAGACATCTAAACTGGTAATTCAAATTTTTTTATGAAGGCTATTAAATTAACGATTCACAAATTATTTAATTTATCACTGGTACTCAAATTCTGAAAAAGGGCGTATGTTTAATTTTGAAAATGTAGTGGTTAATATTGTGGAGGTGATTGATGATGAAACTATGGATAAAAAATGATAATTATGGTGCTAAACATGGTGAAAACATGGTTATTATTATTATTTAAAAGATGAGTTATTAAAAGGTGGTCTATTTGAATGTTGTGATGATGAAATTTTTGAACGAGGATATGGTAGTTTGAAAAGTAGTGTGCCTTTAATAGGCTAAATGGTATGAATCTTGTAGGACCTTATGGTGAGAATTGGATCAAATATTTAGCTCAATCAAAGAGAATGGTATCAGGAGTATTTGGCACATTTGATGAGAACTGCAATCAAGTATTCAGCTCAGTAGGTCTGGAGACTACTATCTTAATGCATATGAGTAGAGACTGGTATAGAGGAGTCTGAAGAGATTCAAAACTTGATCTCAGTAGTTGGAAGCATCATGAGGCAAATAGATTTTATTTCAAAATAAAAATTCATGAAGAAATCAATTTAAAACAATTTAATATGAAGAAAAGATCATGATTCATGTTTACTAAAGCACTAAACTATAAGATTAAAACAAATAATTGTGCTAAAATTTTTCTACATCATCATCAAAACTCTGCATCAACAATCTTCTCTTCATTAAATCTTCATGATTATTGGTGAGAATGTCTTGGAAGTAGGATAAAATATTTCTCTTTATATCTTCAGTGAAGTCAAGAAAAAGATATCTATGAAATCTAGAATAATGATTTATATAGTCCATTTGGACTCAACCTACATTATCAGAGTTGGTGATGTTAATAGCTAAAAGATGAAAAAGGCATTGTTGAGATTAGAATGGAATAGTTAAATAATTATTAAAAGGCTTACATTGGGAGCCAGGAAATATAGTCTGGGCAAAAGAAAAAGGAGAAACTGGAAGTTTGGGTGAAGGATCTTGAGAAGGAGGGATTAGAGATGAATTTGGAGATGGTGGTTTAGTTTTAGCCTTGATCCTTTTCCAGAATACAGGTATCTTTGCTAATCTTTTCTTAGATAAGTAAGAATCTGGAGCAGTAGATGAGCCAGCAACAGGATTGAAAGATGGTTCAGAAGTTGGCCGGACGCATTTAACCTTTTTGGAGCAACAGAGATCACAAGAGGATCTTCCAAGAGGATTTGGAAAGGACATCAAGAAAGGGGCTTCATATTTCTTGAAGAGGTCGCATGGTACGGTATGGTAAGGTAAACTCTTACATTCGCCTTGCTGTAAGCAGAATCCGGAGGAGATGTGTGGATTTAGCTGAAAACCCCGTCCTTCCAATAAAAATAACAAAATGGGAATTCTAAATCACTAATCTAACCAGTCTACTTGGATCTTGTTGATAAAAAATAATGAAACTCTTGAAAATTGAACGCTTATTGAGATTTAAATAAAAGTAGCTGTTGAGAAAGAAATACTGATTACAACAATTAAGGTGTATGTCACCAGAAAACCTACGCACAAGGTCGAGGATGTTCCTGAAAGTGAGATGAGGGATTTAGAAACTTCTTCGAAGCACAGAGGAATGATTTGAGGAAGTGATTCGAAGGTCACTCGAAGTAAGAGCTACAGGTTCGAGGTATGTTCGAGAAGAATTATAAGATAGTTTCAAAGGAAATAGGAATTCTTAAGATCTCACAAAGGGTTGGAAACTCAGTAATCAAAGATTTAGGATTTAGAAATGATTATTGAGAAAATAAAAGAAAGATACAATAACAATGATTTAACTTAAAGATTTTACCACTATTGAATGTAAATACGTTTTATAATTTAATTCTAAGGAATATCAAACCAAATACCCAACCCTTTTATATCCTTTATTCCTCCTCGCATTGAACTCCCTCTCATTTCACCATTCCCATACCACAGACCATTACTAACATACACTTAGACCCTCTTTGCTATAATCCGTCCATGCTCAATTTACCCCTTTTAATTAATTAACAAACTTTCAATGAAAACTACTAATGTACTATTACGTTGATCATAGTGCTGTGCGTCGCTTATTGAAAATGAGACTAAGGCACACTATTGAGAGATTGATTAATTTAGATTTAGAGTTTAGGATAGCCCAGTTGAATAGTAAGTACACAAAGGGGAATTGCAGTTGCTATGGAGAATTGCTTTCTGCGCTTCGAGTATAGATTTAGAACTCGATATTATTGATTTAATGAGCTGCTTTTGCCTCGAGTGTCACATGGCGCGTGACAGATGCCCGGGTATAAGAATCGCGAGCTTCGTTGAGCTTGAGCCATCTTCTCACACTAGTTTCCCTTTCCTCTATATATAATTTTTCTTATTTATTAACTTTCCCATTATAATGAATTGTCCTACTCCAACACCTACGCCTCCACACCCTAAAGCGGATGGGGAAATGGTTATGTGGCAGTTTTCCAGGCTTGCACCCCTTGTGAAGCTATGGAATACTTCTGTGTCGAAAGTACGGCGACTGGAGGCCCTCTCCAGAAATGCGAGTTTTGCCGTTGGCGACGAGTGGCGTGCAATGCGTTGACAAAGAATGCAGAGATCGAACGACGATTCACCAAGACCAAGTTTTGGGTGATCCCTAAAACAAAAGAGGTGGTCGAAGACATTTGGGATTTCTTGGTTGGAGACAATCAATTGGTGGGGGAGAACGATAAGGAGCTTAACAAGAGATCACAACCTGAATAACCCAGGCCACGAGTTTGAAACAGGGTGTCGAAGAAGAGGTCGACGAATTGGTGGAGGAAGATGAGGATGAAGTCCCTGTTCCAGGGCGGACACCCAAGAAACGAGGGGTGTTCATTGAAGATGAAGAGGAGGAGAGAGAAGCAGAGGTAGAGGTGGCTCCAAGGTTGTTCTTAGAACCTGACCCCATCTTTGAAGTAAGTTTTAGTTGTTGTTTTTTTAGGGATGAGGTTACTGATGAGTTCTTGTTTAGACATTGAATACCATTGAAGACCCAATTGGGGAACCTGCATCGCTTTTGCCAACTGAGGCAAACCCTCCGGTCACGGGTGGAATTGAAGAACCTGAGGAAATGCTGGACCAGGTGAGGTCAAAGAAACCTCGTCAGGATCGACGAGTTAGGTTTGCAGAAGAGTTGTGTGGGGAGGTCGATACAATTATTGATGCTGCTTCCTTCGTTGTGGCAGAGGAACTCTTGGAGATTGGAGAGGTGGTTCTGGTAGGAGAGGAGGAGGTATTTGAGAAATGCAGGAAGGAGATAGAGGTAATTTTGGAGAAGATGAAAAGATTGGTTCGAGAAAAATTAAAAGAGAAAAATTTGAAATGAAAAGGACAGATGTAAAGAAATAGAAAAGTAGAATTGTATTTAGTTTTATCTTATTTTATTTTATTTTATTTTTTTTGTATTATTGTATTGTATTTAAGGTGAATATTATTTTTTTATAAGATTTGGGAGAGAGAGAAAAAATTTTAAATAAAATTTTGCTTTAGAATCTGAAAGAAGAAATTTAAATAAGAAAGAAAGAAGTTATTTAATTGAAGGAAGTTTTAAGTTTTAAAAGAAAAAATTATGTAAGAGAAGAGAGAAAGAAAAAAATAAATGGTTGGTGATTGAGATGAGTTTGTTGAAATGAGGATTTAATGAAAGAAGAATTTGTTATTTGCAAAAAGTTGTTTATTGATTTTTTTAGGTATTTTAGATAGTTGAAAAGAGAGAGAAGAAAAAAAAACAGAATTAGGACTTAAAGAGAATTTGAAAAAGAAGAATCATTTGTTCGAAGAATTTTATAGTAAGATTTAGAGGTTGAAGTTAAGTTCGAGGAAATGGTTGTGTCGTACAAGATTTTGATGATTCGAAGGACAGAAAGTTATAAAGAGAGAATAAATTTTAGAAAAGAAGTTTTTTAAAGAGAATTTTAAATTTAAGAAAAAAATGTATTTAGAGAATTGAAAAAGAAATGAGAAAGAAAACATTTAGAGAGATTTAAAAGTTTTTTTATTTTATTTTATTATTTGTGTTTATTCTATTTATTTATTTTTATTATATTTTATTTTATTTTATTTTATTTTATTATTTTTTTTAAAAAATTTTATTTTATTTTTAATTTTTAATTTTATTTTTTTTAATTTTAAATTTTTAATAATTTTTTTTTTATTTTTAATTTTAATTTTGATTTTAATTTTAGTTGGTTTTGGAGAAAATTTTATAGAAGGAGAAGAAAGAAAAAGAAGAGAGAAAAAAACAAAGAAAACAAGGCTAAGAAATTTAAGAGGTGTTTTAGATTTTTAAGAGAAAGAAAAAAAAAGAAAAAGAAAAAGAAAATTTAAAATAAAAGAAATTTTAAGGTTTTGGTTTTAGAGGATATTTCAAATGAAAAGATTTTAGAAGTTCAGGGGCATTAGAAACATCGATGGCTGGTTCCCAGGATGTTTTGTCTGAGTCATTGAGGAAGCCTTCCCATTCCACGAGGTATTGAATTTTCCCCTTGCGCATTCTTGAATCAAGGATACGACTTACTTCCCACTCTAGATGATCTTCTACTTCAACCGGATCCGGAGGGGGTTGGTTCTTGCCCGGGTATATTTCTTGAGCCAGTTCCAGGAGAGATACATGGAAAACAGGGTGAAACGCCTGCCATTTAGGAGGTAACTTGAGTCAAAATGCAGTTTTAGAGACTTCAGAGTCGATTTTGAATGGTCCCAAGCGCTTTTCAGCCAGTTTCTTTGATGGTCATGTTGTTCTAATATTTCGTGCGTCGAGCCATACTTTGTCGCCTGGTTTAAAGGAAGGAGCAGATTGTCAATGTTTGTCGGCCTGTTCCTTGTATCTTCGAATTGCTAATTCCAAATTTGTTTTAAGTTCTTCTTGGAGTCGTGATATAGTTCGAAGATAATGTTCCGCAGGATGATTAGTTCCTACATGGATTGAGTTGAATTAAGGATGTCGTCCATAAATGGTTTCGAAGGGAGATTGTCGTGTCAAAGAATGAGTCGAGTTATTATAAGCAAATTCGGCCAGTGGTAACCATGTGGTCCAATTATCTTGTTGGTAATTGACATACATTCAAAGATATTGTTCGAGGATTTGGTTAACTCTTTCTGTTTGACTGTCGGTTTCAGGGTGATAGGCCGTGGAGAGGTTCCTTGTGATATTGAGTTGTTGTTACAGTTGGGTCCAGAATGTGGATACAAACAATGAGCCTCTATCTGAAAAAATATCATTTGGTAAGCCGTGTTTGGAAAATACATATTCTAGAAAAAATTTTGACAAATCTCCTTCTGTAGCAGTAGTAGTGGTTTTAATGAAAATAGACATTTTTGAAAATATATCTACTATTACTAATATAGCATCAAAATCATTAGAAAAAGGAAGTTGAGAAATGAAATCCATCGATAAAGATTCCCAAGGTTTAGAGGGAATAGGAAGTGGTTGAAGCAACCCATTCTTCCGGTGACGTAGAGCCTTATTCCTATTACATTCGTAACAAGCTTTTATATAGGCCTTGATTTCCCTGGTCATACCTGGCCAGAAGAAATCCCTCGCTATTAACTGGTAGGTTCTATCAACCCCAAAATGACCAGCTAATGGAGAATCATGTCGACTGTTGAAAATCCATAATTTTATCTCATTGTTGTAGGGTATGACTACTCTACCTTCAAAGACTAATAGACCTGATTCAATACTAAATCTTTTGGCCCCTTGCTACAAGAGTATTTTGTCTTTTAACCCTAAACAATAATCGTCCTTCGACTGAGCTTCGAGGATGTTGGATAATTGATTTTGAAAAGATTGAATTGTCATCAAATTAAGTTGATGAGTCGTTAACATTGATTTGTTGAAGATTGATTGCACATTTGCTGGGTTCTTGTCAGCAAATGCGTCCCCCCGCTGTGGGTAAATTTCGTCCCGACGTGACAAGATATCTGGGACAATGCAGTTTTTACCTGGGCGATAGGAAATAGTGAAGGAAAATTCAGACAAAAATTCAGCCCACCTGGCTTGACGCCTGGTTAACACTTTGGAAGACATGAAGTATTTTAAAGCATTATGATCTGTTAAAATTTGAAAAGGACTATCTAGGCTGAGAAGAAAAGAACGCCATTTTTTAAGACAATGGATAATAGCTAAAAGCTCTTTGACATGAATTTCATAATTTAATTCTGCGGCTATGAGTTTGCCTGACTCAAAAGCAACAGGATGAAACAAATTTGTTTCAGGATTTAATTGGGAGATGACCCCTGCAATAGCATAATTGCTTGCATCTGTCTCAAATAATGTCAAAGCAGAAGGATAAAAATGTCAAAGAATTGGGGCTGTGGTGAACGCCGTTTTTAGTGCTTCGAATTCCTTTCGTGCTGTAGGAGTAAAAACAAAAGGAATGTCTTTTCTAAGAAGAGAAGTAAGATTGGAAATAGTTTTAGAGTAATCTTTAATAAATCTTCTATAGAAGTTTTCAAAACCCAAAAATCCTTGGAGAGATTTAATGGTTTTGGGTTCAGGCCATTCCAAGATTTTCTGAACTTTTTTGTCATCCATGACTAAACCGTCAGTGGACAACGTAAAACCCAAAGAATCAATTTATTTGAGGTGTAATTCGCATTTATTATGCTTGGCGTAGAGACCATGATCTCAAAGACAATTTAGGACCTGTCGAACATGATGAATATATTCATCTAGTATTTTCGAGAATATTAAAATATTATCTAAATAGACGACTAAGAATTGCTCAACAACATCTTGAAAGATGTCATTAACAAAAGTTGGAAAAGTTGAAGGTGCGTTACACAATCCACAAGGCATAACTAAATATTCAAAACTACCAAATCTAGTGCGCATTGCAGTCAGTGGTTCATGACCTTCTGCAATGCGAATCAGATTGTAAGCGCCTCTAAGATCAATTTTAGAAATAGAAATCAGCACCATTGAAAAGGGTAAGAAGTAATGACATAGGAGGAACAGGATATGCATTCTTCTTAGTGACTGTGTTGAGCTTTCTATAGTCAACACACAACCTAAGACTACCGTCCTTCTTTTTTACAAAGAGGACAGGGGAGCCGCTTGGAGATTTACTGGCTCTGATGAAACCTTTGGCTACATTCTCTGCAATTTAGTCTCGAAGAACTTGAGATTCGTCCTTTGACAAAGAATAGACAGGACCTGCTGGAGGTACTGGGCCTATTAACTCTATTTGATGGTCGTAGGGTCAATGAGGTGGTAACTTATTGGCCTTGCTGATTGAGAAAACATCGAGGAAATTGTGGTAGATTTCTGGTAGAGTTGATTTAATGGCTTCAACGTTGATTTTGTCGTCCTCTTCATCTTCGAGAGAATCTGTCGAGGGGATACCTGTATTGAGAGAGCAGAATTCAATTACTTTGAGGCATTTTAAATCCTCTTCGAGTGAAGTCATCGAGCTAGAAGGGTTAGCCAATTGCTCATTTAGAAAATGATCAGATGCTTGCAAGTCATCTGGAAGAGATTTGTCCTCTAGCAGGACGTTGTCAGGCGGGTTGTTTAACTCCCTATTGAACTGCATTGAAGAATCAGAAATTTACTTAGAGCATGGGGTGATCAATCCCTTAGTCCGATCAATTTCGGGATTCCAATGCTTTAAAAAGTCATGGCCAAGAATGGCATTGTCCATCCTTGGGGCGTCCAAGACTGATAATTCCCACTCCAAGGGGGGAAAGTTCAGAAAGTTGAAAACCCATAAAACTTTCTTACTTACCCAATATTTGGGTTCCTCTGATTTGACCAAATAGATTGGAGTTTGATTGAAATCTGTAAATGTTAGTTGAAGCTTCTCGGCAAAGATAAACTAACAAAAGAAATTGAAGCTCCAGAGTCTATAAGACAACTGAAGGGGATGTCCTCCTTAAAAAGAATGAATCTCAAGCAGTTTAAGGCAACTCCAGTCCTTAAGACATGGAGGTTCTGTTCACTGGGAGAGATAAGATAGTTTGCTTTGCACACAAGTAAACTATCTACTAGTTTTTTGGCTTCGAACTAGTACCTTCTCTTTCCTTCAACTTTACACAGTCTTCCAACTTGTGCTTACCCCCACAATACATACATAACCCATTATCTGCTCCTCTCTTCCTCTCAGCTTCTTTAAGTTCCCCTTTAGGATCCAGTACTTTGCTGATATTGCCTGGAGTCGAGCCTTTTGGTCGAGGTTTATCCTTTCCCTTATTGGGTTTGGATTGAGTTGAGGAGGATTGATTTGGTCGTGGGTGTGAAGAAGATCCCAATTTAAAGTTTAGGCCTTGAGATTTGTTGGCATATCGACAATGTTGAAGTTGTCCTTGATAAACGCCGTCAAGTTTGAGGGTTCGATCCATTAAATCCGTTAAAGTAGTCATCTTCTGACCGTGAAGATTTAATTGATCCAGAATCCTCGAAGGAAGTCCTTTCTTGAAATGATACATAAGGGCAGCATCATTCCAACCTACTCGAGTTTGAAGTGCTCTGAAGTTCGAGATATATTCAGAGGCTTTACCATTATCACTCATGCGAAGAAAATCAAGTTCAATTTCTGCGTTGTCAGTTTCATTAGGGTCCCTAAACAACCTAAAAAGTTGGTCTTCGAACTTTTCCCAATTATTGATAAGTAGGTGGGTTTCTGTCGAAGAAAGCATGAGCAGATAAGGTTCAAACCATCTTGCTGCTTTCCTGGCTAGGAATGAAGAAGCATAAACAACCTTTGATCAGTCGCTATTAAAGGTTCGAGGGTCATTATGGAACAGTAGCTTGCAGGTTTGCAAGAAGGGTCACAATCTGTCGGGGTGATCTCCGTCGAATTTGTCAAGAGATTTCATAGAAGGAGTTTTGAACTTAGATCCCTCTGAAGACGTTGGATTTGAAAGGGTTTTCATGAAAAGTCTCATGAAATCTTCCAGAGAGTTAGATGGTCCAGGTTCTGAGGATTGACCAGAAGGGTGATTGGCTGGGGCGGATGGTGCCTCATGCATTGTATCCTCTCCTTCTTCTTCATCACTAGAATCCTCAAAATCTTGTGGGATGTCTTCTACAGATTGAACTGAATGTTGCCGTTCCCTAAGGTCGAGTGGTTCCAAAGAGTGAGTGCGGGAAACAGACTTTGTGGCTGTTGGCCTGCCCCTAGCACGAGCTCTAGTAGTAGCGCCCGTAGGAGGAGTGTGTTGAACAGGTGCCATTTTAAAATTTTAAAACACCTAAAAAAGGACGTAGTAGTGCAATGAATGAGAACTACGGAGAATTAAATTATACTGTCACCGGACGACCTACGCACAAGGTTGAGGATGTTCCTGAAAGTGAGATGAGGGATTTAGAATCTTCTTCGAAGCACAGAGGAATGATTCAAGGAAGTGATTTGAAGGTCACTCGAAGTAAGAGCTACAGGCTTGAGGTATGCTCGAGAAGAATTATAAGATAGTTTGAAAGGTAATAGGAATTCTTAAGATCTCACAAAGGGTTGTAAACTCAATAATCAAAGATTTAGGATTTAGAAATGATTATTGAGAAAATAAAAGAAAGATACAATAACAATGATTTAACTTAAAGATTTTACCACTATTAAATGTAAATACGTTTTATAATTTAATTCTCAGGAATATCGAACCAAATACCCAACCCTTTTATATCCTTTATTCCTCCTCGCATTTACCTCCCTCTCATTGCACCATTCCCATACCACAGACCATTACTAACATACACTTAGACCCTCTTTGCTAATATCCGTCCATGCTCAATTTACCCCTTTTAATTAATTAACAAACTTTCAATGAAAACTACTAATGTACTATTAAGTTGATCATAGCACTGTGCTTCGCTTATTGAAAATGAAACTAAGGCACACTATTGAGAGATTGACTAATTTAGATTTAGAGTTTAGGCTAGCGCAGTTGAATAGTAAGTACACAAAGGGGAATCACAGTTGCTGTGGAGAATTGCTTTCTGCGCTTCGAGTATAGATTTAGAACTCAATATTATTGATTTAATGAGCTTCTTTTGCCTCGAGTGTCACGTGGCGCGTGACAGTGTACCAGTGAAAGATCTGAAAAGATTGAATTTTATGTTTTTATAATAATTTAAATTTTTATGAGACAGAAATAATCAAGTCCCAGTGGTGAAGAACTTTCTAAAGATACCCTATATGAAGTGTGATTTAAATTGTTGAATTGTATTTCTAAAATGTTATGTAAAAAATAATAAATGTTAAAAGGGTATTATAACTTATTTAATTTGTTGAGTAATAAAAAATGAGATCGTGGTGGTTAAAGATTAAGCTGTATGTTCTCTGATGATTTTAAGATGATGCCCGATTTCGAGTCTGAGAGGCTCTTAAGTATACCTAGTCACGTGCCTAAGTTTCCCCTCCAGAGCTCAGCCATAGTCAATCCAGAGCCCGTACGGAGTCCAAATGGAGTCCGTCCGGACTCAATTAGAACCTTTAAAACTGTAATAAAAAATCTAGAAAAATGATACATAATAGAACCACTGCTTTTTTACATTCCAAGCTAATTTTCGTAGTCTGCGCAGCTCTAATCACCCGGTGAAAATTCATCATAGTTAAAGAATTTCTAAAAACGTAAATATTTCTATATGACTTTAAAATTCATTTAAAAATATAAGAAATATAGTAAAAATTCTGGGAAAATTTCCCAAGGTTCTTGAGTGACTCGACTTGATACTTATAAACTCTTCAAACCGTAAAAATAAGTTTTCTCCGTAAAATAAATATTTTTCACGTACGCATTTGGTTTTAACCAATTTTGTAATAACTACATTTACGTATTTAGGTGCCATACTAAACTTTAGGCTTCCACAACGGTAAGATCTTTCATACTGATGATGGTACTTATAAATATAGAAATAAGATTATGTAGTTGGAGTTAGATGTTAAAGAAATGATGAAGAGATGTGTCAGCCTAAATATCCTTATGACTGAGTATTTCTTATGCTTAAAATAAGATAACCTTAATTAGATTAAGCTTATATCTTAAAAATAAGGTTGAAATAATAATATATATTATTTTATTATATATATATATAATTATTATTCTATTATATAACTTATAATAGTTTAAATAGCTTATCCATGGCCTAATAATACTTTTTAAGGTGTTTATGGAGTCATAATATACTTATCTTAAGTGATATGAAGTAATTATTTACATACATAAGCTTATATGTATACATAAATCTCATATTCAGTGAAATATGCGGTATATTATGTATATTTAGGTATATAAGTGGGTTTTAGCCCCTTAATAGCCTATAACCTTTGTTTTTCTGCTTATTTTAGGTCATACGGACGAAATAAGTGGACTCACATTGCCTACAGAAGCATAGACACCTATATCAGGCGCATACACCCAGTTTGGACAACTAAAATTACTTCCTTGGATGGTTATTCACGGATTTATAGGTTGGAAGGATGTTTCTGGGTTAATGTGGATGCTTGGCGATGTTATTGGGGGCTTGGACATTTTATTTGTTTCCTTTATATGCTTTTAGTTTCATTAAATCTCTTTTTGATTGTTTATTTTACCTGTTTCTTTATGGTATCCGCTTTTATCTGGGTTTTCTATTTATGGTATGGATTAGTGTTATTATTAATAGTGATGGAGGGTCCTTACTGGAGGTCTGAGTGTTAAAACTTCTTGAAGTGGACGCCATGGGGAGGTGATGGGCCCTCACAGTGCTGTAATTTCCGGGGATAGAAGTGACATCATCTGGATTGAAGGTCTGTGCACTCCAGTGGATTTGGGTATAAGTAAGGAGGGATTTTGACGGTTATTTATCATCATTCAATTACTAAAACTCCAACAAACACTACTATACAATTATTAACCCTTAGAAATATATTATAAAGCCATTATAAATTGATTTTATCTTTATATAAGCCATAACTATATTTTATTCATCTATTTTCCACCACTAGCACGCACTTAAATCCAAGTATTGTGAGTTTGACTTGAGTATAACTATTTTATTAGTCTTCTCCTGAGGCTTAATCACTAAATCATTTATAAAAAAGTAGTAGTTCCATAAATAAACACTATTATATCATAATTATATACTAGACTATATTGACAATTGGGGGTCTTTCCTTATATTTTACTTATTATTTAGTTTAAGCCTTGGGACGTGCATTTTACCTTAGTACAGCTCAAAATAAACAAATATTTGGGTCTGCTGCATATTAGTGGGTAATAATGACTCATTGATTGCGGAAAAGAACCCTTAAAATAATTGTACTAATTTTTTATCATAAAAATTAGATATTTACAGTAGTAACCGTACCCAACATAAACCCAATTTCACTTGGTATTTGGACACCAATATAACACCCAATTAAATTTGTATCCAGTTAAAGCTTGGTAAGCTACTTATTCACCCTTATAGAGGTCTAGTTAAACTTAATATTATATTTTTAACAGATTTTTTCGAATTTTCTTACATTTTATTTAAATAAGTAAAGACATAAATTCAGGGTAAGCTCCATTGATTTTTTATTAGTAATATAATTGCTAATATCTATTGTCTACTAATTCCATAGAGTTTTTCCTTTTGTAGACGTAAAATATTGTCATTCTTAACAATATGAGTGCTCCCCAGGACAGTGTAAGTGAAAAGCCTGCTTATAATACCAGGTCTAAAGCTAACAAAAACTTTTCAGGACATCACCATGGAGGGTCAACAATACCCCCAGGCAGAAAGCATGAGTATAAAGAAAAGGACGCCCTCTTAAAAAAGATAACTATAAAAAAGACGTCTCCTCCTCTTCAGGATAAACTGTCCCACCTGGCCAAACAGGTTCTGAAATTGGAGGAATCAAAATCACTCATGTTCAAAGAGGTAGAGCAGTTGCAAAACAATTTCAAGGTAGGGTTTCAGCAGATGAATCAGGCATTGGCAGAGTTAAAGGGAGGCCAGACCAGTCAGTCAAATCAGCAACCCCCTATCCAAGGCGGGTCAACTCACTCCCAGGAGAAAATCCTGGTAGATAAATGGAAATGGGACTGGCTTCATCAACAGTGGACAAGCCACAGTTGCAACAGGGATCCACCCCCTCATCTGACTTCCTCAGCTCACCCTTACAAAGGAAAAAAGCGCCAAAAAACAGGACTGGCAACCATCCCTTGGTAAGTAGATTACCCTCTCAGATCGAAAATAATACTGATAATTAATATATAGGTAATTCTATTATTTTTAAATCTGTGAAAAAAATAGAGGAGGATTTAAGAAATTTAGGTTTTAGAGTAGATACACCTGACTTGTCTTTTGTCCACAATAACAGTACTATTTACAATGATAATACAGTTAATCCTCAGTTGCAACCACCTACTAGTGAGGTGAGAAGTTCACAGGAAAGTGAGAGAATTGAAAAGGAAGACATGGAATATTTTAACAATAATCCAACTATCCATAGAATTGTTTCAGCATTGTGGAATAGAATGGCTGATTGTGAAAAACAGACAGTTAAGCTCACTAGTGATAAATTTTCATCCTTGACATTAAACATTTCTCAATTAGCAACACGTAACAAAGAATTAGAGAAAGAACATTGGTCTCTAACTCTTAAATATGATTCATTGAGTAATAAATATAATGACCTTTCAAACAAATTCTGTGAGTTAGAAAAATTATATGAAACAAATTTATTAAAAACTGAATCAAGAACAAAGTTATCTTTTGCCCAGACAAATCAAAGTGTCTCTGAGTTTCTACAAAGATTAACTAAAGTTGAGATTGAAACTGTCAATCTACTAATGAACCAGGATAATCATAAGTATAATCAATATAATAATAATCCTTTCATTGGCAAAAGTGAATCTCATTCCTTCACTATAACACCACAATTAAAACCATCTGGTGGATGTGTCAAATCTGAAAATTTAAGTCACAAATCCATGCAGGAGGAAATACAAGACAATTTATCAAAAGTGAATGAGTTCTTGAATTTACCTCAGATTAGTGAGATAAAATCCAATCAGAAAAACTGGCGTAAGATGGATCAGTACCCAACTTATGATGGGGAAGCCAGCTCTGATTGGCAACATTTTATTCAAAGAATTGACAACTTGAAATTCTCATATAAGTTACCAGATGAAGAAATAACATCAAAATTAATTTCCTTATTTAAGGATGTTGCTTTATTATGGTTTGAAGCTATCTTGAGTGAGGGTAAAGATTACTCTTGGGCTGAATGGAAACAACTTATTGAAAAACTATTTGGAGATTCTAAATTCAGGCTTACTCAGCAGAGACTTTATGAGAAGACTAGGTATAATCCGTTGAATGGTGGCAAACCTATGGTATTTTTAATGAATTTAAACAAAATATTTAAAGCCATTGAGCCTCATATGGATTTTAACTTATGGTAAGATAAGATAATATATAAATTACCTATATCTTTCAGAGACACTGTTGTAGCTAGAACATTAAATGTTACTGAATATTCTGACTTTATTAATATTTTCAATGAAATATTATTAAACCATAAGTATGAACCAAGGTATTCCACTTATAAACAAAATGTTGAACCTGTAAAAACTCCGAATTCAAAAACACATCAGGAGAAGCAGAAAAAACCTACCTCACCTGTAGTACCTAAGAAGTATGAAACAAATACTTGTTATAAGTGTAACAAACCTTGGGTCAAAGGTCACAAATGTGAGAAAAACATAAATATTGTTGAAAATCAACGTGAATCTGAAACTGAAACTGAAAAAAGTAAAGAATCAAGTGTTTATGACAGCAATATCTCATATAGTGATAAAAATGAAGTCTGTATGTTGGAAGATGATTTGTCCATCTTTGAAAATCCACTATTAATTACCGACTCAAATGAATCTTTAATGAATTTTGAGGATGCTGAAATCATTAAGGATATACAAGCTGATAACTTTAGAATGACACCTATCACGGTTCCAGCTATCATTTCTGGTGAAAATTTTAATATAGTACTGGACACAGGAGCTGATGGTTCTGTTGTTTCCACTAATACATTACAGAAAATTGATAGTGACTATAAGTTTAAGCTTGAACCACTTCAAAATAAAAATTGGAGAGGTTTTGGATCAGTGCTACACCCCATTGGTAAATACAAAGCTGCTGTTTTCTTTAAACACCAACATGGTTATGTAAGGGTAACTTGTGACTTTTATCATTGGAAATGATATTCTGACTAAATTTGGTGTAAAATCAGACCCTGCTAATAAAAATTTTACAATTGGCATGAATGGTAAGAGGAAATTTAAAATAAATTCTTTTAACACAGTATTACACATTGAGTCAGTAACAAATTCCCATGTAAAGGAAGAGAATCCAATGAGATGGAACTTCTGGAAACAGAAATTTCAAAAGCATCATTTGGAACTCAGATAAGTAAAACTGAGAAAGATAATATTTTGGAATTAATTAAAGCTTTTCCAATTGCTTTTGCACATGGTACGAATGAACTTGGCCTTGTAAAAGATCATGAAATGAAGATTAGTTTAACCTGTGATATGGATAATATTCCTGCTAGTCTTAAAAAGAAACCATACCCTGCTTCACCAATGAAGAGGAAAGACATAGAGGATAATATTAAGATGTTATTAAAAATGAACATTCTTGAGAAGGTTGAAACTACACCAAAATATTGTGTAATATCACCAGTGCTAATTTCTTATGAACAAGATAAAGCAAGACTGTGTGGTGATTATAGAGCATTAAATACATTTACAGTAGATGATATTTATCCCTTTCCATGGACTGCCTCTATACATGCTACCCTTAAAGGTGCTAAGTATATAAGTTGCTTAGATGGAAATAAAGGGTACCATCAAATACCTGTTGAAAAGAATTCACAGAATTTTTGTTGATAACAACACACATGGGATTTTATAAGTTTGTCAGAATGCCATTTGGACCAAAAAATGCTCCATCAGTATTTCAGAAGTTAATGGATATAACATTCCATAATGAAATGATTGAAGGATGGTTAATGGTATACATTGATGACATCATAGTGTTCTCTAAAACTTTTGATGAACACTTAATCCATTTAAGGAAAGTATTTCAGAAAATGGATGAAATAAAAATTACCCTTGCATTGAAAAAATGTAAATTTGGGTTTGAATCTTTAAAAGTGCTTGGTCATATTGTTTCTGGCTTACAAATATGTGTAGACCAAAATAAAGTGGCTCCAATAAAGAATATTGGCATTCCTCAAAATTTAAAGGATTTATAATATTTTCTTGGAATGTGTGGTTATTATAGACAATATATTATAAACTACCAATCAATTGCTGCACCACTGACCACACTGATAAAGAAATCAGAAGCTTTCATTTGGAATAATGAAAGACAACAAGCTTTTGATAAGTTGAAAGAATGTTTAATGACAGCTCCTATATTGGGTTTACCAGATTTCCAATTACCTTTTGTATTATATACAGATGCAAGTTTTATTGGACTGGGTGCTGCTTTACATCAAAAACAACTTATTGAAGGTAAAATGTCAGAAGTAGTAATCTGCTATATTTCACGTACTCTGAGAAGTGGTGAATTGAAATATGGTTCTACTCAACTTGAATGTTTGGCAGTAGTATGGGCTCTTGAGAAGCTACATTATTACCTTGAAGACCAAAAATTTGAGTTAATAACTGACTGTAGTGCAGTTAAGTAACTCTTAAACATGAAAACTACTAATAGAGACATGTTTAGATGGCAATTAGCTGTACAAGAATACAGAGGCCGGATGACTATTACACATAGAGCAGGAACCTTGCACTCTAATGTAGATCTGTTATCTAGAGTACCTCTGCCTAATAATGATGATAATCCTGCTTATGTTCCTGATTCAGAGATTATTAACATTTATGGCATTTATATTGTAGATCTTGAGGATGAGTTTATGCAATCAATTCTTGATAATTATAATTCAGATCCTGACTTGAGTAAATTAACTACAATATTAAATGATTTATCTAACGCTTCAATGAATGTTTTAATAAAAACATTACCAATTAAGTATAAAGAGGCATTAGAAAAAGGAAAATTTTCCATTGAGGATGGTTTTATATATTACAGGAAAAAATTAAGTAATGTAATTGTAATTCCCCCTTAAATGAAGGAGTTAATGTTAAGTATATGTCATGATGATATATTAGCAGGTCATTTTGACTACCATAAAACATTAACAAGAGTAAAAAACACAGCTTGGTGGATTAACATGTCTGAGGAAGTTCAGAAATATGTTGAAACATGTGATTCTTGTCAAAAATCTAAAAGATTAACAGGAAAAAGATCTGGTTTAATACAACAAATTGAGCAACCAAAAGCTCCATGGGAAATCATTAACATGGACTTTGTAACAGTTTTGCCAATAGCAGGGCATAAGAGTTATAACTCATGCTGGTTAATTGTAGATAGATTTACAAAGATGTGTAAATTTATTCCTACCCACAAAGAGGTTTCTGCAAAGGACTTAGCTTTTTTATGGTGGACACAAATGTTAAATACAGCAGGTTTCCCCAAAACAATAGTTTCTGACAGAGATCCTAAAATTACTTCTGAGTTCTGGACGTCACTTATGGATGTTTCAGGGTGTCAATTAAAACTTTCTACAGCACACCATCCACAAACTGATGGGCTAGCAGAGAGAATGATACAAACCTTAGAAGATATCATAAGAAGATACTGTGCTTTTGGTCTTAATTTTAAAGACAATGACAAATTCACGCATGATTGGGTAACCCTTATCCCAGGTTTAGAATTTGCATATAATAGTACAGTACATTCTGTCACTGGCAAAAAGACATTTGAGTTATGGTTGGGTTATGTACCTAATACCCCTGCTAAAACTCTTAATAAGTTACCTAGATTGGATATCCATCCAGGTACTAAATCTTTTCTTCAGATGCAGGTATTATGCAGAAAACATGCTCAAGAATGTATAAATAAGGTGTTTGAGTATGAAAAGAAAAGATGGGATAAAGCCCATAAAGAACAAATGTTCAAAGAGGGTGATGAAGTCCTTATTTCAACACTACATTTCAATTTAAATTGTAATGTTAAATTGAAGGATCCATTCATTGGACCATTTGTAATTAAAAAGATGGTTGGTAATAATGCTGTTGAGGTTATTCTATATGCACCATATGATAGAAAAGATCCAGTATTTCCTATTTCTCTTATAAAACCATACCATTCTAATGATACTGCTCTATTTCCAAGAAGATCAGGAAGAAATAAACAGCAACCTGAAGAAATAGTTGAAAAGGCAGAAATTGAAAAGATACTTAAAAAGAGACACCTTACTAAAGAAAAGGGAGTTGAGTATCTATTAAGATTTAAAAATAAATCAAGTGAATATGACCAGTGGATTCCAGAAAATGAAATCTCTGATCTTAAAAATCTCTTGAAAAAATTTAAATCTAAATAATACTGTTCATTAAGTATATGTATTATAAAAATTATTTTTTATTTTTTATTTTATTATTTCACCCCTTAGTTTTAATTAAAATGTCTTAACATTTTTTTTATTGTTTTTTTTGGGGTGAGGGAGTGTCAGCCTCAATATCCTTAGGACTGAGTATTTCTTATGCTTAAAATAAGATAAACTTAAGTAGATTAAGCTTATATCTTAAAAATAAGGTTAAAATAATAATATATATTATTTTATTATATATATATATAATTATTATTCTATTATATAACTTATAATAGTTTAAATAGCTTTTCCATGGCCTAATAATACTTATTAATGTGTTAATGGAGTCATATTATACTTATCTTAAGTGATATGAAGTAATTATTGACATACATAAGCTCATATGTATACTTAAATCTCATATTCAGTGAAATATGCAGTATATTATGTATATTTAGGTATATAAGTGGGTTTTAGCCCCTTAATAGCCTATAACCTTTGTTTTTCTGCTTATTTTAGGTCATATGGACGAAATAAGTGGATTCACATTGCCTACAGAAGTATAGACACCTATATCAGGCGCATACACCCAGTTTGGACAACTAAAATTACTTCCTTGGATGGGTATTCACGGATTTATGGGTTGGAAGGATGTTTCTGGGTTAATTTGGATGCTTGGGGATGTTATTGGGGGCTTGGACATTTTATTTGTTTCCTTTATATGCTTTTAGTTTCATTAAATCTCTTTTTGATTGTTTATTTTACCTGTTTCTTTATGGTATCCGCTTTTATCTGGGTTTTCTATTTATGGTATGGATTAGTGTTATTATTAATAGTGATGGAGGGTCCTTACTGGAGGTCAGGGTGTTGAAACTGCTTGAAGTGGACGCCATGGGGAGGTGATGGGCCCTCACAGTGCTGTAATTGCCGGGGATAGAAGTGACATCATCTGGATTGAAGGTCTGTGCACTCCAGTGTATTTGGGTATAAGTAAGGAGGGATTTTGATGGTTATTTATCATCATTCAATTGCTACAACTCCAACAAACACTACTATACAATTATTAAGCCTTAGAAATATATTATAAAGCCATTATAAATTGATTTTATCTTCATATAAGCTATAACTATATTTTATTCATCTATTTTCCACCACTAGCACGCACTTAAATCCAAGTATTGTGAGTTTGACTTGAGTATAACTATTTTATTAGTCTTCCCCTGAGGTTTAATCACTAAATCATTTATGAATAAGTAGTAGGACCATAAATGAACACTATTATATCATACTTATATACTAGACTATACTGACAAGATGAATATGGAGAAGATAAAAGTAGGATTATATATTGATCAAACATGCAAAATTCAAAGAATGAGGACATTCTTCATTGGAGGGAGAATGTGGCATTTTAAATCTTAGTATGGCTCTAAAAGATTATTTAGAATATTTATTGGGAATAGGACAGTTATTGGAGAAGCAGTATTAGTTTAAAATATTTTATTATTAAACAAAAAATGAAGTTTAAAAAGTCAAGATATGAATGTTTGGTCAGATTTATTAATTTCACGGGTCATGTGATTTTTTATGGCTGCTAAATTTAATTTAATAAAATTCAAGAAGATCAAGAACCTTTTGAATTTTCCCAGAATTTTTACTATTTTTCTTATATTCTTAATTGATTTTTAAATATTTATTAAATTATTTACGTTTTTCAAAATTTACTTAGTTTTAATGATTTTTCATAAGATGAATCGAGCTGCGCAGACTACGAAAAATATTTAGAAATGTTATGGAGAAGTTGCTCTATGATGTGTAATTTTTGTAGATTTTTAATTATAGATTTAAGGTTCTAATTGAGGCCGGAGGACTGGACAAGCTCCGCATGAGCTCTGGATGAGCTCCAGCCGCACTCCAGAGGGAAAAAGGGCATGTGACCAGTTAATATGCATATAAGGCTGTAGACTTGAAATTATTCAAGGGGGATGCAAGTAATAGATAGATATTATAACAACCATTATTTATATTTTTCTTTTGTCAACAAAATAATTAATTATTTATAATACCCTTATCACCACACAATATGGGGGGCGGACTTGCTAGCAAGTCCGCAACCTTGGACCCAAACTCACCATAGATTGAACACACATTGAGCTATTGATAAAGGAGCCATACAATCAGGAATGAACACCACTCAGAAGAACAGTTTTAGGTGGGTGTTCAAGTAGAGTTCAGTATGGGTTCAGTATGAGTTCAGTCTGAGTTCCATCTGAGTTCCATCTGAGTTCAGGTTGAGGACTTGCTAGCAAGTCCACCCCCTATATTGCGTAGTGTATAAAATAATAATTTTACATAAAACTTTAAATATTTTACTCAACAACTCTTAAAAATTAACATATATGGTATCATTAGAAAGGTTTCAACTCCAGGGACTTATTTATAGTATCTGTTTTCAAAAATTATTAAAATCTAAAAACATTAAAACTTCATTCTTTTAAAAATATTGTATCTGGTGTAACTTTATTGTTACCTTTCAGTTGTTTTGCACAGAAGAACCGCTCAATCAGCCTAACAAGCATTAATTAGAATTGTTTTCATTCTTTATTATTATCAAGTAGACTTTTAAGCTTATTGATCTAAAAAACTCACACATTCATTTGAAGATACAGGGTTTTATCTGATTATTCAACTCCTTCAGATTCTGCTTACAGCAAAGTGACTGTAAGAGTCTACCTACACCCTGCTCTAAAATACAATTGAGAAAGGAATAAAAATAGTATTAAAAATATACTAAAATGTAAAAAAATTCAAATTCCTTTTTTAGGAAATTTAAATTTCCATTAAAACATTTTAAATCAAATGTTTTATACTAACTGTGACAAACTAAGGGAACTCAAGTTTTATTTCAGATAAAAATGATACCTTTTATTGGTCCCCTATTTACTATATCTTTTTATATTTTGCATACTCTCTTTATTTAGTTTTTTCCTCTCACACCCTTTTATTAGGTGGTGTTAACTTTGTCTTTTCATCTCTCAAATTTTGCCTATAAAAGGCCCTCCATTTTTGTAACTTTTGATTCATTCCATTACTTACTTATTAAAACATTTACTACACTTCAAATATTTATTAATATTTCTTATTGTTTTAGTATTTACAAATACATAATTCTAACTCATTAATTATAATAATATTTATATATTTTTTACCTCTTATATTGAGTAAATAAATCAAAAAGATAAAGAAATATGTATCTTGCCTTTGAAACTCCAATAATCAACTTAAAATCCTTGTAGGACCGCCAGATAAACATTCTAGACCAAGAGACCCAGAAACAGATGGGACCCTTTTTGAATTGTTGAGGGTGTAGACAATCCTATAGTACTAGCTATAGGCCTTGAACAAGGAAATTGAAGAAAAACCAGAGAGAAAATCCCCTGTCCCTTTAGAAAAATAGAGTGAGATTTACTTGCTAAAGTAAGTTGGTTCCTGTTTTGCTAAGGCTTCTGTTTAACACACTTGACTTCTTTATGAGCCAAGTAAGTAGTCCCCAGATAGACTACCAGACCAAAGAACTGAAACGTAGAACAAAGTCTACACCAGAGACAGCAAAGATACTTGATGTAGGCTGCAAATCCACATCAGAGACAGCAATAATACTTGCTATAGCTTGCAAGACTATAACAGAGAAAACAGTTGCCAAAGTTAAGTTAAATGAAGAACTTACTTGCAACAAACACAGCCAATTGTGGCCAGAAAACAGTGAAAACTGAGTGAGGAACAATGAGATCACCTCTGGATGGTTGTATGATAATTAAGGTTGCCCCAAACTGTCTTATTCACTATGTACACACAGACCACTCACTAAGAGCCCTTGCGCACCCACCAATCTGGCGCATGTACCGCCAAATTGCATAAAAAACCCTCCTGAACGCTCCCCAACCTCCTAAAACAGAGGCGGGCAGGCTTCCCGACGTCGGAGATGCCGCCTGAAGCGGCCCGGCCTCCCTGAAGCCAGAAAACCAATAAAAACCACAAATCTACTTAGAAAAATTAGCTACAACCACTAAAACCTTTAAAACACGGAATTTCACTATAACAACATTGAGACATTAAATATAGAGAAAAATTAGCTCTATCCAATGGTACTAAGCACTTAACCCTAAGACTTAAGGTTAGCCCGTAAAACACGAAAAACATAATGAAACAGCAATATTTTATAAATGAAAAATGAGGAAATGACCCCTTAAAACTTAGAATATAAAAAATGTCTTCAAGACATAAAATATAGAGATAAAACCAGGGCTATCCAATGATAGTACCCACATACCCGCAGACCCAATATCCATGGAATAAAACCAGAAAAATAACCAATTCCTTAACAGATGTCAATTAAGACATGCACAAACAGCGCCAAATCACACAACAAAGGCCCCTGCCAATGTTGGAAGACCACATCCTCCCTCCAATTGAGAATGTCCACATTCTTTCTTCATCCAACCACCATGTTTAACCTTCTTCCCAAATCCGCCTCTGAAATGGGTCCCTGCCAATACTGCATCGACAATAATTTAATCTGCACCATGACACCACCTGTCCATCCATACAGAACGTCCTGCAATGTCTGCCAATCTAGAAAGAAGACCTTCCACAGACCTGGTCAGCTTTCTTCTACAACAGATTCACCTTCACCTCAACCTGGTCCTTCTTCTGCCAGCACCAAAAGATCTAGGCCATCCATCCTGATACCCAGATTAATCAAAAAGCTCCACCCTTCACAGAAGAGTGCCAATACCCATAAAACAACTAGTTCTACCATCCCTCATCCATCTGATGGTAAATAACATTCATTTCTCCCTTCAACATTAAAACTGATGACTTCTCAGTTCCTCCATCTTCTGATAGTGATGATAACAATGTAGGATCCATTGCACCACCAACACCAACGCACTTGCCCACTATCAAGGCCAAGTTCCAACAACACACATCTCAACAGAACTAACTTCTGCTTCACTACTTCCAATCCACTCCTGCTAGAGATCCACAGGACATTGAGAACAGAAGACACCTCATTCACCAGTTCAAGGCTAATTCTGAACACTTCATTTTATCTCTTGATTCCCTCTGTAATTCCACTAGTACTTGAGTTTGATTCAGAAAAGAAAAATTGACCACACCTTCTATAGGATGTAACCACAAACAACCCTCAGTTTTAAGTCTTGGGGGACCATCCTCATTTTATAGTCTTGGGGGACTCAAAAACCCTCAGTTTAAAGTCTTGGGGGACTAAAGAACCTAAATCATAAACCCAGAACCAGAGATCAACCACATTAAGACACAGAGAAAAAACTAACATTATGGGGTAATTGTGAATAGAGCTGCCAGCCCATCAATTACCCCCAAACTTGCCTTTACTAAATTCAGAGGCTCCCCCTGTGGATACCCTCCACCAATATTTCAAAACCAACTCCAACAACGAAAAAAAACTTTTCCTCAGTTAATAGTCCTGGGGGACTTACAACCCTCAGTTTAAAGTCTTGGGGGACTCAAAACCTAAATCATAAACCCAGAACCAGAGATCAACCACATTAAGACACAGAGAAAAAACTAACATTCTGGGGTAATTGTAAATAGAGCTGCCAGCCCATCAATTACCCCAAAACTTGCCTTTGCTAAATTCGGAGGCTCCCCCTGTGGATACCCTCCACCAATATTTCAAAACCAACCCCAACAACAAAACTCATACCTCAGTTTATGGTCTTAGGGGAATCAAACAATAACAATCCTCAGTTTAAAGTCTTGGGGGACTAACACAGTGTTCAGTTTAAAGTCTTGACAGACTAGACTTGATAAAATCTTGAACCCAGCCAGTTTAAAGTCTTGGAGGAGTAACAGAAACCAGATTTCAGTTTAAAGTCTTGATGGACTGCTCTTGATAACATAGCTTTTTCAGTTTAGAGTCGTGATGGACTGACTTGATAACATAGCTTTTTCAGTTTAGAGTCTTGATGGACTGACGGAATTTTGCATAAAATAGACGCAGCCAATTTCATGCAGAACACCTCTACAGCCAACCTTCTGAACTTCCACCTTCACTTCATCATCTACCCATCACTGACAAAAATCTCCTCCTATCCATTTTCATCATCTTTTCTCACCACAGATCATGGCTGGATCTCTTGATGTTAACCTTTCTACTCTCCCTTGCTTCACTGCTCCCAAGGACTATGCCTGCAAACAGTGCATCCACATTTTCAGACCTTCCACATTCACTCTTCCAACTCCTGAATCCAAATTCTACAACAGGGCTTGTGATTCTTGCTATTCCAAAAAGAAAAGATGTGACAGAGACGCCAACTACCCTATTCCTCCTCCTTCACCTTCCCACAAATACATCTCTAGATCCCCTACTAGATCCCCAGAGCTTGGTCCTTCCTCCTCTTCTTTATCTTCAGCACCTTCCAGAAGATCCAGAAGCTCTGCTTCCAGAACTCTTCCCAAAAGACCAGCCTTAGCTTCCCAAGAAGCTGCTTTTATCTCCTCCAAATTAGCTCCAAAAGCTTCAAGATCAACTCCCAGGCTTCTAGACCGCGTCCAGGGGGCCCGCACGCCTCACCAAACAGTGAAAATCAGGGCCAAAACCTCCAAAAACGGCCAGAAAACAGCCAAATTCATCCAGACAACAACAACAACTCAACTTAACTACCTCCTACTGCTCCCAGAGCAATGCAATCCACCCTTCCAAAGTCCAAAAGCACCAAAAATTTCCCAGATTTCTAAGAGACCTGCCAGAGAACCCCAAGAAGAAACCAGAACACCACACACTGCACCACAACAACAACTTCGTCCCCAACTAAGACAAAGAAACTACACCTCTCCTCTGTCAGCCAACTACTCTTCTGAAAGTTCAATCTCTTCAAAAGCTCCATCCATAAGAGATCAATCTGCTTCCAAATCCCCTTCTTCTGCTCCATCCTTTAACAACCCTGGTACTCCATCACCAGCAGCTCCTCCAGCTGAATCCAACAGAAATAACAACCACAACAACAACAACCATCCCACTGCTCCAACTAAGCCCCAGGAATATCAGCCTCCTAGTTCACCTTCTCAAATTTTTCAGAGGAAGACCATGAGAATCCATATCTTTCCCTAGTTGATCCACCCACTATGACCATTACAAAATTGTCAGAGATCCAAATTTCAGCTGCTTACAAATTTGATGAGCTTCCAATCTGTAAGTACCAAATTAATTTATCCCATTTCTTCAACAAAAAAAATTACTGATCCAATTCTTCTTGTCTAGTTGGCATCCCTCCTCCTGAATCCATTAATGGAGTTGGCCAACCTCTTGAAACTTCTTTGACCCTGGATTATGGAGACATGAAGAAACACCTAAGCACCATGTGTTCCAACATGCTAAAAGCCTTTGCCCTCCATGAACCTTTGAATTACTTTGAAACATCCCTGAGAAAGCGCCTGTTGGACGACCACTGGAAAATGTCTAGGATCATTAAGCACACCCTCCAGCACTCCATTACCGCCTCTTCTTCTTCCTCCCTGAACTTCCCTCTAATCCAATTCCTGATCATTAAAATCCCTATCATCTCTCCAGCAGGATGCACTTCAAAGAACACAGTGCTTCCCACAATACCAACAAAAAACAAAAACGTCATCACAATCCGGACCAGCCTCCAGAAGCTTCATCATCCAGACAATGAGCTCCTGCAAAAGATTAGAAACATAATGATAATATAAAACAATTAATAAAAATAATTTCAGAATTTTTTTTTTTCTACTAATATACTAAAATAAAAGGAAAAGGCTGTGGGTTCAAGTCCCATGCTGGGCGCCAGAAATGTAGACAATCCTATTGTACTAGCTATAGGCCTTCACCAAGGGAGTTGGAGAAAAACCAGAGAGAAAATCCCCTGTCCCTTTAGAAAAATAGAGTGAGATTTACTTGCTAAAGTAAGTTGGTTCCTGTTTTGCTAAAGCTTTTGTTTAACACACTTGACTGCTTGATGAGCCAAGAAAGTAGTCCCCAGATAGACTACCAGACCAAAGAACTGAAATGTAGAACAAAGTCCACACCAGAGACAGAAAAGATACTTGATGTAGGCTGCAAATCCACACCAGAGACAGCAATAATACTTGCTATAGCTTGCAAGACTATAACAGAGAAAACAGTTGCCAAAGTTAAGTTAAATGAAGAACTTACTTGCAACAAACACAGCCAATTGTGGCCAGAAAACAGTGAAAACTGAGTGAGGAACAATGAGATCACCTCTGGATGGTTGTATGATGATTAAGGTTGCCCCAAACTGTCTTATTCACTATGTACACACAGACCACTCACTAAGAGCCCATGTGCACCCACCAATCTGGCGCCTGTACCCGCCAAATTGCATAAAAAACCCTCCTGAAGCGCTCCCCAACCTCCTAAAACAGAGGCGGGCAGGCTGCCCGACGTCGGAGATGCCGCCTGAAGCCAGAAAACCAATAAAAACCACTAATCTACTTAGAAAAATTAGCTACAACTACTAAAACCTTTAAAACACGGAATTTCACTATAACAACATTGGGACATGAAATATAGAGAAAAATTAGCTCTATCCAATGGTACTAAGCGCTTAACCCTAAGACTTAAGGTTAGCCCGTAAAACACAAAAGAAAAAATTAAACAGCAATCTTTTATAAATGAAAAATGAGGAAATGACCCCTTAAAACTTAGAATATAAAAAATGTCTACAAGACATAAAATATAGAAAAAAACCAGGGCTATCCAATGATAGTACCCACATACCCGCAGACCCAATATCCACGGAATAAAACCAGAAAAATACCCAATTCCTTAACAGATGTCAATTAAGACATGCACCAACAGCGCCAAATCACACAATAAAGGCCCCTGCCAATGTTGGAAGACCACAACGGCGCATCGATATCTTGAGGCCAGAGACCATGGTGCCATTGCCATTGAGGTACCTATAAGGATGAGTGGACAACAAAAAGCACGAATTTTATCAGTCACGTGACTTATTTTTTGCTGCAACAGGGAATTGAACCACACTCCAAAAATAAAGCTTATATATTGATGATAGTCATATATATTTGTGGTAATTATATTGATTATTATTTGTAGGTCACTTTGCACTTTTCATAGTTTACGTATTTCTTTTTACTCAGCACTCTGTAAGTGGCATTAATTTGCTCATTTTACAGGGGGAGGTGTCTGGTAAATTAGAATTTTTATTTTCCTGTTTGACAAAGATAGAAAAATTTTGTTCTTAGTCCTAGAAGTGATTAAATTAATTATTAATTTTTTTTAATTATTTCAGTTGACTTTTGTCATGATAATAGAATTTTATATTATTGTTTCAGTTGACAAATTTTCCTGACAGTAAATTAATAATATTATAAATTAATTAAATTAATTATATCAAATTATTTCAGTTGACATTAAGTCCTGGTAATTAAAATTATTTCAGTTGACAATAAGTCTTGGTAATTAAAATTATTTCAGTTGACAATAAGTCGTGGTAATTAAATTATTTTCAGTTCACCACGGGAAATCAGGGGGTGAAATGCTAGCAGTTCCCTCTTTTTGAAACTTTCAGGAAGAGGTTGGGAAATTGTTGGGGAAATGTTTTGAAAGAATTAGGAAACTGTTTTTAAATTATATGAAAAAATTTTGAAAAAAAAGTTGGCCCTAAATTGAGCCTCAATTTATCCCTTCTTGAGCAGAGCTTTGGATTTAAGTTGAGCATCAGTTGGAACAAATTTGAGCAATGGTAGAGCCACAACACTTAACATACCATAATATCCAATTTTAAATATAGATCCATTTAATTTTGGGAGGTCAGGTTTGATATAAGTAGAAATATCTTAAATGACACATAGTATACTAGGTCTGGAATATTATTTCAATTATCAATTTTATTTCTGCAAATATATAAAAAAGAATACTATTTAAGTCCTTTTTAAAAACTTTATTAATAAAAATATAACTCTGTAAAAATATTTGCACATAATTTTAAATTTTCTAGACAAAAGTTGATATTGAGCCATTATCAATAGAAATTTCTCATTGTTCCTTGGAATAAAAAAGTATAAGACAATGTTCAAAAAATTTAATGTAGGAGAAAAAATATATATATATTTTATAAGGGGAAAAAATAGTAATGTATTTTTTAAAAAATTTACACTATTAATGAAACTAATTTTAATATATTGGCACAAAACTTAGGCTCTAAAATAATGCACTTTTTTTAATTATTTATCTGTATTTAGTTATTATTAAAATGTGAGTCAACATTAATTATTAACATACATGAAAAATTCAATTTTGAATATTCATCCAATATTATATATATTCTCTACTTTATTCTCTTTCAAAACTTTGCTCTCACCCTCTCTTTCTTTAAACTACCACCATCACCATAAAATTCATTTAATTAAAATGTCACATTTAAGATGCATTGGACAATTCTCTTTAAATTTTAAACGTATTTTTCCAAAAGAAAGATCTGTATTTGATGAAGTATCCACTCCAGTTATTATGCAATGAGGAAGATCTTTAGTTCATGTTTTTGGATTATTCAAAGAAGGAGATGCAAAACCTATTGGTGATCTTTCTAACGAACAGAGCAGCCAAATTGGACAACTACTTGTAGAAATTGGATCTGGATCTCAGATTTTAACTGAGGAAAGGGCTTTAAATCCCAAAATACCTTATTATTTTTGCTCTTATTTGGTTCTACTATTAAACAGGAAGTATAGAATTTGTGGCCTCTTTTTTTGTTTGACTGATTTTATTATTCAGGATAAAGAAGTATTTCTAAATGCTCAAATTGATTTGACACCAATTCCACACTACAATCCAACCGTCTTCTTCAATATTCCTCATTCTTGTATTCACACAACTTCTAAAATTTCTGGGACAAGGGATAATCAAATGGCAAATCTATTTATACGTGGTATGAAAACAACTCTGAAAACGCATCAGATTCAACCTATCAATTTTATGATAGACAATGAACATAACTTATCCAAAAAGTTAGAAAACCTGTGGAGGCATGCAGACAACAGCTGGATGAGAGTGGGTTTTAATAATTATTATGAACAATTTCTTGAAGAAAAGTTATCCTCTGCAGCAATTGGTTCAATTCTAGCTGATGATATGGGCTTGGGAAAGACCCTCTCAACTCTTGGCCTAATTAATGCAACTCAAAGTGAAGCCAGACAATTCCAACTCTTGGGTGGTGGACAAGAGAAAGATAGGACATCAGCAACTCTCATAATTTGCCCACTTGCAACATTATCAAATTGGGTCAATGAAATAAGAATTCACTTTGAAAATAATGCACTACCTTTCAAGGTTCTTTATGGGAAGGATTCAAAGAAAATTAATTTTGAGGAGCTTCAGAACCAATTAGTTGTTTTGACTACCTATGAGACAGAAAGTTCATCTTCTTCAAAGAAAACTCCTCAACCTATTCCGCCAGTAACTCATAAACTCATTTGGTACAGAGTAGTTTTAGATGAGGCTCAGTAAGCATTCATTTGAATTACTAATAATTTTGAACATAATATTATAAAAGCTGATGAAATGTTTAACATAATTTAAAAGTTCAATCAAGAATCCCCAGTCGCACAAGAATCAGAATATATCGGCCTTGGAGGCTGAGTATCAACTATTCTTGACAGGGACACCACTTCAGAACCTGACAACTGATCTTCAAAGCCTTATATCATTCCTCAGAATCGAAAGATGGCAAGAAAACTGGTTGTGGATTAATTTTCTTATGAATGGCTTAAACAGAGGAAGCTCTAGCTCAATAAAATCAATAAATACTCTCATGAATGTCATATGCCTGCGGAGGACAAAAGAAGCAATCTTATCACTTCCTCAAAAAATTGAGCAAGGAATATCTGTAGAATTATCAGAACCTTGGCACTCAAAACTTACAAAGCTTCAAGGACGTTTTTCTGAGTATTATGGGCCTTCTCGAAACACCAACCTCCCTTGGGACTCAGCTGAGTTTCTCCAAGAACTGTCAATTTTACGGCAATTTTTTAACCACCCTGTCTACGAAAACCCAGATCAACCTCCAACATTTCCTTTCACATGGAAACATTCAGCAAAGATTATACATCTAATCAGTCATTTAGAAATTTTCTTAAGGGGAGAATGGGGGATAATTTGTCCCAAGGCTGTTATATTTTCAGAATATGCGGACTTTTTGGAAATGTAAGGAATTCTATTAATTATCTCAATAACTTATTTTTAGCTTAAACAACATTTCAATATTCCATCCATTGAAACAGTATAAAAAAGGCTTTAGATGACCATGGAATTAGCTACACAGAGCTTGTAGGAAAGTTGAGCATGAAAAAAGGGATGAAAATGTGGACAAATTCAAAAATGAGAAAGATGTCAAGTTTTGCTAGGTACAATCAAGGCTGCAGGAGTTGGAATAGACTTGAGGTGTGCACAAAATTTATATATAATGGTAAGTCAAAGAGTCTTATATTGAAATAGAAAAGGTTGAAAAGAGAATTTGTTTAAAATATTGAAACAGGAGCCTAATTGGAATCCAGCAGTTGAACAGAAAGAAGTTGATAATCTGTATAGAATGGGCCAACAAAATGAAGTTCATGTACTCAAGTATTTGTAAGCAGAAGTATTGAATTCAGCATTTATAAGATACAAAGAAAAAAGATTGAGCTATCAATGTATGTGAAATTTTCTTTATATAAAGTTGCATCATAGCTAAAAATATTTATCTGTTCTAATTTTTTAAGGTTAAGTGTCCCAAACATTGGAAACGAGGAATATGAGTCTGCTAGATTATTGATTAGGGAATTCATCAATAACTCACATTAGAATTTGAAATTTGTTCAAGTATGTAGGAAATTTTTATTGGGGCTTGACAATTAAGAAGTCTTAATTGTTGAGGATTAAGAGAAGCGAGATATAATAAAGAATAGCAGTCACTTGGCAAACCGCTGGGGACTGGAAAAGAATTAAAATGAGTCTCGATTGAGGATACAAAATTTAATCTATCATACAATGCCAAGTTCTTAAGTATTCCTCCTGAATAAGAGGAAGATTCTCAGCTTTGAATGTGTTTCTGGTGAGATTTCGTGCAAGTCTTGAGAATTCTTCAGATCTCCATGGCAATAAAATCCGCTTAAAAGAACCTTCATCATCAATTTCGGTGTCTGAGCAACATTTGACGTTTTGGAAAAGATTCTCATAGATTTCACCACTTGGAAGTTGTTTAAGAAGGTGAGTTCGGTTAAAAGAATTCTGAAAAAGATTGTCAAATTTATATAAGCTTGTGTAAAAAAAAAGATAAAAATATTAGTTCTTACTTTCTTTTTTATTTTATATTTATACTTTCTTATTTTAACTATTTCACGGAAACTATCAGAATCTTTTCCGAGTCGTAATTTATCAGCATAACCTATAAACCAGCGGTGAAGAACACCCATTTGATTTAGGTAGGAAATATGAGTAGAGTCCATTGATTAAGAAACCAAATAATTATTTTCCAAAGTTTTATCCCAGTGCTTAATGATAATTTTTGCCAAAACTTGATTCCACTCGTGAAACCAATCAAGATTCCAAGCAAAAATTTTTCCAGGAAAGTTGCATTGAAGAAGAAAGTGGATAAAAGCATTGTGGAATATAGCAGGGATTTGTTCAGAAACACGGTAATTTTGTTCAGGATATGGCAAATTAATATCAATGTTGAGAGAGCTTATATTGAACAATGAAAACCTATGTAGTTGTTCTTCAGTGGGGTTCAGCTTCCATTCATTAGACTGAGGTGAAATATTCAAAAGCACACTACAGAAATTGTAAATAGACCTGCAAAAATGAGAATTTGATCGAGGGAATATCTCATTGAATCTTTTATTTAGTACATGGGTATTAGTAGGTATTTTTCCCTGAGGATAATAAGAACAACTAGAGCTTATCATATACGTTATGAAAAGCAAAATGAACAAAAATATAAAATTTTGAAAGGATATGGCAACAAAAACACTACTATAATAAATTTTTTATTTTGAAAATAGTTAATAATGAAGAGTTGAGTGGACGGCAGATGAGCTTTCTCATGAATATCTTTCTCTATAAAATATGGATATCTATGTATGTTCATTATTAATTCAAAAGGAAATAACTCAGCTGTAATAGAAAATTATTGCATGATAAACGGGTAAAAATATAATGCAGAATCATTTTGATTTTCCAACTTATTTTGATAATATTTTAATGCAAATAATGACCTTATTTGAGCTTGTTGATTGTGCTGACAAACATATTTTAAAAATTTATATTAACACCTTATTAGTATGTATATATTTTATTTACCAAGATTACTCGGAAACCATACCCATTTTTCAGAGTTTGGAATAAGCAACTTAATGTAAAAATTCTGTTTTATGGATTCTGGAAGCTTTATTTTGATGACCTCTTAGATTTGAAAATTTTAAAATAATATATTTTGTTGAAAAAATATTTATTTTTCAGACTGTAATTCTATATTGTGAAAAATAAATATTATAAATTTTTTTATATCTTATAGTGATTATTAGTGAAAACCTTTCTGTTACTTGGCAGAATTTTATTAATTCAGCTGATTGCAGAAAAAAAACGGCAACACTTAAATAACTTTATTATTATAAATTAAATGGTATTATTTTGATTCAAGTTATATCATAGTTTCTCCTATATTTAAAAATGCGATCAATTTGTATTCTCTTATAGTATTATGCTTTGTGCAAAATAAGCTGTTTGATAAACATGTATGCAACATTGTAAAATGTAGCGAGTCTGAAACGTTTTGCTGATGCACAGTATGGATACCTACTTAATGCATGGTTGATCTGCATGAAAAAAACATTCAAAGAAATCCATGGTAACCAACTTGTTGATAAACTTCTTGAGACGTAAAAATTAGCTTAATTTAGTAAGTGCTTCACAATAAATAATTAGTTTGTTCAATTGCTACCATCCAGTAACATATTTCTTATATCCGGAAGTCTTAAAATGCCACCATTTTTTCGCGTTTGTAAATGTGAAGAGCTTGGATGTTCATCAAGAAAGCATCAGACCACATTGGGAAGCTTTGAAGTTGGTGTAGCTTTCAAAACATCTCAGTCATACTCCAAACATGAAGAGGAAAGAAATCGCAAAGCACAGATGGTTGGTACATCCAGCACTTCACCTAACTTACGATTTAACATCCCAGATCTTGTAAGACATCAATATTTGGTAAATAAAGAGAAATTATGTTTCAATTAATCTCTATTTTTTTTCTTTGCTTAGGGGCAGCCTGTTTTGGAAACAATTCAATCTCTACCACTGTTAAACAATTTGAATTTGGAAGAGCCTTATAGCCAAAAGATAATGTGGCAAGCAGCAAAACTTTCTCTTATCCATCATTTAAGCAAAAAAGGTTGTGCTGAATTTTTGCATGATGAAGTCAACAAACTCAAACTTCTTAGTGACATAGGAAAACAAGATGCTAGCAGAATCATCAGCCTGATTCCCCTTTCTATAGAGACAGTTTTTAGTTGATTGCAACTCAATCCATTATTTGTCACCAAGACATGCTGTGCTAAGTGCTTTGCTCTTTATGAGTATATACCAAAACACCAAAAATCAATCTTATCTTGTACTCAACCTTTTTATTCATCCTCAAAGCGCTATTTGAAAGATTTAGGACAGAGATAAGAAATTGTCACTTGTGATGAAAATTTGTATTTGGCTAAGTACAAACAAGAAGAAGCAATCTACCATCCTCGTAAAACATTTCATCACAACAGTTTGGTTGAATGGCTTTCAGGAAAGTTTAAACTAATCAAATTCGAGACGCTGATTGAGAAAAAAAATGATTTTCTAGAAAACATGGAAAGGGATGTCATGAAAGATGTATATGATGGTTTTGTATGGAAAAATTTTCCAGATATTTCTACAACTCGAAATAGAAGTGTCGATGGATATACAAAAACACGAAGTAATTTAATGTTTAGTTTATATGTTGACTGGTTTAGGCCGGGTGGCAATTGTATTGGAGGTCATCAGAAATCTGTGGGTAATATCTTGTTGGTGTGTATGAACTTGCCTACAGAAGATTGATACAAAACCGAAAATCTATTCTTGTATGCTATTATTCCTGGTCCAACTGAGCCAACAAGTGAACAAATAAATCATCTTCTGAAGCCTCTTGTCAATGAACTAAAGACTCTATGGGATGGCATATTTATTGAAAAAACACCTCACTATCCACAGGGCCTAAAAATAAGGGCTGCATTATTCTCATTAATAGGAGACATTCCAGCGATGCGAAAGATTGCTGGTTTTGCAAGTCACTCAGCCACTTAGTTCTGCTCTGTCTGTTATATTTCAAAAGATGAAATTGGTGAGCATCAAGTCAAAAAATTTTCCTTACGTACTCATGAGGATCATATGCACTGGGCAGAGAAGTGGAAAAAGTGCCAGTCACATTGGGAGCAGGCATCTATTGTTAGGAGTCATGGGGTTGGATGGAGCGAGCTAAATAACCTTGTATATTGGCAACCTACGGAATATTGCTCAATTTACTTGATGCATTCACACATGCTTGGAAATCTTAAAGATCACAGTCTTACTTTTTATCTAATACAAAATGCCGCAATCAACCTAGAAAAAAAGCTGACAAAGGAAAAAAATTGGCATGTAAGAAGAGAAGATGATGATGCATGTTCTGATATATTTCTAAATAAGAAATATAAAAAACGTAGAAGCAGCTTAATCAGCACTGATGCCGATAATATTGAACCAGTGGGATGGCAAAAAAGACTACAATATACAAGTACAATGAGACGGTCACAAACATATCTTAGAATGGATAGTGGAGGAGCTGAATCGGAAGGATCAAACAGCCGGACAAAGTCATCAAGTTCTGAACATCACTTTCAAACCTTAGAGTTTGGCTCCAAACATGCTTCTGAAAGTGGAAGTCAAAATTCATCCTATAACTTAAGGCAAAAAAGTATCAGTATATCCAAAAGTGAAAGATCTAATTCATCCGTTGAGACTATTAGAAGTAAGGAAGATAAAAAGAGGGGCAAAGAGAAAGAAAGTGAAAGAACTAGGAATCCACGATTGTCAGCCACTGAGCTAGAGGCAGTGTGGAATGTGATAGAGCAAACAAAAAAACCTTCCTGGATTTCACAAGTGCCAAAACAAGTAGGATCTAAAAATTCAGGTTCCCTCAAAGCTGCGGAGTGGCATGTAATTTATAATGTTTACTTTCCTTTTTCACTTATCCCCCTTTGGGTAGAAAAATTAAATCAAGCCAAAACATCCGTGATGTCAGACCACAAACCTAGAAAATATTATCTTCTCGAATCACTCACCAATTTAAGTTCAATTACCAACTTTTTGACTTTAAAAAATGTGTCTGCCGATGAAGTTGATGAATTTAAAAAACTGCTATTGGAGTATCGTAACTGCTTGGAAGAAGGTTGGAAAAATATCAGCTTTAAGCCAAATCTTCATTTCACTCAACATTTTCCAGAAATGATTAAAAGTTTTGGTCCACCCGTAGGTATGGCTACTTGGGCTGCTGAAAGAGTTAATGGTATATTATCGGAAATTCCAAACAATCATAATCCAGGTATTTAGTTTGGTATTTGGGCGCTTAAAAATGCAAATGAGCTAATTTATTTTTATTGAACATAGAAGAAATACCACGGACCATGCTCAAGCACTGGCATCGGAAGTCTAGGGTATTGGAACTAGGTGAAGCTGAAGATGATGCTCAGTATGGATCTAATATTAAAAAAATTGAGTACGATACAAGAAAAAGACATTTCCATTTAACTGAGGCATTATTTACAAAATGGGTAAGGGCACGCTTAAGAAAAGAGACATCTAAACGGGCTTTGTTACCATCAGAGAAGGTAGGATACAGGGTAGTTGAAAGTATAGCAAGCATATTGGTCCATGGAAAGCGTTATACGACTCATGAACAGAATCCTGGGAATTCTACCATTGAATTCTACTTTGGAAAAGATAGTCAGTTTGGGCATATTGATCAGCTTTTTAGTTCAAAGGACGATAATGAAAAAGTCTATCTAATCGTTAGTCCATTTAAAGAGCTTATACCAGAAGATACAAAAAAGGATCCCTATGAGGCATTTCCACAAGTGCATTGCCGTTTAGTAAGAGTAGAAAAAGAGACACAAATTGTGATAAATCAAGATTCAATTATTGAACATGCCGCCACTTTACAGCACCAAAGGGGAATGTTTGGAATAAAGTACGATGTTATCAATGCTGTTGGACTTCAGACACTAGTAAGTAAAAAATTAAACAACATGGAAATTTTATTTTCGTTAATATGGTTGAAATTATTTAGGATTGGTAAGAATTTGGAGGATTTGGAAAGTTTGTAATAGATCTTTGGAACAGCTAGATGCAAGATTAATAAATAAAACTTTTTGAGATGTTGCCTAAATGTTTAAGAAAACAAAAACAAGGGCGTTCTTTACAGTTTAGAAACCCTGCTATTAATGAGTGACATTTTATTGTAAATGTAATTTCAACTAAAAGGAATTCAATGTACTATACAAAGTCTACCTATACTTGAAAAATACTATAAATAGTTCAGAACCAGGGTTGAAAAATCTAAGGACCATATTTTTCAAGCCAATAAAACTGAGTTTTCCACTAATTTTTTCACTTGAATATTTTATTCATTAAACTCACAATTAAAATGTATAACTAATTTCTCTTTAATATTATCTTGTCTATATTCTGAAAGTTAATAATTTTTTTTATAAAGCACAGAATTTCTAATACTGGTGATGCCATGCAGGTTGATCCTCCATTAGAAACTAATGTTGGAGTGCAAAATAATCCTCCCCCTCAAAATCCTAGAATTCCTCCATTGGGTCCTGCTCCCCCTGAAAGACCGAGTGAAAATCTAGGTAAACCCTAACCTCCTCCTTAGTCTTCATCAGATCCCCAAATTTAATCAACTGATTGCTCTTTTAATATCACAAATACAGATGGTCAATCCGCACCTGGTAATTTTCAGCAAGAAGCAGAAAGTTTAGGTAATGATTGGGCTAGTATGTTGTTGAATCAGTTTCTTGGAAGCGGTGGTGGATCCACTTCTACTAACCCAGCCACCAGTACCAGTGGACCTGGTGAGTAAACTTTTTCAACATGCTTTAATGTTTTAAAATAGGTTTACCAATATTTATTTTCAAAAATTTGTAGTTAATCCCTCTCTTATAATTTGAGCTACTGATCAGCACAGAATACTTGATGCTGAGTCACTTCAAAATAACCAAAACTTGTGAATGGTTAGAAGCATAGTTACAAGGTGTGATGTACCAAGGAGCTCAGATTCTATTAACCGAAATATCTATCACTTTTTGAAGTTCTGTCTTGGTGGACCCATTAATGTATCTGAGTTTCCTATAGGCCCAACAAATGAAGAACTTACAGATTGGAAGAATTGGCATGATTACAAGCTATTGACGATTGAAACAGCATTAAAACAGGTTCAAAACGCACCGCAGGCAACTTCAGCTGCTAATCGTCAATTTATTTTAACAAATACTGCTATATTCTTATGTTCCAAAATTCATCTACCAACTTTTATTTCAACACCTGAGCCCCGAGGACTAAAGGGAAGAGCTGCTGTACCAATCTCTGTAAAACAGCATTTGGAACGAGAGCTTCAAGAGAAAGGATTTTTTCAACTCGCTTTTGATTGGAACTGTCAAAATTTTTCTGAGTCACTATGGAATCAAGTAATGGGAAGTGTAGTATCAGACCATTGTACTAAGTGGCTCTCAACATTGAAAAATATTGATTCATCAAAACTCAGGTTTACACCAATCATCGTCGAGCAATGGGTGGTCAACAAGGGAAAGGAGATTCGAAAGGTGGCTGGTCAAAACTTTGAGGTGATTGAGGCAAGTAGAAAGGAAAAGAGATCAAGAGCACAGATAAAGCGTTATCAAAAAAAGGTATTTATTAAAAGCATAATAATTAAAGAAAGTCTATTACTAATTTGATTTGATTTTAGATTTCAAAAAACCACTACGACATTGCAAGAAAAAAAGGCTTTGATCAGCCAGGCTTTGTAGCACTTTTTCATGATACAAGTCTCATGTCTGATTTAGAAGAAGCCCCACCCGATCCAGAAGAGAATCGTCCTAAAGGAGTAGTTCCTGGATGGAGAAATACAAAACTCGATGAAATTTTAGATAAAATGGACAACTTGACTAAAAAGAAGGCCCATTCAAATGTTGAAAAGGCTTCAATGAAGAAACTTTATGATCGCTCAACTAAAAAGACAGCTTCAACAGATGGTATCTTGAATGTGCCCAAATTTCTGCCAAAAAACTGCTATTCACCTGGATATTTAGCAAATTTGTCGGTTAATGAGAGGGAGTTACTTGACGTTCCAGAAGATATAGATTTCGCAAAAGTTAATGAAGCACTAGATTGAGCAGCAGCACCTTAAATTTTTTACCACACTGGTAACCATGTATATAGAGTGATAGTAATCATTTTTTAAATATAACATTATTATTCTTTCTTATAAAAAATTCCAATTGATGTATAAGATAAACGAGAGCAAAAGAATTAAAGATTTTAAAATTATTGAGCGTAGAAAAACATATATATATTTTTGTAAAACTTTAGGACATGATAAACGTTTTGATTAAATAAATGTGAAATTTTTTTATGCACAATAAATGAACTTAAAATAAATTAAATTGAATCTCTTCTCAGATACTTACGACAAGATTAAATTAAATCCTAAAACAAGAATAGAATTAGATTCTAAATTTCAATTTAAAATACCTGTTTTTCAATAATTATAATTGCTTTTTTATTGGCTAAATGCCACCAATGATTAGTATAAAAATGCACATGTGAAAAAAAAATGAAAGTGAACACCTTCCCTCACCAAAAAAGAAAGATCATTAAAGGCACTCAAAAATCCATTACCATAGTTAATAAACTAAATATATACAAAAAATAAAAGCATTCAAACGATGGGAATTTGTTTACACAAGGATCTTAAGAAATTTTTATTTTTAAACTTCCCTTTTCGCAACAATAATTGAAAATTATTAATCATTAAAAACCAAAAAATCATCAATTTATATTTGGTTTTCATGCCTTAAAAAATAAAAGAGGCTTTAAAAACATGTAATTGATAAACATGCTTCAGTAAAATATAAGTATTGTGCTATGTGTCCAGTACAAGTTTGGCCAAACTTGTGCTGCACACTTTGGCCAAGACCAGTGAATAAAAATTGCAAGGAAAACCAAAAATCAATAGGCTATAAAAGGAAGTTAATTGATGGCATCAAATTGTTTTTTGGTAAAAGTGTCCAGCACAAGCTCGGTCGAGCTTATGCTGGACACTTTTCCAATTTGAAGTTGGTGAGGTGTATGTTTTTTTAAGAGAAGTGAGGTGTTCTTCATAAAAGTGTCCAGCACAAGTTCGGCCGAACTTGTGATGGACACTTTTACCAAAAAAAAAAAAATGATGCTATCAAATATGTTCATGTTGTAGCCTAATTTTTTTTAATTTCCTTGAAGTAATAAGTTACTGTACATGACCAAAGTGTCCAGCACAAGTTCGGCCGAACTTATGCTGGACACTTTTATAAGGAAAAACTCACTTCTCCTAAAAAAACATGCACCTTACCAACTTCCAATTGGAAAAGTGTCCAGCATAAGTTTGGCCAAACTTGTGCTCGACACTTTTACCAAAAAAAAATTTGATGCCATCAATTAACTTCCTTTTATAGCCTATTGATTTTTGGTTTTCCTTTCAATTTTTAGTCACTGGTCTTAGCCAAAGTGTCCAGCACAAGTTTGGCTGAACTTATGCTGGGCACTTTTCCAATTGGAAGTTGGTAAGGTGCATGTTTTTTTAGGAGAAGTGAGGTTTTCCTTATAAAAGTGTCCAGCATAAGTTCGGCCGAACTTGTGCTGGACACTTTGGTCATGGACAGTAACTTATTACTTCAAGGAAATTAAAAAAAATTAGGCTATAACATGAACATATTTGATGGCATCTATTTTTTTTTTTGGTAAAAGTGTCCAGCACAGGTTTGGCCGAGCTTATGGAGGACACTTTTATAAGGAAAACCTCACTTCTCTTAAAAAAACATGCACCTTACCAAACTCAAATTTGAAAGGTGTCCAGCATAAGTTAGGCCGAACTTGTTCTAGACACTTTGGCCAAGACCAGCGACTAAAAATTGAAAGGAAAACCAAAAATCAATAGGCTATAAAAGAAAGTTAATTGATGGCATCAAATTTTTTGTTGGTAAATATGTCCAGCACAAGTTCGGCCGAACTTATGCTGGACACTCTTATAAGGAAAACCTCACTTCTCATAAAAAAACATGCACCTTACCAACTTCAAATTATAAACGTGTCCAGCATAATTTTGGCCGAACTTGTGCTGGACACTTTAGTCATGGACAGTAACTTATTACTTCAAGGAAATTAAAAAAAATTAGGCTATAACATGAACATATTTGATAGCATCATTTTTTTTTTTTTTGGTAAAAGTGTCCATCACAAGTTCGGCCGAACTTGTGCTGGACACTTTTATGAGGAACACCTCACTTCTCTTAAAAAAACATACACCTCACCAACTTTAAATTGGAAAAGTGTCCAGCATAAGTTCGGCCGAACTTGTGCTAGAAACTTTTACCAAAAAACAATTTGATGCCATCAATTAACTTCCTTTTATAGCCTATTGATTTTTTGTTTTCCTTGCAATTTTTAGTCACTGGTCTTGGCCAAAGTGTCCAGCACAAGTTCGGCCGAGCTTATGCTGGACACTTTTCAAATTTGAAGTTTGTTAGGTGCATGTTTTTTTACGAGAAGTGAGGTGTTCCTCATAAAAGTTTCCAGCATAAGTTCGGCCGAACTTGTGCTGGACACTTTTACCAAAAAACAATTTGATGCCATCAATTAACTTCCTTTTATAGCCTATTGATTTTTGGTTTTCCTTGCAATTTTTAGTCACTGGTCTTGGCCAAAGTGTCCAGCACAAGTTCGGCCAAAATTGTGCTGGACACTTCTCCAATTTGAAGTTGGTAAGGTGTATGTTTTTTTAAGAGAAGTGAGGTTTTCCTCATAAAAGTGTCCAGCACAAGCTCGGCCAAACTTGTGCTGGACACTTTACTCAAAATAGTTTGATGGATTCAATTGTCTACATATTCCTTACCATGGTCTTTTGGTAAAGAGGGAAACCTTTAGCTATTGGTAGTTGTTTTGTGTATATTATGAGAAGTTGATATTTCCATTTTAAGGGAAAAGAGTACAATATTTTTTGCGATTACCAGTAATTTATTTCCCTCAATATTTCTAAGATATTGGTTATAATTTTTATAACACCTATTTCTAATATTCCTCTTTGATTTGATTATTTTATTTAGTCCTGATTTAAAGGTTTGTACTATTTTATCAACCAAGCTTTGCATCAATATAAAAAATACCCTGATTAATCCTGCTATATTTTTTTTGACTGTTCCTATTCAATAATAGCTCAAGTTAGAGACATATATCCATTATCTATTTTCTTTTTCAACTTAGTTATCTCAGTGGAAAGTGTTCATCAATTACTATTGAATGATGTTTACAGTACGTAACCTTGTACAAATCTGTAAAATACTTTAAAAAAATTGTGACATTGGTAGTTGGTTTTTGGATTTTATATGGCAATAATTTCAAATAATTTTATACTTTATTCATATTCTAAGATTCTTAAGTGTTTCTATTTCGGATTTATTATATCAATTTAACTTTAACTAAGTTTAGACTAGGTTTGTGCCACAGGGTGTCAGCGCAGCCCAAACGAGCTCCTATCATAGAATAAATTAATTTTTTTTAATAATTTTATATAATACTATTTAGTGTTATCTTTTTTTATTCCCTTTTTTTAAATTATCTTTTTCCTTTGTTTTTGTCCCCTATTTTTTATAACACATAAAGATGCCGAATTTTCCAATAATAGATCCCTTTGTCATATTGCATGATGTTGATATTTAAAAATTAATTTAAATATTTAAATTAGTTAAACTTATATTCTCAACTATTTACCCTTTGCGATTATCAAATTGTAAATTGGACATTTTCTTTGTTTGTCATCCTTTTAAGTTCCCAATGTTTATGTCTAGTTACTTCCATTTTACTATTAACCCCATTATTATCATCAGACTATTTTACAATATGCTCGCTAGCTTGATGCCATTGTAAAAGAACCCCTATCAAAACCTGCTTCTGGTAATATATAAACCCTCTTGTTTAGTACCACATTTCTCAAATCATTTATTTCTCTCAATTTTACTACTATTATCTTTTGGTTATCACATTTATCTGTGTTAGTACAGCTTGAAAATACAAATAGAAATATATATATTTTATCTCTTTATTATCTTGATATAAGAATTTTTTATTTTTTTCAAGTAATAAGTCATTAAAATGCCTCTTGATAAACAGACACCTCCTTTATGTAAGATCTATTGCTTTATCTCTTATATCTTCTTAGATTAACTTTTCTTTTCCATCAATATATTTGATATATTAGCACCAAGTAGTTATTTGACCAAATCTTATCAGCATCCTCGATTCGAATCCTTCAAACTCAAGAAACAACCACCTCTAGGCATTTCTCCAAACCCCCCTTCTCTTGCCAATGAAAGGACCGAAATTACCCGATCTCAATATGGCAAGATACTTGATTTTGCTAAAGGCAAAACTGAAGAACTACTGTCAACTCTTAGCGAGAAGCCTTTGCCATCTTATATTTCGAATGCCTACAACAATGTGCATGAATACATTGATGACCTAGAAAAATGTAAGTAATTATTTTATATTAAATTCTTTCAACTCAGAACAATAAATTATGGACACTTTTTCTTTAAAACTTATTCAAATTCAGCTTATGAAAAAGGTATCATTCCTCCTGATGATGTCATTATCATCAAAGATGATGATGATAATGAAATACCTGACGCTGAAGGCTATGCATCAACATCTCGAGGGGGAGATAAGACTATTCTTCGGCTCTCAAAAAGAATGAGACTTTCTAGGGGCTCTAGTTTTGTCAGTGCTACTAAAACTCCTCCTTCCAAGGATTTCTCTTACTCAGCATCTCAAAAATCCAAACAAACTGGCCAAAATGTGTCGAAAGGGTATGTTATTTCTTTCATGAGTAATATAGCAATCAATTCTATATTGGTGTTTAAAGCTATCTCCAAATCGTTTACTTTATTATTTATTATTTCTTGTCTTTTTCTTATCTTTTAATCCAGCTCTAAAAACGACAATCACTCCAAAGCGTCAACTAATAGCGAATCTTTCTCTAATGAAGAAGAAGTAGAAGATGATGATGATGATGAAGTTACAAAATATGAAGCTTCTCTAACTCAAAAAGATGATGAAGCTACTTCTGCTGATGAGGTTGAGAAAACTCCAAATGAAGAAATCAATCCACCTAGCCAGCCACAAAAAAATACTTCAAGTTCAAAGAAACAGCTTATAGTTGCCGTATCTTCAAAATCTAAAATTGAAATTCCCCAAATCCTACGGTCTCTATCATCATCAATAAAAATTTCTAATAACTCCCTTCCTTATACTCCAAAAATGATTGGAAACTCAAAATTACAGAAGCAAATAGCTGAAATTCATCGATTTTTTGAAGGTAGAATCAATGGTCAAAAGGTACCTAGGGCATGGCCAGAAATCGATCAGTTATTTGAAATCCGTTTGTCTGCTTCTCTTGAAAAGCCACACCAAATTTTGCACAAATTCAATTTTCTATGGATGAAATCTTCTCATGAAAAAATGCTTACAAAAATTAATGAACTCTGTATGTATCACTTACTTGAAGTTGGATAATTTATTTTATGATAACTAATTGTTTTGTTATTTTTTTAGCTTTGGATTTTCTTAATGTTGACAGTTCGCAGATCTGGGTGGTCAATAATTTGAACTTTGAAAATTTGGAAAATTTTTGTAACTCTGAAGAACCAAACTCAAATAATCTTTCTCCGTTTAAGAAGACTGATCACCCTGAATCATCAATGATACGCATGCTATCAAGACTAGTTAGCCCAACTTCTCACCAGCGTTCTTTTTGTGAATCCCTCGTCGCATCATCTCTTTATCTTGCTTCTCAAGAGTTTAACCTTCCTGCTGAAGAATCCAACTTCAATCCAGATTGTCCTATTGAATGTGCCCTACATATTCTAGCCCGCCTTACAAATATGAAAAGCAAAGTTCCCGATACATTTGACAGCTCAACATCACAGTTAATTGCTGCAAATTTTTCAATCACTCCCCTATGCCAATTTAGAAACATAATAATCGAGGTCATAATTTCAATAATTATTTTAAAATCTAGAGAGGCTGCTGCAAATATAACTCAAGCTGAAAGCAAGAAACGACAACGTTCAAGGAATAAAAAAAAACAACAGATATGCAGCAATTTGATGAGTCTCATGATGATTCTATTCAGAAGATGAATCAAGAATATTCACACCATAAATATCAATCATTTAATTTTTACTTGGTTGATGGTGTTTTTGGATTATTTCTTTCCTCACAGGACCACTGGCTTGTGTCAGCTTCAGACTGCTTAGAATTCATAACACAACTTGGCCTCCTTAGAAAATACTGTGATAATAATAATCTGGGCGGTGAAAAAATCTGGAAAAACCTTAATTTTTATATCTTTAATATTATAAAACCCTTAATAGATAATTCTGGGCCTATGCCACTTAATTTTAATACTCCCACCATGAGCCATATTGCTAAAGCAATGGCGGCTGATTTTCTTGATTATTGGAATCTTATTAAGCCGAATTCTTCAATTTTCTCTATTGTTGACATAATTAATACATAATACTACTTCATGTAAATATATACTTTATCCTATTGCTACATTTTTTGTGTAACTCAAATTATTTATTTATGTGAGATTTATTACCAAATCTGAATAAAGATGCTTAAACTATCAATAAATATTATTGTATAAATTTCTTACACCTTTTTGCTATTCAGTAAATATTATTGCAATAATAATAACTCAAAATCATGATGGATCAAAAATTTGAAGAAAAATTAAGAATACATTATAAGTCATTTTTCTCATAACACTATATATTTCTTTAAGATAACAATACATCTTAGCATTTGTTGCAAATTTTAAGACAATTATTACAAAAAATTGAAACAGTTTTCTATAAATTCTTTTCAGCATGTTAAAAAGTTAAAAATATTAAGTGTAATGAATTTTTGCTCACAATTCATCAAAGCTTTTTCTTAAGTAGACTTTTCTTAATCTAATTTCTATAATTTCTAGGTGCATAATTATCTTAATTATACTAAGTATTCTCTATGAAAAACTCCTGGAAATAATATTCAATTCATTTAATAATAGTAACATATATATGTACCATGATAAAATAATATCTAGACATTTAAATAATGAGAAGCCATCATATTGGTATGAAATCATATTAAAGTGTCTTTGAAAAACTAGTTAAATTTAAAAAATATCTTTTTATCAGTGTCAATTATTTTGAAAAATAAAATTTACTCTACATTTTGATGATCTATAATTTAGCTTGCTGTATTTTGATTATTTTTTACACTTACAGATTCATGTATAGATATCAAATTTGTTCAATAATTTGGTAAAAAAGATATTTAATTCTTTCTATGAAAGCAAAAAAATAAAAGAAAGCAACTAGGGTACTCCTTATTAAGAACTTAAAAATATTATTTCTATAAATATTAAAACAAACCCTTTTTAGATTTCCATCCTTCCTGTTCATCCTTAAATGTCAATAATAAGTTATTGACATATTCTTTTTCAAGTAGAATTTCATATGAATCAAATTCTACTTACATCTACCTGAATAGATCAAGGTCAACAAAAATATATCTACAATATTTTTCTAGGATTTTAAGATTCATTTAACTCCAAAAAAAAAGAAATATTCATCCCAAACACTAAAAATTAATTCAATGGATAAATATTCAAACACTTCAAAATAAATTTCAATTTGATTGCGTTATATTTATCTTTAAATATATTGAGGTCCACTCTCTCACAAAAGTAAAAGCCCTTTCATAATTATTAATATTTTATTATAATATAATAAAATTTACTCTAAAATGAAGTAGTAGTTTCTATTTTACATACCTTGTTTCATGAATTTTTAAAAAAAAATTCAATTAGATATATAGAAATATCATCATATAATTCAGCTTTTTGAACTCTGCACCTTAATTAAAGATAGATGATAAAGGCTAAGTCAAGATATACAAGGAAATTTAAATTCATATTAATTAAATATTCCTCTTCTACAAGGCAATTTTTAAAATTAGAATTAATTTTTATTGGAGATCTAAATTGATTGATTGATTCATTATTCTCAATATATCTCATTTCCTTTTATTGATTATTTCAATTCTACTTTTTCAGTTATATGCTTCAATAAAATATAATTATGTGATGAAAAATATTCAATTTATCAAAAAATAAAATCACAAGTCACACTAGTGTACAAATTTTAGTATATTTAAGATTGAGTAATGCCACTAAATTAATTCAAGTTAGATATGAAAGCAAATAATGAATGACTCAAAGAAAAAAATTAATATTTAATTTTCTTTAATTTATTTTTTATTTTTATTTTTACTTAAATAAAAATAAAATAATACATAGTTTTACTTTATTTATTAATAAGAAAAAACTTATTGCAAAAATTAGCAAATTTTTAATATTTTTAAAAATAATATTAATAGTACTGATCTATTTATGTTGATGCATATGATCTTTTAGGAAGGATTTGTAAGATATTGTTTATTTTTAGTTTTCATTTGCAATAATTAAGCAAGTTACAAAGCTATATTTTGTTTCTTATATTATATTTTATTACATTTTATTTTACTTGTAGCAATGATAATTTTTTATTGTAATATGGTTTTTCAATTTTTACATCCATTTTTTTTGATACTTTTATTGTTTTAGGTTTTTCACCAGATTATACATAATCATCAGCTTCTTAAAAAGTTTTTATAGACATGTGTGTAAATATATCATTCTACCACTATACTAAAACTATACCTGTACAATAAAATCACATTTTTACCTATCACTACTTATGGTCTTTTACTTTTTTTATTAACATGTATATCAGTGTCACGCGCCACGTGACACTCAAGGCAAAAGCAGCTCATTAAATCAATAATATCGAGTCCTAAATCTATACTCGAAGCGCAGAAAGCAATTCTCCATAGCAACTGCGATTCCCCTTTGTGTACTTACTATTTAACTGCGCTAGCCTAAACTCTAAATCTAAATTAGTCAATCTCCCAATAGGGTGCCTTAGTCTCATTTTCAATAAGCGACGCACAGCACTAGGATCAACGTAATAGTACAGTAGTAGTTTTCATTAAAAGTTTTGTTAATTAATAAAAAGGGGTAAATTGAGCATGGACGGACATTTAGCGAAGAGGGTCTAAGTGTATGTTAGTAATGGTCAATGGTATGGGAATGGTGCAATGAGAGGGAGGTCAATGCGAGGAGGAATAAAGGATATAAAAGGGTTGGGTATTTAGTTTGATATTCCTTAGAATTAAATTATAAAACGTATTTACATTTAATAGTGGTAAAATCTTTAAGTTAAATCATTTTTATTGTATCTTTCTTTTATTTTCTCAATAAATCATTTCTAAATCCTAAACCTTTGATTATTGAGTTTCCAACCCTTCGTGTGATTTTAAGAATTCCTATTACATTTGAAACTATCTTATAATTCTTCTCAAACATACCTCGAACCTGTAGCTCTTACTTCAAGTGACCTTTGAATCATTTCCTCGAATCATTCCTCTGTGCTTCAAAGAAGTTTCTAAATCCCTCATCTCACTTTCAGGAACATCCTCGACCTTGTGCGTAGGTTGTCCGGTGACAGTATAATTTAATTCTCCGTTGTTCTCATTCTTTGCACTACTACGTCCTTTTAGGTGTTTTTAAAGTTTTAAAATGGCACCTGTTCAACGCAATCCTCCTCCGGGCGCTACTACTAGAGCTCCAGCTAGGGGCAGGCCAACAGCCACAAGGTCTGTTTCCCGCACTCACTCTTTGGAACCACTCAACCTTAGGGAACGGAAACATTCAGTTCAATCTGTAGAAGAGATCCCACAAGATTTTGAGGATTCTAGTGATGAAGAAGAAGGAGAGGATACAATGCACGAGGCACCATCAGCCCCAGCCAATCACCCTTCTGGTCAATCCTCAGAACCTGGACTATCTAACTCTCTGGAAGATTTCACAAGACTTTTCATGAAAACCCTTTCAAATCCAACGTCTTTAGTGGGATCTAAGTTCAAAACTCCTTCTATGAAATCTCCTGACAAATTCGACGGTGATCACCCCAACAGATTGCGACCCTTCTTGCAAACCTGCAAGCTACTGTTCCATAATGACCCTCGAACCTTTAATAGCGACTGATCAAAGGTTGTTTATTCTTCTTCATTCCTAGCTGGGAAAGCAGCAAGATGGTTCGAACCTTATCTGCTCATGCTTTCTTCGACAGAAACCCACTTACTTATCAATAATTGGGAAAAATTTGAAGACCAACTTTTTACATTGTTTGGGGACCCTAATGAAACTGACAACGCAGAAATTGAACTTGATTTTCTTCGCATGAGTGATAATGGTAAAGCCTCTGAATATATCTTGAACTTCAGAGAACTTCAAACTCAAGTAGGTTGGAATGATGCTGCCCTTAAGTATCATTTCAAGAAAGGAATTCCTTCGAGGATTCTAGATCAATTAAATATTCACGGTCAGAAGATGACTACTTTAAGGGATTAAATGGATCGAACCCTCGAACTTGACGGCGTTTATCAAGGACGACTTCAACATCGTTGATATGCCAACAAATCTCAAGGCCTAAATTTTAAATCGGGAACTTCTTCACACCCATGACCAAATCAATCCTCCTCAACTCAATCCAAACCCAATAAGGGAAAGGATAAACCTCGACCAAAAGGCTCTACCCCAAGCGATATCAGCAAATTACTGGATCCTAAAGGGGAACTTAAAGAAGCTTAGAGGAAGAGACGAGCAGATAATGGGTTATATATGTATTGTGGGGGTAAGCACAAGTTGGAAGACTGTGTAAAGTTGAAGGAAAGTGAAGGTACTAGTTCAAAGTCAAAAAACTAGTAGATAGTTTACTTGTGTGAAAAGCAAACTATCTTATCTCTCCCAGTGCACATAACCTTCATGTCTTAAGGACTGGAGTTTCCTTAAACCGCTTGAGATTCATTCTTTTTAAGGAGGATATCCCCTTCAGTTGTCTTTTAGACTCTGGAACTTCAATTTCTTTTGTTAGTTTATCTTTTTCCGAGAATTTTCAACAAAAATTTACAGATGTCGATCGAACTCCAATCTATTTGGTCGAATCAGAGGAACCCAAATATTGGGTAAGTAAGAAAGTTTTATGGGTTTTCAACTTTCGGAACTTTCCCCCCTTCGAGTGGCATTTATCAGTTTTGGACGCCCCAAGGATGGAGGATACCATTCTTGGCCATGACTTTTTAACGCATTTAGAATCCTGAAATTGATTGGATTAAGGGATTGATCACCCCACGCTCTAAGTATATTTCTGATTCTTCAATGCAGGTCAATAGGGAGTTAAACAACCCGCCTGACAACGTCCTGCTAGAGGACAAATCTCTGCCAGATGACTTGCAAGCATCTGATCTTTCTCTAAATGAGCTAATGGCTAACCCTTCTAGCTCGATGACTTCACTCAAAGAGGATTTAAATTGCCTTGAAGTAATCAAATTCTGCTCTCTCAATACAGGTATCCCCTCGACAGATTCTCTCAAAGATGAAGAGGACAACCAAATCAATGTTGAAGCCATTAAATCAACTCTACCAGAAATATATCACGATTTCCTTGATGTTTTCTCAATCCGCAAGGCCGATAATTTACCACCTCATCGACCCTACGACCATCAAATAGAGTTAATAGGCCCAGTACCTCCGGCAGGTCCCGTCTATTATTTGTCGAAGGACGAATCTCAAGTTCTTCAAGACTACATTGCAGAGAACGTAGCCAAAGGTTTCATCAGAGCCAGTAAATCTCCAACCAGCTCCCCTGTCCTCTTTATAAAAAAGAAGGACGGTAGTCTTAGGTTGTGTGTTGACTATAGAAAGCTCAACACAGTCACTAAGAAGAATGCATATCCTGTTCCTCCTATGTCATTACTTCTTACCCTTTTCAATGGTGCTAATTTCTTTTCTAAAATTGATCTTAGAGGCGCTTACAATCTGATTCGCATTGCAGAAGGTCATGAACGACTGACTGCAATGCGCACTAGATTTTGTAGTTTTGAATATTTAGTTATGCCTTTTGGATTATGTAACGCACCTTCAACTTTTCAAACTTTTGTTAATGACATCATTCAAGATGTTGTTGAACAATTTGTAGTCGTCTATTAAGATGATATTTTAATTTTCTCAAAGACACTGGATGAACATATTCATCATGTTCGACAGGTCCTAAATCGTCTTCGAGATCATGGTCTCTACGCCAAGCATAATAAATGCGAATTCCACCTCAAATCAATTGATTTTTTGGGTTTTACGTTGTCCACTGACGGTTTAGTCATGGATGACAAAAAAGTCCAGAAAATCCTGGAATGGCCTGAGCCCAAAAACATTAAATTGCTCCAAGGATTTTTGGGTTTTGCCAACTTCTTTAGAAGATTTATTAAAGATTGCTCTAAAACTATTTCCAATCTTACTTCTCTTCTTAGAAAAGACATTCCTTTTGTTTTTACTTCTACAGCACGAAAGGAATTTGAAGCACTAAAAACGGCGTTCACCAAAGCCCCGATTCTTTGACATTTTGATCCTTCTGCTTCAACAATAGTTGAGACAGACGCAAGCGATTATGCTATTGCCGAGGTCATCTCCCAATTAAATCCTGAAACAAAATTGTTTCATCCTGTTGCTTTTGAGTCCAGCAAACTCATTGCAGCAGAATTAAATTATGAAATTCATGACAAAGAGCTTTTAGCTATTATCCATTGTCTTAAAAAATGGCGTTCTTTTCTTCTCAGCCTAGATAGTCCTTTACAAATTTTAACAGATCATAATGCTTTAAAATACTTCATGTCTTCCAAAGTGTTAACCAGGCATCAAGCCAGGTGGGCTGAATTTTTGTCTGAATTTTCCTTCTCTATTTCCTATCGCCCAGGTAAAAACTGCATTGTCCCAGATATCTTGTCACGTCGAGACAACATTTACCCACAGCGGGGGGACGCATTTGCTGACAAGAACCCAGCAAATGTGCAATCAATCTTCAACAAATCAATGTTAACGACTCATCAACTTAATTTGATGACAATTCAATCTTTTCAAAATCCACTATCCAACATCCTCAAAGCTCAGTCAAAGGACAAATATTTTTTAGAGTTAAAAGACAAAATACTCTCGAAGCAAGGGGCCAAAAGATTTAGTATTGAATCAGGTCTATTAGTCTTTGAAGGTAGAGTAGTCATACCTGAGAACAATGAGATAAAATTATGGATTTTTGACATTCGACATGATTCTCCATTAGCTGGTCATTTTGGGGTTGATAGAACCTACCAGTTAATAGCAAGGAATTTCTTCTGGCCAGGTATGACCAGGGAAATCAAGGCCTATATAAAAGCTTGTTACAAATTTAATAGGAATAAGGCTCCCCGTCACCGGAAGTATGGGTTGCTTCAACCACTTCCTATTCCCTCTAAACCTTGGGAATCTTTATCGATGGATTTCATTTCTCAACTTCCTTTTTCTAATGATTTTGATGCTATATTAGTAACAGTAGATAGATTTTCAAAAATGTCTATTTTCATTAAAACCACTACTACTGCTACAGCAGAAGATTTGTCAAAATTGTTCCTAGAATATGTATTCTCCAAACACGGCTTACCAAATGATATTATTTCAGATAGAGGCTCATTGTTTGTATCCACATTCTGGACCCAACTGTGTCGACAACTCAATATTACGAGGAACCTCTCCACAGCCTATCACCCTGAAACCGATGGTCAAACAGAAAGAGTTAACCAAATCCTCGAACAATATCTTCAAATGTATGTCAGTTACCAACAAGACGATTGGACCACATGGTTACCATTGGCCAAATTTGCTTATAATAACTCGAATCATTCTTCGACACAACAATCTCCCTTCAAAACCATTTATGGACGACATCCTCGATTCAACTCAATCCATGTAGGAACTAATCATCCTGCGGAACATTATCTTCAAACTATATCACGACTCAAAGTAGAACTTAAAAAAAATTTGGAATCAGCTATTTGAAGACACAAGGAACAGGCCGACAAACATCGACGATCTGCTCCTTCCTTTAAACCAGGCGACAAAGTATGGCTCGACGCACGAAACATTCAAACAACACGACCATCAAAGAAACTGGCTGAAAAGCACTTGGGACCATTCAAAATCGACTCTGAAGTCTCTAAAACTGCATTTCAACTCAAGTTACCTCCTAAATGGCAGGCAATTCACCCTGTTTTCCATGTATCTCTCCTGGAACTGGCTCGAGAAATATACCCGGGCAAGAACCAACCCCCTCCAGAACCGGTCAAAGTAGAAGATCATCTAGAGTGCGAAGTAAGTCATATCCTTGATTCAAGAATACGCAAGGGGAAACTTCAATACCTCGTGGAATGGGAAGGCTTCCTCAATGACTCAGACAAAACATCTTGGGAACCGGCCATCAATGTTTCTAACGCCCCTGAACTCCTAAAATAATTTCATTTGAAATATCCTTTAAAACCAAAACCTTAAAATTTCTTTTATTTTAAATTTTCTTTTTCTTATTCTTTCTTTCTTTTTCTCGTAAAAAATCTAAAACATCCCTTAAATTTCTTAGCCTTGTTTTCTTTTTTTTCTCTCTTCTTTTTCTTTCTTCTCCTTCTATAAAATTTTCTCCAAAACCATCTAAAAGTAAAATCAAAATCAAAATTAAATAAAATTAAATTAAATTAAAATAAATTAAAATAAATAGAATAAACATAAATAATAAAATGAAAATAAAATAAAATAAAATAAATAGAATAAACATAAATAAAAAAATAAAATAAAAAACTCTTAAATCTCTTTAAATATTTTCTTTCTTTTTTTTTCAATTCTCTAAATACATTCTTTTCTTAAATTTAAAATTCTCTTTAAAAATTTCTTTTCTAAAAATTTATTCTCTCTTTAAAAACTTTCTTTCCTTCAAATCATCAAATCTTGTACGACACGACCATTTCCTCGAACTTAACTTCAACCTCTAAATCTCCCTATAAAAATTCTTCGAACAAATGATTCTTCTTTTCAAATTCTCTTTAAATTCTAAATTACGTTTTTTTTCTTTTCTTTATTCTTCCTCTCTTTTCAACTAAAATTTCCTAAAAAAATCAATCAGCAACTTTTCGCAAAAAACAAATTCTTCTTTCATTAAATTCTCATTTCAACAAACTCATCTCAATCACCAACCGTTTTTTTTTCTCTCTTCTCTTACATAAATTTTTCTTTTAAAAACTTAAAACTTCCTTCAATTAAATAACTTCTTTCTTTCTTATTTAAATTTCTTCTTTCAAATTCTAAAGCAAAATTTTATTTAAAACTTCTTTTTTTTTCTTTCTCTCTCTCCCAAATCTTATAAAAATAATAATATTCACCTACAATAATAAAAATAAAATAAAATAAAATAAAATAAAATAAAATAAAATAAAATAAAACTAAAATAAAACTAAAATACAATTCTATTTTTCTACTTCTTTACATCTCTCCTTTTCATTTCAAATTTTTCTCTTTTAATTTTTCTCAAACCAATCTTTTCATCTTCTTAAAAACTACCATTATCTCCTTCCTGCATTTCTCAAATACCTCCTCCTCTCCTACCGGAACCACCTCTCCAATCTCCAAGAGTTCCTGTGCCACGTCGAAGGAAGCAGCGTCGATAATTGTAACGAGCTCCCCACACAACTCTTCTGCGAAATTTACTCGTCGACCCTGATGAGGTTTCTTTGACCACACCTGGTCCAGCGTGTCTTCAGGTTCTTCGTTTCCACCCGTGACTGGAGGGTTTGCCTCAGTTGGTAAAAACGATGCAGACTCCCCAATCGGGTCTTCAATGATATTCAATTTCTAAACAAAACTCATCAGTAACCTCACCCTTAAAAAACAACAACGAAAAGCTTACTTCGAAGATGGGGTCAGGTTCTAAGAATAACCTTGGTGCCACCTCTACCTCTACCTCTGCTTCTCTTTCCTCCTGGTCATCTTCAATGACCACCCGTTGTTTCTTGGGTGCCTGCCCTGGAACAGGGACTTTATCTTCATCTTCCTCCACCAATTCTTCGACTTCTTCTTTGACACCCCCCTTCGAACTCGTGGCCTGGGTTACCCAGGTTGTGATCTCGTTGTTGACCTCCTTATCATTCTCCCCCACCGATTGATCATCTCCAACCGAGACATCCCAAATGTCTTCGACCACCTCTTTTGTTTTAGGGATCACCCAAAACTTGGTCTTGGTAAACCGTTGTTTGATCTCTGCATTTTTTGTCAATGCATCGCACGCCACTTGTCGCCAACGGCAAAACTCCCATTTCTGGCAAGGGCCTCGAGTCGCCGTACTTTTGACACAGTAGTATTCCATACTTTCACAAGCCGTGCAAGCTTGGGAAAACTGTCGTGTAATCATTCCCCCATCTGCTTTAGGGTGTGGAGGCGTAGGTGTGGGAGTAGGACTATTCATTACAGGGAAATTAATAAATAAGGAAGAAAATATATATATAGAAGAAGGGAAACTAGTGTGAGAAGATGGCTCAAGCTCAACGGAGCTCACAATTTTTATACCCGGGCATCTGTCATGCGCCACGTGACACTCAAGGCAAAAGCAGCTCATTAAATCAATAATATCGAGTCCTAAATCTATACTCGAAGCGCAGAAAGAAATTCTCCATAGCAACTGAGATTCCTCTTTGTGTACTTACTATTTAACTGCGCTAGCCTAAACTCTAAATCTAAATTAGTCAATCTCCCAATAGGGTGCCTTAGTCTAATTTTCAATAAGCGATGCACAGCGCTAGGATCAACGTAATAGTACAGTAGTAGTTTTCATTAAAAGTTTTGTTAATTAATAAAAAGGGGTAAATTGAGCATGGACGGATATTTAGCGAAGAGGGTCTAAGTGTATGTTAGTAATGGTCAATGGTATGGGAATGGTGCAATGAGAGGGAGGTCAATGCGAGGAGGAATAAAGGATATAAAAGGGTTGGGTATTTGGTTCGATATTCCTTAGAATTAAATTATAAAATGTATTTACATTTAATAGTGGTAAAATCTTTAAGTTAAATCATTGTTATTGTATCTTTCTTTTATTTTCTCAATAAATCATTTCTAAATCCTAAACCTTTGATTATTGAGTTTCCAAACCTTCATGAGATCTTAAGAATTCCTATTACATTGGAAACTATCTTATAATTCTTCTCGAACATGCCTCAAACCTGTAGCTCTTACTTCGAGTGACCTTTGAATCATTTCCTCGAATCATTCCTCTGTGCTTCGAAGAAGTTTCTAAATCCCTCATCTCACTTTCAGGAACATCCTCGACCTTGTGCGTAGGTCTTCCGGTGACAATCAGAATCATTTTCTGTATTTAATTTTTAAATATCTTTAGTAGCATGAAATATATAGTGATTCACTAACTTTCTTTTTTTTTTGTTAAATCAGTCTTTTCATTGTACTTAGAAAGTTTCATCATAAGAAAATTAAATCTTTCTAACTCTTCATTTATATTTAAGTACTCAGAAATATCTATTTCAAACTCTTGGAGTTTTTTAAATGTATTGAAAAGTCTTGTACTAACTTGAATAGAAGAGCCAAGGCGAGTGAATCCACCAATTTCATAACATCATGAAGTGAAATGTTTAAGAAAGTTTTCTGGCCATAGAATCGCTGTGATGCCATTAGTGGCCTCCATGTCTACTTTGCAAGCTATTTCTGGAAAATGAAGATCTCCGCCTTTTTGATGTGGTTGATTTAAGTCATAAGATTGATGAAGAGAATTTTTCTCAGTGTCTTTAGGTATGAAAAGTCCAAATGTATACTCGCTACGGTCTGAGTCACAGTGAGAACTATTCGAAAACCCATTTCCATTTGAGCCTGTTGTCCAAGTAACATTGCCAGCAAATGGTTCAATTTCTTCATTGTTAAAATTTTCTCCAAACCCAGGAATCCCAAGCTTTTTACAGAGTTTTACTGCTTCTTGATACTTAACATTAGATATATTTTGATAAAAAAATTTAAAGAATAACTCTATTCGCTTCATGCAACAAACATACTCTGCCAAATCTAAGGGCTTAGAAGCATATTTACCTAAAAAAGTAATTAAAATAATAATAGATTAAAACTATTCATAAATAAAACTATATGATACTTACGAATTAATAGAGACTTTTTCCTATCTAAACACCAACCACCAACAAACATATTAACAAATCCACCACCATTTTTATGAGCTTTATTTTGCAAAACTCGATGATCACAATACGAAAAGTCTTTGATGCACTGAATTGTTTCTTCAAGCATGTTTAATCAAATGAGATCTTCAATAGAAAATGTTTTCACTATAACACTTGGAATTGAGGTGTGGATCGGATGGAAAATATAACAGCTAGAATTTAAAATCAAATACCGTTATGAATTAACTAAATTTTTTACAAAACTCCTAGAAAAATATTTTGCCCTCTTTCCATCTGTCTTAACACCATAATTTTCAACCATAAGTAATGCATTCTCAATGTTTTTCACATGCTTGTTGTTTGATTTTTTTCCTCGGTGGTGATTTTTCTTTATAAACAAACTTTGTGAAGCCTGCATCTTGTAGTGTAGTAAATAAGAAATTAATTTAATTCAAAAATAAATTAAAAAAAAGTGCAAAATAATGCAATGGTTAAAAATAAGGCCTCCAAAAATAATCATTATATTCTTAATATTAAATAAAAAATCATATCCAACATGCATTTAGAAAACATCAGTATTAGCTGCATTTAAAATATTAATCAAGTATTTCGAATTAAAGCTTCATTTTATTGCTTACAAGTATAGTATTCTGCCGTATTCATTTGGAACACGAGATTCAACTATACCCTAAACATAAACAATTAAATGTGAAGCTTAAATCCAATGCCCAATTATTATGATAAATACAGCAATAATACATAAGTATCTGTTGATGCTTTATTTAATTTTTCTCCATATATCAATAATATATCAAACTGCCAGATATCCATAATTTATAATGTTGAAAGGTATAGTTTCCTTAAACAAGAAGCAACTATACCTCTACCATTAATAGAATTACAGGAGGCCAATACAATAAATTATTGATATGTAGAAAAAAATTGATCACATACACATGTGGATACTTTGATATTTTATTTTATTTAATTATTTAATATATAATGATTGAGAATAATAAAAAGTTTAAAAATGAAATAGTGAAAAAAAGATATTCTTACTTTAAATTTAAAAAAAATCCTTTGGTAGGAGTTGATTGATTGATAAATGGACAACTAATCTGTTAATTAAAATTTTTAGGAATAGATTATTGTAGAAAAGTAAGTATCATTTTTATTGAATGAAAAAAATAAAAAGAGAAAGACAAACCAAAATAAAATTTGGATGCTAACCAAAAATTAGCTTTTTGATGATACTATGACAAGTTAGAGATCAAGCTGCCAAGAGTTAAAAAGAATCATCAGTTCTAATGTTGTTTTTTTAAAGAGATTAAAAAGGAGAGTAAAATACTAAAAATCCAAGTTAGAAATCTGTAAAAAAGTTACTTTGGTGGCAAACCTAATGATTGAGAAAAATGGATTCCCTAAAAGTTGAACTTATATTTAAAGTGAAATTAATATTTTTACTTAAGAAACAAGTATAAGGGACAAACCAAAATAAAAAACTCTTAAGTGAAACGGATGGAAAGCTAATAATTATAATAACCTGTCTCTTCTAAGTTGAAGGAGAGAAGTAGAAAATTTGCCACTGAGATGAAAATTCGCTTACAGTTATGCGTATAGAAACATGCAAGTTAATGAAGCCAGTTGCATGGCATGCAGTGACTTGCATAAGGCGTATATGCAACAGTTTTTTACACCACAATATATTGTACAAATGATGACTAAACATTTTCACATGCTTTTAATTAAAACTTACATATTGTTTTTACAGCTTATTTTTAAAGGGTTTCACAAAGTATAATTCGAGGAACCAAAGCCTCGGATAGTTTCACACGGATGCAATTAATATTTACATTCACTTATTTTACGAAATCAATCCACTAATCCATATTTTTTGTTCACATAAGGTTGGAAAACTAACCTTCAGATATTATGGACCAATTTTTTATCACTTATTATTTTTTTTGCCACTAAGTTGACATTTGGCTACAAAAGAGTTAACAACCAAGTATGCATTTCTGAAAAACAACCTACACACAAAATCCGTATTCTGATATTTCAAACATTTTAAAACTGGGCATATAAGTTTTGGCATTTAAAAATATCCAATACCTCTTTTTTTGGCTTTGATTTTTTATTATGCACATATACGTTTCACACTGTCAAAAAACTAATGGCAAATGGCATGTAAAAAAGTAGCGCAAATTTAAATGTATATCAACTTTAATCTTATTTCTTATTAATTCAAACCAGCCAGGCTCGCCCTGACTGGTAGTTTATTTTTATAGTATCCAATGTTACTTTAAGCAACATTTGCTGCTCAAATCTCACCATCAAACCTCCCAGTCAGTGTTATCTGGCTGAGAGATGCGAAAAACAGTTTGCAACCAAAGTCGCTTGTAGCAACTTTGGTTGCTTTAAAAAAAGACTTGCAGCCAGTTTATTACTGGCTGCAAGTCAATAATATAAAAAAAAAGCGAGCGAAGTTGCTGCATGCAACTTCGCTCTCTTTTAAACACAAAATCTTGCAGGCAGTTTTAAACTGCCTGCAAGATGTATTATAAAATTGGCCAAAGCCACTAAAAGTGGCTTTGGCCAATTTTTTTTTTTATTAAATGCTGCCAGCTTAAAGCTGGCAGCAATTTTTTTTTTATATTTCAATCCCGAGCCACTTCCTGTGGCTCGGGTTCTTTTTTTTTATGTAATTATATATTACTACCAGCCAGGCTCCCCCTGGCTGGTAGTTTATGTTTTAAGCATCCAATAGGGGGTATCAATGTTCAGGGATCCGCAATTAGGGATCAGGAATTTTTTTTCCCGGGATCAGACATTATTAATTGCGGAAGATTCTTATCCACTAGCCCCAGGGCTAGTGGATAAGAAATCCACGATAATTCATTATCCCGCCTCTTATACCCCAATTTCCATTCCTAATTCCTGATCCCAAACTCATCTCATCCATGATGGATTTTTAATAAAGTCACATGACTTATAATTGCTGATGCCATCCTTAAGTATTTCCTCACTCTATGCTACTTAATTTTGGTGGTGAACACTTAAGTTTTTTTTCTATCTACACACCCCAACTGCACATTTGGCGGCCGATTCCCACTTCCCTCATCACATAACCCTTCCACCGGCAACAATGAAACACCTCTCTACTAGGAAGCTATTTCACTCAACAATGAATGCTATTACTTTTCTTTTAGTTCTTTACTATAAATCTGACTCTGATTTGGAAGATGCTTTAGCTTATATGTGTTTTCTTTCCAAAAAGTGTTACATCATCACCAGGGGGCCAAATCTTTATCATGATCTCCGATATGATCTGGCCTCCATTCTCAACATTCCTCATTTAAACTTCACACAACATTTTAGAACTTCTCCCGATTCTTTCTTCAAACTTTATCAACTCATCTCCGATCATCCTATCTTCCATAACAATTCTCATAACAAACAGCGTAATCCTGCCATCCAACTTGCTGTTGCTCTATGTCGCTTTGGCTCAAATGGAAATGGTGCTGCCGTAAGACGTTTGGATAATCTCTTTAACATAGGATATGGTACCGTGATATTATACACCAAGCGCTGTATGATTGCTATCCTTTCCCTCAAGTCTCAAACTCTTGCTTGGCCAACTCCAGAACAGCGACTTGAATCCTCTCAAGTAATGCAAGCTGAAGGTTTCCCTGGCTGTATAGGTTTTGTTGATGGCACAACCATCCCTTTGAGTCAAAAGCAAGCTCATGATTGCAACCATTATTTTGATCGCAAAAAAAGGTTTCTTCAAAATCTTCTCCAAGTTCTCATCTTTCACAATCTAACTTTTAATCTTCTTTCTAGATACTCTATTGCCGTTCAACTTGTATGCGATGTCAATAAAAAATTTATTGCTTTTCACAGTGGCTGCCCTGGATCATGTCATGACTCTTCCGTCTTCCAAAGAATGAGGATTTCTCAATCCCCTGAATCATACTTTGACGAATCTCAGTACCTCCTTGCAGACTCGGCATATGCAAGTGGAAAGTACATTATACCTGCTTTCCGTGGTGCAACTTCAGAAAATGACCCCAAAACTAAATTTAATTATCACCTTGCACAATCAAGAGTACGAATTGAACATGCTATAGGTATTTTAAAGGGACAATTTTCTAGTCTTTGGGAGCTCAGAATCCAATTTCAAAAAAAATTGGAGATCAAAACTGCAAATCATTGGATCTTGACTTGCGTAATACTCCACAATATTCTAGCTGATTTAAAGGATGAGTGGAATGATCTTTATGAAGAAGAGGATCCTGAACCACCACTGGCACTCCCCTCCCTTGATTCACAAATCATTCAATCAACCAGCATACGCCCCATTATAATGCCAATTACTCTCCAACATTTCTCTTCACCCTTTTAATTTTTAATTTTTATGTTTTCATAATTTCCAAATGTCCTCTTTGTGTACTTTAATCACTTGGTTTTGTATTTTGGTTTGTTGCATATTCATTTTTTTTTTGAATTTATGGTGAATATCTTTTTTTTGGATGGCTCATTGGTTTTCATTCACTTCCTCAACATGAAATCCCATATTTTCTTATATCACATATTTTGTCAGTGATTTTTTTTTTCATTCATCACTCATATCCTTTTCATCCTCTCCTCAAACATCCCTCAAATATTTTGGTTGCATTTATTTTCTCAACTCAACTCACCAGGTAGGTCATTTTTTTTCTTTTTTCATGGTTTTTTATTTGCTAATCATGATTTTTTTTTTGCTTTTTTTTTGCTTTTTTTTTGCTTTTTTTTTTGCTTTTTTTTTGCTTTTTTTTTGCTTTTTTTTTGCTTTTTTTTCTTTTTTTTTGCTTTTTTTTTGCTTTTTTTTTGGTTTTTTTTTGGTTTTTTTGTTTTTTTTGTAAGTGCTTCTATTATTTTTGTACTAGGGTAAACTAATTTTTGTTTTGCTTTTTTCTCTTTTTTATCTTTTTATTTTTTTGTTTTTTTTTCTCTCCTTCACCTCTCTTTATGATTCTCAAGGCCCCCTTTTTCCCTCTCTTTACCTGTCTCTGACCCCCTTTTTACCCCCTTTTTAGCTGCCTCAAATCCCCCCTTTCCCCCCTCTTTAGGTCCCTCATCACCCCCTTTCCCCTCTTTTTAGGTGCTTCAATACACCCCCCTTCCCCTCTCTTTATGTCCCTCAAACCCCCCCCTTCACCTCTCTTTTGGCGCCTCAAACCCCCCCCTTCACCTCTCTTTACCCACATCAAACCCCCCCTTTCCCTCTCTTTAGGCGCCTCAAACACCCCCCCTTCCCCCCCTTCTACTCACTTTACCCCCCTACCCAATCATTATATCCTCCTCTACCCCCCCCCCCCCCCCCTGTTTATTAACAAACGATCGTTATAGATCGTTCGTTAACATGGAGGTGGGGGGGGGGTGGGTGTTGGGGAAAGGGTTTGGGAGGGGGTAAGGAGATTGGAAGGGGGGGGTTTGAGGTGCCTAAGGAGAGGGGAATGGGGGGGGTTTGAGGCGCCTAAGGAGAGGGGAATGGGGGTGGGTTTGAGGCGCCTAAGGAGAGGGGAATGGGGGGGGGGTTTGAGGTGCCTAAGGTGAGGGGAATGGGGGGGGTTTGAGGCAGCTAAAGAGGGGGGAATGGGGGGGGGGGGGGGTTTGAGGCAGCTAATGAGGGGGGAAGGAGGGTGATGAGGGACCTAAAGAGGGGGGAAAGGGGGGTATTTCAGGGGGATTTTGAGGCAGGCAAGGAGAGCATTTGAGGGGGAAAAGGGGACTTTAATGGGAGATAAAGATGGGTTACCAACTTTCAAATAAAGATACTAACAAATTTTTGTTTGTAATTTTGATTATTTTTTTTATTTTTTTTGCAGTAATATAGAAAAAAAAAAATTCTTTCTGATAAGGACTGTCCCTCTTATTTCCAAAACAAAAAAGGTTTATAATTTTACTTTTATTTTTTCTATAATTAATTTTTGTGATTTTGATTTTAATTAAATAATTTTTTTATTTTTTATTTTGATTTTACTGATTATTTTTTTTTTTTCATGATCTCGTGAGAAGGTTTTTAATAACCAATCTTCAGGTTCACTTTTAATTTTTTTTTTAATTTTTTTTTTTGTTTTAATTCTTACTGAAATTTTCTTTTTTGAATGAATTTAATTATTAATTTTTTTAATAGGATTTTGCTTTGAATGTGTTTTTTAAAATAAAACCTCAGGTTTTTTTTTTATAAATTTTTTTTTTGGAAAAATTTTTACTGATTTTTTGGTTTTTTTTTCAATTTTATTTTTAAAATAAAAAAACAGCTTTTTTTATTATTTGGTAGGAATTTTTTTTAAAAATAATTTGAGTTAAAATTTTATTGACAATTAATTTTTTTTTCAGATCAAAAAAATGTCTTCTTCTTCTGATTCACCCCTTACTTCTCTCTTATCTTCATCTTTATCTTCTTTATCATCTTCATCTTTATCATCTCTATCATCTTCTTTGAAATCAACTCTATCATCTTCTTTGAAATCAACTTCCATACAATCATCTTCTAAATCATCAAAAAAAATTAAAGATAATCAGTCTCATCAGAAGAAAAGATATTTAAAAAAAAAGTCTCTCTGCGAAAGTTATTTTTGTCATATCCCAAACATTTTTTTTATAAAACTTAAGTAGATAAAAAAAATCAATATCCGAAAAAATTACCAGAAGATATCAAATATCTAACAGAATTTGGAGATGATTGAGTTGTTGCAGTTATCAGCAATGCTTTTAAGCCTCAATTCATTTTGGAAGTTCGTTCATTCGATGGTGTAAAAGATGAAGCTTTTAATCAACTATCGAATCTTATCATAACTCTTTATCAAATGGCTTTGGTTTGATTACCTATAAGGAATAAGAATTTGTTGGGTGGTATCATGATTGGTTTTGGTTGGACACCTGGTTTTGTCAAAGGATATTCTCTTGGTATGTCTAATAATTTTTGTTCCATTCTTAATATCATTTCACTTATTTCAATTATATAGGTATATATTCATTGCTCAATAATATCACTAAAGCACAAAAAGATGAAGATTTTCGCTTATGGGACACTCTACCCTACTTTAATTCTTTTCTTGCTCTTCGACTCAAAAAGCTCTGTAATAAGGCATTTGAAAAAAATCATGAACTTGCAACCAAAGTTGGAATAGCGAATTGGTGTGACTCTGAATGGGAAGATATCAGCGACAAATATCTTTTATTTTCTAATGTTATTATCACTCATTCTGGATTCCACAATAGGATTCATATCAATAGGTATGATGCCAATTTTCTTACTTTTGGAATATTCTCATATATCAATCCGATAACTGGCCACCCAATACCATCTCCAGCTAAAATCAAAGGACATGGTTTATATTTCCAGACCACCGGTGCATCATTGATTTTAGTTTGGGAAATGGTATCATCAAAACTATTTGGAATTCTTCTAAGGATAATCATCAAATGACCAAAGCTCCTCCTGGTTTGAAATCCTGTCAAGATTTCACTCATTTCGGTTGCTCATTTCAAATCAGTAATAAGTTGATACAAAGAATCAATAAGGTAAAGAAAGAAGGTAAAGTTATTTGATTTAAAAAAACATTATCTAGATCCAAAAAGTATGGGGATTAGAGTTGTCATCGAAAATTTTATATTTTTTCATAAATTTTTAATAAATATTTTTTATATATCAATTTTCTCAAATAATGTGATGAGCCATCGACCTTGTGTTGTATAACAGGTAATCATGATAACATTTATTTGTTTCATGGGGTTCCTCTTTCCTATACCTGTAGAAAGTCCCAAACTTATGTTTCTCGACTTGGTCTGCATTTTGGCTTGAGGGATTGTCATTACTTTAAACTAGGGAAATTGATATATATTAGATATTTATTTAAAAATTTATGTAATTATATTAAATTTAGATGACTTCCACCCCTTACTTCAATAAAATGCAGGGGGGGGGATTGCCAAATTTTTAAATCTGACATGTGAAATTGATGACTTAGAAAAATTTTGGTGATACCCACCCCTTTCTTCAATAAAATGCAGGGGAGAGTATTGCCAATTTTTTTAAACAGATATAGAATTTTTTTGACTTGTAAATATTTTTGTGATACCCGTCCCTTACTTCAATAAAATCCATGGGGGGTTGTGCCAAAATTTTTTATAAGACTTGTGAAATTCTTGACATGTAAGAATTTTTAGGATACCAGTAAAATGCAGGGGGTAGTAAAGCCAAATTTTCATATAAAACTTTCAAGATTCATGACATGAAAGAATTTTTGTGATACCCACCCCTTACTTCAAAAAAATCCAGGGGTGGGGGATTGTCAAATTTTCAAAGGAGACTTGAAAATTTTATTTAAAAAAAGAATATTTAACATTAAAATACGATATTTCAAGAAATACAGAAAATAATTGTAAAATTTATGTACAAATAAATATGAACACATGAAGTGTGAAAGAAATAAAAGAAACTAGTCAACAAAAAATTTCATTAAACTTACTATTTCTTCAACAGATTTGTTTGCTTTAATGCATTCGATCAAGAAATCTTTCTTTTTAGAACTTTCTTGGAGATCATGCTTATACTTCATCTGTTCCATTAAGTTTTGATGCTCGAGTGTTTTTTCCTTATTTTTGGATTTTTCAATACTAAGAGTTAACTCAAACTTCTTCTCCTCCAAATCTTTGGCACTACCATCCTTCTGTAAAGAGAGCTCAAATTTCTTCTCCTCAAAATCTTGGATCCAATCATCCTTCCGTAAGGAGAGCTCATACTTCCTCTCTTCCAAATCTTGTACTCTGTCATCCCTCCTTAAAGAGAGCTCGTATTTCTTCTTTTCAAAGCTCAGTGTCTCTTTAGCAATTTCCACTTGTTCTAGAGTGAGAATAAAAATTAACATAAAGTAGAAGAAAAGCAGAGTAAAGTAATAAGAGGTATGATATCACTTACCAGCATCACGTTTCTCTAAAAACTGTTCCATCGAAGAAAAAGGTGTTTGTGATGAAGTATCACTTTTTTGTCTTCTTTGGGAGAGGAAATTTAGACTAGTTGAAGCCCTTCTCTTTTTGTTCAACGTAGCATTTTCCTCCTCATCATTGTCACTAGCTTCAGACTCAGTTGATTGAGGATCCTGGGTTTGTTCATCAGCCTTTTAAGAAATAAGAAAAAGATAAGTAAATAAAAAAATAGAATTGATAAGATAAAAGAAACAGACCTGAGTTAGATTGGGTTGGTTAAATCGCCAATAGTATCAATAGCAAAGCTATCTAGATTCGTAGAATTTAGAAGAGGGGAGGCTTGAGTGGAGGAAGAGGATGGGAAAAGATTTGCTTCGACATCATGTTCGGAGATAGGATCTTCTTCATCCAACATGTTTACAGGATTAACATCGGCTCGCTCTCCAAAAATTGCATCCATCTCTTTAAAGTAAGGACATAAAGAATCAAGTTTATTGTCTACAGATTTTATACCCTTAGTTATATCAATGTCAGTAACCCAAAACCAGTGGAAGATGAAAGAGCCTTTGCCTTCTTGTATTTTGCTCGATAATTCTTGAAGCGTTCAGACATCTGTTTAGGCAAAAGATCAATCCTTCCATTGGTCTTATTCCGTAATTCATTTGCCATTAGAAGATAGCCATTAACTTTTGATGTGGGGGGCCGTCCTACTTTAGTGGCATACTCAGTACCAAAACAAGAATCATAGTTAGATTTGGTTTTCAGCCAGTTGATAAGAATGAGATGATCATCTTTTTTTAATTGAACAGTCTTTGATTTCTTGGCTGAGCGGGGGAAAGAGGAAGTAGTGGGAATTGAAGAACAACTGGGTGATGGATGCCTTTGAGAAGATATAGGATGAAGAGGCATGTTATTATAAATGAAGATGAAAAGGAGCAGAAACAAGCAGATGAGATAGCGAGATGAAAAGGAGAAGAATAAAATATATGAAATGGGGAGAAATTCTGAGCGGATAGAATGAACAGGATGGGATGAGAATGGAAGTGTGCAGCAAGGTAGAAGGCTGGGATATCCAGAAAGTTGTCCAAGATGTGGTTATGGAAAATTGAGTAAAAGAATGTCGGATAAGAGGTGAACATTGACACGTAAAGTGTCTAATAAACCAATTATTAGCAAAAATAATTGCGGAAGATAATTGGGGTATGCAGATTATTTTTGGCAATTAATTTAATTGCAGATCGGTCAACATTGATACCCCCTAATGTTGCTTAAAGCAACATTAGCTGATCGTTCACCTTAAGACCTCCCAGCCAGTGTTATGTGGCTGGGAGATGAAAAAAAAGTTATTGCAACCAAAGTCGCTTGTAGCGACTTTGGTTGCTTTAAAAAAAGACTTGCAGCCAGTTTATTACTGACTGCAAGTCAATAATATAAAAAAAAAGCGAGCGAAGTTGCTGCATGCAACTTTGCTCGCTTTTAAACACAAAATCTTGCAGGCAGTTTTAAACTGCCTGCAAGATGTATTATAAAATTGGCCAAAGCCACTTTTAGTGGCTTTGGCCAATTTTTTTTTATTTTTTATTAAACGCTGCCAGCTTAAAGCTGGCAGCAGTTTTTTTTTTATTTCAATCCCGAGCCACTTCCTGTGGCTCGGGTCCTTTTTTTTTATGTAATTATAAATTACTAAAAGCTAGGCTTCATCTTTCTGGTAGTGTTATCTGACATTTGAAAGCTTGAAAAAAACATTATATGAAATAAAAAAAGCATATTCTTTGATATATTAAGAATTATGAGTGGTAAAGGATTGATGAAGGGATTAATGGCTCAAAAATAAAATTGGCCATTTCTGATAAGGAGAGTTCTAGAACAATAGAGATTATCTATGAAAATTAGATGGGATGGAGTACATTAGGGCATCTCAAACTTGATCAAATACGCCACATAAACACACCACAAAAAAAGTACCAAACACACCATCAGAAAATGAAATACACCTGCCATGGACAGGTGTATTTTGATGGTGTGTTTTGCCTCAAACAAACCTTCTTTTGGTAAAAAAAGCCATCAAAGCACTTTTCTCCTTCATCTTGATTAGTCAACAATAGGTACAGACAAGCCATCTCTTTAGATTCTTTTCTGCCTAATTCAAAAACATGACTTCCCACCACTTAAGCAGCCACTTCATCATACACTCACCCTTAGTCTTAATCACCATTCACTGAAATTCCTCTTTCAGTCCATTGTAAACTAGAAATAACTGCTACCACTCTAGCCCTGGATCTATTGGTTAACTCAGATACCAACTCCAATGCTGAAATTGACTGGTCTTACATGTGTGACATGCTGAAGAATCACTACTTATATTCCAGAACACTTTCCATACAACACCAACCACAATTTAACCTTGAGGTTCTTTAAAGAATTCCTTAAATTAGCTTTAAACAGATATTTTGCACAACCTTGCCTTGATTTCTCAGTTACTTGAACTGATAAAATATCACTCAATTTTCAGAAATGATTCTTGTTGTTCATAAAGAGATCCTCCTATTCAAATCTGTGTTGCACTTTGTCATTTTAGTTCAAATTGAAATGGTGGCACATTTACCCATCTTGAAAACCTCTTCCAGATCAGAGATGGAAATAAATATTTTGATTGTAAAAAAATGCTTTGAATCTCTCTTAAATACATTGCATGCTTCTACTCTTGCTATTTTTTAGGATTCCAGTTAATTAAATGTTTTGTATTTAAATTATAAGTAATGTTTTTCTCCATATCTACTTGAATAAAATTCATTCTGGATTTATATTAATAATTTGGTTAAATATGGTTTTTCAAAAGCTTCATTAATCAACACTTATGCACAAGATACATAAATTAACAAATTTTATTTTTCTAAATCTAGAAATTTGGCAATACCCTCCCCTGAATTTCACTATATTAGGGGGTGGTGATTGCCATTTTTTTCATGTCAAAAAAATTTTTTATGTCTGAAAAAAAAAATGGCAATACCTCATCCTGAATTTTAATGTGGGAGGGGGTGGAAATTGCCATTTTTTCATGTCAAAAAAATATTTATGTAAGAAAAAAAATTTACAATACTTCCCGCTGAAACTTACTGTGGGAGGGGGTAAAGATTACCAAATTTTCATTTTAATTTCATAAATTCTTATATAAATCAATAAAAAAATATAATCAGCCAAGTAAAAGTAATGGGATTCACAATTCCACCTGCTAATGATTTCAGATGTGACCAAAGCCAAATAAATCATATGACAAGCAATGTATTGAAAATTCATCATTTCAATACAAAAGAATAATTAAATGAACAAATTTATACAGCAGCAAGGCTCAATTGCAAAAACTTTTTATTTGATTGATTATATTTAACAATTGATAATTTAAAAATTTATGAAATAAAAATAAAAAATTGGAAAATCTTCTAATTACCCTATTTGGAACCTCTCCTTAAAGATTTACTATAAGTAGGGCCCTTTCCTCTTGCTTTACTTACCTGGTTTATCAGACTTTGGTTGATCTGGAATGAAAAACAAAAATGAGTAAGTGCTTCACAAGATTCTGAAAAAATGAGAAAATTTTTTACAAGATACCAAACCCGGAGTTTCTTGGTAGTTTGATGATTATCTCTTGGATTTTTGATTGATGATTATTCTGAGAAGAGTTCCAAATAGATTTGATGATACCATCTCCTGAAAAAAATCCAAAACATCAACAAATTATGGAAAAAAATGATTTATAAAGAAGAAAAATTGAGGAAACAAATGATAAAAAACAGTTGAGGAATTGATATACCTTGGGAGTGGTACAATAAAAAGTATCAGAAAAAACATGCATATTACAGAATATCAAAATTCAAAAATTTAAATTAGTTTACATAAAAAGACTCAACTTTAAAAGTATATATCTCAGAAATTTCTGAGCCAAAATTGATTATGCTTTCTGGAAATGAAATTCATGCCTATAGAGAACCTGTAATCAAAATAATGTGGGATTTGAATTAGCTAAAATTCATCAAATGTTAATATTCATCCTCATAAAAAAATTACAAAATAGGAAGGACTCATCCAAAACTGATATTTAGCTGATCAAATCAGAGCCAAAAGCCTGAAGTATTATTTGAAATAGATTGCATAAGCCCTATATGCATATTATGCAATATTGAACTTAAAAAATGTAAATTAGTCTATGAAACAAGATTAAACTTTGGAAGAAGTTATCTCAGCAACCACTAGACCAAATTCAACACCATTTGCTGGAAATAAAATAAATTATTCTTGAGATTCTTCCTAAAAAAGTATATTTCATTTAGAAAACCTCAATCCTATTTCTGAAATTTTATTTTTGACTTAAAAGAAAATCAAAAAAGGGTTATAAAAATTAAAGTCAGGTATTATCAATGGTCTAAAAAGATCTATTTTAGCTACCTATGTTATTTATAAGTATTATATTTGTTCCAGAGTAAGACCTACTTGAGAAGATTAAAATAAAGTTGATGGAAGTTTGAGCCAAGTAAATAATAAATATCTCATTAACCAGTGAGCCAAATCAGATGTTGCTTGGTGGATATGAGAGCTAGGCTTCTGTAGAACCTTTTTAAAAGTGGAAATGTGATTTGAGAAAAGAAAAAAAGAAATAGAAAAAAAAAACAAATTCAGGCAAAGAACTTCAGTTAAAATTGAAAAAAATATGGTGGGAGGATGACTTACCTGATGAGATGTCTTCAAAGATGTAAAAGGACCAGATAGAAGTTCAGGAAGTGATGGATAAAAAAATAGAAGAAGAGTTAAGGAAGTGAGAGAAGATGAATAAAAGAATATGAGGGATCATTGAAAAACAGAAAAAATGAAAAATTATGCAATTTCTGAAATATCCAACTTCATGTTGAGATGCTTAACCAAAATGAATCAGGAAGGGAAAAATTATGCTTTCAGTGAAAATTCAAAATAAAAGTTAATATGCAAAAATAAAACAAAACCAAGTGGAAAGTAAATGCAACTTGATCATTTTTAGAGCATGAAAAAAGGATTTATAAGGGTTGTGTTGAAAATTTTGTAGTGTTCTTGGCATGATGACTGAGTTTTGAGGATATAAATTTGCTCAGGAATTGTTGATAAAGAAAGTAATGAAAAGCTCAAAATTTACTGGGGCACCATGTGTAAAAAATTGTTTCAAAAAAGTGGGTTGGGAAAGATGTGATGTGTGGTGAATTGGGAGGATCTTTAGATTGGTTGCCTGTGTTGTGGTTGGAAAATTTTCACTAAAGTAGGACATATTTGACCCCATGTTTATAATCTCATGTACCAAAACAGCCATGTTTCATGGTGTGTTTATGTGGTTGTTCTTAAATGAAATTCACCAGGCATATTTGGTCAAGTTTGAGACCCCCTATTAAAAAGTAGATGGGTAGAGGAGGAGGAAGAGATCCTTAAGAAGATGAATAAAATATTACTTTCAAATTTTTTTACAGATAAATATTAAATTGAAATAAATTTTGTAAATATTTTTGTCATTATATTGGTTTCCACTTTTAAATGCAGTTACTATTTCACATGTACTCATACCAAAACTTTGGAAAGTTATTTATATAAGCATTAAATATTTAAAAAGGAAAACTTGCATATTAATTTCCATAAAAACCTTTCATGTTATACACTTTAAGGACTATTTTTATTTTTATTTAAATATAAATATTTCTTTTAGTTGAGTAACTGAAGATTTTATTTTCAATAGCCTGTAGGTCTTATATTTTTGGTAAAATTTAAAAAATTATACAAAATTTAGTTTTTCAAAGACTTAACAGATTAGAAGTGAGAAGTGACTATAATCTTTTAAAATTTTGAAAATAGGAATGGCATTAGTTATTTCAATTCCTATAGTTATTAATATTTGTGATCAAAAAATTTGCTAAATTTATTTATTGTTACAATTATGTAGTAAAAGATATTATTATTGTAAATTAAATTTACTTTCATAATTTTATGGTTTATCTTTTGAATACAAAGTAATGATTAGGTATGTTAAAGAATAATTTTCTTCCTCTAAATTGATAAAAATATTGTATATTCAAAAGCTTATGTTGGATCAATGTGTGCTCAATGTGTGCTCAATGAAGGATAAAATCATTGTTATAGTTGATCAACTTATGCATAACTTGAGATCAGTTGAGGTTCATTTTTGGACCAATATGAGAATAAATGTAAATCTAACTCTAATTTACTTATGTTTATAAAGTATTCATAAACCTGGCATAATTAAGGGACACTCTAAATTTCAGGAGAGGGGATTGCTAGCAATTCACCCCTAGATTTCCCGTGGTGGTTGACATTAAGTCCTGGAAATTAAATTCCTTCAGTTTATTTTAATCCTGATAATTATCAAAATTTAAATTTTTAATTAAAAATCAATTTTATTACTTCAGTTGATTTTTTTTAATCCTGGTTATAAAATTTTTTGAATTAATATAATTGTTGTTATTATTTCAGTTGATTTTTTGTCCTGAAAATTTTGATATTTTAAATTTTATTATTATTATTTTTCTTTTAATATAGCAAAAATAAAACTAATATATCTTAATATTTCCTTCCCTCAGATCAGGTTAAAACTACAATATTACTGATCAAGGTGCTTCTGCTGGCCGTGATGAGGAATAAGATTTAATTGATTATGATGAAGCTACTTCTGTAAGTTCTCCCTTGACTACAAAATTGGCTCAAATTAATCAATTATTGGACCAATCAGGTGTAGAAATAGAGGAAGTGGAAATACTAGTGGATACAAATTCTTGGGAACAAAATCCTTCCATCAATCCGCAGAAGGCTTCCAAAAGGATTCAAAATAAAAAAATGCCTTTACCTCAGCAACTAAAAAAAAAAATCTCTCCACCCACATAAAGGAACTGAGGACAGAGAACTTAAGACTGAGAGCAAGAAGAGACTCACTAGAAGAAAAGGTAAGAAAAATAGATGCCTTTCTTCAAGAGAAGAGGAGACCTCCTCCCCCCAGGGATCTTCCACAATTGGCTCCCCAGCAACCAGAAAAGGTGGAAGTTTCAAAGTGGCAGTGAGATTGGTTAAACACCCAGTGGGATTATCTGTCTCAACATCAGCAGCCTCAAATGCCTCAGGCAGGTCCTTGAAGACCCAGTCAATTCAACCCCACACATCCTCACCCTTATCAAGGAGGCAGAAAAAAAAACAATATTCAGATCTTTCCCAAGCCTTGGTAAATCCCTCTATTGGATCTCAAGTACCATTTTTGTTGCTGATTCTGTTCCTTCAGGTAATTCTGGAAAAAGAGATGAAACTGTGAGACCAGAAGAGGCTGATAAGAGTAGACAAATAACTCAATATTCTAATTTATCTAATCCTTTAGTTTTAATTGCTACTTCAATGATAAATCCTGATATGCCTATTATTGATAAAACAGTTGATCCTGAGTTTTATGTGAATCTGGAATGTTACTCTGTTTCTTAATTGAGAAACACTCCAGATGTAGCAAAAATTAATGATGAATATTTGAGGGATATTATTGATAAACAAAATCTTATAATGATCAACATGCAATTGACTCAGAAATATAATAGTTTGTTAACTGAAAAGGGTTATCAAGCATTGAGGAGTGAGTTACAGAGAGTTTCTGATGATTTGTTTCATTAAAAATTAACTCATGAAAAGAATGTTGCTTTATGGCAAAATATCAAAAATAATTTGTCTAAACTACAAGATACTGTGTCTATCGGTTTCCAGGGGTTAGAGGTAGATAAGATGAACCTGAAAAGATTGAGTGATCATTATTCATCTTTTCAAAATAAAAACCAGTTATCTTTTGCAACAATCAATGAGAGATTATCTAGTCTTCCAAGAGTGACAACCAGACTAACAACCGTTGAAGAGAAATTGAATTCATTGTTTGATAATCAAAAATATTCTGACATTTCTTTGAAGGAAAATATGGTACATGATTCTCCAAATGTACCTGTTACTAATTCATCTAAAGTAAAATTAGATTCAGAAATGCCTGTTGATACCACTGAGTTTCCATCAAAAATTGATGATGCACCAGGATCTTCAACAGAAGGATTAAACTATGAGATTACTGCACAATTGGAGAAGTTACAGCTGCTTCTTACTCAGAAACCAGCTAATTCTAAGGAGACTCCTTCAAATCAAAAGAATTGGCCGAAAATTGATCAGTATCCAACATTTGATGGTGATTCTTCTTCCAATCGGCAGCAATTTATTTGAAGAATTGATAACTTGAAAAATTCTTACAAATCCCAGATAAAGAAATTGTGTATAATTTAATTTCTTTGTTTACCAATGTAGCCCTAATGTGGTATGATTCTGTTCTCTTGGATAGGAATGCCTACTGATATGAAGATTGGAAGAGATTGATTAAATCACTATTTGGTGGCTCCAATTTTAGGATGGCTCAACAAAGGCAGTATGAGGAAACTAGATATAGATCTTTTACTGATAAACCTATTTATTTCTTTATGAAACTTGTAAAAATATTGAGGGCAATGGACCCAAATATGGAGTTTGAGTTATGGAAGGACAGGATCCTTTATAAACTACCAATGTCTTTGAAAGACTTGATAGTGGACAGGACTGAGTTCTCCAGAGAACCTTCTTCCTTCATTAAAACTTTTAATGAGATCCTTCTAAACAACAATTATGATACCAGAAGATTCATTCCTAGCACCCCTTTGGAGAAATCCTCCACTTACCAACAGAAACCTCTTGAAAAGGTTGGTAAAACTTCTGCCCCTGTTGCACCTAAAAAGTATGCAACAAAAACTTTCTTCAAATTCAACAAGACTTGGCAGAAAGGCCATGTTTGTGACAAGAGGATAAATCTTTTTGAACAAACTGAGGAGCAGGCTGATGACACAATAGCACTGAATGATACTTAAAGTGATTGTGCCAGCAATTTTTCATATGAATCTCTACAAGAAATCTTGCTGCTGGAAGAAGATATTCATTATTTAAATACTATTGATATTGATAATGATGATTTATTTACAGTTGAGGATGCTGAGATCATGAAGAACATTGAGGATAGCTCAATTTTTATTGCCCCTCTCAAGGCACCAGTCATCATCAATGGAACCAGCATTGAAGTTGTTCTGAATTCTAGTGCTGGAGGAAGTGTAGTATCTGAAAAAGCAATCGCTTCATTGGATAAAGACTATAAATCAAAACTAATGCCTATAATTTCGGAAAATTGGAGAGGTTATGGCTCTGTTTTGTCCCCCATTAGTAAATACAAAGCCACAGTGTTTTTTAAATATAACCATGGTTTTGTAAGAGCTATTTGTCAATTTTTTGTCATGAAAAATGATAAATTAAGCAGTTGGTTCATTATAGGAAATGATATTTTAACCAAGTATGGCATAAAACTGGATCCTTAAAACCAATGTTTCACAATGGGGATGAAAGGGTAGATAAAATTTAATATTTCCTCCCCAAAAAAATTATTAAAAGCAGAATTGAACACATGTAATTCTGTGGTTCAAAATAAAGGAAGATCTACAAAAGAAATTCTTTCCCTTATTTCTGAAATTGACAATGCTTCTTTTGGAGAACAAGTTTCTGGTGAGGGAAAAGATTCCATCATTTAATTGATAAAATCTTTTCCTATGGCCTTTGCTCATGGGTCACATGAACTAGGATTAGCTAAAGAAGAAATGAAACTTTCATTATCTTGTCCATTAACTGAAATACCACCTAGTTTAAAGAAGAAGCCTTATCCTGCTTCTAGAACAAAGAGAAAAGATATTGAAGACAATATCTCTACCTTTCTCAAAATGAATATTTTTGAAAAGGTAGTTGAAACACCTAAATATTGTGTTATCTCACCTGTCCTAATTTCTTATGAGAAAAATAAAGCCAGGTTATGTGGTGATTATAGAGCATTGAATACTTATACTGTTGATGATATCTATCCTTTACCTAGAATTATCTCTATACATGCTACCTTACAAGGTGCTAAATATATCAGCTGTCTGGATGGTAACAAAGGATATCACCAGGTACATTTTGATAAAAATTCCAAGATTTTTCTGATGATTGCTACTCATATGGGTATTTATAAGTATGTTAGGATGCCATTTGGCCCTAAAAATTCCCCTCCAGTTTTTCAAAAAGTTATGGATAACACATTCCATCAGGGGATAATTGAAGGATGGCTGATGGTTTATATTGATGATATCATTATATTCTCAAATACATTTGAGGACCATCTTAACCACCTGTGTAAAGTGTTCCACAAAATGGATGAAATAAATATGACACTTTCTTTGAAGATATGTAAATTTTCCAATATTATGAGTAATATTTGAGGTATTGTACACCTTTGTAAATATGGTTTTGTGCTGCGAGAAATTATCTCTGTTTCAATTCAACTTTATTGAAGCTTGATTCCAGAATGATACATATTTTATAACTATTTTGTGAAAAAAGTCACTAGCAATGAATTTAGCATTTTATCTGTCCTTTATTAAACCTCACTTAATCCTACTTAAATCCAAATTGACCCACAAAAACCTTATTCGGGATATTTTTTAGCCCAGGATGATTCAAGATTGGAGCAAAATATTATTTTACATATCCAATATGCCTATTGATTAAATTTCTTCAAGCTTACTTAAAATTCACATTAACATTAACTTTCACAGGAAATATTAAACACAAATCTTGAAAATATAGTATTTAAAATCAAAAGAAATATAATAAAATATGCTTACAACAAAATTTTTTTTCTGGATTAATTGAGACAAAAAAATGTTCATTTTTGAAAATAGAAAAAATACTATCCATCCTGAATTTAGAATTCATTTTTAAAATTTAATGCTCCCTCACTTTCAAGTTTATCATGTATTTCAAAAATTATATTTTTAATAATTTTGTGAATAGTACACCTTAGATATAAACTTGGGGATATCAAAAACTAAAAGATCAGGAAATTGAAATGTTTTTTATTGTTATGAATGGAAATAATGATTGAAAAAGACCATTAGAGCAAGTTTGATTTTGAATAATAGGCATACTTTCTCATGTAAATTTCAATAAAAATAATTTTTATTCTTACATAAGTTGAAGTGGATACATTTGAGCTCAAAAAGAGTTAAAATTGACAAAATAACACTTCTATAATTAATATTCAAAAATTAAATCACCCTTAATTATCTACCTGTAAACTATTTTAAATTAAATAATTTCAAAGTCAGTATATACTGATGTTATTTTTTCATCTAAAAAATTTATTATATAGATTAATATTCATAAACAGTTGACATAGATGTTAAATTTATATAAGAAATTTTTAATGCATAAAATGATAGAGCTATCATTTATGTAAAAAGTGATGAAGGAAAAAAATATTATTCAATTTTTGATGCACTATCAATAAAATTGAAGATAGAGCATATCAAAAGTTTAAAATTGATTTCAATTTTGATATCATCATTTTATTTTACTTTACTTGAGTAGAAAACAGATTTTCAATCTCCCTATAATTTTAAATCCCATTAGTTTGTAGATTTCAACATTTGAAACTATGAAATAAATATTTATGAAAGAATTTTAAAATATTTGCCCTTCTAAAAACTCATAAATCCAACTTCAAATCTTCTAACCTTCACAAGTAACCACAATGCATTCTGAAAATACTCTATATTTAAATAATTAAAGGTAAATAAAGTTATGTTTTTATTCTTTATTTCGATTTTTGATAAATAATATATATATATATATATATATATAATTGCTTAAAAAGTCTAAGAGGGAACTTAATAGTGGTTTTGCCATTAGATATATAGATTCAAGTTTCAAAAAATTTGTTTGGAATGAATTACAAAGACAAAAAGGATATATTTTGATTAAAGAATACTGATTTAGGTTCTCTTAAAGTTTTATTAACCAATTTTATGGAATATCAATCCATGGTTATCATTCTTTATGATATTATCATAGAATTTTTTCCTTTTTTAATATAATGATTTTCTATTGTGTGGTATGTAGGTTAAGATAAGTTTAAAAGATTTATTGAAGATATATATACCAGAAACAGTATAATCTGTAGATTTATAACTATAACTTACTTTTCTGATGTTTTACATCATTGATAAGTAGCTCATGCATTAAACAAGTAAATAATTATAGTCTCTGGAAATAAGTCCTTGTGAATTTCAAATTTTTTGTTATTCTCAAAATCATTACTCAAATAAACTAAAAATTTCTTCAAATATTTATTGAAAGAAGGAGTTTCAAAATCTTATTTTGTAGTTATAAAATTTTGAGTTAATTTTCATATTATCAAGTATAATGAACGTTTGTAAATTTTAACTTGAAAACTAGTGATCATAGCAAAGTAATACTAGAAGAATCAGATAAAAAGGGTGGAATAAAGTCATAGAACAACAGGAAATGATGCAAAATTGTTGATTTTTGGCTCACAAAATTCAACATATTTTTGACATATTTTGCCACCTTTAGACAATGTTTAGTGGATTTTACATTATTATAACAAGCAAAATTAACATTGTTTTTCATTTTTTTAACAAAAATAAATATTGTTAGATCCTTTTTTTTAAAATATGACTTATTTTTATGCTTTATCTACAATAGTTAGTAGTTTTTTTTTGCAGAAATTACTTGTTTTTATATTCTATTTTTGAATTTTTTAAGAGAGTTCATTGCATTAAAGAAGCATCATATTTTAAATCTAGAGATTTGGTTTTGAAATAATATATATTTTCATGTTAATTGACTCATTGTTTTTGGATTGATAAATTATGTTAAAATTGGGATTGCTTATTTCTAGTTAGTGTACATCACAGTTGGTTTTCAAATCAAAGATTAATAGATGGTTAAATTTTGTAAAATTCTAAATATCTTTTAAACCTTTTTTATTTAAATAATGTTTAATGTTATGTAATCATTCTATAAGTAGAACACAGTTAAAATCTGATAATGGTCCATTGCTTTCAATTTCTAATACTAAAATTCTATTCTACTTGAAACAATGTAAACTAAAGCTTGGTATCTCATAAGAAACTCACAATTTTCAAAAATCATATTTCCAACTTTTTAAACATGATACACATTAAAATATATTTTTAGAATAATTTCCTAATTAGTTCCAAATACTAGAAAATAATGACCTCAATTTATTTTAATACAAAAACCATTCTGATGAGTGAATTTCACAATCCTATAAGTAACATATGGTCACCATTTATACACATATGCATGATTTCTCCTTTTGTTTAATTTTAGCTGAATCTAAAAAGAAAAATCACATGTTGAATATCATCTATGGATAAAATTCTTATATTAGAAGCTAATATTTCATATGAGAAATTTGTTATTGAGTTTGGGAAAGATTAATAAGTGTTGGGAATTATAATTGAGCCATTTATTCAAGTAAATAAAAAAGGATGACCTTCTAAATACTTCATATATATATATATATATATAATAAAAAATAATTATATAATAGCATTTAACCATGGTTTTATACTAATGTCATATAAAAAAAGGGATTGAACTAAAAATTTCAGTAAAGAAAATAAAAATAAGATAAGTAAATATTCTTGTTTATATTTTCATATTTTTGAAATGGCTTACTTAAGGGAGAAAATTATTTGGTTTTAGAGTACAAGAATTTCTAGATAAAAATCTTCACAATATAGTTTGACCCTCTCAAAAAGAAAATTCTAAAAATTTTACTATCAAATTTTAAATATTTGTTAAGTAATAGAAAATGGAGTGGTGTCTTTGACAATGAAGCTTTAGAAAATGAAATAAATTATTTAACTTTATAATATAATTTTTGAAACAATAAATCATGTATTCAAAAAAAATTATATATCTTACAATCAAGATAACAGTATTAATTAAGCAACTCTAACAACTTTGGAAAGAAAACAAGAAAAAAATATTTAGTAAAATGCATAATTTATTTTTAGAATTTAAGGAAACTTAATAGTTCTACCTGTAAACTAGCCTTAAAGTGGGTTTAGATTTAACATGTGAAAATTCAAACATAGTACCCTTCCATCATTAGAGCAGAATAAAATTTATGTAGTTTTATTTTATTAATTTATAATAGTATTTTTATTTTTGGCTTTTTCATTAGTATAAATATATATTTTTTAACTTTTTTGTTTTTCATAACATAAGTTCAAAGCTGCCCATCACTACTTCAAGATGAAACTCCATATAATGTAATAAATGAATGATATATTATAATGAATTTTACTAGAGACTTTTCAAAAATGGTGATTAAGAATACTTACTATAATTTTTTTAAATTTTTATTATTATTCTATCTCTTGAAAGGAGATGGCCATATCTCAATTTAATTAGTTTTTCCTCAGAAAAATTTATTCTTGATCTAAATAAAATTTCATCACTATTAAATAGATGTTATTATACAATTTTACCAATTTTTTTATCTGAACATAGTTGAAAGTATGTATAAATTAAAGTGTTTCCACATAATCTTACTATTATCCCACCATAATTTTCACATTTAGATTTCATTGTAACTCTCACGCGCCACGTGACACTCGAGGCAAAAGTAGCTCATTAAATCAATACTAAAGGGTTCAAATCCATACTTGAAGCGCAGAAAGCAACTCTCCATAGAAACTGCGACTTTCCTTTGTATACTCGCTATTCAATTGTGCTAGCCTAAAACTCTAAATCTAAATTAGTCAATCTCTCAATAGTGTGTCATAGTCTTTTTCCCAATAAGCGACGCACAGCGCAATAGTTAATATAATAGTACATTAAAAGGTTCATGAAATGTCTGTGGGTTATTAAGGGGTAGTGAGCATCGGCGGAATGGTTAGTGAACGATTAAGGGGTTAACGGATGTTAGTGAGGAGGGTCCAGGTGTAACGGATATATTTTAAATGGTTTGTGGTGTGCGGAATGGTGGATGAGTATGAGGTCAATGCAAGGAGGAGTAAAGGATATAAAAGGGGATGGTTTTATGGTTCGACATTCCTTAGAATTAAATTATAAAACTTATTTATAGTTAATAGTGATAAAACTCTAAGTGAAAATCATTATTATTGTATCTTTCTTTATTTTCTCAATAATCATATCTAAATCCTAAATCTTTGATTGTTGAGTTTCCAACCCTTCATGAGATCTTAAGAATTTTAATATTACCGTTCAATTATATTAGAAACCTTCTCGAACATAACTCAAAAAAGTAGTTCTTCCTTCGATTCATCTTCAAATCACTTCCTCAAACTATCCCTCTGTGCTTTAAAGAAGTATCTGAACCTTTTATCTCACTTGCAGGAACATCCTTGACCTTGTGCGTAGGTCGTCCGGTGACAGTATAATTTAATTCTCCGTAATTCTCATTCTTTGCACTACTACATCCCTTTTCAGGTGTTTTCTCTAAATTCTTTAAATGGCACCTGTTCAACGCACTCCTCCTACAGGCGCTACTACTAGAGCTCAGGCCAGAGGCAGGCCAACAGCCACTAGGCCTGTTTCACGCACTCACTCCTTGGAGCCACTCGACCTTAGGGAACGACAACATTCAGTCCAATAGGTAGAAGACATCCCACAAGATTTCGATGATTCTAGTGATGATGAAGAAGGAGAGTATACAATGCACAAGGCACCATCCGCCCCTGCTAACCACCCTTCTGGTCAACCTTCAGAACCTGGACCATCTAATTCACTGGAAGATTTCATGAGACTTTTCATGAAGACTCTTTCAAATTCAACGTCTTCAGAGGGATCTAAATTCAAAACTCCTTCTATGAAATCTCCTGATAAATTTGATGGAGAACATCCAGACAGATTGCGACCCTTCTAAAAAACCTGCAAGCTCCTGTTCCATAATGACCCTCGAACCTTCAATAACAACCAATCAAAAGTTGTTTATGCTTCTTCATTCCTGGCTGGAAAAGCAGCAAGATGGTTCGAACCTTATCTTCTCATGCTCTCTTCAACAGAAACCCACTTAATTATTGATAACTGGGAAAAGTTCGAAGACCAACTCTTCATGTTGTTTGGTGACCCTAATGAAACTGACAACACAGAAATTGAACTTGATCTCCTTGGCATGAGTGATAATGGGAAAGCCTCTGAATATATCTCAAACTTCAGAGCGCTTCAAACTCAAGTAAGTTTGAACGATGCTGCCCTTAAGTATCATTTCAAAAAAGGACTTCCTTCGAGGATTCTGGATCAGTTAAATCTTCACGGTCAGAAGATGACTACCTTAACAGATTTAATGGATTGAACCCTCAAACTTGATGGCGTTTACCAAGGACGACTTCAACATCGTCAATAAGCCAACAAATCTCAAGGCTTAAATTTCAAATCGGGACCTTCTTCACACCCACAAACAACTCAATCCTCCTTTACTCAATCCAAAACTATTAAGGGAAAGGACAAACCTCGACCAAAAAGCTCGACCCTAGGAAATATCAGTAAAGTACTGGATCCTAAAGGGGAACTTAAAGAAGCTGAGAGGAAGACGCAAACAGATAATAGGTTATGTATGTATTGTGGGGGTAAGCACAAGCTGGAAGATTGTGTAAAATTGAAGGAAAGAGAAGGTACTAGTTCAAAGCCAAAAAAACTAGTAGATAGTTTACTTGTGTGCAATGAAAACTATCTTATCTCTCCCATTGCACAGAACCTCCATGTGTTAAGGACTGGAGTTGCCTTAAATTGCTTGAGATTCATTCTTTTTAAGGAGGATATCCCCTTCAGTTGTCTCATAGACTCTGGAGCTTCAATTTCTTTTTTTAGTTTATCTTTTTACGAGAAGTTACAACTGAAATTTACAGATGTCGATCGAACTCCAATCTATTTGGTCGAATCAGAGGAACCCAAATATTGGGTCAATAAGAAAGTTTTATGGGTTGTCAACTTTCCAAATTTTCCCCCCTTCAAGTGGGAACTAAAAGTCTTGGACGCCCCAAGGATGGACAATACCATTCTTGGCCATGACTTTTTAACGCATTGGAATCCTGAAATTGATTGGACACGGGGATTGATCACCCCACTTACTAAGTATCTTTCTGATTCTTTAATGCATGTCAATAGGGAATTAAACAACCCCCCTGACAATGACCTGCTAGAGGACAAATCTCTGCCAGATGACTTGCAAGCATCTGATCTTTCTTTTAATGAGCAATTGGCTAACCCTTCTAGCTCGATGATTTCACTTGAAGAGGATTTAAATTGCCTCAAAGTAATCAAATTATGCTCTCTCAATTCTGGTCTTCCCGCAACAGATTCTCTTGAAGATGATGAGGACGACCAAATTGACGTTGAAGCCATTAAATCGACTCTACCAGAAATCTATCATGATTTCCTCGATGTTTTTTCAATCCGCAAGGCCGATAATTTACCACCTCATCAACCCTACTACCATCAGATAGAGTTAATAGGTCCAGTACCACCAGCAGGTCCTGTCTATTCTTTGTCGAAGGAAGAATCTCGAGTTCTTCAAGACTAAATTGCAGAGAATGTAGCCAAAGGTTTCATCAAAGCCAGGAAATCTCCAACCGGCTCCCCTGTCCTCTTAGTAAAAAAGAAGGATGGTAGTCTTAGGTTGTGTGTTGACTATAGAAAGCTCAACACAGTCACTAAGAAGAATGCATATCCTGTTCCTCCTATGTCATTGCTTCTTACCCTTTTTAATGTTGCTAATTTCTTTTCTAAAATTGATCATAGAGGCGCTTACAATCTTATTCGCATTGCGGAAGGTCATGAACCACTGACTGCAATGCGCACTAGATTTGGTAGTTTTGAATATTTAGTTATGCCTTTTGGATTGTGTAACGCACCATCTACTTTTCAAACTTTTGTCAATGACATCTTTCAAGATGTTTTCCAACAATTTGTGGCCGTCTATTTAGATGATATTTTAATTTTCTCGAAGACACTGGATGAACATATTCATCATGTTCGACAGGTTTTAAATCGACTTCGAGGTCATGGACTCTACGCCAAGCATAATAAATGCGAATTCCATCTTAAATCTATTGATTTTTTGGGTTTTACATTATCCACTGACGGTTTAGTCATGGACGACAAAAAATTTCAAAAGGTCCTGAAATGGCCTGAGCCCAAATCCATTAAATCCCTCCAAGGATTTTTGGGTTTTGAAAATTTCTATAGAAGATTTATTAAAGATTACTCTAAAAATTTTTCCAATCTTACTTCTCTTCTTAGAAAAGATATTCCTTTTGTTTTTACTTCTACAGCACAAAAGGAATTTGAAGCGTTGAAGACGGCGTTCACCACAGCTCAAATTCTTTGACACTTTGATCCTACTGCTTCAACAATAGTCGAGACAGATGGGAGCAATTAAGCTATCGCAGTGGTCATTTCTCAATTGAATCCGGAAACAAAACTGTTTCATCCTGTTGCTTTTAAGTCACGCAAACTCATTGCAGCAGAGTTAAATTATGAAATTCATGACAAAGAGCTTTCAGCTATTATTAACTGTCTTAAAAAATGGCTCTCTTTTCTTCTCAGCTTAGATAGTCCTTTTCAAATTCTAACAGACCACAATTCTTTGAAATACTTTATGTCTTCCAAAGTGTTAACCAGGCGTCAAGCCAGGTGGGCTGAATTTCTGTCTGAATTTCCCTTTTCTATTTCCTATCGCCCAGGTAAGAACTGCATTGTCCCAGATATCTTGTCACGTCGGGAAGACGTTTACCCACAGCGGGGGGACACATTTTCTGACAAAAATCCAGCAAATGTGAAATCAATCTTCAACGAATCAATGTTATCGACTCATCAACTTAATTCGATGACAATTCAATCGTTTCAAAATCCACTATCCAACATCCTCGAACCTCAGTCGAAGGAAGATTATTGTTTAGGGTTAAAAGATAAAATACTCTCGAAGCAAAGGGCCAAAAGATTTAGTATTGAATCAGGTAGAATAGTCATACCCGACAACAATGAGATAAAATTATGGATTTTCAGCAGTCGACATGATTCTCCATTAGCTGGTCATTTTGGGGTTGATAAAACCTACCAGTTAATAGCAAGGAATTTTTTCTGGCCAGGTATGACCTGGGAAATCAAGGCCTATATAAAAGCTTGTTACAAATGTAATAGGAATAAGGCTCCCCGTCACTGGAAGTATGGGTTGCTTCAACCACTTCCTATTCCCTCTAAACCTTGGGAATCTTTATTGATGGATTTTATTTCTCAAATTCCTCTTTCTAATAATTTTGATGCTATATTAGTAATAGTAGATAGATTCTCAAAAATGTCTATTTTCATTAAAACCACTACTACTGCTACTGCAAAAGATCTGTCAAAATTGTTTCTAGAATACGTATTTTCCAAACACGGCTTACCTAATGATATTATTTCAGATAGAGGCTCATTGTTTGTATCCACATTCTGGACTCAACTGTGTCAACAACTCAATATCACGAGGAACCCCTCTCCACAGCCTATCATCCCGAAACTGATGGGCAAACAGAAAGGGTCAACCAAATCCTCGAACAATACCTTCGAATGTATGTCAGTTACCAACAAGACGATTGGACCACATGGCTACCATTGGCCAAATTTGCTTATAATAACTCAACTCATTCTTTGACACAACAATCTACTTTTGAAACTGTTCATGGAAGACATCCTTGATTCAATTCAATCCATGTAGGAACTAATCATCCTGCAGAACATTATCTTCAAACCATATAACTACACCAAGAGGAACTTAAATCAAATCTGGAATTAGTGGTTCGAAGGTACAAGGAACAGGCTGACAAACATCGACAAACTGCTCCTCCTTTTAAACCAGGCGACAAAGTATGGCTCGACACACGGAACCTTCGAATGACTTGACCATCAAAGAAACTGGCTGAAAAACGCTTGGGGCCATTCAAAATCGACTCTGAAGTCTCTAAAACTTCATTTCGACTCAAGCTACCTCCTAAATGGCAGGCTATTCACCCTATTTTTCACGTATCTCTCTTGGAACTGGCTTGAGAAACATACCCGGGCAAGAACCAACCTCCTCCGGAACCGGTCGAAGTAGAAGACCATCTAGAGTGGGAAGTAAGTCGTATCCTTGATTCAAGAATGCGCAAGGGGAAACTTCAATACCTTGTGGAATGGGAAGGCTTCCTCAATGACTCAGACAAAACATCCTGGGAACCAGCCATCAATGTTTCTAACACCCCTGAACTCCTAAAATCTTCTCATCTTAAATACCCTTTAAAACCAAAACCTTAAAACTCTCTTTTTCTTTTCCTGTTTTTTTTTTCTTTCTTTCTTTAAAAATCTAAAACATTTTTTTTCTTTTATTCTTTATTCTTTTTCTTTTCAAAATGTTTCAACCTTCTTTAAAAAAAATTAAATTAAATTAAAATAAAATAAAAGTAAAACAAAATAAAAATAAAAATAAAAATAAGATAAAATAAAATAAAAACCAAATTAAAATAAAATAAAAATAAAACAAATAATAAAAAAAAAAAATTTATTCTCAATTTTCTATATACACTTTTTTTAAATTTTATTTTCCTCAAACTATCAAAATTCTTCACAAACATTACACGACCATCTTTCTCGAACTTCACTTTAACTTCTAAATCACTTTTTTAAATTCTTCAAAACAAATTACTTCTTTCTTCAAAATTCTCTTAAAATTTTTATTTTTTTGTCTCTTTTTTTTTCTTTTCTTTTTTCAAATAACTAAAATCCCTCAAATCTTCAATTAACAAACTTAAATAACATTTTTTTTTCTCTTTCTTCTTTTCATTAAATTTTCTTTACAACAAATTTTTTTCAATCAACTATATATTTTTTTTTCAGACATCTTCTTTCAAAATTTAAAAAAAAAAATTTCTATATAAATTCTTTTTTGTTTTTTTCTCCGTTTTTTCTTTGTTCTTATTTTTCTCAAAATCTTATAAAAAAATAAATATTAAATTCTAAATAAAATAAAAAAAATAAAATAATTAAATACATATTGTTTTTACATTCTTTTTCTTCGTTTCTCTTTTATCTTCTCCCAAACCGATCCCTTCATCTTCTCCAAAATTTCCCTTATCTCCTTTCTACATTTCTCAAAGTTCTCCCCCTCTCCTATGGGAATCAATTCCCCAAGTTCAAGTAACTCCTTGGCTACGTCGAAGGAAGCGGCATCGACAATGTTATCAATCTCGCCGCTCAATTCTTCAATATATTTTGCTCGTCGAACCTGACGAGGTTTCTTGGACCATACTTGATTGAGGGTTTCTTCGTTTTCCTCCCTTGAGGTAACAGTTGGTAATCTATCCTCCACCAACACTGCCAATTCCACCGCAGTGGGTCCCACAAGGGTTGCTTCCACATTTGAAGCTTCCGTCGTAGGGACCTTGATGATGATGTCTTAATTCTAAAACAGAATCATCAATAACTAGATTTATAAATTATAAAAAGGTGAACTTACTTCGAAGATTGGGTCAGGCTCCAAAAACAATCTAGGAGTGACCTTCTCTGCCACCTCCCTTTCCTCTTTGTCATCTTTGATGACCACCCGTCGCTTTTTTGGGGTTTTCCTCGAGATGAGAATTTCTTCTTCCTCCTCGACGACCCCCCTTTTGTTAGCAGCCCTAGCCACCCAGATGTTCACATCATCTTCAACTTCTTCCTCATTTTCCCCCACCAATGGATTGTCCCCAATGGACACATCCCAAATGTCCTTGACTACTTCCTTTGTTTTAGGGATCACCCAATACTTTGTCTTCGTAAACCGACTCTCAATGTCGGCATTCTTCGCTAAGGCGTCACACGCCACTCTTCTCCATCGGCAAAACTCGCACTTCTGGCAAGTTCCTCGTGTCACCGTGCTCTCAACGCAAAAATACTCCATCAACTCGCAAGCCTTGCAAGTCTTTGGAAATTGCCGTGTGACAACACCCCCATCCGCTTTAGGGTGTGGAGGCGTGGTAGTCAGTGTAGGGAAATCCGTCATAGTGATTCAAAGTAATAAAATTAATAATTAAGTAAAGAGGAAGGGAAATTAGTGTGGGAAATATGTTTTACGCTCAACGGAGCTCGCGTTCTTATACCTGGGAATCTGTCATGCGCCACGTGACACTTGAGGCAAAAGTAGCTCATTAAATCAATACTAAAGGGTTCAAATCCATACTCGAAGCGCAGAAAGCAACTCTCCATAGCAAATGCAACTTTCCTTTGTGTACTCGCTATTCAATTGCGCTAACCTAAAACTCTAAATCTAAATTAGTCAATCTCTCAATAGTGTATCTTAGTCTTTTTCCCAATAAGCAAAGCACAGTGCAATAGTTAATATAATAGTACATTAAAAGGTTCATGAAATGTCTGTGGGTTATTAAGGGGTAGTGAGCATCGGCGGAATGGTTAGTGAAGGATTAAGGGGTTAACAGATGTTAGTGAGGAGGGTCCAGGTGTAACAGATATATTTTAAATGGTTTGTGGTGTGCGGAATGGTGGATGAGTATGAGGTCAATGTGAGGAGGAGTAAAGAATATAAAAGGGGCTGGTTTTTTGGTTCGACATTCCTTAGAATTAAATTATAAAACTTATTTATAGTTAATAGTGATAAAACTCTAAGTGAAAATTATTATTATTGTATCTTTCTTTATTTTCTCAATAATCATATCTAAATCCTAAATCTTTGATTGTTGAGTTTCCAACCCTTCATGAGATCTTAAGAATTTTAATATTACCGTTCAATTATATTAGAATCCTTCTCGAACATAACTCGAAGCAGTAGTTCTTCCTTCGAGTCATCTTCGAATCACTTCCTTGAACTATCCCTCTGTGATTCAAAGAAGTATCTGAACCTTTTATCTCACTTGCAGGAACATCCTCGACCTTGTGCGTAGGTTGTCTGGTGACAATAACTGTAAAATAAGTTTTTCAATAATTTTAATAATACCTTAATATTTAATAATTTAGTTACATAGTAGATTTTTTATCCTTTTTTTTACATGAGGCTTATTATATAAACACCACTTTTTTTTTCCATTTTGAAGTCTGATAATTTAAATTTCCATTTAACTACCCAAATTATATCAAAAAAAATTCAAAAGTATATTTTTTTAATGTACTCTTTTTGATAAACTTATCATTTCTTATAAGTTATTCTTCAACTATTTATTGGAATTAATTACCCACTCATTTATGGTCTTTTATTGTTGTTAATTACATAAAGACAAAATAAGGATACTCTCATATTATATTGGAGTTTTAAAGTAAAAAGTAAATACTAGTGGCTGGTATTAAATATGAAGTTGTTATAACTAAGTTGAACAATAATTAATAATTAAATGGCATTATATATTACAAATTTTATTGAATGTATATAAAAATAACACTCAAGAAATATATATAAGATATACATATAACCATTGTATATCAAAAATAAAGTACTTATCAACATGGTATTTTTTAATGATTTTCAAATTTACTTAAAGAGACATTAATATTACCAATTCAAATTTTATATCAAATATATCAATATTATTATTTCAATTTTAATTTTTTTACAATAAATTTGAGTTAAAAAGTAATTAAATTCAGTATTTAATGAATGTTTTTGAAAAATATTTACAAAAATAGAAATAACCCCTCACAAAAAAATATATAATTTTTTTTACTTACAATTTGCACCATATTTCTACCCTTAAAATATTTGTATTCTTCTAACAAAAATATTTTTTAAATAAATTTAAAATTTTTTTCATTATTCAATTAAAAAATGTCAAATTTATAATTTATTTTACCTTACTAAAAAATTTAGTTGAAAATTTAATTTTGTATTTCCAAAAAATAAACTTAAATGTCAAAAATTAAAAAAACAAAATTATAAATATAATTATGAGAAAGAGGTAGATTAAATTTATAATATTCATATAAAAAAAATTCAAATATTTTATGGTGTTTGAATTTTAAATTTAATGTATTAAAAAATAATTATTAACTAACCAAGCCAAATGGAATTGGCTTGGATTTTTGGTATCACTAGCACTTATTTTTTTTCTTATACTCACATTTTAATTTTTAATTTTTTTTTTCTACATTTCTCTTTTTTTTTTATGATTTTTAATGTTTTTAAGACTGAAGTTGCTTTCAAACAACTTCGGTCTAACGTTTCTCTCACTTTCCCACCAGATTGCACCTGGTAGGGAAAGTCGCTTCCATTTTAGAGACCAAAGTCCCTTGCAGGGACTTTGGTTTCTCTGTGTGCATTGCACAGCCAGAAAAAAACTGGCTGTGCAATGCACTGCATGCAGCACATGCAACATGCATCGCTGCTGCAAGTAATGCGCATTGCATGCAGCAGCAATGCAGGCTGCATGCAGCAGAAATGCGCGTTGCATGCAGCGCATATCTCATGCAGCTGACTTGATATCAGCTGCATGAAATATGGTAGTGATTGTGCAACGCGCGTTGCACACTGCTTTGGCCACCTCCCAGCCTAGTAAATTAGCTGGGAGGGTGGCAAACATTACAGCAAGCAATTGAAGTTGCCTTTACGAGACTTCGATTTCTTGAAAGAGACACTTCCAGCCAGGTTTCCCCTGGCTGGAAGTACTAAATTGCAATGTAAGGGACCGAAGCCAATTTCAAAGGCTTGGGTCATAAATTAAGCTTTCCAAAAAGCAGCCAGTATAAATATGGCTGCATTAAAAAGTAAATTATCTAATTAAAATACATAAATAAATAAAAATTTGTTCAAAAAGATATACAACGCTCTGAAGCCCGTTATAAAGGGCCTTCCATTGATACACATAGAAACAAAATCAAATGTTGCTTTCAGAAACATTGGCCATGTTTTGATATTTTGAGCAAAGTAAGATCAGGAAAGAGGCCAAGGCATAAAAATTGCACAATTAAAAATCTATTAATTTAATATGGTGGGGAGGTTCATATTTTAGAAATAGGTGGTGCACATTATAGTTATCTTTAAAACAATTTGAAAATGAATTAATTTTGAGGCAATTTAAATTTAAATGTGATGAGTGTATGTTTTTTAGCTATGTGAATCATGGTAGCTAGAATTATGTGGCGTCAATTTTTTTTAGATGTTAAATTCAGCATTCCACAAATTTTCATCTGTACAAAATGCAGCCAAGTAAATTCTAGCTGGAATTAGTATATGCATAGGAAAAAATGATCATGCTGTGTACAGTGCCTTGGAAACATTTTTCTAGAATTTAGATGAAGTTTATCATATGACTTGGAGAGCTGCATTTTTTTGAAAATGAGATCAGTGAAAATTCATGATATCTAAATCTTTTTGCCACCCAATTTATTTTTCCTTTTTCTTTCTCACTTTCCTTTTTCAAAAATTATGAATCATATTTTTGCTTTATCATTTTGAATTATTGGTACTATTTTCTTGACCTTATCTGATTACCGGTAAGCAATTTTTTCTTTCTATTGCATTTCATATCATTTTGGTTTGTTACTCTTTTTTACACTTTTGACAAGTTAATCTAATTATTCTAATTCTGAATTTATTTTTATGGTATCTTTGACTGTACCCTTTTGATTCATTATAAAAAAGTTCTTTTTCAGTTAACTTAAAGTTTTTTTAATTGTTTGTCAATTTACTTTTCTTTATTTCTTATCAAAAATGTTCAATTTATTCATCTACCCATTTATTTTTTAAAACAGCAATTATAAAATAAACTTTATAATTAATTTTGATCAATCAGCTACAAATGGAAGAAGATTTTATAGACACATAAGTTAATGTTTTGTTTATCATTTTTCTATATTTCTTTAATACTTTCTCAACCATTATATTATTAATATGAAAAGTAAAACATCATCTCGTACTTGCTGAAAGCATACAGGATAATGTTTTGCTTTTCATAATAATAATTAGATTTTTTGTACTTTAACTTTAATTTATTGATTTTTAAGTTGTTTTGAAGTGTCGTACTTGCTGAAAGCATACAGGATAATGCTACAATTTAAAAATTAAAAATTTATTGAAGTATAACTTTCTAAGTCAATGTATTAGTCATAGCAAGATTTTTCATTTTATATGTGTGGATATGATAATTCTGTAAATTTTTTAATATTACTAGTGTATTGAAGTTATATTTTCATTATATTATTAATATTAAGTGTAGATCCAAATCTCGTACTTGCTGAATGCATACAGGATAAAGCTATACTCTTTATATGTATATTTTAATAAAGTATACCTTTGAAACACTTTCTTAATATTTGAAATAAAGAAAAAGTATATAAATTTACTAATATGTAGATATGCTAACTTTTGTATTTCTACTATTTAAGATATGATAAAGTTAAAGGTATCATTGACTGATAATTGAAATTTCTTTTACAATTTTCTAATTTTTGATTTTTTTCTATTTTAAATCAAAATTGAATTCTCTTAGGATTGAACCATCAATGAGTAACAATTTGAAAAATAAAAAAACGGCCAGGGAAGAACTCTAACAATAGGTGGGCGAAAGACATTGCTACCGGAATGAAACTTGTAAATGCTCTTGGAATGGATACAAATGGGAAGAAGCCACATTTCTATGCATGATCTTATGCAAATAATATGACAGATTTCAATAATTATTACAATTTTTTTCCTGGTTGTAGTATTTATAAACCAAAAGGTGTCTTAATACCTAATGTTCTTGTGCAGACTTTTGAAATTCATGAGCTCAAAGAACTAGATATGTTAGAAGCTACGGTGCAATGCATTAAGGATCTTTCTTACTGCAAACATGAAATTACAATTAATGGTTATCATCAAAGAGCTGGTGGTTTTGGAAAAATGTTTGGTGGTGGCTTTATTTTAGATAGGAAGAAATCTTTATATATTTGTAAGTATCACTTTTTTTAATTTAAATACTGAATTTTTGAATGCTTTTACTTGCAGATGAATACACTTATAAGATTGTACGCACGGATGAATATAAAAAACGAATGAAGAGGATTTCAATGTACTTTGAATATTTTTTAAAAAAATATCATATGTTAAGTACAACGAGGCAACTAATCTTTGTGCAAAACTTGGTATTCCTGGATTATCAAAAGTTTTTAGTGAAGAAGAGGGTGTACAATTTGCTAGTAATTTAACTTGGACATCTGGAGCGAATGGTAATGGGTTCTCCAATGAGCTTCATCGTGATAAGGATGCAAGTGAGTATACTTTAGGGATATTTTTTCTTAAAGATACAGAAAACAAAACCATTCATATGAAGTACAATAAGACCCAACCACGACAAACAGGTGGAGAACTTATGTTTCCCGAAATTCAAAGTAAAATTAACTTTGAAGCAAATAATGGAATAACAGTGACGTTATGGCCTGCCAATCAACTGAGGCATTTTAACTCAAGATGTCACTAAATTCATGGCCTCACAAGGAGAGGTTCTTCTATTCAAATCAGCACAAGAATTTTTCATGCTATAGAAAAGCTTAATGTTTTTGATATTGATATTTCAGAGTACTTGGGAATTAAAGAAGAAAAAGATAGGTATAAATATTTGATTAGTGCTTTGAGAGATTTTTTGAAAAGAGATGACTTAATAGAGGAAGAAATAAATTCAGCAAAGCATTATTTATCTAATGTTAAGACAAATCTAAAAAATTTTGATAATTAAATATTAAAAATTTATATCATATTTATACAACTTAATGTGAAATTAAACATGATAAATACTGGGAGTAGCTGTAAAATTTTCAGTTGTGATGATTAAAGTATTATCTATTTTTTTTATTTGTGAAATAGAATAATTTTTTTTTCATAATATTATAAGAAAATTTGATTTACTTTTGAGGAAATATATAAGTTGTGAAATCTTTAAATGTCATTTTTATTAAATTGGTAGCAAAGGTTCTAAAATACAAAAACTATAATTAAGAATTTGTAATATATTAGCCATAAAAATGTGCTTTTAATGCTACCAAATTAACTGTATAGTATTTTAGGTCAAACAAGCTTATTAATAAAAAAGTTAATAATAAAGAGTTGATGAAAGAATTTTGAATCAAAAACAGATTAAATTGTATTTTTTAAGAATACACACATTAAATTATTTAAGTTTTTCCACTTCTGATTAAAAATGTTACAATCAATAAAGAATTTTTAATAATTAATAGATTATTTAATATTAAAGGTAAAGTAACAAAACTAGAGCAGTAATCATATTTTTATATAGAATAGACAATAAAATATTTAAGAACTTAATACAAGTATTTGAAATCATATAAGTAGATTTTAAAATCTTTGTTATTGCTGGACTTACAATAATTTTTTTAATAATTAATTTAGAAAATCATGTCAAAGGTTTCTTAATAAATTTCAAAGATGGTCACATGTTTTACGTATTTGAAGGAAAATAACTTGGATTATACAAGATAAATCATATACACAGAACTTTATCTATTTACATGTTGGAATATTAATTTATTGAAAGGCTATGTTTAGCAAAAAAAGGTGATACTGACTGAATGGAGCTCCAGTGATTAAGAAAATCTGCAGAAATAGCCCTAGCGATTCCCGGAGGACTTGGGGTATCAAATTTTAAAGGAAATTAATCACACTTGCCTATAAAAGGTTTTATTAATGTTAAAATATATTTATTTAAATTTTTCCAAATTATTTCTTCCATAAAATGATTTTTTTTCATGTAAATTAAGAAACTTAATTTCTGATATTACCTCCAAGCAATCAGCTGCTGAAGCCAATCTATGATCTTGAGAGCTCAGAAATAAACCACAGACACCATCAATTATATAGAATGTGAAAGATTAATATTGGTGGTGGAAGTATTCAGAATTTATCTTGTTTAGTGCAGCCTTTTGTTTATGTCTCATTATAGTCAGTTCAGTATTTTTGTTTTTCTGACTTTATTGTTGAGCTTCGCTAGTCTTGCCACTTGATATTGTTGAAGCAAAATATTTTGATTTAAGAATGATAATTGACATAATTATATCAATGATAATATTTCAGATTTGAAGAAGAGTTGACATTGATATATCACGGGTTTGAAGTGCAGTGGGACCAACTTCTAAGCCATCAGAAATCGGACTCTTCAGATTTGAAAGGTGAGCTAGAAGCTGAAGACCACATTCAATTGGACAATCTTAGTTAATGTTTTGATGTTATGGAAGCTGGCTGAATTCATGTGCGGTCAGATAAAGTAAAGATGATATAAGAGATACCCATGAAGAACGGCAGTGGTCACTTGGGATCATTAATCTCATGAGCATTTGGATAAGATTGGATTCAGGGTGATCTGTTTTCTTTGTTGAGGAATGAATTTCAGTATTTGAACCATCAGGATCACATAAATCTTCCATTTTTTTGAAATCAATATTATCGAGTGCCCATAGCTGTGAGCTATTAATCTCTAAAAAAATATTTGCTACAAAAGGAAAAAAAAATAAGTAAAAAAACTAAGTTAAGACTAAAAACTAAGGTAACTTACATAACTCAGTAAGTTTTGAAAGCCAATCTTCTCCACAAGATTTTTCCCAATGAAAAGTAAACATTGGAATATTTAACATGGGTTCTTGGGAAGAAGTAGAAGAGTGTAAATCAAGGAGAGTAACAATCACTACGCAATATAGGTGGTGGACTTGCTAGCAAGTCCCCAACCTGAACTCAGACTGAACTCAGATGGAACTCAGACTGAACTCATACTGAACTCATACTGAACTCTACTTGAAGACCCACAAAAACTGTTATGCTGAGTGGTGTTCATCCCTGATTGTATGGTTCCTTTGTCAATAGCTCAATGTGTGTTCAATCTGTGGTGAATTTGAGTCCAAGGTTGCGGACTTGCTAACAAGTCCGCCCCCCGTATTGCGCGGTGAATTTCCAACCAGGACCTGAGGACCTTTGCCGTGCTGATTCTACCTTTATAAAAATTATGAATTTTACAGATTTCCTCCTGCAATTCAGAGTCTTTTAGAACTGAGGGTGAATAAGTTAGAGGTTTTTTTGATATCTTGATTGGAGCTGATTTCATTGGTAGAGAAGCTTTCAAAGTGGACAAAGTAGGTAATTTAGGAGGTTGATGGGTACTTCTTCTTAGAAATGAAGGAATTTGGTGATGAGTGGTTTGAATCATCATATTTATCAAACATATTGTCATGTCTTGAAGAATATTTGAAAGATTTCTTGTTTTGATGAGCAAGGATAGCTTCATATTCTGACAGTTCATCATTGCTATTTTCATTGCTACTTTCATCATCTTCATCAGGGAGAGGGGGTTTATGGATGGAACAATCTACAGTAGGTGAGTTTCTGGTACAAAATATCAAAAGAAAGATAAAAAGTACAATATGTAAGCAATAAAAGAGTTATATGATAGAATTTTAAAGATAAAAGAATAACAATAAAAAAAAGGAAACAAGAATATACTCATCATCAAAGCCTTTGCTTTTTTTTTGAGATTTATTATTTGATACATCAGAAAATTCATTAGAAAAAGCCGGTTTAATATGTCGAACAAAAGAGGAGCCTTGGGATAATTTCTTTTTCTTGGAGCGGATAACAGGTGTTTCAAGATTTTCCTTAGAAGTTGAAGCATGAGTTGAAGCTGATGGTTCATCTGTCTCATCATCATCCCTAATGACAATGATCTCATCAGGAGGAATCATACCCTCCTCGTAAGCTACAAATATATATGAAGAAAAAAAATATTAATAATTTTATCTAATAATTTAAAAGGAGACAAAAAAAGTGAAGAACATACATTTTTCAAGGCTTTTCACATATTGGAGTAAGTCATTACAAGGGTTAGATAAATATGAAGGAGAAGGATTATTGTTAAGGATATTTACAAGTTCTTCTGTTTTATCTCTAGCCAATTGAAGTAAATTGCGATACTGAACTCTCGTTATTTCCTGCCTCTCATTGCTAAGTACAGGAGGGTTAGGTTCCATGTCATGTGGCAGACATGGTGCAAGCTCAAAAGCTTCAAAGCGAGTATCAATCAGAGAGTGGGATGAAACACATTCAGGCACTGGAAAATCAATTTTTTGAAAAAAAAAGATATAGAACATAAGTGAAATATATAAATTAAGAGAGAGGAAGATGATATACATACAAAGTGGAGGTGTAGGATTTTGAATACTCGACATATTGATTAATGAATATTAAAAAAAAGTATTTGATATCAAAAAATTATGATGTAATATGATGAATAATTATAAGAAACTCTATTCTAGAAAATTGAATTTGATAACTTAATAGGATAAAAAATTGAATAAGATTAAAATAAAAGTGAGGATGAAAGAAACAGAAAACATAAAGAGGTGGATTTTATATTATTAGAGCTTTTTTTAACATGTATTATTCATAGTGGGGTAAACTGAGTAACATGCTAAATCACAATCTGTTTATATTGAAGCAAAATTTGATGTAGCTAACAGAAAATACTAGGAATTCTTTGAGGAATTTTAGTGTGAAAAAAAATAATAACAAATGTATATCCCATATGCAAATTCCCACAGGTAAATAAAAAAATTTGTAAAATTATAATTTACTCCTAAACAATGGAGATACACTTAATTAGTATAATATATGAAAAAAAAAGGATAATGATTTATAAATATTTGTTAAATTTACTTTCAGATGACAATGAGAGATACACAAATACACTGATATGCCTCACCAAACAAGAAATGAATTATAAATATAAAATTGGTAACATTAGAATTTATGATAAGAATTTTTTTTAACTGACAGGAGGAGTGTCCAGCTATGGTGTGGGCCCAGTGACCAAACCATTGATAAACTTGGATACAACTAAGGGAAAAAAATTGAATAGTTTTACTTTACAATATATCTTAGTCTGCACAAGATATTGCATTGATGTCCCTAACTATACCAATATTGTTACTTTTCAAAAGATATAGGATTACTAAGCTGATAAAATATTATTATGAATCACCCAATGAAATATCTTAAGCAACATTAAAAATTATTAAAACATTAATATTCAATTTGAGATTTGGATTAGCTAATTTTTCACAACTTACCACAGTTATGATTAATATAATAAAACTTGAAAAAAATGTTGAGATAACCTAGAAACGGGTGCAAGTAAATGATGAATCATATGACTTGAAACTTAACTCATACAATATTGATAACCTTCATGGATCCTGCTTAATTTCTATCGAAATTAATTTTGAGACTGGCATATTGAATTTTAGCTATGACCAAGTACTGTAAGTGCCATGGTTTGTATTCAATATATTGGTGTTGAAATTAATTTTGATAGGAATTAACAAGTATCATATGGCACCATGCATGAAACCCTGACAGAAACCACCAAATTTATGAGGCAATGAACCTCATAATTTTTATCGAAATAAATGTAGACCCCTGCATATTGAATACAAGCTGTTTCACATGGACTACACAGACATAGATAAAATTCAAAATGCATGGCTTAAAATTAATTTCAATCGAAATTAACCAAGGCATTAAAAAATCAATTTTTATATGGTGTACTTGATCAAACCAGTTAATCTTACTGCTTATCTTACCTATATTTATTTGAATTTTATGCAAAGTCCATGTCCATACTAATTTCGATTGAAATTAATGTTGACTAATACATGATGAATACATGCTATGCCACTTACACTTGCCAGGCATAGCTACCATTAAATATGCCAGTATCAAAAAATAATTTCAATCAAAATTAATGAGCATGATAATCATGAATTTCTGGAGTCAACTGTTTATTTTTATGCATGGTGCCTTGCCAACATTAATTTCAATCAAAATTACTTTTGATACTGGCATATTGCATGTAGGTATGCCTGGAAAGTGTAAGTGGGATAGTGTGTATTCATTATGTATTGCAAAACATTAATTTCTATTGAATTTAATATTGACATTTGCATATTGAACCCAAGCCAGCAAAAAACCCAAAAGATTCTTCATAAAACTGCCCATTAATTTTGATCAAAATTAAGGCTGACCATATACATATTGAATGGTAGTTATATCTGGTCTGAGTAAGCAGAGATTACTTATATTCAATATGTATTGGTCAAAATTAATTTTGATTAAAATTAATGAGCATTTTAATCATGAACTTTTTTAGTCTGTTAATTGTTTCAATGCATAATGGCATGCCAACATTAATTTTGATCAAAATTAATGTTGAAATGATATAATGCTTTTTTGCATGACATGTAAAGGACAGCAAGTACTTTTAAGTATTGAAATTTACTATACATGTTAAGGGTAAATATAAAATTTACATATCCATATTAATTTCTATAAAAGTTGATGTTGACCAATACATAATTATTAGTAAATATACCTGGTTAGTGTAAGTGGCATAGCTTTTTTTCAATCTGCACTTGGCAACATTAATTTTGATCTAAATTAAGGTTCATAATTATCATCAATTTATGCAGTCAGTTTCTTACTTTTATGAATGGTAACATCTCAACATTAATTTTAATAAAAATTGAATTTGACATGCCACCAAGCATTTTTCTGTAAGATGAAAAGTAGGGCCCTCTATTCTTAAGTAAACACATTACAATGCATATTGAGCATGTATATATCACTTACACATTAATATTAATTTCAATCAAAATTAATGTTGACCAATACACATTGAACACAAGCTTTACAACTTACACACACCAGATATAACTACCATTCAATATGTATATGGTCAACCCAAATTTCAATAGAAATTAATGAGCAGTTTTAAGAAGAATTTTTTGGGTTGTTTGCTGGTTTGGGTTCAATATGCAAATGTCAATATTAAATTCTATTGAAATTAATGTTGACCAATACATAATGAATACACACTATGCCACTTACACTTTCCAGGAATAGACACCATGCAATATGCCAATATCAAAATAAATTTTGATCGAAATTAATGTTGGAAGGGCACCATGCATTAAAATATGCAGTTGACTCCTGTAATTCATGATTAACATGCTCATTGATTTTGATAAAAAATAATTTTGATACTGGCATATTTAATGGTAGCTATGCCTGGCAAGTGTAAGTGGCATAGCGTGTATTCACTATGTATTGTTCAACATTAAATTCAATTGAAATTAATATGGATACGTAAATGTGACATAAAGAGGTATGGACCATCAATTTGTTGAAAATACATTTTTATATCTCAAACCTTATTTGTTTTTCTTAAAAAAGATGTTAATATCTCTCAATATCACCTTATAACATTTACCAAGCTGCTTTGAAAAAAAAGAGAATACATAAAATTCAATATAAGATAGCTATATTACACAGAAGATCACTGTTATACCTAAGTTATGATGATGTTGATTCTCTATTAATTGCTTCCTGAATCTTTACCAGATCAATATCAGCTCCAACCCCAAGTGACTCACATTCATTCACAGATAATCCTTGCAAAAATGTTGCTGAATAGCAATTCTTGGGGAGGTATTTGGGAACATTGAATACATCATTTTGTGAAACTGTCCTTTCTGATGACCGTGAATATGTTTTTAATCCTGATTTTCTTTGAGATGGGGTATGAGCTAAGTCCTTTGTCATCTTATCCATTTTTTTAAACAAATAATTGAGTTCAGGATTTCGCCATCCAGGAATAGCTCAGATAGGTGCAGTTGGGGCTGGTGCTGGGCCTTCCTCGATATCAGAGATGCACCTAGTATCATGAAAAAGCACAACAAAACCTGGCACATCACTGCAGAGATTTCTTGCTAACTTGTAGTGTGCACTAGAAATCTGAATTCCAACTAAATAAGATTCATAATAACAAGAAGCAAAGTAAAATATAAAACTTACCTTGGTCCGATAAAGTTTTACTTGTGCCCTTGCCCTCTTTTCGATCTTTTCTCTTGCTACCCTTTCCTCTTCTTGCCCAAATAACCTTATCATCTCCTTCCCCTTATTAACTACCCATTTCTCAATAACACATTGAGTATACTGAAGCTTTGACTGATCGATTGTATTCAAGGTGGTGAGCCATCTGCTACAGTGGTTTCATACTATGCATCACATGTCTTGATTCCAAGTTGATTCCGAAAAATCATGGCAAGTCCAATCAAAGCCAAATTTCCAAAAACCTTTTTCTTGAAATTCACGCTCTAAGTTTATTTTGACAGAAAGTGGAATCAGTGCTCCTCCTTTTAGTCCTCAAGGCTCAGGTGCTGGCAAAAATTTGGGTAGTCCAATTTTGGATCGCAAGAAGGCTATAGAATTTGTTATCAGAAATTGTCTATCAGCTGCAGAATTGGCACAGTTAGAAGATTGGACTTTGGTTAGGACAGTTTGAATTGGTTCCAAGCTTTCCAGTTTTCAATCTCCAAAGGTGTTGGGCTTGCAGGATATTTTGTTATTTGTGTTTTTCCCCTAAGACAATACTTCAGAAAGTGGTAAATATTTCTATTTAGACTGTCCAAGCTCCTGGGAACATCATTCCTTCTAACTAAGCCTCTTACAGCCCTTAACCCCCATTCTCGTTCATGAGACTCTTCTGAATTGAGTCTGTGGTAATCACTGATACCCATTATTATTGAGGGATTCACTAACAATTCAAATAAGTTAATTAAATTGGTTATTTTTCAATAAAAGAATACACTACAAATTTGACTTACCAGCTCCACTTGTGCCTCTTTGGTTAGGCTGAGCAGATGATGATTGGTCTCCAAAAATTTCCTCAACACTTCACTAGCCCAATCTCTTTCTAGCTGATCTGCATGCTGATCAGAACTTTCAGGAGCAGAAGGATGATTGGGATTAAAATTTACCGGTTCTGCATGAGACTCTTGGCCTGGATTGGGAATAGGTGGTACAGATTGAGATGCATCTGGAGGTGGATCAGCAGCGGGTGGTGGTGGAGTATTTCCAGTATTAGTATGTTGAGGTGGAAAAAAAATCGAAATCAGTTGGGTCAACAGACATCCCTTCAAAATTATCATCCATAATGAACTGTAATAAAAGAAAAGAAAAGAAAAATAATCAGTCTTTAAAATTTATACCTATCAAAGTTAAAGTAAAAAAAGATACTATGTTTATAGTCTTGCTAACGTGTATGTTATCTTGGGGAAAAATAAAGTGAATAATATATAGCTATCAGCTAAATTGGGAAGGTCAAACTATTTATATAAGACGAATGAGCAAGAAGATTATTCATTAAGTAAAAATTTTATCATATTTCTAATTATCATGATTTTCTTTATTTCATTCTTTATTTAAGATAAAAATGACTCATTGAAAACATGGGTTCTCTCGCAATAAAAGCAACCAAAGTAATTTTTCACTGATTTATGATGAGGTAAGTTGGATGCATTGCATTTTTTTAATCAAGCGTTGAATTATTTCTTTCACCATTTACAAACATCACCAATCCCAAAAATTTCCCGAATCCCAAATTAACACAAAGATGTTAGTCAACAGAAAATAAATTTGATTACTTTTTTCACTCACTACTGTCTGCAGTCCAATGGCAGTGACAACCTCGTCTTTGATTCCAAACATTCCTTTTTTGTGCTCGAAAGTAGCTGCATGTCCAATTATTGCATCTTTCTTAATCACAATTTGAGTTGCTTTGGCTACTCTTACTAACCGACAATGCACTTGTGGGAAAAGCTCATAGGGATCCTTTGATGTTTCTTCTGGACGGAGCTCCTTGAAAGGACTTACTATTAAATATATTTGATCATTTTCTTCCTTTGACCTGAAAAGATCATCAATTTGCCCAAACTGGCTATCTTTTCCATAGTAGAACTCAATTGTTGAATCAGCAATGTGTTGATGGTAACTAGTAAACCTCTTTCCATGTATCAATATGCTTGCTACATTTTCAACTACCTGATCCCCACTTTTCTCCGATGGTGTCAAAGCCCGTCTTAAAGTTTCTTTTCCCATTTGTGCCCTTACCCATTTAGTAAATAATGCCATACTTAGATGGATCCATTTGTTTTGTTTATTGAGATCAATATGGATTTTTTTAGTCTCACATTGATAATTATCTTCAGCTTCACCAAGATCTAATACCCTAGACTTCTGATACCAATGTTTGATCATTGTTAGCGGTATCCCTCCTGTGGTAAATATTAATAAATTAGCACAGCTGAGTTTTTAAATCATTGCTTACAAACATTACATACGTGGATGGTGATTGTTTGGAATTTCAGATAATATATGATTCACCCACTATCCAGGCCAAGTAGCTGTACCTGATGGTGGAACAAGACGCTTTATCATTTCAGGATAATGTTGAGTGATATTAAGATTTGGCTTTGCAGTAATATTCTTCCAACCCTCTTCCAGGCACTCACAATACTCTAACAGAAATTGATCTAGATCTTTAAGCTCATTAGTCTGTATATTTTTTAATGTTAAAAAATTGGTGATTGAGAATAATGTTACAAGTGACTTGAGAAGATAATATTCTCTTGGTGTTTCAGCTGAGGAAGCTAAAGATTCAGATTCTTTAAATTTTTCAAACCAAAGGGGTATAAGTGACAAAGGGAAGTAGAGAGTATACAGCATGTGCCATTCTACTGCCTTGAGAGATCCTGCCTTTTTAGATCTTACTGATTTTGGAACTCGTGTTAGCCAGGAAGGTCTTCTTACTTGATCAATCATCTTCCATACAACCTGTAGCTCTGCTGCCATGATTCGTGGATTACTACTACCTTCATTTTCTTTCTCCATACCTTTCATTTTATTTTCTTTATCTCTAGATGTCTCATTTGATGAGTGAGATCCTTCACTCTGTGATATGCTAATGCTCCTTTGCCTTAAGTTATACAATGAATTCCTACTGTCACTGCTGTGAGACTGTATTGAGGCCAAATTGCTATATGGAGGAATAAATTTGGAGCTAGATGACCTACTCTGGCTTCTTGATCAATTTTTTCCCAATCCTTCATTATCTAGTCCATTATGACTTGATGACTGTCTTGAACTCGTATGTTTTTGCCGCTTGTGCTGTCTTGTGTGTCCTGTATCATCATCATCATTATTTGTGGTGCTTAATCTACTTCTACGTTTTTTCGAATGTTTGTGCAGTGAAGTATCAGAAAAGAAATTGTCATCTTCTTCTCTTAAATGCCAATTTTTATCCTTTTCCAGCTTTCTTTCTAGATCTTTTGCTGCATTTTGGATTTGAAAATAGCTTAGACTGTGATCTTTTAGGTTGCCAAGAATATGTGAATGCATAACATCAATTGAGCAATATTCAGTTGGACGCCAATATTCAAGGTTATTCAGCTCACTCCATCGTACCCCATGATTCTGAAGAATTGATACATGCTCCCAATGTGACTTAGAATTTTTCCACTTTGTTGCCCAGCACATATGATCCTCATGATTCCGTAATGAAAAATTTCCCATATTCTATTCACTAATTTCATCTTTAGAGATATTACAGAAAGAGCAGAACATTCTTGCAGAGTGACTCAAAAAGCCAGCCAATTTTTTGTATTGCAGAAATGTCACCTATCAAAGAGAACAATTCAACTCTTAATTTCCGGCCTTGTGGATAAAGATGCATCTTTTCAATCAATATACCATCAAATAGAGTTTGTAGATCATTAACAAGTGGTTTTAGAAGGTGATTAAGCTGTTCACTTGTGGGTTCTGTTGGTCCAGGTATAATAACATACAAAAAAAGATATTCCATTTTGTATCTATCTTCTTGAGGTAGGTTCATACACACCATCAAAATATTTCCTACAGACTTCTGATGACCTCCAATCCTATTGCCACCAGGCCTAAACCAGTCAACATATAAAGTAAACATTAAGTTGCCTGAAGTTATTGTATATTCATCATCATTGCTATCCAGAGCTGGAGTGGTAATGGGAAAGTTTTTCCAAATTGAACCATCACAAACATCCTTCATCAAATCACACTCTAGATGTTCTTCCACAGGGGTTTTCTTCTCAATTAAAAGCTCAAATTTGAACAGTTTGATCTTTTCCTTAAGCCAGTCGATAAAAGAATGGTGATGAAATGCTTTAAGGGATAAGTATTTTACATATTCTTGATGTTCCTCCATCAAATACAGCCTTTCATCAAATTTAACTGCAAGTTGTCCTGCTCCAAAAATTTTTAAATAGCGCTTTGATGATGAAAGAAACGGTTGATTGCAACATAGTATAGATGGTTGAGATTCAGAGTTATACTCATAAAGAGCAAAGCATTTAGGACAGCATGTTTTAGTGAAAAATGATTGATTGAGCTTTAATTGACTAAAAACTGTATCTATCGAGCGTGGGATCAGGTGGAAAATGCTATAAGAATCCAGTATTCCACTATCACCTAGAAGTTTGAGCTTCTTAACTTCTTCATTCAAAAATTGAGTACAACCTTCTTTGCTCAAATGATGAATCAGAGAAAGCTTTGCTGCCTGCCACATAATTATTTGGCTATACCGTTCCCCAATATTTGAGTTTCTAGAGACTGTTGAAGATACTTCTGCCCCCAATAGCAACTGCTCCTATGTAATAAATCATTGAAACACCATAAAGACTTTTATTCTCACATTGAACTATAGATATACAGCTTACTGTTTCTGTGGAGGGGGAACTTCCAATGTTAAGTGGATTGTTGGAAAAAATAACCATCTGGGCCTTCCTATTTCTTTCCTCTTGATGTTTAGCTTAAGAATTAGAGCTTTTGAAAGCCATACCAACTTCAAAGGACCCAGAAGAAGTTTGATACTTTTTATTGACACATCCAAGATCTTGACATTGACATACATGAAAAAATGGAGGCATTGTAATTGTGATAATTGTAGGAATAAGTTAGCTATTGGAAGTTACCAATTGAGGTATTCCTTTTTTTGAAAGGCACCAGCTAATATAAGCTACATTTTTTTATCAAAAGAATATGATGGAATATGTGTTGAAATTATTTAATTTTAAATGTTTAATTTTTAATCAGATAAATTATATATTAATTAAAAGTTATGCAGTCTACTTTATTTGTATTCTGTATACTCTCTGCATTTGTACAACAATGCATGCATGTTTATCAGAATATTTTCTATCATAGAAAAAATTATATTGTACGCACAAGCATCTTAATTATTTTTCTATCAAATGCCTTCCAAGTTATATCTAACTACCCTATAATTACTTTATTTTGATAAAAATTCTTAGTTATGGACTATAAGAAAATTAATCCATATTTTTAACATAATTATTTTAAAAATTACCCCAAAAATCAAAGTTAAACCCAAAAATAAGGTTAATATTTTGTAAAAAACAATCAAAAACATATTTCTTTCACTATGAAAATTGGTCTTTACTAGGTAGAATTTTCCATAAAAAAAAATCAGAAATACTCAAATAATAGATGCTACAAAAGTGTAAACCTTAAAGCATTACAAAAAATCTGAAACCTTGTATAAATTTTTATACATTAATGTGATGAAGTGAAACTCTAGTCTATTTATTCAGCTTGAACAGAAATTACTCAATGGAATATGTATTACTATCATATTGGACCAAAAATAATTTTTTTATAATCAAAAAATGAACATAGCCTCACATTTATCAAAATTTTTTTGTGGAAGAATTTTTTGAAAAGAAAAAAAAATCTGTCTCTCAAATGAGTCTGCTTTTATCACATAATCATTCTCTTAATTTTATACCATTCCTTTTGAGTTCAAATTGCATATAAAAATATAATTTATGCATATTATAATGCCATAAAGTTGAAATATTTCTTATTCTTAATTTTTGTGATATTTCTCCTCAAATAAACTTTGATCATAAAGTTTTGGAGCTCAACAATTTATCCTTCCTCTTTGTTTTGTTTAATTGAACACTTTCCTAATCTAATTCTTTATGAACCCTAGTAGCTCTTACTTTCCTCATGGAAACCTGCCCACAAACACATAAACACTTAATAGAATTTTCAATGAGACTTTACCTCCATTCAATTCTCAATTTTTTAGATCTATACACAATTTTTGTTATTCACTTTTGGATATGTCACCAGAATCAAATGGATGGAAACAAAACCCTACTGAAGAGCAATTAGACAGATTTTCATCATTCGACATGAATTCATGCAACATCGCCTTTGAACTACCTCATCCAGAATCAAATTCAGCGGTTTTGGAAAAGTTTCCACCAATTTTCCGTGAGTCTTTTATTGACCACCTTTGCATGTGCAGTTTCCCAGGGTCAAATATTTCTTGGAACCTAGATTGGTTTGACAAATTGAACCAGGTCTTGGAAAATATTCTCATTAAACACTGGGACAATGCCTTAAAAACCAAAAATTTGATTGCATATCCAATTGACTCAACTCAAATTAGCTTCTCAAATCAAATGGGAGTTCTTCACCGTTGGTTTTTAGGTCATTCCAATAAATTAAGACTTGGGAAGGATTCTCATAGCTCTCAAGAAATAATCAAAATGAGAAAGCATAAATATAGAATAAAAAAAAGTATGAAAATCCCCTTTTTTTCAACCATTTTTATTTATGACCTTTATTTCAAATAACAAAGAATCTTAGAATTCAGTTAACCGAACTAAACTTCTTAAACAACTTCCACATTGTGAAACTTATCACAACCTTTTCACAAACATCAAGTGTTGTTCAGACACTGAAATTGATAATGATGGATCATTAAGACGTATCTTAATGCAATGGAGGTCTGAAGATATTTCTAAAGTTGCACAATATCTTGACCAACAACAGTTTGATATTTGAGATACTTCAACCTACTCTGGAAGTGTGCTAAAGGACTTGGCCTTTTACAAAAGAATCATTTTGGTTTCAACATTATCCCCTAACCTTAATCCTTCTCATGTCCCCCGGGGTTTGCCAAATGACTGCTAATCTCCCTTATATCTTGCATCTCTAAATCCATAAAAACTCAGACTTTTAAATCCTCAAAATCACATAAATTTACCTTCTCTCCTTGAAATTCTTTCTTCCTCTAATGTGAGTGATTGACAAACTCCCTTAATAATAGGTTTGCACACTCATACTCCTCATTTCCACTGTTTGGGACACTTAGCCTTGAAAACAAAAACATAATTTTAATGATTACTATTATCATTAAAATTTATAGAAATGAAATTTGGCTTACATTGTTAGCTCCATTTTTTTCCTTTGAGTCTTATACATGCTGAATTCTATACTTCCTTGTACAAAATAATTCAAAACATTTACTTCATTTTGCTGCCCCATTCTATACAGCCGATCAACAGCCTGCTGCTCAACTGCTGGATTCCAATTTGGCTCCTATTTCAACATTTAACATATAAAAAACTTAATATTTTTGTTCTTAATATGAAATAAAAGACATTGAGCTCACCATTATATATACATTTTGAGCACACCTGAGATCTATACCCACTCCTGCAGCCTGAATCGTTCCCAACAACCAACTTGGCAATTTTTATTAAAATGGAATTCATGCATATTTTTGTCTTGCTTTTTCCTGCTGAGTTCACCCATAAGCTGGGTATACTAAATATTGTGGTCATCTAAAGCCATTTTTATTCTATTTTGAAATATTAGAAAATTGTTTTTAATAAGCCAACACAATTTTGTAAAAAAATCCATTATAGAATCACTTACATCTGCAAAAAGTCTGCAAAGTTGGAGAATATAACAGCTTTTGGAATATTTATACCCCTTTCACCAGACAAAAAGTTTTTTAAGTGGCCTATAAGATGACAAATCTTTGTGGAATGCTGCCAGGTGAAATCAAAAGTTGGATTTTCATCCAGATTTTTGTAGATTGGATGGTTGCAGAATGTTCTTAAAACCATCAGCTCTCTTAGAAACTCAGATGAGTCCCAAGGGATGTCAGTGCTTCTGGAGGGCCTATATTGCTCAGTGAATCCTTCTTGAAGCACATCAAGTTTAGACCTCCATGGATCTGCTAATTGTACCAATATCCCCCTTTGAATCTTTTTTGGAAGAGACAAAAATGCATCCTTTGTTCTACGTAAGCTTATGACTTTCATTAAGTGATTTATTGATTTAATAGAATTAGCCTTTCCTTTTTGCAAACCTGGAAAAAGGAAATTCTTCCATAACCAGTCTTCTTGCCACTTTTTGATTCTAAGAAAAAATATGAGACTTTGAAGGTCAGTGGGCCTTTTCTGAAGTGGTGTTCCAGTCAAGCATAGTCAGTGTTGGGATTCCAAGTCAAATATTGTTTTAGCCCTCTGCGAGTAAGGATTTTTAATGTAACTAAAAGAATATTTATAAAAATTGATTATAAAAATTAAGTTTTAAGTTTTAGATATAGAAATGTGCACTAACTGAGCTTCATCTGAAACAACTCTATACCAAAAGAGCTTTTGAGTCACTGGTATCTTTTTTTGGTTTTGATTTTTTGACATTGTTAGGCTAGCTGTTTCATAGGTCATTAAAACAATAACAGTGTCCTGTAGTTCATTGACGTTAGTATTTTGAAAATCCTTCCCATAAAGAACCTTGAAAAGAAGCGCATTATCTTCAAAGTGCACACTTATTTCATTGATCCAATTTGATAGTGTTTCCAGGGGGCATATAATCAGTGTGGCTGAACTCCAATTAATGCCTTCTTGATTTTCCAATACCTGGAATTGTCTTGCTTCACTTTGAGTTGCACTTATAAGAGAAAGATTTGAAAGCGTCTTTCCCAAACCCATATCATCAGCAAGTATTTACCTGTTTCCTTCAGGGGTTAATTGATTGTTAGGAAACTAATCTTTATAGTCATTGAATCCAGTTCTAAGCCAATGGTTGTCCTGGTGCCTCAACATGATATCCAACTTTTCCTTTAACATTTGTTCATTGTCAATCATAAAATTGATTGCTTGAAGTTGATGTTTTTTGAGAACTGTTTTGATTCCTCAGATAAGTTGATCAGCTTTTCAATCTTGAGTACTCTGAGACATTTGGAAAGAGCCTTCAAAAATTACATGCGGGATATTAAAAAAGATAGTGGAGTCTTAGTTCAGGATCGGACAAAAATTGATTTGAGCAGAAGAAAATGCTTCTTTAGCAAGACTGATTAGTGTACTTGAAGAAAAGAGTCATCCCCAAAGTTGATACTGATTACCAAAAACTGGAACCAAGTAAGCATGAAAATAGAAAGGCTTCATAGGATCTAAGGCACTTCTTTGGTTTAAATGGTGAGATCCAGACCCAATGTCACCCAATAGTGGTCTAATGTGCTGACTCTGCACTTGAGAAAGATTACCGACAAGGGTTGGTTTTCTTTCTTTAAATAGTCCAAAAATATGAACATTCAAATGGCCTCGCTGTAAAATCGTGGGGGTTGGTGAGTTTTGAAATCTTTAAATTAAATTCATATAGATTTGATCGATCGTTATTGAGAACTGTCCAACACATCTGAGACTTGACATATTAAGTAAGAATAGTATCTGAAGATAGTGGTTGTTAAAAGATGAATTGAAGCAAAAAATGAATAATCAGTTTTGAATAAAATGACAAAATAACTCTTTAGCATATGCTATGCTAAGCTCATAATTCTTTCACATGTATTATTATTATCTTTTTAAAAAATATTGGAAGTAAATCAATGATAACTGAAATGAATAATATGGTTTAAAAATAAATCTTGAGCATATAGAGAAAATTTTGGTTTGTGGAAGAAGAAAAATTTTCTCAATAAAAATGTGCTTTATTGTTACATTTTAATCACAAAATAGAATAATTTCACTCTTATTACACTTATTTATGTTTCTGTCTAATATTAAAATGCTTTAGATGTCAGTTCAAAATCCAAATTGAAACAACTACCTAGAACAATGTCTTGATACTAACATACTTTTTGTAAGTCTTTGGACAGACACTTATGGTGATCTAAATAATATAAAAATTGATTTGAATTGTATGTTTTATCAAATATCTTTGTAGTCTAGTGTAATAATTGAGATACTACAGCTTAACCTTCTGTTACTAACTTGGCAAGAAAATATATGTAGATATTCTTAGAACAAATATCAAATTTTTCTTTCCACAAGATGGGAAAGTGAATATTAGGATATGTTAAGTGATATGTTCAAGCTTTGCTCAATCTGTGCTCAGCTCAAAATCAAAGTAATCACCAAGCTCCAAGAAACCTGTGATTGAGTTCAGTTGAACCTAGGTCTAACTGATTACCAAATCTTTGTCCAATTAATTTAAATCTGGTTTCACAATGAGCTCCCAACAGCCTTCCAACAGCTTTCCAACCACTTCCCAATATTTTTAAATGAGGGGTATTGCTAGCAATACCCCCCCAAATTTTCCGTGGTGATTATAGAAGAAAGTTGAGTAATGTTATTTTTATTCCTCCTTCTATGAAAGAAATCATCTTGAAAATTTTTCATGATGACATATTAGCTGGACATTTTGATCTTGAAAAAAAAATGACCAGAATTAAAAACACTGCTTGGTGGGTTAATATGTCTGAAGACATTGAATTATATGTTGAATCTTGTTATTCTTGCCAAAAATCTAAAAGATTTACTGGTAGGACAGCTAGATTAATGCAACAAATTGAACCTCCTGATTCACCATGGCAGATAATAAGCATGGATTTTGTAACAGGATTACCAATTTCTGGAAAAGACAGTTATAACTCTTGTTGCGTTATTGTGGAAAGATTCACAAAGATGTGTAAATTTATCACTACTCACAAGTATGTTTCCACTAAAGAATTAGCTTTCTTATGGTGATCTCATATGTTTAATACTGCTGGTTTTCCTAAAGCCATAATCTCTGAAAGAGACCCTAAATTTACTTCAGAATTTTGGATGTCTCTGATGAATGTTTGTGGTTGTGATCTGAAACTTTCTACTGCCCATCACCCTCAAACTGATGGATTAGCTAAAAAAATGATTCAGACTTTAGAGGACATGATAAGAAGGTATTTTGCCTTTGGCCTTGAGTATAAAGACAATTACAGATTCACTCATGATTGGGTTACCTTACTTCCTGGGTTGGAATTTGCTTATAATAGCACTGTTCATTCTGTTACTCAAAAAAAGCCTTTTGAGCTCTGGCTTGGATAGGTTTCAAATACTCCTGCCCAAATTCTCAATAATAAAATACCTAAATTGGATTTACATGCTGGTGTAAAATCCTTTTTTCAAATTCAACAACTTTGCAGAAGTCATGCTCAAAAATGTAATGAAAAATCCTTTGAATATAAAAAGAAGATATGGGACAAATCCCATAAAGAATACACTTTTAAAAAGGGTGATGAAGTGTTTATTTCTACAGTCCACTTCAATTTACAAGGTAATAACAAATCGAAAGACCCATTTGTTGGTCCATTTTTTGTCAGAAGAATGATTGGAGATAATGCAGTTGATGTTATTTTATATTCTCCATATGACAGAAAACATCTTCTTTTTCCAAAATCTCTTTTAAAACCTTACACATCCAATAGGGGGTGTCAGTTCTGGCAAATCCACACTTAACTTAAGTGCGGATTTCAAACCAAATCAGCACTTAAATTTTGCAAAAAAGTCACTTATTTCAAAAAAGGGTGTCAGTTATGACCTCAAATCAGCACTTTTTTCCCGTTTTTTTCACAACCACATTTTGGCCACAAAACATCCCTTCCTTTCTTACCCCATCCCTGTCACATGTGACACACTGACCTTCCTGGCTACCTACCCATCAATCCTCGGCACACACCCCTTCCTGACATTTTCAATATTTTGACCAGGCATGTTTATATTCTTTTTTACTTATTTCTTCTACTTCTTAATCTTTTTTCTATGGGTGTCAGTTCTGACCTCAAATCAGCACTTTTTTTGTGATTTTTTTTTTCAAAACCACATGTTGGCCACATCATCCCTTTCTTTCCCATACCATTTTGTACTCTCCAAATGTCCTCTTTGTGTATTCATTCACTTGGGTTGGTATTTTGGTTTGTTGCATATTCATTTTTTTTTGGAATTTATGGTGAATTTTTTTTTTTTGATGGCTCATTGGTTTTCTTTCACCAGCTCAACATGAAATCGCATATTTTCTGAAATCGCATATTTTGTCAGTGATTTTTTTTTCATTCATCCCTCATATCCTTTTCCTATTCTCCTCCAACATCCCTCAAACAATTTGGTTTCATTCATTTTGTAATCTCATCTCTCCAGGTAAGTCATTTTATTCTATTTTTTTGATTTTTTGATTACCAAATATAATTTTTTTTGTTTTTTTCTGTTTATTTTATTTTTTTTATCTAAATTTTTTTTGTAAGTGGTTATTTTGGATTTCAATGGTATAATTAACCTTTTTTTCTCTCCCTCTTTACTTTCCTTTTTAGCTCCATCACCCTACTCTTCATCCCTCCTTGGCATGGTCATTATCCCCCCTTTCCCTTATTTCACTTTTTTTTGGCTCCATTTCATTGAAACACATACATTGCACATTCTTTATGCATTTCACTTACTCCATATTCAATTTCCCCACAATTCCAACATCAATCTTTCTCAATCTATTTTTCTTACTTTTCAATCAAGGTAAGTTTCATCTCCTTTTTTTCATGCCTATATGATATCTCATTCCTTTTATGAAAATTTCATACTTAAATATATGTATGACTCTTATCTGGATAACAGTGAACTTATAAAACTCCTTTTGATCTCATCTTCATTACCACTTTTCAAGTTTTTGTAAAATTTTGAAAATCAGACTCGGAATTAAGGTTAGGTTTATTCAAATCTAATGTTCTTTTTACTGAAGAATCTCCTGAAGGCTACCTTTCATTTCCCACAAACAGATTTGAATTTGATTCAGTGGTTGCTGAGATATTGACCGTTAAAGTTGAGCCTTTTTTTTCCCAATTTAAATTTTTATTTCATTTTTTTATGTAACAAATTAGGGTTAGGTTTATTTAAATCACATGTCCTTTATCTGAAGATTCTACTAAATCATATCTTTCATTTCCCTCAAACAGGTTTGAATTAGGTTCAGTGGTTGCTGAGATTTTGACCTTTGAAGTTAAGCCTTTTTTCCAAATTTCACTTGTCTTATTTCACATTTTTATATTGCATATTTAGATGATAAGGATTCTGAAACTCTTATATGATTATTATCTAGGCATATATTCTTTTCTCAAGAATATCACTGAAGCTCAAAAAGATGAAGATTTTTGCTTATGGGACACTCTACCTTCCTTTAACTCTTTTCTTGATCTTCAACTCGAAAAGCACTGTAATAAAGCATTTGAAAAAAATCATGAACTTGCAACCAAAGTTGGAATACCGAATTAGTTTGACTCCAAATGGGAAGATATCTGCCACAAATATCTTTTATTTTCTAATGTTATTATCACTCATTCTGGATTTCACAATAAAATTCACACCAATACCAATGACACCAAATTTCTTACTTTTGGTATATTCTCATATATCAAACCGATTACTGGCCAACCAATACCATCTCCAGCTAAAATCAAATGACATGATTTATATTTTCCAGTCCACCGGTGCATCATTGATTTTGGTTTGGGAAATGGTATCATCAAAACTATTTGGAATTCTTCTAAGGATAATCATCAAATGACCAAAGCTCCTCCTGGTTTGGAATCCTGTAAAGATTTAACACATTTTGGTTGCTCATTTCAAATCAGTCATAAGTTGATTCAAAGAATCAATAAGGTAATGAAAGAAGGTAAAGTTAATTGATTTAAAAAAACTTTTTTTAGATCCAAAAAGTATGGGGATTAGAGTTGTCATTGAAAATTTTATATTTTTTTGTAAATTTTTAATAAATATTTCTTATGTATCAATATCCTCAACAAAAGTAATGGGCCAACAACCTTGTGTTGTATAAATGGTAATAATGATAACATTTATTTGTTTCATGGGGTTCCTCTAGCCTATACCTGTGGAAAGTCCCAAACTTTTGTTTCTAGACTTGGTCTGCATTTTTGTTTGAGGGATTGTCATTACTTTAAGCTAGGGAAATTGATATATATTAGATATTTATTTAATAATTTATGTAATTCTATTAAATTTAGATGACTTCCACCACTTACTTCAATAAAATGCAGGGGGGGGGGTATTGCCTAATTTTCAAATCTGACATGTGAAATTGATGACTTAGAAAAATTTTGGTGATATCCACCCCTTGCTTCAATAAAATGCAGGGGAGAGTATTGCCAATTTTTTAAAACAGATATAGAATTTTTTTGACTTGTAAATATTTTGGTGATAATTTTTGACAAAAATGTGAAAGTAGTTGTTTCCACCTTGAGCAGGTTTCTGGCTCAAAGGAATAGCAGTACCATCAACAAAACCAATACATCCTGGGAAGCCCTCTGCTTGCATAACCTGAGATGATTCAAGTCGCTCTTCTTTTGTTGGCCAGGTGAGAAGTTGAGATTACAAGGAGTTGATGGCAGTGATACATCGTTTGGTATAAGTGTTAACTGAACCATACCCTAAATCAAATACATTTTCTAAACGTTTCAAAGCGGCTCCATTACCATTTGAACCCAAATGACATAGTGTGATGGCCAATTGAATTGAAGGATGTTGTTGTTCTTTTTGAGAATTATTGTGAAATATGGGATGATCCTGAATAAGCTCAAGCAATTTAAGGAAACATTCCTGAGAAGTCCTGAATAGCTGTCTAAAACTGGGTGTAGATAGTTTAAGAAGTGTTGGGATGGTGTACTTGGGGGTATGAAGTACTTGAGGCTTTCTGGGAAAAAGGTAATGTTTCGTGGCCATTTTTGATAAAAAGGCAAAATCTTCTTCTAGATCAGAATCAGAATCGCAATCAGAGTCCAAGAGCAGTTCAAGAGCCATGAAAGTCATTGCTTTATGTAATTTATCACAATTTCAAAGTGAGGAAGGCATGACTCTTATATGATATGATATGAAAATGTAAATGATGTACGATGTTTTGAGTTATGAAGTGTTATGCTGTGGAGTGCTGCGTATGAATGGGATGATGCTGACAAATCAGTGAAATGGGACTTGATGGTGAAATCAGAACTTTTGGTTGAGAAAGTGCGGATTTGAGTGAAATAAGTGACTTATTTCATTTTGAAATCCACCAGTATTGGGGCTAGTGTGTTTTGGAAATCCACACTTATTTGAGTGCGGATTTGGTCAAATTTAAGTGCAGATTTTTAAGTGCAGATTTGCCAGAACTGACACCCCCTAATAGTGATTTATTTCCAAAAAGGGGGGGAATACCAAAGAAAACCCCTAATGAAATCACTGAGACAGCAGAAATTGATAAGATTCTGAATGACAGAATAGTCACTGCTGAAAAAGGTACAGAATATTTATTGAGATTCAAGAATAAATCATCAGAATATGATTCTTGGATACCTGGGAAGGATATATCTAATCTTCCTACTTAACTAAAGAAGTATAAAATGAAAAAATCATAGCATTTTTTCATTGTTTTTTTAGAGTGAGGGAGTGTCAGCCAGGCCACTAGATTTATCGATTAAAATAATTAATTATTTTACTGATATGAAGCCCCACCTATTGAATCCTTATTAATAATTAATTATTTATTGCTTACTTATGTATTACTTACAATTAACTAGCTAAGTACATTAAGTAATTTTAATAATTAAATAAAAATAGATGTCCCATACATTTTTACTCCCTAACACCATGCTCAATAATAAAGTTGAGAAACGAATAAAAATAGTATTAAAAATATAATAAAATCTAAAAAAATTCAAATTCCTTTATTAAGAAATTTAAATTTCCATTAAAACATTTTAAATCAAATGTTTTATACTAAGTGTGAAAAACTAAGGGAACTCAAGTTTTATTTCATATAAAAATGATACCTTTTATTGGTGCACCATTTATTATATCTTTTTATATTTCACATACTCTATTTATTTAGTTTTTTTGTCTCACACCCTTTTATTAGGTGGTGTTAACTCAGTGCTTTTATCTCTCACATTTTGCCTATAAAAGGCCCTCCATTTTTTGTACCTTTTGATTCATTCCATTACTTACTTATTATAAACATTAACTACACTTAAAATATTTATTACTATTTCTTATTGTTTTAGTATTTAAAAATACATAATTTTAACTCATTAATTATAACAATATTTATAATTTTTTTACCTCTTATATTGAGTTAATAAATCAAAAAGATAAAGAAATACGTATCTTGCCTTTTAAAGTCCAATAATCCACATAAAATCCTTGTAGGACCTCCAGATAAACCTTCTAGACCAAGAGATTCATCGAAAATGACTGAGCTAATGGTGGTTGAATGAATTTTTTGTGATTCAAGGGAGGGGAGATCTGGCACTGTTTCAGGATCCTCTTCTTCATAAAAATTATTCCAATAATCCTTTGAATCAGCTAGAATTTTTTGGAGTATAATGCAAGTCATTATCTAATTATTTGCATTTTTGATTGCCTTTTTTTTTAAATTGGATTCTGAATTCCCAAAGACTAGAAAATCTTCCCTTTAAAATCCTTATAGCATTTTCAATCCGTACTCTTTATTGGGAAAGAGGATAATTAAAGTTGGTTCTGGGGTCATTTTATAAGGTTGAACCACGGAAATCAGGTATAATGTACTTTCCACTTTCATATGCTGATTCTGAAAGGAGGTACTGAGATTCATCAAATTATGAGTCAGGACTTTGAGAAATCTTCATTGTTTGGAAGACAGAAGAGTCATGACATGGGCTGGGGCAGCCACAATGAAGAGCAATAAACACTTTTTTGAGGTCACAGACAAGTTGAACGGCAATAGAGTATATACAAATAAGATAAAAAGATAGTTTATGAAAGATGTGAAATTGGAGAACATTTTGAAGAATCCTTTTTTTGTGATCAAAATAATGGTTACCATAATGAGCAGGCTTTTGACTCAAAGGTATAGTTTTACCATCAACATAACCTACACATCTAGGGAAACCTTCAGCTTGCATTACTTGAGAGGATTTAAGTTGCTTTTGTGGATTTTTCCAAGAAATTGTTTGAGACTTGAAAGAAAGGATAGCAGTCATGCAGCACTTGGTGTATAATGTGACAGTAACATATCCTCTAGTAAATAGATTATCTTAGAATCTTACAGAAGCACCATTTCCATTTGAACCAAAGAAAAATAGTGCAAAAGCCAGTTGTAAGGCAGGATCACACTGTTTGTTATGGGAATTATTATGGAAGATAGGATGATTGGAGATGAGTTGAAAAAGTTTGAAAAAAGAATTAGGAGAAGTTTAAAATAATTTGTGTAAAGTTTAAATGAGGAATATTGAGAATGGAGAAGAGATCATATCTGGGATCATAATAAAGATTTGCCCCCCCTGGGATGAAATAACACTTTTTGGAAAGAAAATACATATAAGCTAAAGTGACTTCCAAACCAATGTCAGAATCAGAGTCGGCGGCTAAAACTAAAGTGATAGAATTAAATAGCTGAGTGAAGTTAATTCCTAGTAGAGAGGTGCTTCATTATTGTTGGTAGAAAAGGTTGTCTGTAGAAATTTTAGGTGATTAATTGGAAGTGGGAAGTAACTACCAAATGGGCAGGTGGATTGTGTAGAAAGAAAAAAATCTTATTTGTTTGCCACCAAAATTAAGTATCATAGAGTGATGAGATACATACAGATGGTATCCTCAATTATATGTAATGTGACTTGCTTAAAAATCAATCATGGATGTTATAATTTTAAGATCAGAATTTAGGAACAGAAATTGGGGTATGAGAGGTAGGAAAATGCATTATCATGGATTTCTTATCCACATGCCCTGGGGCTAGTGGATAAAAATCTTCTGCAATTAATAATTTTTTATAACTGGAAAAAAAATTCCTGATCCTAAATTGTGGATATCTGAACATTTATACCCCCTAATATTAATTTATATACATAAAATGCATAATTTTACGCCCTCTTTCAGGTCCAATAAATTAACATAACATTTATTGGGCTCCTGGTACAGCCTTGCTCTCAATATACACTAAATGTAAAGAACAAATATCCCTTTCTTTTTCCTAGCAAGATAATTGATAGTCTTCAGGGTGCAGAGCTCTTCACATACCTAGATCTTAGATCAGGTTACCACAACATACATGTGAAAGAAGGAGATGAGCATAAACTTGTGTTTGCACTAAATTTGGACATTTTGAATGGTTTGTAATTTCTTTTGGTCCCTGAAAAGTGCCTTACATTTTACAAAATTTCACCAATAGCATCTTCAGAGATAGAATAGGGATAGATGTGGCAGTGCATCTAGATGATATCTTGATTCACTCCAAATCTAAAGAGGAAAATCAGTTGCAAGTGAAGGATTTTTTGCAGAACTTAATAGAGGCTCAGGTATGTGTAAGACAGGAAAAATAAGCCTTCTTAGTAAGTGAAATTCCCTATCTAGGTATAATGATTTCAGTTGATAAGGTGTGGATGGACAAGTAGAAGGTAAAGGAAGTAAAATAGTGTCATGCACCACGTGACACTCGAGGCAAAAGCAGCTCATTAAATCAATAATAAGCGGTTTAAATCCATACTCGAAGCACAGAAAGCAATTCTCCATAGCAACTGCGACTTTCCTTTGTGTACTCGCTATTCAACTGCCCTAGTCTAAACTCTAAATCTAAATTAGTCAATCTCTCAATAGTGTGTCTTAGTCTTTTTCTCAATAAGTGATGCACCGCGCAATAGTCAATTTAGTAGTACTCTAAAAGGTTTATGAAATGTCTGTGGATTATTGAAAGGGGTAGTGAGCATGGACGGAATGGTTAGTGGAGGACTAAGGGGTTAACGGATGTTAGTGAGTAGGGTCCAGGTGTAACAGGTGTATTTTAATGTTCTGTGATGTGCGGAATAGTGGATGGGTATGAGGTCAATAAGAGGAGGAGTGAAGTATATAAAAGGGGTTGGGTTTTTGGTTTGATACTCTTTAGAATTAAATTATAAAACGTATTTATAGTTAATAGTGGTAAAAGCTTAAAGTTAAATCATTATTTTTTTATCTTTCCTTATTTCCTCAAATAATCATTTCTAAATCCTAAATCTTTTGATTTTTGAATTTCCAACCCTTCGTGAGATTTTAAGAATTTTAATATTACCTTTACATTATATTAGAATCCTTCTCGAACATATCTCAAAGCAGTAGCTCTTCATTCGAGTCATCTTCGAATCACTTCCTCAAAAATTTCCTCTGTGCATCAAAGAAGTTTCTAAACTCCTCCCTCCATCTTACTTCCAGGAACACCCTCGACCTTTATGTGTAGGTTGTCCGGTCATGGTATAATTTAATTCTCTGTAGTTATCATACTTTGCACTACTACGTCCTTTTTCACGTGTCTCTAAATTTTTTAAAAAATGGCACCTGTTCAACGCACTACTCCTATCATTCTTTTTAAGGAGTATACCCCCTTCAGTTGTCTTATAGACTCTGGAGCCTCAATTACTTTTGTCACTTTATCTTTTGCCAAGAAGTTAAAGCTGACATTTACAGATATTGATTAAACTCCAATATATTTGGTCAAATCAGAGGAACCCAAATATTGGTTAAGTAAGAAAGTTTTATGGGTTTTCAACTTTCCAAACTTTCCCCACTTTGAGTGGGAATTATCAGTCTTGGACGCCCCAAGGATGGACAATACCATTCTTTGCCATGAATTTTTAACGCATTGGAATCCTGAAATTGATTGGACACGGGGACTGATCACCTCACGTACTAAGTATCTTTCTAATTCTTCAATGCAGGTCAATAGGGAGTTAAACAACCCGCCTGACAATGTCCGGCTAGAGGACAAATCTCTGCCAGATGACTTGCAAGCATCTGATCTTTCTTTAAATGAGCAATTGGCTAAGCCTTCTAGCTCGATGACTTCACTCAAAGAAAATTTAAATTGCCTCAAAGTAAACGAATTATGCTCTCTCAATTCTAGTCTTCCCTCGAAATATTCTCTCGAAGATGATGAGGACAACCGAATTGATGTTGAAGCCACTAAATCAACTCTACCAGAAATCTATCATGATTTACTCGATTTTTTCTCAGTCCGCAAGGCTGATAAGTTACAACCTCATTGACCCTACGACCATCAGATAGAGTTAACAGGTCCAGTACCTCCGGCAGGTCCTTTCTATTCTTTGTTGAAGGACAAATCTCAAGTTCTTCGAGACTACATTGCAGAGAATGTAGCCAAAGGTTTCATCAGAGCCGGTAAATCTCCAACCCGCTCCCCTGTTCTCTTTGTAAAAAAGAAGGATGGTAGTCTTAGGTTGTGTGGTGAATATAGAAAGCTCAACACAGTCACAAAGAAGAATGCATATCCTGTTCTTCCTATGTCATTACTTCTTACCCTTTTCAATGGTGCTAATTTCTTTTCTAAAATTGATCTTAGAGGCAGTTATAACCTTATTTGCATTGCAGAAGGTCATGAACCAATGACTGCAATGCGCATTAGATTTGGTAGTTTTGAATATTTAGTTATGCCTTTTGGATTGTGTAACGCACCATCAACTTTTCAAACTTTTTTTAATGACATCTTCCAAGATGTTGTAAAACAATTTGTTGTCGTCTATTTAGATTATATTTTAATTTTCTCGGAGACACTGGATAAACATATTCATCATGTTTGACAGGTTCTAAATCGACTTCAAGATCAAGGTCTCTACGCCAAGCACAATAAATGCAAATTCAATCTTAAATCAATTGATTTTTTGGGTTTTGCGTTTTCCACAGATGGTTTAGTCATGGACAAAAAAAAGGTCCAAAAAGTCCTTGAATGGCCTGAGCCCAAAACCGTTAAATCCCTCCAAGGATTTTTGGGTTTTGCAAATAACTATAGAAGATTCATTAAAGATTACTCTAAAAATATTTCCAATCTTACTTCTCTTCTTAGAAAAGATATTCCTTTTGTTTTTACTTCTACAGCACAAAAGGAATTCAAAGCATTGAAGACTGCATTTACCACAGCTCCAATTCTTCAACACTTTGATCCTACTGCCTCAACAATCGTCGAGATAGATGTGAGCAATTTTGCTATCGCAGGGGTCATTTCTCAATTAAATCCTGAAACAAAATTGTTTCATCCTGTTGCTTTTGAGTCAGGCAAACTCATTTAAGCAGAATTAAATTATGAAATTCATGACAATGAGATTTTAGCTATGATTCATTGTCATAAAAAATGGCGCTCTTTTCTTCTCAGCTTAGATCGTCCTTTTTAAATTTTAACAGACCATAATGCTTTAAAATACTTTATGTCTTCCAAAGTTTTAACCAGGCGTCAAGCCAGGTGGGCTGAATTTCTGTCTGAATTTTCTTTTTCTATTTCCTATTGCCCAGGTAAGAACTGCATTGTCCCAGATATCCTGTCACGTTGGGACAACTTTTACCCACAGAGGGGTGACACATTTGCTGACAAGAACCCAGCAAATGTGAAATCAATTTTCAATGAATCAATTTTAACGACTCATCAACTTAATTTGATGACAATTCAATCTTTTCAAAATCCACTATCCAACATCCTTGAAGCTCAGTCAAAGAACAATTATTGTTTAGGGTTAAAAGACAAAATACTCTTGAAGCAAGGGGCCAAAATATTTAGTATTGAATCAGGTCTATTAGTTTTTAAAGTTAGAGTAGTCATACCCGACAACAATGAAATAAAATTATGAATTTTCAATAGTCTACATGATTCTCCATTAGCTGGTCATTTTGGGGTCGATAAAACCTACCAGTTAATAGCAAGGGATTTCTTCTGGCCAGGTATGACCAGGGAAATGAAAGCCTATATAAAAGCTTGTTACAAATTTAATAGGAATAAGGCTCCCTGTCACCGGAAGTATTGATTGCTTCAACCACTTTCTATTCCCACTAAACCTTGTGAATCTTTATTGATGGATTATATTTCTCAACTTCCTCTTTCTAATAATTTTGATGCAATATTAGTAATAGTAGATAGATTTTCAAAGATGTTTATTATTATTAAAACCACTCACTACGCAATATAGGGGGTGGACTTGCTAGCAAGTTCTCAACCTGAACTCAGATGGAACTCAGATGGAACTCAGACTGAACTCATACTGAACCCATACTGAACTCTACTTGAACACCCACCTAAAACTGTTCTACTGAGTGGTGTTCATCCCTGATTGTATGGTTCCTTTATCAATAGCTCAATGTGTGTTCAATCTATGGTGAGTTTGGGTCCAAGGTTGCGGACTTGCTAGCAAGTCCGCCCCCCATATTGTGTGGTGACTACTACTGCTACAGCAGAAGATTTGCCAAAATTGTTTCTAGAATATGTATTTTCCAAACATGGCTTACCTAATGATATTATTTCAGATAGAAGATCATTGTTTGTACCCACATTCTGGACTCAATTGTGTCAACAACTCAATATCACAAGGAACCACTCCACAGCCTATCACCCTGAAACAGATGGGCAAACAGAAAGGGTCAACCAAATACTTAAACAATACCTTCGAATGTATGTCAGTTACCAACATGAAAATTGGACCACATGGTTACCATTGGCCAAATTTTCTTATAATAACTCTACTCATTCTTCAACACGACAATCTCCTTTTGAAACTGTTTATGGAAGACATCCTCAATGTAACTCAATCCACGTAGGAACTAGTCATTCTGCTGAACATTATCTTTGAACCATATCACTACTCCAAGAGGAACTTAAATCAAATTTGGAATTAGCAATTCAAAGGTACAAGAAACAGGCCGACAAACATCGACAATCTGCTGCTTCTTTTAAACCAGGCGAAAAAGTATGGCTCAACGCACAAAACATTCGAATGACTCGACCATCAAAGAAACTGGCTGAAAAATGCTTGGCACCATTTAAAATCGACTCTGAAGTCTCTAAAACTGCATTTCGACTCAAGCTACCTCCTAAATGGATGACTATTCACCCTGTTTTTCACGTATCTCTCCTGGAACCGGCTCGAGAAACATACACAGGCAAGAACCGACCTCCTCCGGAACCGGTCGAAGTAGAAGACCATCTAGAGTGGGAAGTAAGCCGTATCCTTGATTCAAAAATACGGAAGGGGAAACTTCAATACCTCGTGGAATGGGAAGGTTTCCTCGATGATTCAGCCAAAACATCCTGGGAACCAGCCATCAATGTTTCTAACGCCCCTGAACTTCTAAAATTGTTTCATCTTAAATATCCTTTAAAACCAAAACCTTAAAACTCTCTTTTTTTTTTCTTTCTTCTTTCTCTTTTCTTTTCTTTTCTTTGAAATCTAAAACATCTTTACTTCTAAAAAATTCCTTAATTTTGTTTCCTTCTTTATTCTTTTTCTTTTCAAAATTTTTCAACCTTCTTTAAAATAAAGAAAATAAAATTAAAATAAAATAAAATAAAAATCGAATTAAAATAAATAAATTAAAAATCAAATTAAATTATAATAAATAAATAAAAATTAAAATTAAATTAAATTAAATTAAAAAAAAAAACAAATAAAATTAAAACCTTTTTTCTTTTTCTTTTTCCTTTTCAATTTTCTATATACATTCTTTCCTTAAAATTTCTTTTTCTTTGAACTATCAAAATTTTGCATGAACACAACACGGCCATCTTCTCGAACTCCACTTCAACCTCTAAATCTCTCTTTTAAAATTCTTCAAACATATTACGTCTTTTCTTTCAAATTCTTTTTTAAAAAAATTATTATTTCTTCTTTTCTTTTTTTCTTTTCTTTCTTTTCTTTTCAAATAACCAAAATTCCTCAAAACTTCAATAAATAAACTTTCACAAATAAAATTTTTTTCTTTCATTAAATTTTTATTCCCAACAAAATTATTTCAATCAACTATTTCTTTCTTTTGCTTCTTTCTTCTTACTTAAATTTTTTTCTTTTTCTTTTTCTAAATTTAAAACTAAAACTCCTTCAATCAAATATTCTTTCTTCTCTTCTCTCATTAAAACTTCTTTTTTCAAAATTTAACACAAAATTTTCTTTAATCTTTTTTCTTTTTCTCTCAAAATCTTATAAAAATAAAGTTTTAAAATTTTAAATAAAAAAACAAAACAAAATAACTAAATACAAATTTTTTCTATTTTTCTTTTCTTTCTTTTTCTTTTCTCCTTCCATTTTAAATTCTCTCCTTTATTTTCTCTTAAACCAATCCCTTCATCTTCTCCAAAATCTCCCTTATTTCCTTCCTACATTTCTCAAAAACCTCCCTCTCTCCTACTGGTACCACTTCTCCAACTTCCAGTAATTCCTAGGCCACGTCGAAGGAGGCGGCATCGACAATCTTATCTACTTCGCCACTTAAATCTTCAATAAACCAAGCTTGCCAAGCCTGGCGAGGTTTTTTCGACCACACCTGATCGATGGTTTCTTCATTTTCCTCCCTCGAGGGAATCACTGGTAATGGTTCTTCGGTAAGGATCGATGGGGCCACTTCCACAGCAGTGGCTTCCACAATGGGAGCTTCCACACTCGAAGTTTCCGCCGTAGAGGCTTCCGTGATGGAATCTAAATTATAAATCACATAGTCATCAGTAAAATTCTTCTTTGAAAAAACAAAATTAAAGTGAAGTAAAATAAAACAAACTTACTTCAAACATCGGGTCAGCCTTGTGGAATAATTTCGATTTGGTTTCCGCCACCACTTCTTTCTTTTCCTCATCATCTTTGATGACCATCAGCCGTTTTTTCGGTGGCCGCCTTGAAATGGGGACTTCTTCCTCATCTTCCTCCACTAACTCATCCACCTCCTCTTCTACCCTTTGTTTACCGATGGATCGAGTTACCCAGGGTGTCGTATCATCTTAGACTTCCTCTTCAGCTGCTTCTGACTGTTCATCTCCGATCGATATGTCTCATATGTTTTCCACCACTTCTTTTGTCTTCGGTATTACCCAATATTTTTTCTTGGTAAATGGCCATTCAATATCCAAATTTCTTGTTAAAGCATTGCACGCCAACCGTCTCCATCGATAAAACTCGCATTTCCGGTGAGGACCTCAAGTAGCTGTGCTTTCCACACAAAAATATTCCATGGATTCACAAGCCGTGCATGCTTGAGAATATTGTCAAGTGACGAGCCCACCATCTGCTTTGGGGTGAGGAGGCATGGGAGCTGGAGTTGGACAAGCTTAAATAATAATAAATAAATAGAAATTAAATGAAGGGAAACTAGTGTGGGAAGTATGTATTACGCTCAACGGAGCTCGCGTTCTCATACCTGGGCATCTGTCACGCGCCACGTGACACTCGAGGCAATAGCAGCTCAGTAAATCAATAATAAGAGGTTTAAATCCATACTCAAAGCGCAGAAAGAAATTCTCCATAGCAACTGCGACTTTCTTTGTGTACTCGCTATTCAACCGTGCTAATCTAAACTCTAAATCTAAATTAGTCAATCTCTCAATAGTGTGTCTTAGTCTTTTTCTCAATAAGCGATGCACCGTGCAATAGTCAATGTAATAGTACGCTAAAAGGTTTATGAAATGTCTGTGGATTATTAAAAGGGGTAGTGAGCATGGACGGAATGGTTAGTGGAGGACTAAGGGGTTAACGGATGTTAGTGAGGAAGGTCCAGGTGTAACAGGTGTATTTTAATGGTCTGTGATGTGCGGAATAGTGGATGGGTATGAGGTCAATGAGAGGAGGAGTAAAGGATATAAAAGGGGTTAGGTTTTTGGTTTGATACTCTTTAGAATTAAATTATAAAACGTATTTATAGTTAATAGTGATAAAAGCTTTAAGTTAAATCATTATTATTTTATCTTTCCTTATTTCCTCAAATAATCATTTCTAAATCCTAAATCTATTGATTATTGAATTTCCAACCCTTCGTGAGTTTTTTTTTAAATTTTAATATTACCTTTACATTATATTAGAATCCTTCTTGAACATATCACAAAGTAGTAGCTCTTCCTTTGAGTCATCTTCGAATCACTTCCTCGAACATTTCCTCTGTGCATCGAAGAAGTTTCTAAACTCCTTCCTCCATCTCACTTCCAGGAACACCCTCAACCATTGTGCATAGGTCGTCCGGTGACAAATAGTATCCAACACTAAAATAAGTAAAGGATCTCCATTCATCCTTAGTTTTTGAAAAATTTTACCAGTAAATTATTATAAACTATTTTAATATATGCTGCCTACTTCAAAGACTCACAAAGAAAGAATCAAAATTCAATTGAAAAAGTTACCAACAGGATCCTTTTGATTACCTGAAAAGGCAATTTGTGACGGCACCTATTCTTGCAATCCCTGATTTTATAAAACCATTTTTTCTGGAATGGGAATTCTCAGACTTTGAATCAGGCACTGTATTATCTCTATCTGAGACTAATAATGTGTTACACCCAGTATTTTTTTTTACGTACACTGCTAGGCTTCAAACGGAACTATGCAATATACAATAAGGAGCTTCTGAAACCAGTGGAAGCTGTATGAATGTGGAACCACTACTTGAAAGGGGAACAGTAAATTTTACAAGTTATTATCTACAAAAATCATATTAATTTGGAAACATTTTATACCACAAAAAAATTGACTTGCCTCCAAGAATGCTGGGCAAAACTGCCGTGCAGAATTAATTTTTTTGTGAAATTTTGACTAAGGAGGAAAAGTGGAAAAACTTATGATCTATCACAATGAACTGACTTGTGCCCAGCACCAAACAAGCTGCATATTGTTGGCACAAACTTGTTGATCGGGAACCTTGAAGAGGAAGTAATCCTAGATGAAGTATGAAGATTTGATGGATTGGGTAAGGAGGGTGCAAGAAAAGGATGAGGGAGTGCAGGAGTTGTTGAAGTAATTCTTATCTAAGAAGGTATTGGTAAGAAAATGATTGGAGGAGTTTCAACTGGAAGGAGAAGCACTGTATTGAAATGGGAGGATAGTGGTTCCAAACAATGAAGAGCTTAAGAGGCAGGTGGTAAAGTATAGGTGTGATTCTCCAATAGCAGGACACCCGGACCACTGAACAAAGTGGATCTGATAAATTTCAAATTATACTGGAAGTCCATGATGGCATATATCCAGCACTATGTAATGGCATTTGACTCTTACCAGAGGAACAAGGTCAGCCTAACAGCCATTCCACTAACCCATTTAAAAATACCAATACAGCCATAAAAGAAAATCACTTATGACCTGATAGTAGAGTTACCAAAGTCACAAGGAAAGAATTCTATCCTCACAGTTGTTGATGGCTGCACTAAGCTGGCACACTTTGTCCTCACTACTAAAAAGGTTAAATCAAAGGTTATTTCAGACTTAATGATGGTGCATTTCTGGAAGTTACATGTATTACCTGAAAATATATTATCAGACAGGGGGGTACCTTCAATTCTAAGTTTTTGAATTCCACGTATGAGAAACTAAAAAATAAGCCCATTTTGTCAAAAGCATTGAATCATCAGATTGATGGGCAATCTGAGATAGTGAATATGGTAATTAAAAAATAAATGCACCATTTCATTAACTATAAGAAAGATTATTGTGTTTAGCTGATACCATTGGCTGAATTATTATACAACAACCAGACACATGTGGCAACTGGAATGACAACTTTCTATTATAACTATGGATAACACCCAATATTCTGAATTGGTACCCCATCAATTTTGCAAGTTCTAGAAGCTGAAGAATAAATTTAAAAAAATGATTATAAAACTGGAATTTGTAGCAGCACTCAAGATATCCTGGAAGTAAATAAAGAAAAATAATGATCAAAGGAAGTCTCAACATTTGGTGTTTCAGGTAGGTGACAAGGTTTGGCTAAGCTCATGATTACTTTCTACATTAAGCTCAAGCCTTAAGCTAGATCACAAGAAGGTGCGCCCATTTAAGAGCAAGCACAAGATATCTAACTCAGAATACAAACTGGAACTACCAATTTCAATGAGACAAGTTCACCCAGCTCTCAATATCTACTTGCTCACAAAGCATTAAGAAGAAAAAATTCCAGGGTGCACAGAAGAGCCGCTGGCACCAGTATATATTTGAAATGAAGATGAGTTTGGAGTAGAAAAGATTATTTCTAAGCTGGTGTATCATACCTGATAGAACTCACTAACACTAATTAAAGAAAGCCAATCAGTCATAATGGCCTTTTTTGCAATGTCCTCATCCATCCATAACCTTATCATATTTTCTTCCAATTCAGACATGATTCACTTACTACTAAGAGAAAACCCCTCTTTATCTCTCAAAATTAAATGGTGTTGCAGTTATACCGGGATTCTGGCTAATTCAGTTGCAGATAATCTGGACAATGGAACACACCCTCATCAGTTGAGTATTTTGTCTCATTACACTAAAAACCTCCCTTCATATTCTAATTTAAAATTCACATTGAAATGAACACAAAGTTCTCCTTCACTCCCCTCTTACCAGAGAAAAAAACTACAAAAACCAAGGGGAAAAAATATCCCCAGTTCATTTTCAAGTGCTTTCCAACCTACCCAGATTGAAAGCTACAACTTTTGAGAAGTTCTTCTTTAATAAATTTCCCCTATAAAGCTACCTATTAAGTTTAAAGGAAGTGCATTCAATCATCTGAAAATTATGTCATCTCAATTCACCTGACTCCCCTGAACACCTCCTCCTTTTTGCTTGGCTCATACATCAGAATGAAAAAACTCCATGAGATAGCCACAAAAACATAGAGTTTCATTCCTCACCTGTCCACTGCCATCTCCTTCTTCAATTAGACATCATTTGTCTGCCTTTTTAATCATTATTAAAAGATTCTTTAACAATATTCCTTTTACTCAGTCACTACAACAAATTTTTGTTTTGCTATGGGCCCAAAAATTAAGAAACAGTTGTGCAACATTCAAAAAAATTGTTTTTTTGAATTTAAAACCTACTTGAGACCTTTAAGATCCAAATTTATTTTTATTTAACTGTAGGGTAATTTTTAAACCATTCACCACACAATATTTGGGGGGGGACTTACTAGAAAGTCCTTAACTTAAAGCCAGATCTAAATAAGATGGAACTCAGACTGAAGTAATACTGAACTGTCACTTGAAGTAAGTTTGAGCCCTCACACAAAAAATTGAGGATCTATATTGAAAAAATATTGAAAGTGTGAGGATAATTCAATGGAAGCCAGTAAAAATTATTCCATGAATCTACTCAATGCACAGTATTTTTTGATGCAGCTTACTTAAATAATAATTTATTAATTTAAGTTGATCAAACAAAATATATCAACAGTATCACAATTATCACCATGGGAATCAGGGGTTGAGCTGCTAGCAGTTCCCTCTCTTTGAAAATTTCAGGAAGAAGTTGGGTAAAAATTGGGGAAATGTTTTGAAATTTTTAGAAAACTGTTTTTAAATTAGATGAAAAAAGTTTGAAAAAAAATGTGGCCCTATATTGAGCCTTAATCTATCCCTTCTTGAGCAGAGCTTTTTATTCAAGTTGAGCATCAGTTGAACCAAATTTGAGCAATGGTTGAGCCACAATACTTAACATACCATAATATTCAAATTTATATCTAGATCCATTTAATTTTGGGAGGTAAGGTTTGATATTAATAGAAATATCTTAAATGACAAATAGTATACTAGGTCTGGAATATTATTTAAATTATCATTTTTATTTCCACAAATATATAAAAAAGCATACTTTTTAAGTCCTTTTTAAAAATTTTATTAATAAAAATATAACTCTGTAAAAATATTTGCACATAATTTTAAATTTCTTAGACGAAAGTTGATATTAATCCCTTATTGATAGAAATTTCTTATTGCTCCTTGAAATTAAAAAATATATGACAATGTTCAAAAAATTTAATATAGGAGAATATAAATATATATTTTTTATAAGGGGAAAAAATATTAATGAATTTTTTTTCCATTGACGCTATTGAAAAACTAATTTTAATATATTGCAACAGAAATTAGGCTCTAAAATAATGCACTTCCTTCAGTTATATATCTGTATTTAGTTATTATTAAAATGTGAGTAAAAATTAATTGTTAACATACATGAAAAATTCAATTTTGAATATTCATCCAATATTATATATATTCTCTACTTTATTCTATTTCAAAACTTTGCTCTCATCCTCTCTTTCTTTAAACTACCACCATCACCATAAAATTCATTGAATTAAAATTTTATATTTAAGATGCATTGGACAATTCTGCTTAAATTTTAAACCTATTTTTCCAAGGGAAAGATCAGTATTTGATGAAGTCTCCACTCCAGTTATTATGCAATGAGGAAGATCTTTGGTTCATGTTTTTGGATCATTCAAAGAGGGAGAAGCAATAACTATTGGTGATCTTTCTTAAAATCAGAGCTGCCAAATTGGAAAAATACTTTCAGAAATTGGATCTGGATCTCAAATTTTAGCTGAGGAAAGGGCTTTAAATTTCCAAATACCTTATTATTCTTTCTCCTACTTGGTTCTACTTTTAAACAGGCAGTATAGAATTTGTGGCCTCCTTTTTTGTTTGAATGATTTTATTAGTCAGGCTAAAGAAGTATTTCTAAATGATCCAATTGATTAGACACTTATTCCACACTACAATCCAACTGTCTTCTTCAATATTCCTCATTCTTGTATTAACAAAACTTCTGTAATTTTTTGAACAAGAGATAATCAAATGGAAAATCTGTCTACATTTGGTATCAAAACAACTCTGAAAAAATATCAGATTAAAGCTATCAATTTTGTGATAGACAATGAAAATAAATTATCATAAAAGTTAGAAATCCTGTGGAGGCATGCGGACAAAAGCTGGCTGAGAGTAGGTTTTAATAATTATTATGAACAATTTCCTGATGAAGAGTTATCTTCTGTAAGAATTGGTTCAATTCTAGCTGATGATATGGGCTTGGGAAAGACCCTCTCAACTCTTGGCCTAATTACTGAAACTCAAAGTGAAGCCAGAAAATTCTAACTCTTGGGTGGTAGAGAAGAGAAAGTTTGGACATCAGCAACTCTCATCATTTTCCCACTTGCAACACTATCAAACTGGGTCAATGAAATAAGAACTCACTTTGAAGATAATGCACTAAATTTCAAGGTTCTTTATGGGAAGGATTCAAAGAAAATTGGTTTTGAGGAGCTTCAAAACCAACTAGTTGTTTTGAATACCTATGAAACAGAAATTCCACATTCATCAAAGAAAACTCCTCAACCTATTCTGCCAGTAACTCATAAACTCATTTGGTACAGAATAGTTTTGAATGAGGCTCAGTAAGCATTCATTTGAATTACTAAAGTTTTTGAACATAATACTATAAAAGCTGATGAAATGTTTAATATAATTTAAAATTTTAATCAAGAATCCCCAGTTTCAGAAAAATCAGAATATATCAGACCTGGAGGCTAAGTATTGACTATTATGGACAGGGAAACCACTTCTGAACCGGAAAACTGATCTTCAAAGCCTTATATCATTCCTCAAAATTGAAATATGGAAAGAAAACTGGTTTTGGATTAATTTTCATATGAATGGCTTAAACAGATGAAGCTCTAGCTTAAAAAAATCCACACATACTCTCATGATTGTCATATTCCTGCAGAGGACTAAAGAACCAATCTTATCACTTCCTTGAAAAATTGAGCAAATGAATCTTTAAAATTAAAAGTTCCATGGCACTCAAAACTTACTAAGCTTCAAGAATGTTTTTCTGAGTATTATGGGCCTTTTCAAAACACCAACCTCCCCTGGGACTCAGCTGAGTTTCTCCAAGAACTGTTAATTTTACAGAAATTTTGTAATCACCCTGCTTACAAAAACCCAGATCAACCTCCAAAATTTCCTTTCACATGGAAAAATTATGCAAAGATTAATAATCTAATCAGCCATTAAGAAAATTTCTTAAAAGGAGAAAGGTGGATAATTTTTCCCAAGGCTGTTATGTTTTCAGAATATGCAGACTTTTTGGAAAGGTAAGAAATTCTATTAATTATCTCAATAATTTATTTTTAGCCTAATTAACATTTCAATATTATATCCATTGAAACAGTATAATAAAGGCTTTAGATGACCATAGAATTAACTAAACAGAGCTTGTAGAAAAGTTTAGCATGAAAAAAAGGGATGAAAATCTGAACAAATTCCAAAATGATGAAGGATGTCAAGTTTTGCTTGGTACAATCAAGGCTGCAGGAGTTGGAATAGACTTGAGATGTGCACAAAATGTATATATAATAGTAATTAAAAGAGTGTTTTATTGAAATAAAAAAGGTTAAAAACAAATTTGTTTAATATATTGAAACAGGAGCATAATTGGAATCCAGTAGTTGAACAGCAAGCAGTTGATTGTCTGTATAGAATGAGCCAACAAAATGAAGTTCATGTAATCAAGTATTTTGTAAGCAGAAGTATTTAATTCAGAATATTTAAGATAAAAAGAAAAAAGATTGAGCTATCAATGTAGGCAAAATTTTCTTTAAATAAAGTTGTATCATATCTAAAAAAAACTATCCATTCTAATTTTTTAAGGCTAAGTGTCCCAAAAATTGGAAACAAGGAAGATGAGTCTGCTAGATTATTGATTAGGGAGTTCATCAATAACTCAAATTAGAATTTAAAATTTTTTCAAGTATGTAGGAAATGTTTATTGGGGCTGGACAATTAAGAAGTCTTAATAGTTGTGAATTAAGAGAAGCAAGAAATAATGAAGAATAGTAGTCACTTTCAAACCCCTGGGGGCTGGGAAAGAATTAAAGTGAGTCTCAATTGAGGATACCAAATTTAATCTATCATATAAAGCCAAGTTTTTAAGTATCTCTCATGAATAAGGGGAATTTTCTCAGAATTTAATGTGTTTATGGTTGAGATTTTGTGCAAGTATTGAGAATTTTTCAGATCTACATGGCAATAAAATCTGCTTAAAAGAACCTTCATCAATTTTGGTGTCTGAGCAACATTTGATGTTTTTGAAAAAATTCTCATAGGTTTTGCCACTTGGTAGTTGTTAAAGAAGGTGAGTTTGGTTAAAAGAATTCTGAAAAATATTGTCAAAATTTAGAAAAGATTGTGGAAAAAATATGAGAGAAATTTTAGTTCTTACTTTCTTTTTTATTTAATATTTATACTTTTTATTTTAACTATTTCACAGAAACTATCAGAATCTTTTTCAAGTCTTAATTTATCAGAATAACATATAAAACAGCAGTGAAGAACACCCACTTGATTTAGATAGGAAATATGAGTAGAGTCCATTGAGTAAAAAACCAAATAATTTGTTTCCAAAGCTTTATCCCAGTGCTTAATTATAACTTTTCACAAAACTTGATTCCACTTGTGAACCCAATCAAGATTCCAAGTAAAAAATTTTCCTGGAAAGTTGCATTGATGAAGAAAGTGGATAAGAGCATTGTTGAATATAGTAGGGGTTTTCTCAGAAATGTGGTAATTTTTCCAGGATATGGCAAATTAATATCAATGTTGAGAGAGATTATATTGAACAATGAAAACCTGTGTAGTTGTTATACAGTAGGGCTCAGCTTCCATTCATTAGAACGAGGTGAAATATTCAAAAGAAAACAACAGAAATTGTAAATAGACCTGAAAAAATGAGAAGTTCATTGAGGGAGTATCTCATTGAATCTTTTATTAAGTACACAGGTATTAGTAAGTATTTTTCCCTGAGGAAAATAAGAACAACTAGAGCTCATAATTAATTTTAAGAAAAGCAAAATGAAGGAAAATATAAAATATTGAAAGGATATGGCAACAAAAACACTACTATAAAAATTTTTTATTTTGAAAAGAATTAATAATGAAGAGTTGAGCAGACGGACAGAAGAGCTTTCTCTTAAAAAAATCGTTCTCTATGAAATATAGATATCTATGTATCTTATTAATTAATCAAAAAGGAAATAACTCAGCTTTAATTGAAAATTATTTCATGATAAATCGATAAAAATATAATGCAGAATCCTTTTAATTTTCTAAGTTATTTTGATAATATTTTAATGCAAAGAATGACCTTATTTGAGCTTGTTGATTTTATTGACAAAATTATTTTAAAAATTTATATAAACACATTATTAGTAGATGTATAGTTTATTTACCAAGATTACTTGGAAACCATACCAATTTTCCAGAGTTTGAAATAAGCAACTTGATGTAAAAATTCTCTTTTTTGGATTCTGGAAGCTTTACTTTGATGACCTCTAAAATTTTAAAATTTTAAAATAATATATTTTGTTAAAAAAATATTTATTTTTCAGACTTTAATTCTATATTTTGAAAAAAAATATTATAAATTTTTTTATATCTTATAGTGATTATTAGTGAAAACCTTTCTGTTACTTGGCAGAATTTTATTAATGCAGGTGATTGTAGAAAAAAAAATTGCAACACTTAAATAACTTTATTATTATAAATTAAATAGTATTATTTTGATTCAAGTTATATCATAGTTTCTCCTATATTTAAAAATACAATCAATTTGTATTCTCTTATATTATTATGCTTTGTGCAAAATAAGCTGTTTGATAAACATGTATGCAACATGGTAAAATGTAGCAAGTCTGAAACATTTTGCTGATACAGAGTATGGATACCTACTTAATGCATGGTTAATATGCATGAAACAAACATTCAAAGAAATCCATGGTAACCAAATTGTTGATAAAATTCTTGAGACATAAAAATTAGCTTATTTTAGTAAGGTCTTCACAATAAATAAATAGTTTTTTCAATTGCTACCATCCAGTAACATATTTCTTATATCCAGAAGTGTTAAAATTCCACCATTTTTTTGCATTTGTAAATGTGAAGAGATTGGATGTTCATCAAGAAAGCATCAGACCTCATTGGGACGCTTTGAATTTGGTGTAGCTTTCAAAACATCTCAGTTATACTCCAAACATGAAGAGGAAAGAAATTGCAAATCACAGATGGTTGGTACATCCAGCGCTTCACCTAAATTAGGATCCAAAATCCAAGATCTTTTAAGACATAAATATTTGGTAAATAAAAAGAAGTTATGTTTCAACTAATCTCAATTTTTTTTCTTTGCTTAGGGGAAGCCTGTTTTGGATACAATTGGATCTCTACTTCAGTCAAATGAATTGAATTTTGAAGTGCTGTATAGCCAAAATATTATGTTGCAAGCAGCAAAACTTTCTCTTATCCATCATTTAAGCAAAGAAGGTTGTGCTCAATTTTTGTGTGAAAGAATTAACAAACTCAAACTTCTTAGTGATGTAGGCAAACTAGATACTATTAGAATCATCATCGTGATTCCACTTTCTATAGAGACAGTTTTTAATTGATTGCAACTCAACTTATTATTTGTCACCAAGACATGCTGTGCTAAGTGCTTTGCTCTTTATGTGTATAGCCTGAAACACCAACCAACAATCTTATCTTGTACTCAACCTTTTTATTCATCCTCAAAGTGATATTTGAAAGATATAGAACAGAGAGAAGAAACTGTCAATTGTGATGAAAGTTTGTATTTGGCTAATTACAAACAAGAAAAAGAAATCTATTATCATTGTAAAATATTTCAACACATAAGTTTGGTTGACTGGCTTTCAGGAAAGCTTAAAATAATTTAATTTGAGATTCTGATTGGGAAAAAAATGATTCTCTAGAAAATATGGAAAGGGATGTGATGATAGACGTATATGATGGTTTTTTATAAAAACATTTTCCAGATATTTCTACAACTCAAAATAGAAGTGTTGAGGGATAGAAAAAAACACAAGGTAATTTAATGTTAAGTTTATATCTTGACTGGTTTAGGCCGGGTGGAAATTGTATTGGAGGTCATCAGAAGTCTTTGGGTAATATTTTGTTGGTGTGTATAAACTTGCCTCCAGAAGATTGATACAAAACCAAAAACTATTTTTGTATGCTATTACTCCTGGATTAACTGAGCCAACGAGTGAAAAATTAATCATCTTCTGAAGCCTCTTTTTGATGAACTGAAGACTCTATGGGATGGCATATTTATTGAAAAAACACCTCACTATCCATGAGGCTGAAAAATAAGGGCTGCATTATTCTCTTTAATAAGGGATATTTCTGCAATACAAGAAATTGCTAGTTTTGCAAGTCACTAAGCAAATAAGTTCCTCTCCTTCTTTCATATTTCAAAAGACAAAATTGGTGAGCATCAAGTTGAAAATTTTTCTTTACATACTCATGAGGATCAAATGCACTGGGCAGAGATGTGGGAAAAGTGTTTGTCACATCGGGAGTGGGTATCTATTGTTAGGAGTCATGGGGTTCAATGGAGCGAGCTGAATAACCTTGTATCTTGGCTTACTACAGAATATTCCTCAATTGACTTGATGAATTCAAACATATTTTGAAATCTTAAAGATCACAGTCTAAATTTTGATCTAATACAAAATGCTGCCATTGACCTAGAAAAAAAGCTGAAAAAGGAAAAAAAAATTGCATGTAAGAAGAGACAAAGATGATGCACATTTTGATATATTTCTAAATAAGCAAAATAAAAAAGGTAGAAGCAGCTTAATAAGCAGTGATGCTGATAATATTGAACCAGTGGGACAGCAAAAAAAGAGTACTATATACAAGTACAACTAGACCGTCACAAACATATTTTAGAATGGATAGTGGAGGAGCTGAATCAGAAGGATCAAACAGCAGGACAAAGTCATCAAGTTCTGAACATCACTTTTTAACCTTAGAGTTTGGCTCATAATATGCTTCTGGAAGTGGAAGTGGAAATACAACTTATAACTTAAGGCAAACGGGTATTAGCATATCTGAAAGTGAAAGATCCAATTCATCCCTTGAGAATATTAGAAGTAAGGAAGATAAAAAGAAGGGAAAAGATAAAGAAAGAGAAAGAACTAGAAATCCACAATCGGCAGCCAATGAGCTAGAGGAAGTGTAGAATGTGATTGAGAAAACAAAAAAACCCTCCTGGATTTCATGAGCGCAAAAAAAAGTAGGATCTAAAAATTCAGCTTCCCTCAAAGCTGAAGAGTGGCATGTACTTTATACTGTTTAATTTCCTTTGTCACTAATTCCCCTTTGGGTTGAAAAATTAAAACAAGCCAAGACATCAGTGATGTCAGAAAACAAACCTAGATAATATTATCTTCTCAAATCACTCACCACTTTATGTTCAATTACAAATTTTTTACTTTAAAAAATGTATCCAGCAATGAAGTTGATGAATTAAAGCAACTTCTATTGGAGTATTTTAAATACTTGGAAAAAGGTTGGAAAAATATCAGATTTAAGCCAAATCTGCATTTCACTCAACATTTTCCAGAAATGATTAAACATTTTGGTCCACCCACAGGTATGGCTACTTGGGCATCTGAAAGAGTTAAAGGTATATTATCAGAAATTCCAAAAAATCATTATCCAAGTATTTATTTTGGTAATTGGGTGCTTAAAAACTCAAATGAGCTAATTTATTTTTATTGAATACAGAAGAAACAACACAGACCATGCTCAAGCACTGGCATCAGAAGTCTAGGGTATTGGACCTTGGTGAAGCTGAAGATGATGCTCAATATGGATCAAATATTAAAAAAATTGAACACAATACAAAAAGAAGATATATAAATTTAACTGAGGCATTATTGACAAAATGGGTAAGGTCATGCTTGAGAAAAGAGACGTCTAAATGGGCTTTTTTACCATAATAGAAGGTAGGAGAACAGGTAGTTGAAAATTTAGCAAGAATATTGATCCATCAAAAGTGTTATAAAACTCATGACCATAATCCTGGGAAATCTAAAATTGAATTTTACTTTGGAAAAGATAGTCATTTTGGGAATATTGATAAGCTCTTTAGTTCAAAGGATAATAATGAAAGAGTTTATCTAATTGTAAGTCCATTTAAAGAGCTTGTACCAGAAAGTAAAAAAAAGTATCTCTATGAGGGGTTTCCACAAGTGCATTGCTGTTTAGTAAGAGTAGAAAAGGTAACACAAATTTTGATAAATCAAGATTCAATTATTGGACATGCAGCCACTATACAGAACCAAAGGGGAATGTTTGGAATGAATTAAGATGTTATCACTGCTGTTAGACTTCAGAAACTAGTAAGAAAAAAAATTAAACTATGTAGAAATTTTATTTTTGTTAAAAAATTTGAAATTATTAAGGATTGGTAAGAATTTGGAGGATTTGGAATGTTTTTTATATATTTTTGGGACAGCTAGATGCAAGATTAATTAATAAATTTTTTTGAGATTTTACCTAAATGTTTAGCAAACAATAACAAGGGCATTCTTCATGGTTTAGAAACCCTGTTATTAATGAGTGAAATTTTATTGTAAATTTAATTTCAATTAAAAGGAATTTAATGTACTATACAAAGTCTACCTATACTTGAAAAATACTATAAATAGTTCAGAATCAGGGTTTAAAAATCTAAGAACCATATTTTAAAAGCCAATAAAACTTAGCTTTCAACTAATTTTTTTTGCTTGAATCTTTTATTCATTAAACTCACAATTAAAATGTATAGCTAATTTCTCTTTAATATTTTCTTTTCTATATTCTGAAAGTTAATAATTTTTGTTTAATTTTTATAAAGCACAGAATGTCTAATACTGGTTATGCCATGCAGTTTGATACTCCATTATCAAGTAACTTTAGCAGGAAAAATAATCCTCTCCTCAAAATCTTAGAGTGAGTGATTTGGGTCCTTCTCCACCTGAAAGTCCTAGAGAAAATCCAGGTAAACCCTAACCTCCTTCTCAGTCTTCCTCAGATCCCCAAATTTGATCAAGTGATTGCTCTTCTAATATCACAAATACAGATGGTCAATCTGCACCTCATAATTTTCAGCAGCAAGCAGAAAGTGTAGGGAATGATTGAGCTAGTTTTTTTAATCAACTTCTTGAAAAAAGTGGAGAACTCAATTCTACTAACCCAGAACCCAGTACCAGTGGACATGGTGAGTAAACTTTTTCAACATGCTTTTATGTTTTAAAATAGGCTTACCAATTTTTATTTTCAAAAATTTGCAGTTAATCCCTCTCTCATAATTCAAGCTACCAATCAGTGCAGAATAATTAATGCTGAATCACTTCAAAACGACCAAAACTTAAAAATTGTTAGAAGCATAGTTATGAGGTGTGATGTACCAAGGAGCTCAGATTCTATTAACCAAAATATTTATCATTTTTTAAAATTCTGTCTTGGTGGACCCATTAATGTATCTGAGTTTCCTATTGGCCCAAAAAAAAATTAACTTACAGATTGGAAGAGTTGTCATGATTACAAGCAATTAACAGTTGAAACATATTTAAAACAGGTTTAAAATGCACTGCATTAAACTTCAGCTGCTTATCATCAATTTATTTTAAAAAATACTTCCATATTCTTATGTTCTAAAATTCATCTACCAACTTTTATTTCAACACCTGAGCCCCAAGGACTAAAGGGAAGAGCTGCTGTACCAATCTCTATAAAAAAATTTGGAACAAGAGCTTCAAGAGAAAGAATTTTGTCAAATTTCTTTTGATTTGAACTGTCAAATTTTTTCCATGTCACAATAGAATCACGTAATGGGGAGTAAAGTATAACACCATTGCACTAAATGGCTCTCAAAATTAAAAAATATTGATTCAGAAAAACTCAGGTTTACACCAATCATTTTCAAGAAATGGGTGGTCAACAAGGGAAAGGAGATTCAAAAGGTGGCAAGTCAAGACTGTGAGGTGATTGAGGAAATTAGAAAGGAAAAGAGATCAAGAGCACAGATAAAGCATTATTAAACAAAGGTATTTATTCAAAGCATAATAACTAGAGAAAGTCTTTTACTAATTTGATTTTATTTTAGATTTCAAAAAAAGGCTACAACATGACATGAAAAAAGTGCATTGATCATAAAAGCTTTGTAACTATTTTTGATGATACAAGTCTCACGTTGTAGACAATCCTATAGTACTAGCTATAGGCCTTGACCAAGGGAGTTGGAGAAAACCCAGAGAGAAAATCCCCTGTCCCTTTAGAAAAATAAAATAATATTTACCTGCTACAGTAAATTGGTTCCTGTTGTTTAAAGCCCATTTTCCAATACACTTGACTTCCTGATCAGCCAAGAAAGTAGTCTCCAGACAGACCACCAATCCAAATAACTTAAACTTAGACCAATGTCCACACCAGAGAAAGCAATGATACTTGATGTAGGTTGCAAATCCACACCAGAGACAGAAATAATACTTGATATAGCTTGCAAGATTGAACCAGAGAAAACAGTCGCCAAATTTGAGCTAATAAAATACTAACCTTGCAACAAACACAGCCAATCGTGGCCAAAAAACAGTGAAAACTGAGTGAGCAACAAGGATATCACCTCCGGATGATTCTATGATGATTAAGGTTGCCACAAATTGTCTTATTCACTATATAAACACAGACCACTATCTAAGGGCCCATGCACACCAACAAATTTGGCGTTCCTGAGCACAAAATTGCATAAAACCCCTCTAGAAATGCTTTCCAGCATTCTAGCACTGAGGAAGACAGTCCGCCTGACGTCGGGAGGCCTGCCTGAGGCTGCCAGACCACCCTGAAGCAAGAAAACCACTAAAAACCTCCAAAAACACCCAAAATACTTATAAAAATAAACTACAACTACTAAAACCTTTAAAACACATAATTAGGCTATAAAAACATTGGAACATGAAACGTAGAGAAAAATTAGCACATTCTAATGGTACTAATAAATTAACACTAAGACTTAAGGTTAGCCCTTAAAAAGCGAAAAAAAATTAAACAGCAATCTTTTAAAATGGAAAATGAAAAATAATCCCTTAAATACTTAGAATATGAAAAATGTCATAAAGACATAAAATATAGAGAAAAGCCGGGGCTATTCAATAGTAATACCCACATCCTGGCAGTCCCAATATTTTCCAAATAATTCCAGAAAAACACCCAATCATTAAACAATGCCATATAAGGCATATCAAAACAACACCAAATAGACCAACAAAGGGCTCCACCAATTTGAGAAGATCACATCCTCCCTCCAATAGAGAATTTCCACATTCTCCTTCATCACAACCACCATGTTCATCTTTCTTTCCAAATCTTCTACTGACATGGTTCCTTTCCAATACTGCATTGAAAACAATCTCATCTGTACCATCACACCTCCAGCTCATCTCTACAGAACCTCCTGTGATGCCTGTCACTCTAGGAAGAAGACTTGTTTCAGACCTGGTCCATTGTTCTCTCTAACATCATCTCCTCCTCCAGAACGTGATCCACCTTCCACCAGCACCAAAAGATCCAGACCATCCATCCTAATCCAAAGACTGGTCAACAAATTAAACCCTTCAAAAAAGAGTGCCTACCCTGCTACAAAAAATAGCTCTTCCATTGATGGTCCTTCTGATGGTAAGCCCAATACTTCTTCATACTGAAATTCAATCTGAAAAATTTCCAGTCCATCTCCATCCAGACAGTGATGATGAAAATGTGGGAACCATTGAAGAACCCCCTTCTAATCCATCGCCCACCATCAAACACAAATTCCAACAACATTCTTCTCAACAGAAGTATCTCATCCTAAATTACTTCCAATCCACTCCTTCCAGGAACCCACAGGACCTTGAAAAAGGAAGAACCTCATCCACCAGTTCAAAGCCAATGCTGAAAATTTTGTCACATCTCTTGATTCTTTTCTGTAATTACTTCTTGCCAAAAAATCTTGATTTAGAAATAAAAATAAATTAAAAACTTCTCATTTTAAATTCTTGGGGGACTAATCCTCAGTTTTAAGTCTTAAGGGACTAACAGCCCTCATTTTATAGTCTTGGGGGACTCAAAAACCCTCAGTTTATTGTCTTTGCAGACTTAAAAACCAGAATCAAAAAGACAGAACCAGAGATCAAAACATTAAAGACAAAAGAAAAAAATTAACATTCTGGGGTAACTTTTCTACAGAGTAGCCAGCTCATCAGTTACCCCCACACTTACCTTAACAAATTTCAGAGACTCCCCCTTTGGATGCCCTCTGCCAGAATCACACCAACTCTCCATTTTTTCAGTTTATAGTCCTGAAGGACTCAACCAACAACCATCCTCAGTTTATAGGCTTGGGGGACTGTACTATTTCTCATTTTAAAGTCTTGATGGACCATTAGTGTTCAGTTAAAAGTCTTGACGGACTATACACATTTTGCATATAAAGGCAGAGCCACCTCCATGAACAGTGCTCCACAGCCAACCTGATGAACTTCCACTCTTTATTCATTATCTAAACATCACTGAAAATATTTTCATTCATCTCTTCTCTCTTCATTATTTTTCCTTCACAGATCATGGCTGAATCCTCAGACTTTGACTTATTGGACCTTCCCTCTTTCACTGCTCCAAAAGACTTTGATTGTAAACAGTTCATCCACATGTGCAAACCTTTTACCATCACTCTTCCTACTCCTCAAGCCAAATTCTATAACAAAGCCTGTGATTCTTGCGACTCTAAAAAGAAATTATGTGACAGAGACCCCAAATATCTTATACCTCCGTCTTCACCTTCACACAAATATATTTCCAGATCTCCTACCAGGTCACTAGAACTTGGACCTGCTTCCTCTTCTTTATCTTCCACTCCTTCCAGAAGATCATGATGCTCTATTCCCAAATCACTCCCTAAAAGATCTGCTTTATCTTCTCAATAATCTGCTTTTATCTCTGCAAATTTGACCAAAATAACTTCAAAATCAGCTCCCAGGCTGCTAGATTGCGTCCAAGCAGCCGTCCCAATGTCAGACGACCCGCCCGCCTTGCCAGAAAGAAAAAAGCAGGCTTAAAACTCCCAAATTTAGCCAGATAACATCCAAAATACACAATTAAACACCAACAACTCTAAGCAAGCACCTCCTAGTGTTCCCAGAACAATGATTACACACAAAATTTCTTCCCCAGATAACCCCAAAAATTCCAAGATCTCTAAAAAACCTGCCAGAGGACCTTCTGAAAACAACAGAGCACGCAACACTGCTTCCAAACAAAAATCTATGGTTACTTCAAGAAGAACTATCTACACCTCTCCTATGGCCTTCAATTATTCTTCTGATGGTTCCCTTTCTTATTGATCTTCATTTAGCAAATCACAATCAGCTTCCAGGTCACCTTCTCCTGGTCATTTCTTCAACAACCCTGGTTCTCCACCACCAGTGTCCAACCCAACTGGGCCAAGCAATAATAATATCCACAGCAAAAACAGCAGCCCTGCTGCTCCAACCAGGCCACAGGAACACCCTTCTTTTCCTTCATTTTCTCAGCACCATTTGGAAATGATGATGAGAATCCATACCTCTATCTGGTTGATCCTCCTTCAACATCCATTCAGCTTTCTTCAACAGCCTAAATTCCGGCTGCTTACAAATTTTATGAGCTCCCAATATCTAGAAGCTACCTTAACGTTGGATTAAGCCGACATGAAACAACACCTAAGCATGATGCGTTCAAACATGCTTAAGGCCTTTGCCCTCCTTGGTCCGTTAAATGACTTTGAAAAGAATCTGAGAAAACAGCTCCTTGATGAACACTGGAAGATGTCTAGAATAATCAAGAACACCTTTTAACACCCTATCCCTTCTTCTTCCACTTCATCCCAAAAATTACCTTCCATTCCAGTCCCTGACCATTACAATCTATATACTCTTTCCAGCCGCCTACACCACAAAGAACACAGTTCTTCTTCCAATCCTAACAAAAAGAAAAAATGCCACCATAATCCAAAACAACCGCTATGGTAAGGTAAACTCTTACAGTCGCCTTGCTGTAAGCAGAATCCGGAGGAGATGTGTGGATTTAGCTGAAAACCACGTCCTTCCAATAAAAATAACAAAATGGGAATTCTAAATCACTAAGCTAACCAGTCTACTTAAATCTGATTGATAAAAATAATGAAACTCTAGAATATTTAACGCTTATTGAGATTTAAATAAAAGTGGCTGTCGAGAAAGAAATACTGATAACAACAATTAAGGTGTACCAGTGAAAGATCTGTAAAGATTGACTTTTATGTTTTTATTATAATTTGAATTTTTATGAGACAGCAATAATCAAGTCCCAGCAATGAAGACCTTTCTAAAGATACCCTGTATGAAGTGTTATTTTAATTGTTGAGTAGTATTTCTAAAATGTTATATATAAAATATAAAGTTATAAGGGTATTACAATTTATTTAATTTGTTGAGTAATAAAAAATGAGACTGTGGTGGTTAAAGATTAAGCTGTATGTTGTATCCCCCCCCCCTCAATTTCGAGTTTGAGAGGCTCTTAAGTATTCCTAGTCACGGGCCTAAGTTTTCCCCTCCAGAGCTCTCCCAGAGTCAATCCGGAGCCCGTACGGAGTCCGTACGGAGTCGAAGCGGAGTCCGTACAGAGTCGAAGCGGAGTCCGTACGGAGTCCAAGCGGACTCAATTAGAACCTTTAAAACTATAATAAAAAATCTAGAAAAATTACACATGATAGAGCCACTTCCCCTTTACATTCCAAACTAATTTTCGTAGTCTTCGCAGCTCTAATCACCCCGTGAAAATTCATTAAAGTTAAGTAATTTCTAAAAACGTAAGTATTTCTATAAAACTTTAAAATTCATTTAACAAATATAAGAAAAATAGTAAAAATTCTTGGAAAATTTCCCAAGGTTCTTGAGTGACTCGACTTGACACTTATAAATTCTTCAGACCGTAAAAATAAGTTTTCTCCGTAAAATAAATTGTTTTTGTGTAGGCTTTTGCTTTTAACCAAATTTCTTTATATTTAAAACTCAAATTGAATTATTATAACCCTTTTATAAAATAATAACGCCAATCTTGAACGCCGTAATAACTCCATTTACGTACTTAGGTGCCATACTAAACTTTAGGCTATCACACCGCCAGAGGCTTCTTCTTCCATACATTAAAAAAACAATAAAGAAATTAATAAGTCACTAAATAGAGACATTAATAATAATTAACAGAAATATATATATATAATTTGTTTTATTTTTATTTTTATTTTATTTTATTTTTTTATTTTTTTTTTTAATTTTTTTTTTTTTTTTAATTTTATTTTATTTTATTTTATTTTATTTTATTTTATTTTATTTTATTTTATTTTATTTTATTTTATTTTATTTTATTTTATTTTATTTTATTTTATTTTATTTTATTTTATTTTATATTTATTTTATTATTTTATTTATTTATTTTAAACTACTAACATACTAAACATAAAAAAATTGAAAATAAATGACAAAATTAACCAAAAATATGAGGGTTGAAAAAAATTAAAATGAAATGAATAATGATAATAACATGAGATAAATAATAGTTACTAATGGTATCCCCCAGCCAATTGATGAGCTGATCCCCTGATAATTTACCCACATCCTAGTGCACCTTGATGTGGATACACTTTTCAATAATTTTTAAATGAATTGAAATAAAGAAATAAAGATGAAATAAATAGAAATTGAGATAATAATAAGAAAAAGAAAGAAAATAGCATTGCCTAGCCAATTTATGAGCCTTTCCCAACCAATGCTTGCCCACATCCAGGTGACCCTGATTTAGTGACACCATAAAATATAATTTTGTGATTTTTCCCACTTTATATCCTAATAACTCCAATAAAAAAATTAAAAGAAAAAAAGAGAAAAAAGAAAATAATCTAAAGCTACTATCTAACCCAACCATAGACACAAAAACTAAAGAAAAGAAAAAAAATACTGGTCCAAAGAAAGTCCAGTCCAAGGAAATGATCACTTTGTGGGCTCCCTCCAATAATTAAAAATGATGGGAGACCACCAGTTATCCACCACCAAAACCAAAGAAGTTTGTCTTGAACCAGTGAGCCAGTTTAAAGTCATAGTGGACTTAAACCCTGAATAACGAAAACAAGAACTAGGATTTAACTAGGACAAACAAAATACTTGAAACAGAAATTTTGGGGTACCTGTTCTACAGAACAACCAGCTCATCAGTTACCCCCACATTCGCCAAAATAAAATCTAGAAGCCCCTCATGGGTACCTTTTAACAAAACACAAAATCCAACACATTAAACCAAAACCAATAAGCGTGAAGAGTCCTGCATTTGAAGACCAAAAGAATTTCCAGATTAAAGTCATAGAGGACTAAAAACCTGTGAAGAAAAACCAATACTAGGTTTCAAACAAATTAAGATCAGGGGTTGGAAACAGACAATCTAGGGTAACTGTTGATAGAGCATCCAGCCCATCAGTTGCCCCACACTTGCAAAAACAAAATCTAGAAGTCCCAACCATGGGTACCTTCTAACAAAGCATTTCCAACAAAACAGATGTACAGCATCACAAAAACCCAAAATTAAAGAATGGTCCATAGTTTATCATCATTTTGTAGTCAATCTTCTTCACATTTTGTGCCTCTAGGATAAAATTTCTTCACCTGATTAGCAGCCACTCTCTTCTTTAAGACTGCACCATCTAACTCCTCCAAAACATAAGAACCTCAAGGAACCAGGGATCTGACTCTGTAAGGTCCATTCCATCTGTCAGAAAACATCTTTCCCCACTGACTCTCCAAACTTCTATTATACACCAAAACCAAACAACCAGGTTTCAAGGGATTCGTAAATCTATGAGCCAACTTCTTTTCCCAGTATCTGACTGATTTATTTCTTATCTTCATCATTCTAGAGTATGCCTTCTCTTGACATTCCTCTTTACATTCCAATAGTTGCATCCTGGCACAGAGCAAATCTTCTGTTGAGCATATATAATCCCAATCAATTCCAAGATAAGAGGCAGCTTCCAAATCCACTGGTAGAACAGATTTCTTCCCATATATTAATTCATAAGGGGAATAGCCAGTTGTCCTTTTCACAGTGACCCTATCAGCAAATAACACCAAGGGTAAACAATGCCTCCATTTTTCAGCACTATCTCCACACATTTTCACCAAAGCATTTTTGATAACTTGATGGCCTCTTTCAGCAATTCCTTCAGCTTCAGGATAATAAGGTGTAGCCACCCTGACTTTAGAACCAATACTTGCCACAGCTTCTTTGAATTCAGCTCCAAACTCTGGCCCACCATCAACAGTCACCAACTTCATCAACATATACCTAAATACACATTCTTTCTTCAAACATTCCGCCACATTTTTGGCAGTCAAATTAACCAGAGGCACTGCATCAACTTAACCAGACAAATCATCCCTGGCATCAATCAAGTATTTATACCTGCCATCTTTGATATGGATAGCATCCAGAATAACTCTTCTAAACACAGTTTATTCACCAGTATCATGGCCAACCTCTTTAGGTTTCAAGTGAATTCTTCTTTGACATTATTCACAAGATTGAACCCAACCCTTTACAGAAAACTTCATAACTGGCCACAAAAATCTGTCTGCTACTGTTCTATAATTCTCCCCAAAGCCTCTTGGATCTAGGTCTTCATGCAAAGAATTCAACACCATTTATTGACCCTTCTTCTGAGTCACCACCTCTTGAGGATTTTGATGTCTCCTCCTCCTCAACCTCCTTCCTGACACATAGAAACCAGGGCTCCTCTTCTTGATTTCCACCCAAGTATCATCATCACAAATATCTGGCCTCTCCAAGGTTAACAGATATTCAACCATAATAAAATAAATCCCATTTTGACCCCAGGTCTCATCTTAAAAATCCAACAAAAAAAATCCAAGGGTACAGCCCTATTATCAAACTCTTCAGTGTGCACATGAGCAACACAAGAAGCCAATCCAGAGAGCCAATCCCTATATTCTGGTACCTCCTTTTTCTTTCACTGAATCTTAAGAGAATCCAGTTCAACAACAAAAACAACATTCTCAAATTTTTTGCCATCCTAAACAATGGCCCCATCTTCATCAAAAAAAACATCCTGATCACCAGAATAAAGATCAGAACCTGCCAGTTTAACCTCTTGGTGGAGGAGAGAAATATCTTCAGCACCCTTTGTGCTGGCCCTAACCTCTGAAACATCTTCATCAAATTTTTCAAAATAAGAATCTTTATCTGTGGGTGGTCTCATTGATAATCCATCTGGCATCGTAAAGGTTTTTCCAGGTTTGTGTACCAGGTCAAAAGAAAAATGTTGAATAAATGCCACCCACATAGTCATTGAAGCATTTGGAAGACTAGGTGTGTTGATCATTTGAACCAGAGATTTAGCATCCACCACAGCTCAAAATGCTGCCCCCACAAAACAGTTTGTAGCTTCTTCAAAATTTTTGCTATACCACACAATTCAAACTTAGGTTTAGAATATCTAGATTCAAGCTCATTAAAAACCACAGACTCATACCTTTCTGGCCTCACACTCCCAGTTTTTTCTTCCTGAGGTAAAACAGAACCAGTTCAATCATAAAAAATACTCTATCAAGAGTAATTTCATATTCCCAAACAAAAATCTTTATACCTGGGTTCTCCTTCAGAGCAACTTTCCCATATTCAGTGGAGGGTCTTTTGATTCCACCATCATCAATAAAAATACCCCCATGAGTAGGAACCTCACCTTGTAAAATCCAAGCCATTTGTGCTTGATATACTGCTACTGAATTAGTTTCTCCTTGAGGCAACCTAGTGATCTGAAACCTTCCCAAAGGTGTCTCAAAAGTTGTTAGTGGCCGTAAATCCATATGAAACCCCGTTTCATCATAGCCACTCATAATATCACCCAAACCATAATACACCCTTCCAGAAAAAGCTTCCACAAAGTCCTCTGCACTTGGAGGCATCCCAGAATCCTTGATAGAGACTCTATTTAAATCTTTAAGATCATGCACCACCCTCAGCTTCCCATTCTACTTCTCTACACAGAAAAACGGACTTGAGTAACTAGATGTTGGTTTTTCGTATAAACCAGTCCTGAATCTTTCCCTAACAATATCTACAAAATCATCCCTAATAGCAGCTTGAATTGGAATAGGTTTTATTTTCCAAGTTTCATGACAAAACACAGGAATCAAGTAAGGTTCCCCATAAGAATGTTTCAACACACCCCTTGCCTCTTCAACAAATTCCACCACTTTCTCCATAAGCACAATTAAATGCAACACCAACTTCTTTTCCTCATCAGACAGCCACCCATCAGGACCAAAATTAACAACTTTTAACCTTTTCACAGTCATTCTAGCAGTTTTCACAAAAACAGGAAGATTCTTCACAAGAGGAGTAGAGTACAGATCTCTTGAAAAAGGAGGCCTCTTCAATGGAGGATTAAAAACTACATGAATAGGCTCATTGAAAGGCTTAATCTTCTGAGCTACCTTCTTATATTTTGCAGCTTCACTTTCCACTTGATGGATCTTCATGACATCTTCACCACCAGACCTGGAGCAAAAATCAAGGGTTGCCCCATTGCTCACATATGTGTCCAAGGTAATGTTTTTGAAAGGTGTAGAAGAAACCCTAGCAGTTCACAATTGAGAGGACTTACTTTTAGAACCCAATCTCACCACTAGACAGCTTTTCAGAATATCTTTCAATAAAAATATATAACTAATCTTCTTATTTGAACTTAAATTAAAAATAATTCACAATCTTGAGAGAGAACAGATACTTGATAAAAAACTTGAAAAATACTTGCAGAGAAGAGAAAAATTATAAAGAGAAATTTGAAAATCCACTTGGTATATCTCCAAGGAAGCTGACCTACTACAACCTGGGATTTCCTCATCTTGGGTGATCAGCCCTCATCACTCTAAAAAAGACAGATTCCCACTACAGCCTGAGCCACACTGAAAAAAACCAGAGTAAGCACTGACTTCTATTCTTCTCCTACAACAATTCATGCAGTGGCACATTGAAGAAAAACCAGGCCTGGTCTTCCAACCATCCACTCCAGGAGATGATAACCTCATGTGAAGCCTCCTTTCATTTTCACCACTAAACTCCAAACTAATTACCAAGTAAATTAATATCAAATTCTTGCTTGAAAATCCATCAAGAATGAACCACCCAAAACAGCTATTACTGCTCCTTTTTCAATATAAAAATGAACCTTCCCTCAGCCTCCACCAACATCCAACTTCAAAAACTCAAATTTTCCAACCAATTCAGTGAAATGGCCACCAATTCCTCTCAAAATTACACCAATACTTGTTTTATGGGGAGCCCCAGATGAGTTGCCTCAAACAAAGAAATCAGGTTAATCTGATAACCCAAATCCACCAATGCTCTAGCCTCCCTGCCATTCAGAGTGACATTGACATAACCCAGAGGTGCATAAAAAGGAGTTTCCAAACCCTCTCCACATTTTTCAGCAGAATCACAAATTTATTCTACCTCCCAAGAAGATACCCTTCTCCTGGTTAGAAAATTTTTCTTCAAATCAGCCAACCCAGGACTGATAGCATACAACTCCCCAGAAGTAAGAAAAACCTGACCCTGATTCATCCTTTCCATGACACAGTCCATAACATTAACTTGAGTAGAAACCACTGGATTCTCAAAGTGAGTTTTTTTCTTTACTACCTTGGTCCTAGAAGCTTCTTGAGGACCAGAAACACCAACAGATTTACCATCAACAGGATCAAACCATATCCCTCACCAGAAAATCTAACTCCAGCATGCTTTGGCAATGAAGCCAAAGGAACATCCTCCTCAGAGTCAGAAACAAAATCCATAGGCATTGGATCACCATTCATGTCCAATGCTCCAAAACTAGGGCGGGCCCATATCTGCCATACCCTTCTGCATTTTATACAGCTGCTCTTTGCTCTACTTCTTCCTAGTTTCACTCAGCTTAGGATCCACCTTTGAAGCCTTAGGCTTTTTTGGGCCTGAGAACTGCTCTTAGGCCTTCCCATCTTTCCTGCTTCCACATCATAAACACCAGCCAAGCATTCCCAACTTGACTTTCAACCACAAGAATACAGCTTCAAAACACCAAAGTAAGATGTAAATAAGACTCTAAAAGCCTCCTTTTCCTTAACCTTGCAATCATCTCCACCTTTACCAGAAGAAGAAGCCTCATTAGGAAACTCTTCAAACCTTGGCCTCCTTGAGTTGACATTATTTCTCCTCCTTACCAAGTCCACTGGAGCCTGACCATCATTAGGCTTTACAAAAGAACCATCAGGGAACTTGAACACCTTGCCATCAAATTCTACCTTCCCTTCAGACACATCCATATTAAGTGCCCAAAATTCATAGTACTTGTTGCCCTTCCTGCTTCAATAAGAGCAGATCCAAGGATTACTTCTACCAGCCCTCCTTTCAAAATATCTAGGCTCAGAAGGAGCCTTAATGGCCTTCTGAGCCTCCTGAACAAAAATATTTAGCTGTTTTGTAAGATCAGCCAACTGCTTCACTACTGGATCAACCTCCTTAAGCTTCTCAGGAGCCTTTTACTTGTTCACACTTTCCTTCTTCCTAGATTCATCCACATCTTTAGAAAAAGCTTCACTGACCTTTCTAACATACTTTGTGCTAGCCTCTTGGAAAGAATCAACTGCCAAAAGTTTCAGATGACCCTCCACAAACTCCTTCACCAAAAAGGGAGCAGGAAATTTCTGATTCCCATCAGGAAGAATCTTAATCTTTTCCTTCCTTACCAACTCCTTCAGCATATCAATTCTGAAAATCCTGGCAAGAGAAGAACATAAAATATCCCTTTCAGAGTCAGTACTTTCCAACTCCAGCATATCCACCAAATAATGCACCACTGGCTCCAACTGAGCCAGAAACTTCCTATAAGTATTAAGATTGTCCACACCTCCATAAGATTGCCATTTACTTGAAATCAGATTGAGATCCACCATAGAGTACCGGGATCCCCACCTGTCTGTCATATGCAGACACAAATTTTTCCAATCTTTTCACCTATAACCCTCCTAGCAGCAACCTCCTTCACCAGAGCCCTGTCACCAATATAGAAGATGACTTGCTTCACAATGTCCAAATGAGAAGCACCATCCACATTCCCAGAAGTCTCAAACAGCTCCAAAACAGCTTTACATCCTCCCCCATAAACATATTCTCCTTCCAGGACTTGATCCTGACAGAAGACCTAAAAGAAAAAGGATGATTACCATCCTTAGCAGTACTAACAGTTCCACCACCACCACTAGAGAAAGAGGGTCCAGAAGCCATTGTTCAATAGATTCCAGAAAACCAATCTCCAAACACAGAAGAGAGTCCAACAGTAACAGAGATTCCAAAAGCTAGAAATTCCTAACCCCACTATGAGTTCCAGAAAGGTAGCCAATTCTAAGGAACTAGCCATAGGCCTTGACCAAGGGAGTTGGAGTAAAACTGGTAAGAAAAACCCCTGTCCCTTTGTGAAATACCAGGTGAGATTTATTTGCTACAGAAAATTAGAGACTGTTACTATACCCCTTCCAACACATTTCTTGACTGCTTAAAAAGTCAAAAAAGTAGCCTAGATATACCACAGACCAAAGAGAACCTGAAATGCAGAAAGATCCACACAAGAAAACCAAAACACTGTGCACTTTTTGCACAGAAAACAGCAATAATACTTGATGCAGGTTGCAAAGCTACACCAGAGAAACCAGTTTCCAAAGTTGAGTTAAATGAAGAACTAACCTTGCAACTAACACAGCCAATTGTGGCCAAAAAACAGTGAAAACTGAGTTAGAAACAATGATATAATTACCAGATGGTTTTATGGTAATTAAAGTTGCCCCAAACTGTCTTCTCCAGTATGTACACACAGACCACCACCTACAAATCCATGCACAGCAACTGATTTGGCGCTTTTGACAGCCAAATTGAATAAAAATCATCTAGAAACTCTCCCCATCCTTCTATAACCAAGGCCGCTGGACTTCCTTGAAGCCAGAAAACCACTAAAAACCTCCAATAAAGCCCAAAATACTTAGAAAAATCCACAACAACTACTAAAACCCTTAAAAAACAAAATTAAGCTATGAAAACTTTGAGACATAAAATATAGAGCTAAATTAGCTCTACTTAATGGTACTAAGCACTTAACCCTAATACTAAAGGTTAGGCTGTAAAAGATGAAAAAACAAAATTAAACAGCTATCTTTTAGAAATGAAAGTGAGTAAATGAACCTTCAAAACTTGGAATATGAAAAATATTTTAGCAACATCAAATATAGGGAAAAACCAGGGCTATCCAATGGTAGTACTCACATACCCTTAGTCCCAATATTCACTGAATAAGAACTAAAATTTACCTAATTTTTCAACCAATGTCAATTAGACATACAAAAACAGCGCCAAACAGACCAACAAAGGCCTCTTCCAATGTTGAAAGACCACAGAACCACAAAGTTGTATATAAAAAATGTTAACACAATGAAACAAGAAAATAAAAGAACATAATTGAAACCTGGTAATTTAGAGAAAAATATGAAACAAATAATTAAATCCTCAAATGAGAAATAATTTTCCCATACCTAATTCCCAACCCAGTCAATTAAAATAGTGATTAACTATGTAAATTTATAACATGGGAAACTGTGAGTAATTTATCCAAAAAAAAGTAATTATAATGAGTCTTAAAATTGTTTTAACTGAACCAATACATTCATATCATTTTTATGCAAACATTTATGTAACAATTCAATCCCAAAACAGAAATTGGTAATTTGTTTTAACTTTTTCATTTGAGTAATAACTAATTTAAGTTAAAATAAGTAAATAATTTAATGAATTACTAATTTAAAATAAGTATTTTAATATATTCTATTAAGTAAGTGTTTTAACTTATTTAATAACATTTATGACACAATTAAGGGTCAAAAAGTGCCCAATATTCATGTATTATAACATATGAGAAGGTTTATTTAATATATTAATTTAAATAATTATAGTTCAATTTTACAATTTTTATTATAATATATTTTGATAATCATTAATTTATTAATACTGAATACATAAGAATGCAGCAAGATTTGTAGAATATAATATATATTATGTATGATGAAGTGTATAAAAATTATTTTAATAAAAAAATTAAGATAATACTTTACTTATTTTAAAGAAATTCTTATATAAAATTATTATGTAATAAAATGATATTTAAAATACATAAAATATATCAATTTATTCACTTCAATAAAGTATTATAAATTATACTGGGCTCCTTAGACAGCCTTGCTGACAACAACTGTCAATTCACCATACAAACTAGTTTTGCCATAGAAAGCTATTTAAAATTTGATTTAAAGAATGAATTATATCTTGGAGTAGATTGAAACAAGTTAAAAACTACCAAAGAGCTATTATGTGAAAGGTTGGTTCAGTTGGAAAAGAAAGAAGAAACTCTAGAAAAGTCATTTTTTAAAATGATGTATATTAGAAAGCAGTCAGTTAGATAATGGGATAAGAGGTTGGCTCATAGGTTAAGGAATAATTTGGAAACTGGAGATATGTTCTTAATGTATAATAGGAGTTTTGAAAGTCAGTGGGAAAGAATGTTTGAAGATAAGTGGAATGGATCATACAGAATTAGAGAACAGGAATCTGGGGGTTTATACATGTTAGAAGAGTTGGATGGAGTTGTTTTAAAAAGAGGGTAGCTTCTGATCAAGTGAAGAGGTTCTATCCTAGTGGCACAAAGTGTGCCAAAGTATAACTCAGAAATGAGGATATACTACCTTAACATTGTTTATGAAATTTAACTACAAAATGAGGATAAAATACCTACCATTGTAAAGAAGATATCCTATGAAATGAGGATAAAATAATTTAACATTTCTTAAGAAGATTTACTCTGCAAGAGAGTATAAACTAAAAAGTATCATTAAAAACTACTTATCATAAAATAAGATTGTTAAAATTTTATAGTGAAAAATTATGTAGGAATGCATTTGTTTTTGGTAGAAATGTTCACAAGGAAAACATCTAAATTTAATATTGGCAAGTTTGGGTGTAATTAATGGGCTGGCTTCTCTATAAACAATTAAACCACAGTATTTGTTACCATAGTTTTCCTGTTCATAGTTGAATTCTGGCTCTGATTTTTTATATAGTATAGGAAATCCACTAAGACTATAAACTGGAAAACCCCAACATTAAACATTTACACTCATTTGAAGCTGCATTAAATGATTTTTTTTTGTTTTATTTTTGAGTTTTTTATGGTAGAAATTAATTTTATTTTCATTTTAAAATTCATTAAAAACATGAGTTTCACTAATAATGATTACTGGTGGTCTCTAATCGTTTTTAAAAATTGGAGGGAGGGTACACAGTGATCATTTATATTTTTTTTGTTATATTGTTTTCCAATTTATAAAAATTTTTTTTGTTTATTTTCAATTACTTTTCTTGTGTATCCTACAGCAAGGTTCACTTGGATGTGGCTATGATGTCATGGGTAGGGCTCATCAAATGACTTGGAGGCATCTTTATAAATTTGATTTTAATTTCAAATTTAAGAAATTTTTCCATATAAATATTTAATTTTTTTATTTAAAAATTTCATAACATCTTTAAAAAAAATTAAATAATTTTTTTCTTTTTCTTATCATTTTTATTTTAATTGTTATATTATTTTTATTATACCTTTAACTAAAAGATGTGGATTACAAATGTTCAATAAATACTGGAATTTACCTCAAGACATTCTGTTAGTCCTCTAAGACTTTAAACTGGGTAATTTTCAAGATTTTTGAATTTATGTTTTTTGGGTCTTTTAGTCCTTTAAGACCTTAAAATAAATACATACTTAGATTTTGGGACTCTATGGGATCTGTTAGTCCATCAAGACTTTAAACTTAATATTAGAGAAGAAAGTTTCAAGAATATACAATTAATTTACCTATTTGTCAACTTTGACCTAAAACTGGAAATGATCTATAAGATTTGTTCCTCTAAGACCTTAAGCTGGAAATAGCATCAGAATGTCAATAGTTGGTCCCCTAGGACCTTAAACTGGAAAATTACTTTCACTTTGATCCACCAAGACTATAAAATGGCAACTGATTAAAAAAATTTATTTCAAGGATTTTGAGGAGGGAATTTTAATCAAGAGGGATATTCAATTCATTCATTTTTAATTTATCACTGGTTCATCAGTAATCAACTTGGCATTGACTCATTAGGGGGTATCAATGTTGACCGATCCGCAATTAAATTAATTGCGGAAAATAATCTGCATACCCCAATTATCTTCCGCAATTATTTTTGCTAATAATTGGGTTATTAGACACTTTACGTGTCAATGTTGACCTCTTATCTGACATTTTTATCCTCAATATTTCATAACCACATCTCGGACAACTTTCTGGATATCCCAGCCTTCTACCTTGCTGCGCACTTCCATTCTCATCCCATCCTGTTCATTCTATCCGCTCAGAATTTCTCCCCATTTCATCTATTTGATTCTTCTCCTTTTCATCTTGCTATCTCATCTGCTTGTTTCTGCTCCTTTTCATCTTCATTTATAATAACATGCCTCTTCATCCTAAATCTTCTCAAAGGCAGCCATCACCCAGTTTTTCTTCAATTCCCACTACTTCCTCTTTCCCCCGCTCAGCCAAGAAATCAAAGACCGTTCAATTAAAAAAAGATGAACATCTCATTTGTATCAACTGGCTGAAAACCAAATCTAACTATGATTCTTGTTTTGGTACTGAGTATGCCACTAGAGTAGGACGGCCCCCCGCATCAAAAGTTAATGGCTATCTTCTAATGGCAAATGAATTACGGAATAAGACCAAGGGAAGGATTGATCTTTTGCCTAAAAAGATGTCTGAATGATTCAAGCATTACCGAGAAAAATACAAGAAGGCAAAGGCTCTTTCATCTTCCACTGGTTTTGGGGTTACTGACAACGATATAACTAAGGGCATAAAATATATAGACAATAAACTTGAAACTTTATGTCCTTACTTTAAAGAGATGGATGCAATTTTTGGAGAGCAAGCTGATGTTAATCCTGTAAACATGTTGTATGGTGAAGATCCTATCTCCAAACATGATGTCGAAGCAAATCTTTTCCCATCCTCTTCCTCCACTCAAGCCTCCCCTCTTCTAAATTCTACAAATCTAGATAGCTTTACTATTGATCCTATTGGCGATTTAACCCAACCAAATCTAACTCAGGTCTGTTTTTTTTTTCTTTTATCTTATCAATACTTTTTTTTATTTACTTAGATTTTCTTATTTCTTAAAAGGCTGATGAACAAGCCCAGGACCCACAATCAACTGAGTCTGAAGCAAGTGACAATGATGAGGAGGAAAATATGTCCTTGAACAAGAAGCGTAGGGCTTCAAGAAGTCTAAATTTCCTCTCCCAAAGAAGACAAAAAAGTTTGTTTTATTTCTCTCACACTTCAACTGCTCATATTTATTTTTACATAAAATTTCCGATAATTTCCTTTATTTTATTACTCTCCCACTTTTTTTTAATAAAATTTTCATGTCTCCTTTGAAAATTTGACGATCCCCCACCCCTGGATTTTTTTGAAGTAAGGGGTGGGTATCACAAAAATTCTTTCATATCATGAATCTTGAAAGTCTTATATGAAAATTTGGCTTCACTACCTCCTGCATTTTACTGGTATCCCAAAAATTCTTACATGTCAATAATTTCACAAGTCTTATAAGAAATTTTGGCAAAACCCCCCATGAATTTTATTGAAGTAAGGGATGGGTATCACCAAAAAATTTTCACCAAAATATTTACAAGTCAAAAAAATTCTATATCTGTTTTAAAAATTTGGCAATACTCTCCCCTGCATTTTATTGAAGCAAGGGGTGGGTATCACCAAAATTTTTCTAAGTCATCAATTTCACATGTCAGATTTGAAAATTTGGCAATACCCCCCCCCTGCATTTTATTGAAGTAAGGGGTGGAAGTCATCTAAATTTAATATAATTACATAAATTATTAAATAAATATCTAATATATATCAATTTCCCTATTTTATAGTGATGACAATTCCTCAAGCCAAAATGCAGACCAAGTCTAGAAACAAAAGTTTGGGACTTTCTACAGGTATAGGCAAGAGGAACCTCACGGATCAAACAAATAAATGTTATCATGATTACCTGTTATACAACCAAAGGTCGTTGGCTCATCACATTACTTGAGAAAATTGATATATAAAAACTATTTATTAAAAATTTATGAAAAAATATAAAATTTTTGATGACAACTCTAATCCCCATACTTTTTGGATCTAGATAAAGTTTTTTTAAATTGAATAACTTTACCTTTTTCTTTACCTTATTGATTCTTTGTATCAACTTATTACTGATTTGAAATGAGCAACCAAAATGTGTGAAATCTTGACATGATTCCAAACCAGGAGGAGCTTTGGTCCTTTGATGATTATCCTGAGAAGAATTCCAAATAGTTTCAGTGATACCATTTCCCAAACCAAAATCAATGATGCACCGGTGGTCTGGAAAATATAAACCATGTCCTTTTATTTTAGCTGGAGATGGTATTGGGTGGCCAGTTATTGGATTGATATATGAGAATATTCCAAAAGTAAGAAAATTGGCATCATTCTTATCGATATGAATCCTATTGTGATATCCAGAATGAGTGATAATAACATTAGAAAATAAAAGATATTCGTGGCTGATATCTTCCCATTCGGAGTCACACCAATTCGGTATTCCAACTTTGGTTGCAAGTTCATGATTTTTTTCAAATGCCTTATTACAGAGCTTTTTGAGTCTAAGAGCAAGAAAAGAATTAAAGGAAGGTAGAGTGTCCCATAAGCGAAAATCTTCATCTTTTTTTGCTTTAGTGATATTCTTGACAAAGGAATATATGCCTATATAAATGAAAAAAGTGAAATGATATTAAGAATGGAAAAAAAATTATTAGACATACCAAGAGAATATCCTTTAACAAAACCAGGTCTCCAACCAAATCCAATCATGATACCACCCAACAAATTCGTATTCCTTATAGGTAATCAAGCCAAAGCCATTTGATAAAGAGTAATGATAAGATCCAATAGTTGATTAAAAGTTTCATCTTTTACACCATCAAATGAATGAACTTCCAAAATGAATTGAGGCTTATAAGTATTACTGATAACTGCAACCACTCAATCATCACCAATTTCAGTTAGATATTTGATATCTTCTGGTAATTTTTTTGGATATTTAAATTTTTTATCTACTTTAGTTTTATGAAATAAAATGTTTGGGATATGACGAAAATAACTTTCACAGAGAATTTTTTTTTCAGATATCTTTTCTTCTGATGAGACTGATTATCTTTAATTTTTCTTGATGATTTAGATGATGAATAATATTTTTTCAGATATCTTTTCTTCTGAAATGTTGTATATTTTTTTTTCTGATATATTTTCTTCTGATGAGACTGATTATCTTTAAATTTTTTTGATGATTTAGATGAAGAATTTTTTTTTTCAGATATCTTTTCTTCTTATGAGACTGATTATCATTATTTTTTTTGATGATTTAGAAGATGATTGTATGGAAGTTGATTTCGAAGTAGATGATAGAGATGATAAAGATGAAGATGATAAAGAAGATAAATTTATTTTTGATGATTTAGAAGATGATTGTATGGATGTTGACTTTGAAGAAGATGATAGTGATGATAAAGATGAAGATGATAAAGAAGATAAAGATGAAGATGAGAGAGAAGTAAGGGGTGAATCTGAAGAAGAAGACATTTTTTTGATCTGAAAAAAAAATAAATGTCAATAAAATTTCAACTCAATTTTTTTTTTTAAATTCTCACCTTATTTTTCAAATAAAAAAAACTGTTTTTTATTTAAAAAATAAAATAGAAAAAAAAAAACAAAAAACAAAAAACAAAAAACAAAAAATGAGTAAAAAATTTTCCAAAAAAATAATTTATCAAAAAAAAAACCTGAGGTTTTATTTTTAAAAACAAAATAAAAGCAAAATCCTTTAAAAAAAAATTATCCAAAAAAAAAAAAATTCAGTAAAAATTAAATCAAAAAAAAAATTAAAAAAAAAATTAAAAGTGAACCAGAATATTGGTTATTAAAAACCTTCTCACAAGATCCTGAAAAAAAAAAAATCAATAAAATCAGTAAAATCAAAATCAAAAATAAAAAACTTATTTAAATAAAAACAAAATCACAAAAATTAATTATAGAAAAATTAAAAATAAAATTATAAACCTTTTTTGTTTTGTAAATAAGAGGGACAGTCCTTATCAGAAAGAATTTTTTTTTTTTCTATATTACTGCCAAAAAAATTAAAAAATTAATCAAAATTACAAACAAAAATTTGTTAGTATATTTATTTGAAAGTTGGTAACCCGTCTTTATCTCCCATAAATGTCCCCTTTTCCCCTCCTTTATTTATTTGAAATGCCCTTACAAATCCCTCCTTCCTTGCCTCAAAAGTCCCCTCAAATGCTCTCCTTGCCTGCCTCAAAATCCCCCTGAAATGCCCTGCTTAATTGTCTCAATACCCACTTTTTTCCTGCCTTTTTAGCTGCCTCAAATCCCCCCAAATCCCCCCCTTTACCCTTCTTAATATGCCCCATCACCCCCTATCCCCCCCTCTTTAGCTGCCTCAAATCCCCCCCATTCCCCTCTCCTTAGGCACCTCAAACCCCCCCCCCTTCCCCCCGTTAACATCTTTTCTCCCCCCCTTCCAATCACCTTACCCCCTCCCAATCCGTTACCACCTTCTCTACCCCCCCCCCCCCCACCTCCTTGTTAATGAAAGATCTGTAACAATTGTTTGTTAATAATCAGGGGGGGGGGGTTAGAGGAGGAAGTAAGGATTGGGTAGGGGGGGAAGGGGGGGTGTTTGAGGCGCCTAAAGAGAGGGAAAGGGGGAGGGTTGAGGTGGGTAAAGAGAGGTGAAGGGGGGGGGTTTGAGGCGGCAAAAGAGAGGTGAAGGGGGGGTTTGAGGGACATAAAGAGAGGGGAAGGGGGGTATATTGAAGCACCTAAAAAGAGGGGAAGGGTGGTGATGAGGGACCTAAAGAGGGGGGAAAGGGGGGATTTGAGGCAGCTAAAAAGGGGGTCTTGAGACAGGTAAAGAGAGGGAAAAAGGGGGGCCTTGAGGATGATAAAGAGAGGTGAAGGAGAGAAAAAAATACAAAAAAAAAGAGAAAAAATAGAAAAAAACAAAACAAAAATTAGTTTACCCTAGTACAAAAATAAAAGAAGCACTTACAAAAAAAACAAAAAAAGAAAAAAAAGTAAAAAAAAAAAAAATCATGATTAGCAAATAAAAAACCATGTAAAAAGAAAAAAAATAACCTACCTGGTGAGTTGAGTTGAGAAAATAAATGCAACCAAAATATTTGAGGGATGTTTGAGGAGAGGATAAAAAGGATATGAAGGATGAATGAAAAAAAAATCACTGACAAAATATGCGGTTTCATGTTGATGAGGTGAAAGAAAACCAATGAGCCATCCAAAAAAAAGATATTCACCGTAAATTCAAAAAATAAATGAATATGCAACAAACCAAAATACAAAAACAAGTGATTAAAGTACACAAAGAGGACATTTGGAAAGTATGAAAACATAAAAATTAAAAATTAAAAGGGTGAAGAGAAATGTTGGAGAGTAATTGGCATTATAATGGGGCGTATGCCAGTTGATTGAATGATTTGTGAATCAAGGGAGGGGAGTGCCAGTGGTGGTTCAGGATCCTCTTCTTCATAAAGATCATTCCACTCATCCTTTAAATCAGTTAGATATTGTGGAGTATAATGCAAGTCAAGATCCAATGATTTGCAGTTTTGATCTCCAATTTTTTTTGAAATCAGATTCTGAGCTGCCGAAGACTAGAAAATTGTCCCTTTAAAATACCTATAGCATGTTCAATTTGTACTCTTGATTGTGCAAGGTGATAATTAAATTTAGTTTTGGGGTCATTTTCTGAATTTGCACCATGGAAAGCAGGTATAATGTACTTTCCACTTGCATATGCTGAGTCTGCAAGGAGGTACTGAGATTCGTCAAAGTATGAGTCAGGGGATTGTGAAATCCTCATTCTTTGGAAGACGGAAGAGTCATGACATGATCCAGGGCAGCCACTGTGAAAAGCAATAAATTTTTTATTGACATCGCATACAAGTTGAACAGCAATAGAGTATCTAGAAAGAAGATAAAAAGTTAGATTGTGAAAGATGAGAACTTGGAGGAGATTTTGAAGAAACCTTTTTTTGCGATCAAAATAATGGTTGCCATCATGAGCAGGCTTTTGACTCAAAGGGATGGTTGTGCCATCAACAAAACCTATACAGCCAGGGAAACCTTCAGCTTGCATTACTTGAGAGGATTCAAGTCGCTGTTCTGGAGTTGGCCAAGCAAGAGTTTGAGACTTGAGCGAAAGGATAGTAATCATACAGCGCTTGGTGTATAATATCACGGTACCATATCCTATGTTTAAGAGATTATCCAAACGTCTTACGGCAGCACCATTTCCATTTGAGCCAAAGCGACATAGAGCAACAGCAAGTTGGATGGCAGGATTACGCTGTTTGTTATGAGAATTGTTATGGAAGATAGGATGATTGGAGATGAGTTGATAAAGTTTGAAGAAAGAATCGGGAGAAGTTCTAAAAATTTGTGTGAAGTTTAAATGAGGAATGTTGAGGATGGAGGCCAGATCATATCGGGGATCATGATAAAGATTTGGCCCCCTGGTGATGATGTAAAACTTTTTGGAAAGAAAACACATATAAGCTAAAGCATCTTCCAAATCAGAGTCAGATTTATAGTAAAGAACTAAAAGAAAAGTAATAGCATTCATTGTTGAGTGAAGTAGCTTCCTAGTAGAGAGGTGTTTCATTGTTGCCGGTGGAAGGGTTAAGTGATGAGGGAAGTGGGAATTCACCGCCAAATGTGCAGTTGGGGTGTGTAGATAGAAAAAAAACTTAAGTGTTCGCCACCGAAATTAAGTAGCATAGAGTGAGGAAAGACTTAAGGATGGCATCAGCAATTATGAGTCATGTGACTTTCTTGCAAATCCATCATGGATGAGATGAGTTTGGGATCAGGAATTAGGAATGGAAATTGGGGTATAAGAGGCGGGATAATGCATTATCATGGATTCCTTATCCACTAGCCCCGGGGCTAGTGGATAAAAATCTTCCGCAATTAATAATGTCTGATCCCGGAAAAAAAAATTCCTGATCCCTAATTGGGGATCCGTGAACATTGATACCCCCTATTTTGAAAACTCAGCAATTAATTATAAACAGTGCAACTAACTTTAGGAGATGGAGATTTCATTATATGGATTTATTTAGGATTAAAGAAAGATGGTTATTTTAAAAGCTGTTAATGGAGATTGTTGAAAATTGAAATATAGGTGCTAAAAGTGTCTGGAAAACTATGAATTACGATAAAAGTAGGAGTAAATTTAAAGGATTGAATATTTATTTGAATTTTGTGATTCTCAATCATAGAAGAAGGATAGGATTTGGATTTAGTGGGTCTCATTGGTAGAATATATAGATGGAAGCTTGAAGGATCTTATGGGAAGAATGGAATCATAGTATTTGGTTCATGGGGAAGCCAAATAGGAATGGAATCAAAATTATTTGGCTCATTAGGGAGGCCTGCTCTCTCATGCTGTGAAGAACTATGGGGACTGGTAGAGGAGAGTCTGAAGGAATTCAAACCTTGCTCTTGGTAGTGGAATTATCACAAGGCAAATACTCTTCTAAAATTTTATTTCAAAATATGACAATAAAATGAAAAATTTAAATAAATTAAAATCAACCACAAAATAAAATTTATTAGTACCAAAAAGAATCAAAGTATTAAAATTTTAAAGAAGAGAAGACAATAAAAATTTAAAATCTCTTTAGAATCTTTAAACATCAATATCAGAGCTTTAAATCAAAATTCTTTTCTTCATTAAATATTCAGTATAATTAGCAGTAATTTCCACAAAATAAGTCAAAAAATTATGCTTCATATCATTACAAAAATCAAGAATGAGACACCACACAATATGGGGGCGGACTTGCTAGCGAGTCTGCAACTTTGGACCCAAACTCACCACAGATTAAACACACATTGAGCCATTGAAAAAGGAACCATACAATAAGGGATGAACACCACTCAGCAGAGAAGTTTTAGGTGGGTGTTCAAGTAGAGTTCAGTACGGGTTTAATATGAGTTCAGTCTGAGTTCCATCTGATTTCCATCTGAATTCAGGCTGGGGACTTGCAAGCAAGTCCACCCCCTATATTTCATAGTGAGATATCTATGAAACTCAGGATAATTATTAATGTAATCATTCTGCACCTGGACACTGTCATCTATATTGGTGATTTCAATAGCTTAGGAGTGGGATGAGATAGTAGTTGGATTTTTAATTAGTAGGAGAATTATTAAATTTACGTTATAAGACTAACTTTTTGGGCCTGGAAATAGTGTTTCAGAAAATATGAATTGAGAAACTGACATAATAAGATTAGGATCTTGAGATGGAGGAGGAAGATCAGGATTGGAGATTTAAGATGAAGAAGTTGTTTTTGCCTTTATTTATGAAAGAAGGTGAGAATTTCTGAAGATCTCTTTTTAAGAATAGAAGGATTAGGAAGGGTGGCTGGTCCAGTATAGATGTTAGTTCTGGAAGGTATAGTTGGATGGTGACACATGATTTTCTTAAGCCTGAAAATATCAAATGCAGTCATTCCAGGAAGACCAGGGTTAGAAATTAGAGAAGGAACCTGGTATTTGGAACAAAGCTCACATGGGGAAGAGAGGTCTTTTTGTGAAGTATTGATGATGAAATTAGTTCAAAAATAAATTTGGAATTATTCAGGACTAGTCAAGGAAATTTCTTGAAGAGGATGAAGAGAGGATGAATATTTCTTTGACCAATTATGCAAATTTAAAGAATGGGGACATTTTTCATTGGATGGAGGATGTGGCAGTCAAAACTTTAGTATAGCACTTAAGTTTATTTAAAATGGATTTTCAGGAAATAATGGTTGAGATTTGAAAGGCCAATCTAATTTTAAAAATAGTTATATTAAATGAATAAGTATTAAAAGTGGTTAAAAAGGGTTAAATTAACAGCTTAAGATTTAAAAAATAATTACAAGACATAAAATTCAAGTATAGATTTAAAAGTGCATGGAAATTAAAGTCAGGAGTCTCAAGAAACTGTGCAAATTTTTGTGGAATATACTGTTTTCCTATTATTTTTAATAGTTTTTTAAATTATTTTTGATTATTTTTCATTTTCATAATTTTCTCAACTTAGAAAATTTCTTACTAGGTGAATAAGGCTTCATAGACTAAAAAAATTAGAATATATTATAAAGAAGAAGAAGCTTTATCATCTTTAATTTTTCTAGTTTTTTAATTACTATTTTAAAGGTTCTAATTGAGTCCAGAAGTCTGTACAAGCTCCAGAATTTCACTGACTAGATCCAAATGAGCTCTGGAATGCTCCGGTTAGGGAAAGTAGGCCACATGACATACTATGCATATAAAGCCTGTAGACTTGAAATTAGATACATCTATCTAGCCATCTAAAAACTTGTATCTTAACAATTATTATAGAATCTAACAACTTGTATCTTAACAATCATCATAGAATCTAACAACTTGTATCTCAAAAATCATCATCATCATTGAATAATAACATCATGCAACAACCGACCAACAACACATATATAAATATAATTAATTATTTTTCCTAAAAGACTATAAATTGTAATACCCTTATAAAAATAACACATTTAAATGAAAATTTATTAAATTCACTCATTATCATTAATATTAACTTAAAGGGTACCATTATAAAGGTCTTATTGGCCGGATGTCTAGAAGAAGGTGATGAAAAGAGGAAGGGTAAAGAAGAAGAGGAGGAAATATAGGGGAAGATAATAAAAGATAAAGAAATAAAAAATAATAAAAGGATTATTATTCTGAGATAGAGATAGGCGATGAGATTCCTTGGGATTTGACACAACAGTGAGGCTTATTAAATTATAATATATTTATTTAAAATAAGTATTACTTTCTCTGGGCGGCATACACTATTATTACTATTAGACTTATTGCAACCTGTAGTTATTTACATAAAATTTAAATTAGAACTGTAATACTAATAAAAATAATAATAAATGTATTATATTAAAAAAATATATTCAAGTTTGATTGTATAGTATATGATAGAGCTAAAGGGGGTTTCGCAAGGCACTTATATAGGCAAGGAGCTCTCTGAAGCACCACAAGAAATTATATCCTATAAAAAATAAGATAAGAAATAATTAATAGTTAAAATTAAGTGTACCAAATCTGTAAGGGAAAAATAAAAAACAATTAATTAAAAAATAATTAAGAGCCCAAAAAATCCACCAATTTAACGCCAAAAAAATCTTTAAAATAAGTAAGTAATTAAATAAGATTGAAACACATGAAGTATTAACTTATTCAATTTACAACACGTTTGATGATAGCCCATTTTAAGTGAGACATAAAAATTAAACTATTTTAATAAAATAATTAGTGTAATTAATTAATTAAAGTTGGTGTCCTGGATGGGCCAGGGTGTTGAGATGGTTTCTGAACATTCTGTTGGTAATGGCTCATCAAGTAATCCCATTTCCACTGTTCCACTTGCAGAGTGCTTTGATCTTGCGTGAAGGATCTGGGTGCTTGATTGGGCTGAGGTTGAGGCTGAGGCTGAGAGGCTGGGAAATGAGGAGTTTGAGCCTGTTTGGGATTTAACAATTCCTGCATCTGCTGCCAGAGTGTGTCTACTCTTGCCTTGTACTTCATGTTTTCTGCCTTCATTTCTTTGATGTGACTGGACAAATCGTTTACTTGTTGGGTTAGAGGTATCTTTTTTATTTTTATACCTTTGAGTTGATTGTCCTGATTTATTAGATGTTTTACTTCTTTCAGAGGTGTTTGGTGAGGGGGGTTTTCTACTTCTCTTACCATTTCCACCTCCTGAAAGTTTTTTTTCAGCTGAATAACTTTTGTAAGTTAATTTAGAAGAACCTACAGACTCAGTGTCATTATCCACTTCAATCTCATCTACATGAAAGTTATCCATGCTGTTAGCCAAACTACTGGACATTTAAACTGTTAAAATAGAATCAAAATTAATAATGATTCATATTGTTATTTCATAATAAAATTTATTGAATTTTTAAAAAAAAATTATTTTTATGAAAAAATCAATTATTTAACAAAAATGTAATACATATAAATGTAATTACAATTATTTATTAAGAATTAACAGTAATTAAAATGGGACCAACCAATAAAGGTTTAATAAGTCAACCAAAATAATTAGTACCAAAAATTAATATAATGGTAATATTGGGACTAAGTACTGAGTAAAATTATGGTCAACCAATAAACAAAAAATAATAATAAAATTAATTTAATAATTTGTTAAATATTAATTGTCTTCTAAGACTAAGAGTTTTACTCTATTATGGTCAAATAGGAAAAGAAATTAGAAAATAATGAACACTTACACTCAGTGAATCAGCAATTAAGCCACAAACACTGGTATTGCAGTAAAAATATAATAATATGAGTGAGAGGTGCAAAGGTTAACTCACTATAGTGATTCTAAAATCACTCCAAAATAATATATGATTTAATTTAATTTAAACCTAAATGATTGAACCCAAGTTCGAAACACGTTCATGGAAAAAGTTTCTTTTTTGGCTGGGTGGTCCGTGCACTATGTTGTTCATTGAAATGTGGTGTATCGTCATCGTCGTTTGGAAAGGCTTCCACTTATCGGCTGGTCGTCTTGAAGAAGGTGAGGAAAAGAGGAAGGGTAAAGAAGAAGAGGAGGAAATATAGGAGAAGATAATAAAAGATAAAGAAATTAAAAAAAATAAAAGGATTATTATTCTGAGATAGAGAGAGGCAACAAGATTCCTTGGGATTTGACACAACAGTGAGGCTTATTAAATTATAATATATTTATTTAAAATAAGTATTACTTTCTCTGGGCGGCATACACTATTATTACTATTAAACTTATTGCAACCTGTAGTTATTTATATAAAATTTAAATTAGAATTGTAATACTAATAAAAATAATAATAAATGTATTATATTAAAAAAATATATTCAAGTTTGATTGTATAGTAAGTGATAGAGCTAAAGGGGGTTTCCCAAGGCACTTATATAGGCAAGTGGCTCTCTGAAGTGCCACAAGAAATTATATCCTATAAAAAATAAGATAAGAAATAATTAATAGTTAAAATTAAGTGTACCAAATCTGTAAGGGAAAAATAAAAAACAATTAATTAAAAAATAATTAAGAGCCCAAAAAATCCACCAATTTAAAGCCAAAAAAATCTTTAAAATAAGTGAGTAATTAAATAAGATTGAAACACTTGAAGTATTAACTAATTCAATTTATAACACGTTTGATAATAGCCCATTTTAAGTGAGACATAAAAATTAAACTATTTTAATAAAATAATTAGTGTAATTAATTAATTAAGTCTGGAACATCAGATATTAATTAATATAACCCATTTTATTAGTGTAAGAATTAAATTAGGTTAAAACAATTTATTAATTTAATATTATTACTAAATTTTAGAATACAACATTAGTAATTAATTAAATAAAATGTTTTGACTAATTTAATACCTTAATGACATAATTATGAGTCAAAAAAGCGCTCAATATTCATAATTCATATGATATAAAAGTTTTATTTTAATACTTTAATTTTATTTATTTATTTAATTATATTAAAAGTTAATATTTTGATTTTTTAACTATAATATATTTAATAAATTAATTAATAATTTATAAGTATTAAATACATGAAAAATGCCCCAAAATTTTATAGAATATAAAGTATTTAATGAGTTTTAGTTGTATCTATAAATTATTTAATAATAAATTTAATATAACACTTATTTTAGTTATATTATAATACAATTGTTATATAATTTTATTATGCAATATAATATTAATTTATATACATAAAATGCATAATTTTTCGCCCTTATTTAGCTCCAATAGATTAACATACAATCTACTGGGCTCCTGGTATAACCTGGCTGACACTTCCTCACTCTAAAAAAACAATAAAAAAAATACTAAGTTTTTTTCTTTTTGTACTTCTTTAACAGAGTAGGAAGATTTGAAATCTCCTTTCCAGGTATCCATGAATCATGCTCAGATGATTTGTTCTTATATCTCAATAAATATTCAGTACCTCTTTTAGAAGTGAAAATTCTATCATTGAGAATTTTATTAATGTCTGCAGTCTCTGTGACTTCCTGAGGGTTTTTCATAGGTCTTTCCCTTCTTTTGGGAAATAAGTCACCATTGGAAGTATAAGGCTTAATCAAAGAAATGAGAAAAACAGGATGTTTCCTATCATATGGAGAATAAAATACAACTTTTACTGCATTATCTCCAACCATTCTTTTAACAACAAATGGTTCTTCAAAAGGATCTTTTAATTTGTTGTTACCTTGTAGATTGAAATGGACAGTAGATATCAACACTTCATCAGCCTTCTTAAATGTGTATTCCTTATGAAATTTATCCCATTTTTTCTTTTCATATTCAAATGCTTTTTCAATAAAGCTTTGAGCATGTTTTCTGCATAGCTGTTGCATTTGCGTAAAAGATTTTACACCAGGGTGTAGTTCCAACTTAGGTTATTTATTATTGAGAATCTGAGCAGGAGTATTTGGGACATAACCTAACCAAAGCTCAAAAGGCTTTTTCTCAGTGACAGAATGAACAGTGCTATTATATGCAAATTCAAGACCAAGCAATAGAGTTACCCAGTCATGAGTAAATCTGTCATTGTCTTTATATTCTAAACCATAGGCACAATACCTTCTAATCATATCTTCCAGAGTTTGAATCATTCCTTCAGCTATACCATCAGTCTGAGGATGGTGAGCTGTATACAACTTTAACTCACAGCCTCAAATATCCATCAAAGAGGCCCAAAACTCAGAAGTAAATTTTGGATCTCTATCAGAGATAATGGCTCTTGGAAAACAAATAATATTACACATGTAAGACCACCATAAGAAAGCTTATTTTTTTGTTGATACATCTTTGTGGGTTGGAATAAATTTTCACATTTTTGTGAATCTATCTACTATTACCCAACAAGAGTTATAGCTGTCTTTACCAGCAACAGGAACACCAGTGACAAAATTCATTTTAATTATTTTCCAAGGAGCATCATGTGCTTCAATATGTTGTAATAACTCTGCTCTTTTACCTGTAAACCTTTAGATTTTTGGTAGGAATCACAAGATTCAACATATAATTTTGTGTCCTCAGACATATTAGCCCACAAAGAAGTGTTTTTGATTCTAATCAATGTTTTTTCAATATCAAAATGACCAGCTAATATGTCATCATGACAAAGTTTGAGGATAGTTTCTTTCATAGAAGGAGGAATTAAAATTACATTAGTAAGCTTTCTTCTATAATATATATAACCATCTTCAATAGAAAACTTTCCTTTACTCAAAGCATTTTGATAGTTTGCAGGAAGAGTTTTAATCAATGCTTGAATTGAAGCATTTTTAGGATCATTTAAGATAGTAACCAATTTATTTAAATCAGAATCCTTATCATATGAATTCATTATTAATTGAAAAAACTCTTCTTCCATATCAACTATAAATATACCATGGATATGAACTGTATCATCTTCAGGTACATAAGCAGGATTTGAGTCATTATTTGGAAGAGGCAATCTGGACATCATATCAACATTGGAGTGAACATTTCCAGCCCTATGAATAATTGTCATCCGTCCTCTGTATTCTTGAACAGCAAGTTGCCACCTGAATATATGTCTTTTAGGTGTTTTCAGGTTTAAGAGGGACTTCACAGCACTAAAGTCAGTTACCAATTCAAAATTTTGGTCATCTAGATAGTAATGAGGCTTCTCAAGAGCCCAAACAACTGCTAAGCACTCTAATTGAGTGGCAACATATTTCAATTCACTATTTCTCAAGGTTCTTGAAATATAACAAATTACAACCTCTGAGGATTTATCATTGATAATTTTTTTCAGGTCAAGGGCAGCACCCAGACCAACAAAGCTAGCATCTGTATACAGGAAAAATGGTTTGTTAAAATCTGGAAGAGCTAAGATAGGGGCTGTCATTAAGCCACATTTTAATGTATCAAAATCTTTTTGACAGTCAATATTCCAGATGAATGCAACATCTTTCCTAGTTAGTTTGGTAAGAGGCAAGGCTATGACCTGATAATTTTTAATATATTGTCTATAATAGCCACACATACCCAAAAAATTTTAAATTTCTCATACAGAAGTTGGTGCCTTCACATTTTTAATTGCAGCAACTTTGTTGTGGTCTACACAAATTTGTAGGCCTGACACAACATGGCCAAGGACTTTCAAAGATTGAAAACCAAATTTACACTTTTTCAAGGACAAGGTCATATTGATTTCATCCATTTTTTGGAAAACCCTATTTAAATGAACCATATGTTCATCAAAAGTTTTAGAAAAAACTATGATATTATCAATATACACCATGAGCCATCCCTCAATTATTTCCTGATGGAAAGTGTTATCCATGACTATTTGAAAAACTAAAGGGGAATTTTTAGGGCCAAATGGCATTCTAACATACTTATATATTCCCATATGAGTAGCAATAAGCAAAAAATTTTGAGAATTTTTCTCAACAGGAACTTGATGATACCCTTTATTTCCATCCAGACAACTAATATATTTTGCACCTTGCAAGGTATCATTTATTGAATTAATTCTGTGTAAAGGATAAATATCATCAACAGTATAAGTGTTTAATGCTTTGTAATCTCCACATAATATAGCTTTATCTTTTTCATAATAAATTAAGACTGGGGAGATGACACAATATTTGGGGGTAACATCCCCTTTCTCAATGATATTCATTTTTAATAATGTGGCAATATTATCTTCAATATCCTTTCTTTTTGTTGAAGAAGCAGGATATGGTTTTTTCTTAAGACTAGGAGGAATATCACTCAAGTTACAGGATAAGTTAATTTTCATTGCTTCCTGAACACTTCCTAAGACATGAGAACTGTCAGGCTAAGGTCAAGTACAAGGACGTGAACTAGCTTGAATAGTCAGTTGTCTAGAAGAATTTTATGGTCCTATATGAATACTGTAGTCTTAATCCACTAAATTGTATAATAAAATCAAATATAAAAGTCTCAGTAATATAATTCTCACTATTCTTATATATGGCTTACAATCTGTTTAGTTGGTAGAAAAATAGATTATATAAATTCAGATACTATTCAAAAGTCTTATGAAAGTACTAATTGATATGTATTGTAATTGATTTGGTTATATTGGTTAAATTGTAATGATAAAGAATGAAGAAACACAACCCAAAAACCTCCTCCTTTTATACACACTGAGTTCCCCAATGATTCCCTTGATGTACCACCCAATACACAGTTAATGACGCCTCTAAACAACTAATAGACATGCCCATCAACATTCCCAGTAACCCATGACATAGTTAGAAGAGTAACAACCGCCAAAATCCTGTAATAATAAGGGAAATCCATCAAAATTAAAGAAAAAGACAAAAAGAGAGTATATGCGTATAAAACAATAATATTAAAGACTAAAGGAGACTTTTTAAGGTTAATAATAGCTTAATAATAAGGGGGATTTACTGTAGAAATAATGGGGATAATCCTGACATTATACTACGTGAAATTCCCTTTCAAAAATAACCAAAATTGACTGAGAAACCACCCAAAAACTTAAAAAAGAGCGTGAGATGTGGGGTAACTACATGCAGTTCTTGGCAGGCGCTTGCACGGGTAAATCCTTGACTAAAATTAGGCAAATTTAAGCATGGTGATGAAATAAAGTGCCAAGAGTGAGGTTATTAATGAAATTAGTGCATATAAACAAGGTCAATGCATTATTAATTAAGCTAGGACACTAAATAAGCGCCTGTCGCCTATTTTAGTGTGTTTCCCCACAGTGGGCGTAGAATGTGGGGTAATTATAGTGTGAAAAAGCTAACTTTGCTAAAAATGAAGCTATTCACACAGGAAAAAAGCAGGCAGTATGTGGCCAGTACACAGAAGCCATTTCTGGCATAAAAAACACCAAATTTGAAAAGTGTTATTTTTATGCATTTAAATAGCCAAATCAATAGTTCTTAATGAGCTCAATTGATCTGTCAAAGCGCAATTTTGATATTCTCAATTTTATAGCGCATATAGTCAACTTTTAAGTGAAATAAAGTGCATTTCTTGTTTTTTGCATAAAACAATAAATATAACAGCTTTAAGTGTACTTAAAAATTATGTAGCCTTATACTTAAGGTTCTTAAGATTACCCTAACATATTCCAACTTAATATTAAATACATAAGACCTATAAAAGGCGGATATATGCATGTATATAAGGTGTTATAATGGCATTTTTTGTGTATTATCATAATTTTACTTATGTATACTATTTGTGTACTCTTATTTATTATTCCCATGTATAGTTCATGTGTTTAACATAACTTATAATTACTTTTTACTCAGTCCTGGAGACATACAGGCTGACAAGAACCATGAGCAAAAGCCATAGGGAAAGAGGTAATTGAGGCAATTATAGAATCCTTTGGTTAACTAGTTAACTGATCACCAAAAGAAGCAGTATTTATTTCATTTAATAAATCATTCATTTAAATTGTTGGTCTGCCTTTACACTGGATCAGTGAGTTACAAGACTTTAACAGATGCCCAGAAGGTTTTCTAGGTAAGGAAATTTTGAATTTCCTTTTGCCATTCAATCCCAAGGTGAAGCAATTATTTTCTGGGTCCAATTTCACACCAAGCATGGTTAAAATATCATTACCCATAAAAAACCAATTGCTTAAATTATCATTTTTCATGACAACAAATACACAAATATCTCTGACAAAACCACCATTATATTTGAAGGATTTTCCAATAGGAATTAAGGTAGAACCATACCCTCTCCATTTTTCAGAAGTTATAGGTAATAATTTACTCAAATAATCCTTATCTACTGAAGCTAAAACTCTTTCAGACACTACACTTCCTCCAGAACCAGAGTCAAGAACTACATCAACATTTTTGCCATTAATGATAACAGGTGCTTTCAAAGGGGATATGGCTATAGAATTGTTAGTAATATCTTTAATTAATTCAGCATTTTCCATTGAAGATAAATCCAATACACATTCTTCAGATATGTTATCTAAATAATGGACATCCTGTTCCAACATTAAAACATCTTTAACAGAGTCATTATCATAGGAGATATTACTTTCACAGTCACTAGAAGAATTATTGACATCAATTTCAGCTTCATCAGTGTCTTCATTTTGCTCAACAATATGAATTTTCTTGTCACAAACATGACCCTTTTGCCATGGTTTGTTACATTTATAACAAGTATTTGTTGCCTATTTTTTAGGTGCAACTGGGGCAGAGGGTTTACCAGATTTTTCTGGGGGCTTTGTAGAGGGTTTATTTTGATCATGATAAGATTTACCAAGGTGATTCTTTGGTTCATATCTATGGTTGAGTAGTACCTCATTACAGATATTAATGAAAGAATGATTTTCCATTACATGCTCAGTTCTAGCTACAATAAAATCTCTAAGAGAATTTGGTAATTTATACAAGATTTTATCTCTCCAAATATCATAATCCATCTTTGGATCAATTGCTCTCAGAATTTTTGTTACTTTTATACTAAAAACAATGGGTTTTTCAACAGAGGAGGATACATATTGTCAGTATAGTCTAGTATATAAGTATGATATAATAGTGTTATTTTATGGTCCTACTACTTATTAATAAATGATTTAGTGATTAAACCTCAGGGGAAGACTAATAGAATAGTTATACTCAAATAAAACTCACAATACTTGGATTTAAATGCGTGCTAGTGGTGGAAAATAGAAGAATAAAATATAGTTATAGCTTATATAAAGATAATATCAATTTATAAGGGCTTTGTAATATATTTCTGAATGCTAATAATTGTATTGTAGTGTTTTTTTGAAGTGTAGTAATTGAATGATGATAATAAACCGTCAAAATCCCTCCTTACTTATACCCAAATCCACTGGAGTGCACAGACCTTCAATCCAGATGATGTCACTGCTATCCCCGGCAATTACAGCACTGTGAGGGCCCATCACCTCCCCATGGCGTCCACTTCAAGCAGTTTCAACACCCAGACCTCCAGTAAGGACCCTCCATCACTATTATTAATAACACAGAGTCATACCATAAATAGAAAACCCAGATAAAAGCGGATACCATAAAGAAACAGGTAAAATAAATGATCAAAAAGAGATTTAATGAAACTAAAAACATATAAAGGAAACAAATAAAATGTCCAAGCCCCCAATAACATCCCCAAGCATCCACATTAACCCAGAAACATCCTTCCAACCCATAAATCCGTGAATAACCATCCAAGGAAGTAATTTTAGTTGTCCAAACTGGGTGTATGCGCCTGATATAGGTGTCTATGCTTCTGTAGGCGTTGTGAGTCCACTGATTTCGTCCATATGACCTAAAATAAGCAGAAAAACAAAGGTTATAGGCTATTAAGGGGCTAAAACCCACTTATATACCTAAATATACATAATATACTGCATATTTCACTGAATATGAGATTTATGTATACATATAAGCTTATGTATGTCAATAATTACTTCATATCACTTAATATAAGTATATTATGACTCCATTAACACCTTAATAAGTATTATTAGGCCATGGATAAGCTATTTAAACTATTATAAGTTATATAATAGAATAATAATTATATATATATAATAAAATAATATATATTATTATTTTAACCTTATTTTTAAGATATAAGCTTAATCTACTTAAGGTTATCTTATTTTAAGCATAAGAAATACTCAGTCCTAAGGATATTTAGGCTGACACTCCCTCACCCCAAAAAAAACAATAAAAAAAATGTTGAGACATTTTAATTAAACTTAAGGAGTGAAATAATAAAAAATAAAAAATAATTTTTATAATACACATACTGAATGAACAGTATTATTTAGATTTAAAATTTTTTCAAGAGATTTTTAAGATCAGAAATTTCATTTTCTGGAATCAACTGGTCATATTCACTTGATATATTTTTAAATCTTAATAGATACTCAACTCCCTTTTCTTTAGTAAGGTGTCTCTTTTTAAGTATCTTTTCAATTTCTGCTTTTTCCACTATTTCTTCAGGTTGCTGTTTATGCCTTCCTGATCTTCTTGGAAATAGAGCAGTATCATTAGAATGGTATGGTTTTATAAGAGAAATAGGAAATACTGGATGTTTTCTATCATAAGGTGCATATAGAATAACCTCAACAGCATTATTCCCAACCATCTTTTTAACTACAAATGGTCCAATGAATGGATCCTTCAATTTAACATTACCATTTAAATTGAAATGTAGCGTTGAAATAAGGACTTCATCACCCTCTTTGAACATTTGTCTTTATGGGCTTTATCCCATCTTTTCTTTTCATACTCAAAAGCCTTATTTATACATTCTTGAGCATGTTTTCTGCATAGTTCCGGAATTTGAAGAAAAGAATTAGTACCTGGATGAATATCAAATCTAGGTAACTTATCAAGAGTTTTAGCAGGGGTATTAGGTACATAACCCAACCATAACTCAAATGGCTTTTTGCCAGTGACAGAATGTACTGTACTATTATATGCAAATTCTAAACCTGGGATAAGGGTTACCCAATCATGCGTGAATTTGTCATTGTCTTTAAAATTAAGACCAAAAGCACAGTATCTTCTTATCATATCTTCTAAGGTTTGTATCATTCTTTCTGCTAGCCCATCAGTTTGTGGATGGTGTGCTGTAGAAAGTTTTAATTGACACCCTGAAACATCCATAAGTGACGTCCAGAACTCAGAAGTAAATTTAGGAACTCTGTCAGAAACTATTGCTTTGGGGAAACCTGCTGTATTTAACATTTGTGTCCACCATAAAAAAGCTAAGTCCTTTGCAGAAACCTCTTTGTGGGTAGGAATAAATTTACACATCTTTGTAAATCTATCTACAATTACCCAGCAGGAGTTATAACTCTTATGCCCTGCTATTGGCAAACCTGTTACAAAGTCCATGTTAATGATTTCCCATGGAGCTTTTGGTTGCTCAATTTGTTGTAATAAACCAGCTCTTTTTCCTGTTAATCTTTTAGATTTTTAACAAGAATCACATGTTTCAACATATTTCTGATCATCCTCAGACATGTTAATCCACCAAGCTGTGTTTTTTACTCTGGTTAATGTTTTATGGTAGTCAAAATGACCTGCTAATATATCATCATGACATATACTTAACATTAACTCCTTCATTGAAGGGGGAATTACAATTACATTACTTAATTTTTTCCTGTAATATATAAAACCATCCTCAATGGAAAATTTTCCTTTCTTTAATGCCTCTTTATACTTAATTGGTAATGTATTTATTAAAACATTCATTGAAGCATTAGATGGATCATTTAATATTGTAGTTAATTTACTTAAGTAAGGATCTGAATTATAATTATCAAGAATTGATTGCATAAATTCATCCTCAAGATCTACAATATAAATGCCATAAATGTTAATAATCTCTGACTCAGGAACATAAGCAGGATTATCATCATTATTAGGCAGAGGTACTCTAGATAACAGATCTAAATTAGAGTGCAAGGTTCCTGCTCTATGTGTAATAGTCATCCGTCCTCTGTATTCTTGTACAGCTGATTGCCATCTAAACATGTGTCTATTAGGAGTTTTCATGTTTAAGAGTGACTTAACTGCACTACAGTCAGTGATTAACTCAAATTTTTGGTCTTCAAGGTAATAATGTAGCTTTTCAAGAGCCCATACTACTGCCAAACATTCAAGTTGAGTAGCACCATATTTCAATTCACCACTTCTCAGAGTACGTGAAATATAGCAGATTACTACTTCTGACATTTTACCTTCAATAAGTTGTTTTTGATGTAAAGCAGCACCCAGTCCAATAAAACTTGCATCTGTATATAATACAAAAGGTAATTGGAAATCTGGTAATTCCAAGATAGGAGCTGTCATTTAACATTCCTTCAACTTATTGAAAGCTTGTTGTCTTTCATTATTCCAAATGAAAGCTTCTGATTTCTTTATCAGTGTGGTCAGTGGTGCAGCAATTGATTGGTAGTTTTTTATATATTATCTATAATAACCACACATTCCAAGAAAAGATTGTACATCCTTCACATTTTGAGGAATGCCAATATTCTTTATTGCAGCCACTTTATTTTGGTCTACACATATTTGTAAGCCAGATACAATATGACCAAGCACTTTTAAAGATTCAAACCCAAATTTACATTTTTTCAATGCAAGAGTCATTTTTATTTCATCCATTTTCTGGAATACTTTCCTTAAATGGATTAAGTGTTCATCAAAAGATTTAGAGAACACTATGATGTCATCAATGTATACCATTAACCATCCCTCAATCATTTCATTATGGAATGTTATATCCATTAACTTCTGAAATACTGATGGAGCATTTTTTGGTCCAAATGGCATTCTGACATACTTATAAATTCCCATGTGTGTTGTTATCAACAAAAAGTTCTGTGAATTCTTTTCAACAGGAATTTGATGGTACCCTTTATTTCCATCTAGGCAACTTATATATTTAGCACCTTTAAGGGTAGCATGTATAGAGGCAATCCTTGGCAAGGGATAAATATCATCTACTGTGAATGTATTTAATGCTCTATAATCACTGCACAGTCTTACTTTATCTTGTTCATAAGAAATTAGCACTGGTGATATTACACAATATTTTGGCGTAGTTTCAACCTTCTCAAGAATGTTCATTTTCAATAACATCTTAATATTATCCTCTATGTCTTTCCTCTTCATTGGTGAAGCAGGGTATGTTTTTTTTTAAGACTAGCAGGAATATTATCCATATCACAGGTTAAACTAATCTTCATTTCATGATCTTTTACAAGGCCAAGTTCATTTGTACCATGTGCAAAAGCCATTGGAAAAGCTTTAATTAATTCCAAAATATTATCTTTCTCAGTTTCACTTATCTGAGTGCCAAATGATGCTTTTGAAATTTCTGTTTCCAGAAGTTCCATCTCATTGGATTCTCTTCCTTTAGACGGGAATTTGTTACTGACTCAATGTGTAAGACTGTGTTAAAAGAATTTATTTTAAATTTACTTTTACCATTCATGCCAATTGTAAAATTGATATTAGCAGGGTCTAATTTTACACCAAATTTAGTCAGAATATCATTTCCAATGATAAAACAGTTACTACAATTAGTATTATCCATTACTACAAAGTCACAAGTTACCCTTACATAACCATGTTGGTGTTTAAAGAAAACAGCAGCTTTGTATTTACCAATGGGGTGTAGTACTGATCCAAAACCTCTCCAATTTTTATTTTGAAGTGGTTCAAGCTTAAACTTATATTCACTATCAATTTTCTGTAATGTATTAGTGGAAACAACTGAACCAGCGGCTCCTGTATCCAATACTATATTAACATTTTCACCAGAAATGATAGCTGGAACCGTGATAGGTGTCATTCTAAAGTTATCAGCTTGTATATCCTTAATGATTTCAGCATCCTAAAAATTCATTAAAGATTCATTTGAGTCCATATTTAATATTGGATTTTCAAAGATGGACAAATCATCTTCCAACATACAGACTTCATTTTCATCACTATATGAGATATTGCTGTCATAATCACTTGATTCTTTACTTTTTTCAGTTTCAGTTTCAGATTCACATTGATTTTCAACAATATTTATGTTTTTCTCACATTTGTGACCTTTTACACAAGGTTTGTTACACTTATAACAAGTATTTGTTTCATACTTTTTAGGTACTACAGGTGCAGTAGGTTTTTTCTGCTTCTCCTGAAGTGTTTTTGAATTCTGAGTTTTTACAGGTTCAACCTTTTGCTTATAAGTGGAATACCTTGATTCATACTTATGGTTTAATAATATTTCATTGCAAATATTAATAAAGTCAGAATATTCAGTAACATTTAATGTTCTAGCTACAACAATGTCTCTGACAGATATAGGTAATTTGTATATTATCTTATCTTTCCATAAGTTAAAATCCATATGAGGCTCAATGGCTTTTAATATTTTGTTTAAATTCATTAAAAATACCATAGGTTTGTCACCATTCAACGGATTATACCTAGTTTTCTCATACAGTCTTTGCTGAGTAAGCCTGAATTTAGAACCTCCAAATTGTTTTTCAATAAGTTGTTTCCATTCAGCCCAAGAGTAGTCTCTACCCTCACTTAAGACAGCTTCAAACCATAATAAAGCAACATCCTTAAGTAAAGAAATTAATTTTGATGTTATCTCTTCATCTGGTAACTTATATGAGAATTTCAAGTTGTCAATTCTTTGAATAAAATGTTGCCAATCAGAGCTGGCTTCCCCATCATAAGTTGGGTACTGATCTATCTTAGGCCAGTTCTTCTGATTGGATTTTATCTCACTAATCATAGGTAAATTCAACAACTCATTCACTTTTGATAAATGGTCTTGTATTTCTTCCTGCACGGATTTGTGACTTACATTTTCAGATTTGACACTACCACCAGATGGTTTTAATTGTGGTGGTACAGGGAAGGAATGTGATTCACTTTTGCCAATGAAAGGATTATTATTATATTGATTATACTTATGATTATCCTGGTTCATTAGTAGATTGGCAGTTTTAATCTCAACTTTAGTTAATCTTTGTAGCATTTCAGAGACACTTTGATTTTTCTGGGCAAAAGATAACTTTGTTCTTGATTCAGTTTTTAATAAATGTGTTTCATATAATTTTTCTAACTCACAAAATTTGTTTGAAAGGTCATTATATTTATTACTCAATGAATCATATTTAAGAGTTAGAGACAAATGTTCCTTCTCTAATTCTTTATTACGTGTTTCTAATTGAGAAATGTTCAATGTCAAGGATGAAATTGTATCACTAGTGAGCTTAACTGTCTGTTCCTCACAATCAGTCATTCTATTCCACAATGCTGAAACAATTCTATGGACAGTTGGATTATTATTAAAATATTCCATGTCCTCCTTTTCAATTCTCTCACTCTCCTGTGAACTTCTCATCTCACTAGTAGGTGGTTGCAACTGAGGATTAACTGTATTATCATTGTATATAGTACTGTTATTATGGACAAAAGACAAGTCAGGTGTATCTACTCTAAAACCTAAATTTCTTAAATCCTCCTCTATTTTTTGTACAGATTTAACATCCTTAGAATTACCTATATTGTAATTATAAGTATTATGTCTAATCTGAGAGGGTAAGTTACTTACCAAGGGATGGTTTCAAGTCCTGATTTTTGGCGCTTTTTTCCCTTGTAAGGGTAAGCTGAGGAAGTCAGATGAGGGGGTGGATCCCTGTTGCAACTGTGGCTTGTCCACTGTTGGTGAAACCAGTCCCATTTCCATTTGTCTACCAGGATTTTCTCCTGGGAGTGAGTGGACCCTCCTTGGGTAGGGGGTTGCTGATTTGATTGACTGGGCTGGCCTCCCTTTAATTCTGCCATTGCCTGATTCATCTGCTGAAACCCTACCTTGCAATTGTTTTGCAACTGCTCTACTTCTTTGAACATGAGAGATTTTGATTCATCCAACTTCAGAACCTGTTTGTCCAGGTGGGACAGTTGATCCTGAAGAGGAGGAGACGTCTTTTTTATAGTTATCTTTTTTAAGAGGGCGTCCTTTTCCTCTATACTCATGCTTTCTGGCTGGGGGTACTGTTGTCCCTCCATGGTGATGTCCTGGAAAGTTTTTGTTTGCTTTAGACCTGGTATTATAAGCAGGCTGTTCACTTACACTGTCCTCGGGAGCACTCATATTGTTCAGAATGACAATATTTTACGTCTAAAAAAGGTAAAACTCTATGGAATTAGTAGACGAAAGATATTAGCAATTATATTACTAATAAAAAGCAATGGAGCTTACCCTGAATTTATATCTTTATTTATTTAAATAAAATGTAAGAAAAATTCGAAAAAATCTGTTAAAAATATAATAATAAGTTTAACTAGACCTCTATAAGGGTGAATAATTAGCTTACCATCTTTAGCCAAATGCCAATTTAATTGGGTGTTATATTGGTGTCCAAATACCAAGTGAAATTGGGTTTATATTGGGTACAGTTACTACTGTAAATATCTAATTTTTATGATAAAAAATTAGTACAATTTTTTTAAGGGTTCTTTTCCGCAATCAATGAGTTATTATGACCCACTAATATGCAGCAGACCCAAATATTTGGTTAATTTTGAGCTGTACTAAGGTAAAAATCACGTCCCAAGGCTTATACTAAATAATAAGTAAAATAAAAGGAAAGACCCCCAATTTTCAGTATAGTCTAGTATATAAGTATGATATAATAGTGTTATTTTATGGTCCTACTACTTATTAATAAATGATTTAGTGATTAAACCTCAGGGGAAGACTAATAAAATAGTTATACTCAAATAAAACTCACAATACTTGGATTTAAATGCGTGCTAGTGGTGGAAAATAGAAGAATAAAATATAGTTATAGCTTATATAAAGATAATATCAATTTATAAGGGCTTTATAATATATTTCTGAATGCTAATAATTGTATTGTAGTGTTTGTTTGAAGTGTAGTAATTGAATGATGATAATAAACCGTCAAAATCCCTCCTTACTTATACCCAAATCCACTGTAGTGCACAGACCTTCAATCCAGATGATGTCACTGCTATCCCCGGCAATTACAGCACTGTGAGGGCCCATCACCTCCCCATGGCTTCCACTTCAAGCAGTTTCAACACCCAGACCTCCAGTAAGGACCCTCCATCACTATTAATAATAACACAGAGTCATACCATAAATAGAAAACCCAGATAAAAGCGGATACCATAAAGAAACAGGTAAAATAAATGATCAAAAATAGATTTAATGAAACTAAAAGCATATAAAGGAAACAAATAAAATGTCCAAGCCCCCAATAACATCCCCAAGCATCCACATTAACCCAGAAACATCCTTCCAACCATAAATCCGTGAATAACCATCCAAGGAAGTAATTTTAGTTGTCCAAACTGGGTGTATGCGCCTGATATAGGTGTCTATGCTTCTGTAGGCGTTGTGAGTCCACTGATTTCGTCCATATGACCTAAAATAAGCAGAAAAACAAAGGTTATAGGTTATTAACGGGCTAAAACCCACTTATATACCTAAATATACATAATATACTGCATATTTCACTGAATATGAGATTTATGTATACATATAAGCTTATGTATGTCAATAATTACTTCATATCACTTAATATAAGTATATTATGACTCCATTAACACCTTAATAAGTATTATTAGGCCATGGATAAGCTATTTAAACTATTATAAGTTATATAATAGAATAATAATTATATATATATATAATAAAATAATATATATTATTATTTTAACCTTATTTTTAAGATATAAGCTTAATCTAGTTAAGGTTATCTTATTTTAAGCATAAGAAATACTCAGTACTAAGGATATTTAGGCTGACACATATCTAGTATTCTCATACAGTCTTTGCTGAGCCAAACTGAATTTTGAACCACCAAACTGATTCTTAATCAAGGATTTCCAATCATTCCATGTATAATGATTGTTATCTAAATGAACAGATTCATACCACATCAAGGCTACATTGGAAAATATAGAAATTAGCTTAGAAACAATTTCCTCATCAGGTAGTTTATAAGATCTCTTTAAATTATCAATTCTTTGGATAAAGTGTTGCCAATCAGAAGAAGAATCACCATCAAAGGTAGAAAATTGGTCCAATGTAGGACAATTTTTCTGACTACTGGGATGGTCCATTTTTTGGTTTGAATGATTCATCATTAATAATTCCTGAAGTTTAGCCAGGTGTTTAGAAATTTCATTATTTACAGAAACATCTGGTACATGACCATCAAAAGATTTTTTGCTAGTAGCAAAAGATTTTACAGAATTATTGTCAGTTTGTTTAATGGCTGAAATATGAGGAAGGAAGGAGGAACTCTGTTCAGGTTATTTTTCTTTATTTTTATGCAGCTTATGGGCAGCATTTTCATTTATACCATAATTATTGATGGTTAAGGTTGAAAATTTTTCCTGCAGGTCAACCACATAGTTTCTTATACTTGGAATTTCAGACAACTGGTCATTTAATTTTGCAAAAGATGAAACATTTCTGTCTTCAGAAACTATGTGTTTGGAACTCAGTGCATGGAAATCATTTTTTAGCTTTTTAAACTCATTTTGTAGGGATTTAATTTCACTTTTTAATGAATAATTTTCCTCAATAAGGGGTTTCAATTCACTCAAGGTTTTATGTAGATTGATATTCTTATCTGAGATAAATCTATGGTCACTTCTTATTTGTTTTTGATGGCTAAGAACAATATTCAAGGTTTCTTTGATTTTAAAATAAGCTGTATCTTGTACAGAAAAAACTTACTTTACAATGCAAGTGCAAATTATTTAATCTATCTCTCTCATGAATTAACACATCTCTTAAATGTTTGTCTTTTACAACATTAAAATCAAGAGTATTTTTCAATATTTCTTCAGAAGGTTTCTCAATTTATGTATAGACTTCAGGGGAAACAGAATCATTCTTAATTGCAAGAGAAGGATTAATTAAAGAAGTAGATGTCAAATGTAAAGGCTCATCAAATGATAATTTTCTAATTACATCCTTGGGGCTACTCATTAAAGGAAGTTGTCTTTTTAAGGGTTCAATTGTTCTTTCACCAGAATCCAAAATATTACCTGAAGAAGCTTTGTAATTATACATACCAACATTTTTATCAAAAAAATTACTCACCATGGTAAGGGAGGAATCTTCCCCTGTGCCTTCTTTCTTCTGCCTCCCTGATAAGGATGGGGCTGAGGAGATGGGGGTAGGTTGGTGTCCTGGATGGGCCAGGGTGTTGAGCTGGTTTCTGAACATTCTGTTGGTAATGGCTCATCAAGTAATCCCATTTCCACTGTTCCACTTGCAGAGTTCTTTGATTTTGCGTGAAGGATCTGGGTGCTTGATTGGGCTGAGGTTGAGGCTGAGGCTGAGAGGCTGGGAAATGAGGAGTTTGAGCCTGTTTGGGATTTAACAATTCCTGCATCTGCTTCCAGAGTGTGTCTACCCTTGCCTTGTACTTCATGTTTTCTGACTTCATTTCTTTGATGTGACTGGACAAATCGTTTACTTGTTGGGTTAGAGGTATCTTTTTTATTTTTATACCTTTGAGTTGATTGTCCTGATTTATTAGAGGTTTTACTTCTTTCAGAGGTGTTTGGTGAGGGGGGTTTTCTACTTCTCTTACCATTTCCACCTCCTGAAAGTTTTTTTTCAGCTGAATAACTTTTGTAAGTTAATTTAGAAGAACCTACAGACTCAGTGTCATTATTCACTTCAATCTCATCTACATGAAAGTTATCCATGCTGTTAGCCAAACTACTGGACATTTAAACTGTTAAAATCGAATCAAAATTAATAATGATTCATATTGTTATTTCAAAATAAAATTTATTGAATTTTTAAAAAAAAATTATTTTTATGAAAAAATCAATTATTTAACAAAAATGTAATACATATAAATGTAATTACAATTATTTATTAAGAATTAACAATAATTTAAATGGGACCAACCAATAAAGGTTTAATAAGTCAACCAAAATAATTAGTACCAAAAATTAATACAATGGTAATATTGGGACTAAGTACTGAGTAAAATTATGGTCAACCAATAAACAAAAAATAATAATAAAATTAATTTAATAATTTGTTAAATATTAATTGTCTTCTAAGACTAAGAGTTTTACTCTATTATGGTCAACTAGGAAAAAAATTAGAAAATAATGAACACTTACACTCAGTGAATCAGCAATTAAGCCACAAACACTGGTATTGCAGTAAAAATATAATAATATGAGTGAGAGGTGCAAAGGTTAACTCAGTATAGTGATTCTAAAATCACTTCAAAATAATATATGATTCAATTATATTTAAACCTAAATGATCGAACCCAAGTTCAAAACACGTTCATGGAAGAAGTTTCTTTTTTGGCTGGGTGGTCAGTGCACTATGTTGCTCGTCGAAATGTGGCGTATCGTCATTGTCGTTTGGAAAGGCTTCCACTTATCGGCTGGTTGTCTTGAAGAAGGTGAGGAAAAGAGGAAGGGTAAAGAAGAAGAGGAGGAAATATAGGAGAAGATAATAAAAGATAAAGAAATTAAAAAAAATAAAAGGATTATTATTCTGAGATAGAGAGAGGCAACAAGATTCCTTGGGATTTGACACAACAGTGAGGCTTATTAAATTATAATATATTTATTTAAAATAAGTATTACTTTCTCTGGGCGGCATACACTATTATTACTATTAGACTTATTGCAACCTGTAGTTATTTATATAAAATTTAAATTAGAATTGTAATACTAATAAAAATAATAATAAATGTATTATATTAAAAAATATATTCAAGTTTGATTGTATAGTAAGTGATAGAGCTAAAGGGGGTTTCCCAAGGCACTTATATAGGCAAGGGGCTCTCTGAAGCGCCACAAGAAATTATATCCTATAAAAAATAAGATAAGAAATAATTAATAGTTAAAATTAAGTGTACCAAATCTGTAAGGGAAAAATAAAAAACAATTAATTAAAAAATAATTAAGAGCCCAAACAATCCACCAATTTAAAGCCAAAAAAATCTTTAAAATAAGTGAGTAATTAAATAAGATTGAAACACTTGAAGTATTAACTAATTCAATTTATAACACGTTTGATAATAGCCCATTTTAAGTAAGACATAAAAATTAAACTATTTTAATAAAATAATGAGTGTAATTAATTAATTAAGTCTGGAACATCAGATATTAATTAATATAACCCATTTTATTAGTGTAAGAATTAAATTAGGTTAAAAAAATTTATTAATTTAATATTATTACTAAATTTTAGAATACAACATTAGTAATTAATTAAATAAAATGTTTTGACTAATTTAATACCTTAATGACATAATTATGAGTCAAAAAAGCGCTCAATATTCATAATTCATATGATATAATAGTTTTATTTTAATACTTTAACTTTTTTTATTTATTTAATTATATTATAAGTTAATATTTTGATTTTTCAACTATAATATATTTAATAAATTAATTAATAATTTATAAGTATTAAATACGTGAAAAATGCACCAAAATTTTATAGAATATAAAGTATTTAATGAGTTTTAGTTGTATCTATAATTTATTTAATAATAAATTTAATATAACCCTTATTTTAGTTATATTATAATACAATTGTTATATAATTTTATTATGCAATATAATATTAATTTATATACATAAAATGCATAATTTTTCGCCCTCATTAAGCTCCAATAGATTAACATAAAATTTACTGGGGTCCTGGTATAGCCTGGCTGATAGGTCTCATCATCAGAGATCTGATTTTAACAACTCAATATTATAAAAATAAAAGCTTCATAAAAATATATTATTTAATAATTTATTTAAAGTTTTTTAAATACAGCTTCACTTTTGTTGATTTCAACCTCTTTATAAAGAAAATTTATTCTACAACTCAACAATGTTAATAAAAAATAGCTTATTGGTTATTTTTTAACAAGTAGAGATTATAGCTTAGATAATTGTGAACTCTTTATTTACTTAAAGGGACAGAGTTTTCTTTGGTTTATCCAACTCCCTTGGATTCTTCTTACAGCAAGGAAACTGTAAGAGTCTTTCTACATTAGTGGCACCCAATGTGGGGTTTGAATTTTCTGGTTTTTAATCAATCTTACTTGATATCTGGATTATCTTAGCCTTCAAGAGGCTTTTTTAACAAAGGCTTATCTAACTTTAACAGTTTAATCTTATAATTTTGGCATGTCTTCTACTATTGAATCTGGTGTTTTGGCTGCTGGTGTACCTGTTAGAGAAAAAGTAATTATAGTTTGTTGGGATGGTCCGAAGTTCACTGGTGAGCATTTTGAAGGATTTATATATAGGTATGAAACTTCTGCTTGATTAAATGGAGATTCACCTTTGGATATGCTGAATCATATTAGGTTTATTATGGGAGACAAAGAGGTGGAAGACGAGATTATTGCTATGGATGGCTACAAAACTCAGAATTTGGAGAAGCTGAAGATGAAAATCAAAAAAATGTGGCCAAATGCATATTCATTGAAGAATCCAAAGAATAGAGCTAGCAAATCAGAATCTGAAGGATGTGTCAACTCTATTGGTCAGTATCATCAGTTTTTGGCTGAATTACAGGTGGTTTTGGATTATTTGTTGGAGTATGAAATTTATATCATGATAATGTATCAAAGTGTGGTTTTGGGATGCTATGGGGGAAAAGGTTAAGAAAGACATTTTGATGGCGCTTATTAGTGCCAATTTGATGAATAATCTCCCAGATGTATAAAATAGGACTCCAGGGATGGAAGTGCTAAAAGGATTATTTTGGAACATCTGGATACTCATAATACTGTTGAATTTAACTTTGGAGAAGGTGAGTTGATGAATCAAGAGGTAGAAGAGGTAGCTTGTGTTGAAATTTCAGATTTAGCTATTCCTGAATATTTTAGCCAGCTTGAAGATAAAATTTTTGATAATTATTCTGTTGTAAAAGAAGAGGTTTTTAAAGAAGAAGGTATTAAAGTCACTAATGAAGAATCTTTGGATTTTGGGAATTTTTTTTGTTGGATAATTTGGATTCAGATTTAGATGATTATTTGCCTCATGATTTCCTTTAAGAAGAAGGGATTGTCTGAAATGAAGATGTGGAAATGTTTTATGGCCTAGGTATATGTATGAATGATTTGGTTCAATCTCAGGAAGAGATTTTAAAGGTGGATGTTTTTTTCTTGAAAAAATGGAGGGTTCAGAGGCATTGATTGATGGGGTGAATTACTTATAATCACCTAAAATTTGTAACAAGGTGTGTGTATCCTTTTTTTCTTTTGTTAGGACAAATCCTGGTGGTTTGTTTTTGTGGGTTTTGGAATTGGTGGATATTCTCTTGGGGAAAATTTATAGATTTTAACCAAGGGATCTCAAGAATTCAATTCTCCAAGATGAGGATAAACTATCTTTAATTCGGCTGAATTTTTTTTATCTTTTATTTGGATTATTTTAGATTCTTTATTCCCTTCAAGATTTTTATGAAGACCCTCATTTTTTGGGTATCAAGGGCTGATTGCTCTATTGTTGAAATCTATCCTCAAGAAGATGTCCCAGATTACAATAGGTCAGTCCACTTGGAGATAACTCAAGTGAATTACCAATTATTTTCTGTTGATATTTCATTGAAATGTCATTATGTGTTGGATTTTTCTACATGTTTATTATCTTTATCAAATTATTTTATAAAACTTAAAAATGGTCCAAAGGAAAAAATTAGATTTATTGTATGTTGGATAAAAGTTGGAAATTAAATTTGGTTAATTATCATGATAATAGTGGTGGATTTATTTTATGGCATCCAACAAGAGGATAAAATGCAATTATCACATCAAAATCAACAAAAAACCTTAGCATATGTAAATCACAAAAAATAATATTTATGATGATTCTATTTCTTTCCTCCAGCAAGAGGTAAAACTTCCATCTTAATTTACTAGTGTTTTTATGATGGAAGATGAAACGAAAAAATGTTGAAAAATTATGTGATAAATTATACAAAGGAAAAAGGTGTAGTAGTGATAAAAAGCAACTTTTTAAAAATAAAAATTATATTTTAAATTATTCTATGTCTGATTCTGGTTCTGAAGATGAAGAAAATTTTTATGATAAGTTAATTAATGGCAAAAATTTAATGGATCAAGTATCTCAAGTAAAACTGGATGTTGGCATGGTGACATATAAAAAGGTAGAAAAAAAATTAGGCCGATTAATGAACCTTTTTAAATCTGCCTTTGAGAAGACCAAAATTATCAAGAGATCCTTATGACTGTCCTTTAGTCAAGAATGCACTTAATTTTCTGAAACTTCCAGGATCACTGTTAAGATATTTTAGGTTGTTAATTTAAGACCTGAAGGATTTCTGTCAGGTGTAAAAAAAAGGTTATTTTTGGATTTAATGGTTAAGAGGGAGAAAGCCACTAAATTTGTAGAAGAGGAGAAAGGTGTATTAAAGCATTCTTATGGGGGACTTTACAAGATTCCAGTTGTCTGTAATAAACCATGGAAACAGAAACCAATTCCTATACCCGCAGCTTTAAAAGAAGACTATCAAAGTCATTAGAGAAAGAATTCAAACTGGATTATATGAACAGTCATCATCAAGTTTTTCAAGTCCAGTGTTCTTTATTAAAAAACCTAATGGTAAGATTAGGATAGTTCATGATTTAAGAGAACTAAACAGGGTTACAATAAAAGATGCAGGAATACCACCTAGTGCAGAGGAGTTTGTAGAGATGTTTTCAAGGAGAGTGTTTTATGGTTTAGGAGATATAATGGGGGGATATGATAAAAGAGAGTTGCATCAGGACTCAAGACCACTTTCAACTTTTGATACACCACTTGGAAAATTAAAATTAACAAGATTACCTCAAGGAGCAACAAATTTAGTTGCTTTTTATCAAGCTTAGATAGCATGAATTATACAGGAAAAAATTCCAAAGTATACTGGTATATTTATTTATGATTTTGAAATAAAAGGACTTTCTACTGATTATGGTAATGAATTATTGAAGTAGAATCCAAGAATACAAAAATTTATCTGGTAATATGCTGTAATTATAGAGAAGAATTCTTTTAGGATAGAAGAGGCTGGTTCAATGATTTCTGGTTCCAAATTTCTTTTTTGTGTTCCAGCTTTGGAAATCTTAGGTCAATTGGTATGTAGAGAGAGTAGTATTATATTTAAGAAGAAAGTAAATAAAATACAGTCCTGGCCAAGACCTAAGAATACAACTGCAGTCATAGGGTTTTAGGTGTATGTGTTTATGTTAGAATGTTTATCAAGGAATATTCTTCATTGGCTTATTCTTTGAGATGGTTGACTAGGAATGATGCTTACTGGGAGTGGGATGAAGAGTTTGAAGAGGCATTTAATAGGTTAAAAATGGTAGTTTGGAAGATATTATCTTGCACAAGTTACATTATGGGAAAGAAGAAGGCAAGATTCATTTATAAGTGGATTCAATTCAGATAGCTTCTGGGGTGTTTCTGTCTCAAATAGATAAATCTGGTAATATTAGACCATTCATGTATGAATCTATAGTTTTTATTTAGGTGGAATCAAGATATTCTCATCAAAAATTGGAACTTTGTGGTGTAGCAAAAGTCATAAAGAAACTTCAAAATATTTTATGGGAACAACACTTCAAATTGTAATTCAATGCAAAAACTTCGATTCAAATGATCAATTCCCCTTAATTACTGAATGTGCCCATGACTAGATGGGTAGCTTTTATTCATAATTTTTCTTTTGATTTAAATCATAAGCCTGGCAAGAATTTACTCTGCCTGATGGCTTATCAAGTAGACCATCTATTGAGGAGGATTCTAACTTATAGGAATTTGATTAAGATATACCAGTAATCAAGGCAAGTACAAAAGTTTCTGAAGACTTTCCTTACCTCCCCCATGAGATTAAACTGGCTTAATTAATATCCTTGAATAGAGATGAAAGCCACCTCAACCATGAGGATAGACTGGAAAAAAATTAAAATATGATAAATTATGTGCTTGGGGAGTTTAATGATGGTGTAGATAAATTCAGTAAATAAAGGTTGGAGATGTTGTGTATATGGATGAGGATGGTGGAATAGTGTGGGATAGTAAAAATTTGGTGAATGCTGTATATATTGAAGTTTTAGAAAATTTGGCTAAATAGAGGTTGGGTGTTAAAAATTTGGTTAAAAGGAGGTTGGATGAAGATAAAGATTTTGATGTTTAAACGGGTAAAAAATGGAAAGAAGAAAATGTGGTTGCTAAAAGGTTGGAAGGTTCAAAGAATGAAATATCAAAAATATTTCATCATAAAAGGCAAAGTCAAGGTTTAGAGTTATTCACTTATTCATGTTCAGATCATTTAGGAGATAGGGAAGTTCCCATTGAAATAATATTAATAGATTTTCAAGATGATGTCTGGAGACAGACCATATTTTACTAAAAAATGGTTAAATATTTATTAGCATTAGAAAGGCCATGTAATATTGATAATGATGAATAGGTGGCTATCAAAAGGAAGTCACCAGAATTTTATCTCTCTGGAAGAATACTGATGAGGAAGAGGTATCCAAATCCTCAAGAGTTTATTACTTAAAGGAAAGTTGAAAAGTTGATTATGAAATCACTGCATGAATATCTTGGGTGTAAAGGAGTTGGAAAAACTTATAGAAAATTTTCTGATAGATTTTGGTGGCCTGGTATGAAGTTGAATATTAAAAAATGGGTTCATTTATGCAAATAATTTCAAAGGATAAGTTACTTAAGGCTAAAAGAATCTGGAAATATAACTTGTGAAAATACTCTTTTTGGTAGTGTCATTTTAGATGCTGTTCATAATAAAGAGGGTAGATATAAATATTTTATTGTAGCCAAAGATGATTTATCTGTTTGATAGAGGCAAGACCTCTTCTTAATTTAAATTGCAGGAATGTGGAAGATTTTTTGATAAAAAATTGGGTATATAGGTATGGAGTGATAAGGTTGGTAACTGTTGATGGAGTTCGTGATCTCAGGACAGAGTTTAGAGAGGCTATATCAATAGTTTGATCAAAGGTTAGGGAAGAAACCCCATATAATCCTAAAGTTTAAGGAACAGTAGAGAGAGGGCATCAAGCTATCAAGGATACTTTTGTTAAAATTTGTGGAGAAAGTTCTGAAAAGTGGGGGCACTATTTACCATTAGTTTTTTTTTTGCTGAAAGAATCACTACCAAAAGGAAAACTGTCTATTCACCATAAAAACTAGTTTTTGGACATAAAGCTATTTACCAGCTGATTTAGAGACTGAAACATATCTTGGAGTATTTTGGAATGAATTTAAAAAAATAAATAATAATTAGATGCAAGGATGGTTCAGTTACAAAAGAATGTAGAAACTCTAGAAAAGGCATGTTCAAAAATGATTGATATTAGGAATCAGTCAGTCAGATATCAGGATAAGAGGTTGGCTCATAGGTTACAGAATCCTTTGATAACTGGAAACATGGTTTTGTTGTATAATAGGAGTTTGAAAAATCAGTAGGGAAGAATTTTTTCAGATAGGTGGAATGGAAAATACAGAGTTAGAGAACAAGTATCTGGATGTTTATATGTGTTAGAAGAAATGGATGAATTTGTTTTAAAGAAGAAGGTTACTTCCAATCAAGTTAAGCAGTTCTATTTTAGGGGAACAAGGTATGCCAAAGTCCAACTTCAAAATGAGGATAAATTACCAAATATTGTTTATGAAGTATAATTCTGAAATTAGAATAAACTGCCAGCTATTGTTTATGAAGATTTCCTAAAAAATGAGAATAAACTACTTTAATATTGCTTATAGAAGATTTAATTTGCAATAGAGTATAAATTATAAACTATTGCTAAAATTATATATCATTAAATTAAAATATTAAAAGTTTATGATGAAGAATTGTGTTGAAATGTAATTTTTTTTTTGGTAGAAGAGTTCACAGGAAAACTTCTAAATTAAATATTGGAAATTTTGGGGGTAATAATGGGCTAGCTGCTCTATACACAATTACTCCAGAGTTTTTGTTACCATATTTTCCCTGTTTCTATTTGAATCCTGGATTTGTTTTTGATATATAGGAAGCTCACTAAGACTCTAAACTGGATCAACACAATGTTAAATTATTATGCTTATTTGAAGCTGGATTCAAGGATTTTTTATGATTTTTTTGATTAATGAAATTTATTTTTGTTTTTTTTATGCTAGAATCTTATTTATTTTCATTTAAAAAAATTTAAATTTAAATGTTCCAAGATAATGATCTTTGGTGGTATCTAATCATTTTTACAAATTGGAAGGAGCCTACCCAGTGATCATTTATATTTTTGTTTTTTATTTTTTTCAAATTTTTCAAATTAATTTATGTTATTTTTTCAATTTCTTTCTTTTGTATCCCACATCATGGTGCACTTGGATGTGGGTATTATGTCAGGGGTATGGCTCATCAAATGGCTGGGAGGCATCTTTATATATTTAATTTTAATTATTAAATTTTAGTACATCTTTATATATATATAATTTTTTTTTAAATTTTAAATTAAAAATTTCATAAAATTATAAAAAATAAAATAAATAAAAAATAACAATAAAAATAAAAAATAATAATAATCATAATAAAAAAAGAAGAATAATAGTAATAATAAGTTTTTTTAATTCTTAATTTTCTTTATAATTTTAGTTTATTTCTTTATATATTTTATTACTTTTTTTAAGAAACAGGGTCAAATTGAGTGAAATAACTGTTGGATTCTATCTCAAAATAGCTGTTAGTCCTCCAAGAATTTAAACTGGCTAATTTTCAAGAATTTTTAAAGACTTTTGGATTTATATTTTTGGATCTGTAAGTCCTTCAACACTTTAAACTGAATATTTATGAAGATTTTGTAATTTTATGGGATCTGTTACCCCATCAAGATTTAAAACTGAAAATTAAAGAAGAAAATTATAAATATATACAAGCAACACCATCTTTGGTCCACTATGACCTAAAACTGGAAATGAACTATAGGATTTGGTCCTCAAAGACCTTAAAATTGAAACAAACTTCAAAATGTCAATCATTGGTCCCCTATGACCTTAAACTTGCAAATTACCTTCACTTTTTTCTACCAAGACTATAACTGGAAATCAATTAAAATTTTTGATGTAGAGGATATTAGATGAAAATGTTAATATAGAGGAATATTCAATTTAGTCATTTTTAATTGATCACTGGTTCATCAGTGCTCAAACTGGAACTCACTCATTTACACAACTCAGTCATTAAATAAAACAGTAAAATTAACTCTAGGCAATGGAGATGTCATTAAAAGGATCTATTTTGGATTAAAAGAAAGATGGAAATTTTAAAGGTTGTTTATGGAGATGTTTAATAGTGAAAAATATAGGTGCTAAAAATGTCTGGAAAATTATGATTTATGATAAAAATTAGGAGTTATTTTAGATATTTGGAAATTTATTTTAATGTTGTGATGCTGAATAATAGAAGAAGGATAAGATTTTCATTTAGTGGGTCTCTTTGGTAAACTATTTAGGAGAAAGCTTGGAGGACCTTATGGAGAGAATGGAATCAGAGTATTTGGCTCAGATTTATGCCTAATGGGAATGGAATCAAAATTATTTGGCTCATTAGGGAGGCCTGCTCTCTCATGCTGTGAAGAACTATGGAAACTGGTAGAGGAGAGACTGAAGAGATACAAACCTTGCTCTCAGTAGTGGAATCATCAAAAGGAAAATATGGTTTATAGAAGTTTATTTCAAAATATTTCAATTAAATGCAGTTTAAAAAAGAATAAAATCTACCAGACAATAACATTTATCAGCACCAAAGGAATAAAAGAATCAAAGTATTCAAATTTTAAAAGAAGAAAAGACATTAAAAATAACTAATCTCTTTGAAATCTTTCAACCACAGTGTGAAAAGACTTTGAAATAGTAACCTTCACTTCTTAGTGTCTTCATGTCAAAGAGGATGAAGAGAAGATGAATATATGATCAATTAATTATGCAACTTTAAAGAATGAGGTCATTCTTCATTGGAGGGATGATGTGACAGTCTAAAGTTTAGTATGGAAGTTAAGTCTATTAAAATGGATTTTTGGTAAATGTTTGTTGAGATTGGAAAGGCCAATATAATTTTCAAATTGTTATATTAAATAAAATTAGAATCAAAAGTGGTTTGAAAAGGGTTAATTTTATGGGTCAAGATTTAATGAATTATTAATGGACAAGAAATTCAAGTAAAGGTTTAAAAGTGTCTGGAATTAAAATTCAGGAGTCTCAAGAACCCTTATGAATTTTTGGAATTTTTAGTATTTTTTACTATTTTTAATTATTTTATAAAGTATTTTTGATTATTCTTGATATTTCATAATTTACTTAACTTTGATGATTTTTAAAAGGTGAATGTGACTACGCAGGCTACAAAAGTCTTAATGGATTATAAATGAGAAGTAGCTCTATCAGAAGTAATTTTTCTAGATTTATTATTAATATTTTAAGGGCTCTAATTGAGTTCAGAAGTCCGTACAAGCTCCAGAATTCTCTGGTTAAGATACGTAGGGCACATGACATATCAAGCATATAAAGTCTTTAGACTCAAAATTAGATACATCTATCTATCCATCTAGCAACTTGTATCTTTACAATCAAGATAGAATCTAACAAATTTTATCTTAACAATCATCATACAACTTGTATCTTAACAATCATCATCATCAGTGAATAATAACATCATACAAAAACCAACCTACAACACATATATAAAAATAATTAAATATTTATCCTAAAAAAATAATTTGTTGTTATAGCTTTATATAAATAACACTTTTAAAGAACAATTTATTAAATTAACTAAACATCATCACTATTAACTTAAAGGGTAACATTATAAAGTTGTCATCATTATGAATCTGATTTTAAGAACTAAATCTTATAAAAATAAAATCTTCATAATAATATATTATTCAATCATTGATATAAATTTTCTAAATATGGCTTCACTGTTGTGTTTTTCAACCTCATTATAAATAAAACTTATTCTACATCTCAACACTGTTAATAACAAATAGTTTATTGTTTATTTCTTATCAAGTTGAGATTATATCTTAGGCAATTTTGAACTGTTTATTTGCTTAAAGGGTTAGGGTTTTTTCAGATTATCCAACTCCCTTGAGTTCTGTTTACAGAAATGAAACTGTAAGAGTCTTTCTACATCAGCAAGTTTATTGAAAGGAAAAGAAGGTTCATATGGGAAGGAAAGAAACTCTGGCAATTAAGTATTGGATTCCTGTCCCCCTCAGGGGTCAGGAACCCATCCCAGAAAGTCTTCTGATGTTTTGTTATCATCAGCTGACTTGCAACAAGAAATGATTCTTCCTCTTAATTTTAAGGAGCAGTCTTGGGATAGGGTGCAAATAGGAAGCACTGGGGAAAGACAGAGAGGGGGTAAAGTGCAACAAGAAGAGGAGAAGACACAAATAAGAAAAGGGAAGGCAGATGATGGAGGATGGATAGGTGGATGGTGCAAAGAAAAAATTTATCCCCTGGCCTCTGCAGGGGTCAGGGGCCCCACCTAGAAAGTCTCTAGTTGTTTCATTATCATCAGTGGACTTGCTTCAAGAACTGACACTTTCTCTTGATGCTAAGTTTCAGGACTTGGAAAGGGCACTGGAGGAGGAAGATTAATCGGAATGTGATGTAACAGCTTGGAATATATCTGCCAAGATTGCATCCAAGGTCCAGTTTATAAAGCCAACAAAAGGCCTTAAGGAAGTGATCCCTAAATCTTATTGGTAAATATTACCACTGCTTGGAGAGGGAGAAGTCAAGACCCTACCACCTCATCAACCCTAAAACTTCACCATTGATCTGATTGCAGGTTTAACCCTCAAATTAGCTGCACAATCCCATTATCAAACCTAGAGTCAACAGTGATTAAATAGATGATTGATAAAAATTTAAGGAATGTTTTTGTTAGGGAATCTAAATCTCCCTGGGATGCCCCTAAAATCTTTTCAGTAAAAAAGGATGCTTCACTAAGAACTTGCATGGATTTAAGAAGGTTAATTTCACTGATGGTAAAGAGCAGATATATATTTTCCTTTACTAATGAGCTAACTGATAGTCTTCAAGGTGCAGAGGTATTTAAATCTCTAGGTCTTAAGGCAAGTTACCACAACATATTTCTAAAAGAAGGTGATGAAAAAAAACTGACATTATGCACTAAATTTGGTCATTTTGAATGGTTGGAAATGCCATTTAGTCCATGCAATGTGCCTACCACTTTTCAACACTTCACCAACAGGATCTTTAGAGATTGAAGAGGGATTGATTTAGAGGTATACCTGGATGACATCTTAATTTACTCTTGATCATTGAATGAACATCAGATTTGTGTAAAAGACTGTTTGAAGTGTTGGGAGAGGCCCAGATATGGTTCAAACTGGAGAAATGTGTCTTCTCAGTGAGTGGAATCCCCTACTTGTGTATGATCATTTCAAAAAATAAGGTTAAAATGTATCAGGAGAGAGTAAAGACATTAACATAATTGCTGACACCAGTATCAGTAAAGAAGCTCCAGTCATTCCTAGGCTTTGCAAATTTTTACTGCAGTTTTATTTAACATTAATCCTACATTTTTTGGCAATTGCATGACCTCACAATGAAGGAAGTCAAATAAATATGGAAGAGTAGGAAACAAGATGCATTTGAATACCTGAAAAGCCAATTTTTGACAGCCCCTATCCTTTCAATTCCTGAATTATTAAAGCTATTTTTTATGGAATGTGACTTCCCAGATCTTACACTAGGTGCAGTATTATCTCAATACGATGCTGAAAATTTCTTACACCCAATAGCTTATTTTTCACAAAAACTACTAGGTGCCAAATAAAAATATGAAATATATGATAAGGAGTTATTAGAACTAGTAGGGGCAGTAATAGTACTTTTTACAATCGGAGAGGGTAATATACTTACCAAAAGATAGGAGCAAGCCCTGACTTTTGGCGCTTTTGCTTTCCTCTGTAAGGGTGAGCTGAGGTTTTCTGGTGAGGGTGTGGATCCCTTTTGCAATTGTGGCTTGACCACAGCTGATGGAACCAGTCTCACTTCCATCTCTCTACCAGGATCATGTCCTGGGACTGACTTGAACCTCCTAGGGTAGGGGATTGCTGATTTGGAATTACTCCCTTTAACTCCACCAAAGTTTGGTTCATTTTCTGAAATCCCACCTTGCAGTTGTTTTTCAACTGTTTTACCTCCTTTAGTGTCAGCCTAAATATCCTTAAGACTGAGTATTTCTTATGCTTAAAATAAGATAACCTTAAGTAGATTAAGCTTATATCTTAAAAATAAGGTTAAAAAATAATATATATTATTTTATTATATATATATATAATTATTATTCTATTATATAGCTTATAATAGTTTAAATAGCTTATACATGGCCTAATAATATTTATTAAGGTGTTAATGGAGTCATAATATACTTATCTTAAGTGATATGAAGTAATTATTGACATACATAAGCTTATATGTATACATAAATCTCATATTCAGTGAAATATGCAGTATATTATGTATATTTAGGTATATAAGTGGGTTTTAGCCCCTTAATAGCCTATAAACTTTGTTTTTCTGCTTATTTTAGGTCATATGGACGAAATCAGTGGACTCACAACGCCTACAGAAGCATCGACACCTATATCAGGGGAATACACCCAGTTTGGACAACTAAAATTACTTCCCTGGATGGTTATTCACAGATTTATGGGTTAGAAGGATGTTTCTGGGTTAATATGGATGCTTGGGGATGTTATTGGGGGCTTGGACATTTTATTTGTTTCCTTTATATGCTTTTATTTTCATTAAATCTCTTTTTGATTATTTATTTTACCTGTTTCTTTATGGTATCCGCTTTTATCTGGGTTTTCTATTTATGGTATGGATCTGTGTTATTATTAATAGTGATGGAGGGTCCTTACTGGAGGTCTGGGTGTTGAAACTGCTTAAAGTGGACGCCATGGGGAGGTGATGAGCCCTCACAGTGCTGTAATTGCCGGGGATAGCAGTGACATCATCTGGATTGAAGGTCTGTGCACTCCAGTGGATTTGGGTATAAGTAAGGAGGGATTTTTGACGGTTTATTATCATCATTCAATTACTACACTTCAAACAAAAACTACAATACAATTATTAGCATTCAGAAATATATTATAAAGCCCTTATAAATTGATATTATCTTTATAAAAGCTATAACTATATTTTATTCTTCTATTTTCCACCACTAGCACGCATTTAAATCCAAGTATTGTGAGTTTTATTTGAGTATAACTATTTTATTAGTCTTCCCCTGAGGTTTAATCACTAAATCATTTATCAATAAGTAGTAGGACCATAAAATAACACTATTATATTTTACTTATATACTAGACTATACTGACAATTGGGGGTCTTTCCTTATATTTTACTTATTATTTAGTATAAGCCTTGGGACGTGATTTTTACCTTAGTACAGCTCAAAATTAACCAAATATTTGGGTCTGCTGCATATTAGTGGGTCATCATAACTCATTGATTGCGGAAAAGAACCCTTATAATAATTGTACTAATTTTTTATCATAAAAATTAGATATTTACAGTAGTAACTGTACCCAATATAAACCCAATTCCACTTGGTATTTGGACACCAATATAACACCCAATTAAATTGGTATTTGGCTAAAGCTTGGTAAGCTAATTATTCACCCTTATAGAGGTCTAGTTAAACTTATTATTATATTTTTAACAGATTTTTTCAAATTTTTCTTACATTTTATTTAAATAAATAAAGATATAAATTCAGGGTAAGCTCCATTGCTTTTTTATTAGTAATATAATTGCTAATATTATTTGTCTACTAATTCCATAGAGTTTTTTCCTTTTGTAGACGTAAAATATTGTCATTCTGAACAATATGGGTGCTCCCCAGGATAGTGTAAGTGAAAAGCCTGCTTATAATACCAGGTCTAAAGCTAACAAAAACTTTCCAGGACATCACCATGGAGGGACAACAGTACCCCCAGCCAGAAAGCATGAGTATAGAGGAAAAGGACGCCCTCTTAAAAAAGATAACTATCAAAAAGACGTCTCCTCCTCTTCAGGATCAACTGTCCCACCTGGCCAAACAGCTTCTGAAGTTGGAGGAATCAAAATCTCTCATGTTCAAAAAGTAGAGCAGTTGTAAAACAATTGCAAGGTAGGGTTTCAGCGGATGAATCAGGCAATGGCAGAATTAAAGGGAGGCCAGCCCAGTCAATCAAATCAGCAACCCCCTACCCAAGGAGGGTCCACTCACTCCCAGGAGAAAATCCTGGTAGAAAAATGGAAATGGGACTGGTTTCACCAACAGTGGACAAGCCACAGTTGCAACAGGGATCCACCCCCTCATCTGACTTCTTCAGCTCACGCTTACAAGGGAAAAAAGCACCAAAAATCAGGACTGGCAACCATCCCTTGGTAAGTAACTTACCCTCTCAGATTTGACATAATACTGATAATTAAAATATAGGTAATTCTATTGATGTTAAATCTGTACAAAAAATAGAGGAGGATTTAAGAAATTTAGGTTTTAGAGTAGATACACCTGACTTGTCTTTTGTCCACAATAACAGTACTATTTACAATGATAATACAGTTAATCCTCAGTTGCAACCACCTACTAGTGAGATGAGAAGTTCACAGGAGAGTGAGAGAATTGAAAAGGAGGACGTGGAATATTTTAACAATAATCCAACTGTCCATAGAATTGTTTCAGCATTGAAGAATAGAATGACTGATTGTGAGGAACAAACAGTTAAGCTCACTAGTGATACAATTTCATCCTTGACATTAAACATTTCTCAATTAGCAACACGTAACAAAGAATTAGAGAAAGAACATTTGTCTCTAACTCTTAAATATGATTCATTGAGTAATAAATATAATGACCTTTCAAACAAATTTTGTGAGTTAGAAAAATTACATGAAACACATTTATTAAAAACTGAATCAAGAACAAAGTTATCTTTTGCCCAGACAAATCAAAGTGTCTCTCAGTTGCTACAAAGATTAACTAAATTTGAGATTGAAACTGCCAATCTACTGATGAACCAGGATAATCATAAGTATAATCAATATATTAATAATCCTTTCATTGGCAAAAGTGAATCTCTTTCCTTCCCTATACCACCACAATTAAAACCAACTGGTGGTAGTGTCAAATCTGAAAATGTAAGTCACAAATCCGTGCAGGAAGAAATACAAGACAATTTATCAAAAGTGAATGAGTTGTTGAATTTACCTTAGATTAGTGAGATAAAATCCAATCAGAAGAACTGGCCTAAGATAGATCAGTACCCAACTTATGATGGAGAAGCCAGCTCTGATTGGCAACATTTTATTCAAAGAATTGACAACTTGAAATTCTCATATAAGTTACCAGATGAAGAGATAACATCAAAATTAATTTCTTTATTTAAGGAGGTTGCTTTATTATGGTTTGAAGCTGTCATAAGTGAGGGTAGAGACTACTCTTGGGCTGAATGGAAACAACTTATTGAAAAACAATTTGGAGGTTCTAAATTCAGGCTTACTCAGCAGAGACTTTAAGAGAAGACTAGGTATAATCAGTTGAATGGTGACAAACCTATGGTATTTTTAATGAATTTAAACAAAATATTAAAAGCCATTGAGCCTCATATGGATTTTAACTTATGGAAAGATAAGATAATATATAAATTACCTATATCTGTCAGAGACATTGTTGTAGCTAGAACATTAAATGTTACTGAATATTCTGACTTTATTAATATTTGCAATAAAATATTATTAAACCATAAGTATGAATCAAGGTATTCCACTTATAAGCAAAATGTTGAACCTGTAAAAACTCAGAATTCAAAAACACTTCAGGAGAAGCAGAAAAAACCTACTGCACCTGTAGTACCTAAAAAGTATGAAACAAATACTTCTTATAAGTGTAACAAACCTTGGGTCAAGGGTCACAAATGTGAGAAAAACACAAATATTGTTGAAAATCAATGTGAATCTGAAACTGAAACTGAAAAAAGTAAAGAATCAAGTGATTATGACAGCAATATCTCATATAGTGATGAAAATGAAGTCTGTATGTTGGAAGATGATTTGTCCATCTTTGAAAATCCAATATTAAATATGGACTCAAATGAATATTTAATGAATTTTGAGGATGCTGAAATCATTAAGGATATACAAGCTGATAACTTTAGAATGACACCTTTCACGGTTCCAGCTATCATTTCTGGTGAAAATGTTAATATAGTACTGGACACAGGAGCTGCTGGTTCTGTTGTTTCCACTAATACATTACAGAAAATTGATATTGAATATAAGTTTAAACTTGAACCACTTCAGGATAAAAATTGGAGAGGTTTTGGATCAGTACTACACCCCATTGGTAAATACAAAGCTGCTGTTTTCTTTAAACACCAACATGGTTATGTAAGGGTAACTTGTGACTTTGTAGTAATGGATAATACTAATTGTAGTAACTGTTTCATCATTGGAAATGATATTCTGACTAAATTTGGTGTAAAATTAGACCCTGCTAATAACAATTTTACAATTGGCATGAATATTAAGAGGAAATTTAAAATAAATTCCTTTAACACAGTCTTACATATTGAGTCAGTAACAAATTCCCCGTCTAAAAAAAGAGAATCCAATGAGATGAAACTTCTGGAAACAGAAATTTCAAAAGCATCATTTGGCACTCAGATAAGTGAAACTGAGAAAGATAATATTTTGAAATTAATTAAAGCTTTTCCAATGGCTTTTGCACATGGTACAAATGAACTTGGCCTTGTAAAAGATCAAGAAATGAAGATTAGTTTAACCTGTGATATGGATAATATTCCTGCTAGTCTTAAAAAGAAACCATACCCTGCTTCACCAATGAAGAGGAAAGACATAGAGGATAATATTAAGATGTTATTGAAAATTAACATTCTTGAGAAGGTTGAAACTACACCAAAATATTGTGTAATATCACCAGTGCTAACTTCTTATGAACAAGATAAAGCAAGACTGTGCGGTGATTATAGAGCATTAAATACATTTACAGTAGATGATATTTATCCCTTGCCAAGGATTGCCTCTATACATGCTACCCTTAAAGGTGCTGAATATATAAGTTGCCTAGATGGAAATAAAGGGTACCATAAAATTCCTGTTGAAAAGAATTCACAGAACTTTTTGTTGATAACAACACACATGGGAATTTATAAATATGTCAGAATGCCATTTGGACCAAAAAATGCTCCATCAGTATTTCAGAAGCAAATGGATATAACATTCCATAATGAAATGATTGAGGGATGGTTAATGGTATACATTGATGACATCATAGTGTTCTCTAAAACTTTTGATGAACACTTAATCCATTTAAGGAAAGTATTTCAGAAAATGGATGAAATAAAAATGACCCTTGCATTGAAAAAATGTAAATTTGGGTTTGAATATTTAAAAGTGCTTGGTCATATTGTATCTGGCTTACAAATATGTGTAGACCAAAATAAAGTGGCTGCAATAAAGAATATTGGCATTCCTCAAAATGTAAAGGATGTACAATCTTTTCTTGGAATGTGTGGTTATTATAGACAATATATAAAAAACTACCAATCAATTGCTGCACCACTGACCACACTGATAAAGAAATCAGAAGCTTTCATTTGGAATAATGAAAGACAACAAGCTTTTGATAAGTTAAAAGAATGTTTAATGACAGCTCCTATCTTGGGTTTACCAGATTTTCAATTACCTTTTGTATTATATACAGATGCAAGTTTTATTGGATTGGGTGCTGCTTTGCATCAAAAACAACTTATTGAAGGTAAAATGTCAGAAGTAGTAATCTGCTATATTTCACGTACTCTGAGAAGTGGTGAATTGAAATATGGTGCTACTCAGCTTGAATGTTTGGCAGTAGTATGGGCTCTTAAAAAGCTACATTATTACCATTAAGACCAAAAATTTGAGTTAATAACTGACTGTAGTGCAGTTAAGTCACTCTTAAACATGAAAACTCCTAATAGACGCATGTTTAGATGGCAATTAGCTGTACAAGAATACAGATGCCGGATGACCATTACACATAGAGCAGGAACCTTGCACTCTAATGTAGATCTTTTATCTAGAGTACCTCTGCCTAATAATGATGATAATCCTGCTTATGTTCCTGAGTCAGAGATTATTAACATTTATGGCATTTATATTGTAGATCTTGAGGATGAATTTATGCAATCAATTCTTGATAATTATAATTCAGATCCTGACTTAAGTAAATTAACTAAAATATTAAATGATCCATCTAATGCTTCAATGAATGTTTTAATAAAAACATTACCAATTAAGTATAAAGAGGCATTAGAGAAAGGAAAATTTTCCATTGAGGATGGTTTTATTTATTAAAGGAAAAAATTAAGTAATGTAATTGTGATTCCCCCTTCAATGAAGGAGTTAATGTTAAGTATATGTCATGATGATATATTAGCAGGTCATTATGACTACCATAAAACATTAACCAGAGTAAAAAACACAGCTTTGTGGATTAACATGTCTGAGGATGTTCAGAAATATGTTGAAACATGTGATTCTTGTCAAAAATCTAAAAGATTAACAGGAAAAAGAGCTGGTTTATTACAACAAATTGAGCAACCAAAAGCTCCATGGGAAATCATTAACATGGACTTTGTAACAGGGTTGCTAATAGCAGGGCATAAGAGTTATAACTCCTGCTGGGTAATTGTAGATAGATTTACAAAGATGTGTAAATTTATTCCTACCCACAATGAGGTTTCTGCAAAGGACTTAGCTTTTTTATGGTGGACACATATGTTAAATACAGCAGGTTTCCCCAAAGCAATAGTTTCTGACAGAGATCCTAAGTTTACTTCTGAGTTCTGGAAGTCACTTATGGATGTTTCAGGGTGTCAATTAAAACTTTCTACAGCACACCATCCACAAACTGATGGGCTAGCAGAAAGAATGATACAAACCTTAGAAGATATGATAAAAAGATACTGTGCTTTTGGTCTTAATTTTAAAGACAATGACAAATTCACGCATGATTGGGTAACCCTTATCCCAGGTTTAGAATTTGCATATAATAGTACAGTCCATTCTGTCACTGGCAAAAAGCCATTTGAGTTATGGTTGGGTTATGTACCTAATACCCCTGCTAAAACTCTTAATAAGTTACCTAGATTGGATATTCATCCAGGCACTAATTCTTTTCTTCAAATTCAGGAATTATGCAGAAAACATGCTCAAGAATGTATAAATAAGGCTTTTGAGTATGAAAAGAAAAGATGGGATAAAGCCCATAAAGAACAAATGTTCAAAGAGGGTGATGAAGTCCTTATTTAAACACTACATTTCAATTTAAATGGTAATGTTAAATTGAAGGATCCATTCATTGGACCATTTGTAGTTAAAAAGATGGTTGGTAATAATGCTGTTGAGGTTATTCTATATGCACCTTATGATAGAAAACATCCAGTATTTCCTATTTCTCTTATAAAACCATACCATTCTAATGATACTGCTCTATTTCCAAGAAGATCAGGAAGGCATAAACAGCAACCTGAAGAAATAGTGGAAAAGTCAGAAATTGAAAAGATACTTAAAAAGAGACACCTTACTAAAGAAAAGGGAGTTGAGTATCTATTAAGATTTAAAAATAAATCAAGTAAATATGACCAGTGGATTCCAGAAAATGAAATCTCTGATCTTAAAAATCTCTTGAAAAAATTTAAATATAAATAATACTGTTCATTCAGTATATGTATTATAAAAATTATTTTTTTATTTTATTATTTCACTCCTTAGTTTTAATTAAAATGTCTTAACATTTTTTTTTATTATTTTTTTTGGGGTGAGGGAGTGTCAGCCTAAATATCCTTAGGACTGAGTATTTCTTATGCTTAAAATAAGATAACCTTAAGTAGATTAAGCTTATATCTTAAAAATAAGGTTAAAATAATAATATATATTATTTTATTATATATATATATAATTATTATTCTATTATATAACTTAAAATAGTTTAAATAGCTTATCCATGGCCTAATAATATTTATTAAGGTGTTAATGGAGTCTTAATATACTTATCTTAAGTGATATGAAGTAATTATTGACATACATAAGCTTATATGTATACATAAATCTCATATTCAGTGAAATATGCAGTATATTATGTATATTTAGGTATATAAGTGGGTTTTTGTCAGTATAGTCTAGTGTATAAGTATGATATAATAGTGTTATTTTATGGTCCTACTACTTATTGATAAATTATTTAGTGAATAACCCTCAGAGGAAGACTAATAAAATAGTTATACTCAAATAAAACTCACAATACTTGGATTTAAATGTGTGCTAGTGGTGGAAAATAGAAGAATAAAATATAGTTATAGCTTTTATAAAGATAATATCAATTTATAATGGCTTTATAATATATTTCTGAATGCTAATAATTGTATTGTAGTGTTTGTTTGAAGTGTAGTAATTGAATGATGATAATAAACCATCAAAAATCCCTCCTTACTTATACCCAAATCCACTGGAGTGCACAGACCTTCAATCCAGATGATGTCACTGCTATCCCCGGAAATTACAGAACTGTGAGGGCTCATCACCTCTTCATTGCGTCCACTTCAAGCAGTTTCAACACCCAGACCTCCAGTAAGGACCCTCCATCACTATTAATAATAACACAGAGTCATACCATAAATAGAAAACCCAGATAAAAGCGGATACCATAAAGAAACAGGTAAAATAAATAATCAAAAAGAGATTTAATGAAACTAAAAGCATATAAAGGAAACAAATAAAATGTCCAAGCCCCCAATAACATCCCCAAGCATCCACATTAACCCAGAAACATCCTTCCAACCCATAAATCCGTGAATAACCATCCAAGGAAGTAATTTTAGTTGTCCAAACTGGGTGTATGCGCCTGATATAGGTGTCTATGCTTCTGTAGGCGTTGTGAGTCCACTGATTTCGTCCATATGACCTAAAATAAGCAGAAAAACAAAGGTTTTAGGCTATTAAGGGGCTAAAACCCACTTATATACCTAAATATACATAATATACTGCATATTTCACTGAATATGAGTCTTATGTATACATATAAGCTTATGTTTGTCAATAATTACTTCATATCACTTAAGATAAGTATATTATGACTCCATTAACATCTTAATAAGTATTTTTAGGCCATGGATAAGCTATTTAAACTATTATAAATTATATAATAGAATAATAATTATATATATATAATAAAATAATATATATTATTATTTTAACCTTATTTTTAAGATATAAGCTTAATCTACTTAAGGTTATCTTATTTTAAGCATAAGAAATACTCAGTCCTAAGGATATTTAGGCTGACACTCCCTCACCCCAAAAAAAACAATAAAAAAAAATGTTAAGACATTTTAATTAAACTTAAGGAGTGAAATAATAAAATAAAAAAAATAATTTTTATAATACATATACTGAATGAACAGTATTATTTAGATTTAAATTTTTTCAAGAGATTTTTAAGATCAGAGATTTCATTTTCTGGAATCCACTGGTCATATTCACTTGATTTATTTTTAAATCTTAATAGATACTCAACTCCCTTTTCTTTAGTAAGGTGTCTCTTTTTAAGTATCTTTTCAATTTCTGACTTTTCCACTATTTCTTCAGGTTGCTGTTTATGCCTTCCTGATCTTCTTGGAAATAGAGCAGTATCATTAGAATGGTATGGTTTTTTAAGAGAAATAGGAAATACTGGATGTTTTCTATCATATGGTGTATATAGAATAACCTCAACAGCATTATTACCAACCATCTTTTTAACTACAAATGGTCCAATGAATGGATCCTTCAATTTAACATTACCATTTAAATTGAAATGTAGCGTTGAAATAAGGACTTCATCACCCTCTTTGAACATTTGTTCTTTATGGGCTTTATCCCATCTTTTCTTTTCATACTCAAAAGCCTTATTATACATTCTTGAGCATTTTTTCTGCATAGTTCCTGCATCTGAAGAAAAGATTTAGTACCTGGATGAATATCCAATCTAGGTAACTTATTAAGAGTTTTAGCAGGGGTATTAGGTACATAACCCAACCATAACTCAAATGGCTCTTTGCCAGTGACAGAATGTACTGTACTATTATATGCAAATTCTAAACCTGGGATAAGGGTTACCCAACCATGTGTGAATTTGTCATTGTCTTTAAAATTAAGACCAAAAGCACAGTATCTTCTTATCATATCTTCTAAGGTTTGTATCATTCTTTCTTCTAGCCCATCAGTTTGTGGATGGTGTGCTGTAGAAAGTTTTAATTGACACCCTGAAACATCCATAAGTGACGTCCAGAACTCAGAAGTAAATTTAGGATCTCTGTCAGAAACTATTGCTTTGGGGAAACCTGCTGTATTTAACATATGTGTCCACCATAAAAAAGCTAAGTCCTTTGCAGAAACCTCATTGTGGGTAGGAATAAATTTACACATCTTTGTAAATCTATCTACAATTACCCAGCAGGAGTTATAACTCTTATGCCCTGCTATTGGCAAACCTGTTACAAAGTCCATGTTAATGATTTCCCATGGAGCTTTTGGTTGCTCAATTTGTTGTAATAAACCAGCTCTTTTTCCTGTTAATCTTTTAGATTTTTGACAAGAATCACATGTTTCAACATATTTCTGAACATCCTCAGACATGTTAATCCACAAAGCTGTGTTTTTTACTCTGGTTAATGTTTTATGGTAGTCAAAATGACCTGCTAATATATCATCATGACATATACTTAACATTAACTCCTTCATTGAAGGGGGAATCACAGTTAAATTACTTAATTTTTTCCTGTAATATATAAAACCATTCTCAATGGAAAATTTTCCTTTCTCTAATGCCTCTTTATACTTAATTGGTAATGTTTTTATTAAAACATTCATTGAAGCATTAGATGGATCATTTAATATTGTAGTTAATTTACTTAAGTCAGGATCTGAATTATAATTATCAAGAATTGATTGCATAAATTCATCCTCAAGATCTACAATACAAATGCCATAAATGTTAATAATCTCTGACTCAGGAACATAAGCAGGATTATCATCATTATTAGGCAGAGGTACTCTAGATAACCGATCTACATTAGAGTGCAAGGTTCCTGCTCTATGTGTAATAGTCATCTGGCCTCTGTATTCTTGTACAGCTAATTGCCATCTAAACATGTGTCTATTAGGAGTTTTCATGTTTAAGAGTGACTTAACTGCACTACAGTCAGTTATTAACTCAAATTTTTGGTGTTAAAGGTAATAATGTGGCTTTTCAAGAGCCCATACTACTGCCAAACATTCAAGCTGAGTAGCACCATATTTCAATTCACCACTTCTCAGAGTAAGTGAAATATAGCAGATTACTACTTCTGACATTTTACCTTCAATAAGTTGTTTTTGATGCAAAGCAGCACCCAATCCAATAAAACTTGCATCTGTATATAATACAAAAGGTAATTGAAAATCTGGTAAACCCAAGATAGGAGCTGTCATTAAACATTCTTTTAACTTATCAAAAGCTTGTTGTCTTTCATTATTCCAAATGAAAGCTTCTGATTTCTTTATCAGTGTGGTCAGTGGTGCAGCAATTGATTGGTAGTTTTTTATATATTGTCTATAATAACCACACATTCCAAGAAAAGATTGTACATCCTTCACATTTTGAGGAATGCCAATGTTTTTTATTGCAGCCACTTTATTTTGGTCTACACATATTTGTAAGCCAGATACAATATGACCAAGCACTTTTAAAGATTCAAACCCAAATTTACATTTTTTTAATGCAAGGGTCATTTTTATTTCATCCATTTTCTGGAAAACTTTCCTTAAATGGATTAAGTGTTCATCAAAAGATTTAGAGAACACTATGATGTCATCAATGTATACCATTAACCATCCCTCAATCATTTCATTATGGAATGTTATATTTATTAACTTCTGAAATACTGATGGAGCATTTTTTGGTCCAAATGGCATTCTGACATACTTATAAATTCCCATGTGGTTTGTTATCAACAAAAAGTTCTGTGAATTCTTTTCAACAGGAATTTGATGGTACCCTTTATTTCCATCTAGGCAACTTATATATTTAGCACCTTTAAGGGTAGCATGTATAGAGGCAATCCTTGGAAAGGGATAAATATCATCTACTGTAAATGTATTTAATGCTCTATAATCACCGCACAGTCTTGCTTTATCTTGTTCATAAGAAATTAGCAATGGTGATATTACACAATATTTTGGTGTAGTTTCAACCTTCTCAAGAATGTTCATTTTCAATAACATCTTAATATTATCCTCTATGTCTTTCCTCTTCATTGGTGAAGCAGGGTATGGTTTCTTTTTAAGACTAGCAGGAATATTACCCATATCACAGGTTAAACTAATCTTCATTTCATGATCTTTTACAAGGCCAAGTTCATTTGTACCATGTGAAAAAGCCATTGGAAAAGCTTTAATTAATTCCAAAATATTATCTTTCTCAGTTTCACTTATCAGAGTGCTAAATGATGCTTTTGAAATTTCTGTTTCCAGAAGTTCCATCTCATTGGATTCTCTTCCTTTAGACGGGGAATTTGTTACTGACTCAATGTGTAAGACTGTGCTAAAAGAATTTATTTTAAATTTTCTTTTACCATTCATGCCAATTGTAAAATTGTTATTAGCAGGGTCTAATTTTACACCAAATTTAGTCAGAATATCATTTTCAATGATAAAACAGTTACTACAATTAGTATTATCCATTACTACAAAGTCACAAGTTACCCTTACATAACCATGTTGGTGTTTAAAGAAAACAGCAGCTTTGTATTTCCCAATGGGGTGTAGTACTGATCCAAAACCTCTCCAATTTTTATTCTGAAGTGGTTCAAGCTTAAACTTATATTCACTATCAATTTTCTGTAATGTATTAGTGGAAACAACTGAACCAGCAGCTCCTGTGTCCAATACTATATTAACATTTTCACCAGAAATGATAGCTGGAACCGTGATAGGTGTCATTCTAAAGTTATCAGCTTGTATATCCTTAATGATTTCAGCATCTTTAAAATTCATTAAAGATTCATTTGAGTCCATATTTAATATTGGATTTTCAAAGATGGAAAAATCATCTTCCATCATACAGACTTCATTTTCATCACTATATGGGATATTGCTGTCATAATCACTTGATTCTTTACTTTTTTCAGTTACAGTTTCAGATTCACGTTGATTTTCAACAATATTTATGTTTTTCTCACATTTGTGACCTTTTACCCAAGGTTTGTTACACTTATAACAAGTATTTGTTTCATACTTTTTAGGTACTACAGGTGCAGTAGGTTTTTTCTGCTTCTCCTGAAGTGTTTTTGAATTCTGAGTTTTTACAGGTTCAACATTTTGCTTATAAGTGGAATACCTTGATTCATACTTATGGTTTAATAATATTTCATTGCAAATATTAATAAAGTCAGAATATTCAGTAACATTTAATGTTCTAGCTACAACAATGTCTCTGACAGATATAGGTAATTTGTATATTATCTTATCTTTTCATAAGTTAAAATCCATATGAGGCTCAATGGCTTTTAATATTTTGTTTAAATTCATTAAAAATACCATAGGTTTGTCACCATTCAACGGATTATACCTAGTTTTCTCATACAGTCTTTGCTGAGTAAGCCTGAATTTAGAACCTCCAAATTGTTTTTCAATAAGTTGTTTCCATTCAGCCCAAGAGTAGTCTCTACCCTCACTTAAGACAGCTTCAAACCATAATAAAGCAACATCCTTAAGTAAAGAAATTAATTTTGATGTTATCTCTTCATCTGGTAACTTATATGAGAATTTCAAGTTGTCAATTCTTTGAATAAAATGTTGCCAATCAGAGCTGGCTTCCCCATCATAAGTTGGGTACTGATCTATCTTAGGCCAGTTCTTCTGATTGGATTTTATCTCACTAATCTTAGGTAAATTCAACAACTCATTCACTTTTGATAAATGGTCTTGTATTTCTTCCTGCACGGATTTATGACTTACATTTTCAGATTTGACACTACCACCAGATGGTTTTAATTGTGGTGGTACAGGGAAGGAATGTGATTCACTTTTGCCAATGAAAGGATTATTATTATATTGATTATACTTATGATTATCCTGGTTCATTAGTAGATTGGCAGTTTTAATCTCAACTTTAGTTAATCTTTGTAGCATTTCAGAGACACTTTGATTTTTCTGGGCAAAAGATAACTTTGTTCTTGATTCAGTTTTTAATAAATGTGTTTCATATAATTTTTCTAACTCACAAAATTTGTTTGAAAGGTCATTATATTTATTACTCAATGAATCATATTTAAGAGTTAGAGACAAATGTTCCTTCTCTAATTCTTTATTACGTGTTTCTAATTGAGAAATGTTCAATGTCAAGGATGAAATTGTATCACTAGTGAGCTTAACTGTCTGTTCCTCACAATCAGTCATTCTATTCCACAATGCTGAAACAATTCTATGGACAGTTGGATTATTATTAAAATATTCCATGTCCTCCTTTTCAATTCTCTCACTCTCCTGTGAACTTCTCATCTCACTAGTAGGTGGTTGCAACTGAGGATTAACTGTATTATCATTGTATATAGTACTGTTATTATGGACAAAAGACAAGTCAGGTGTATCTACTCTAAAACCTAAATTTCTTAAATCCTCCTCTATTTTTTGTACAGATTTAACATCAATAGAATTACCCATATTGTAATTATCAGTATTATGTCTAATCTGAGAGGGTAAGTTACTTACCAAGGGATGGTTGCCAGTCCTGATTTTTGGCGCTTTTTTCCCTTGTAAGGGTGAGCTGAAGAAGTCAGATGAGGGGGTTGATCCCTGTTGCAACTGTGGCTTGTCCACTGTTGGTGAAACCAGTCCCATTTCCATTTGTCTACCAGGATTTTCTCCTGGGAGTGAGTGGACCCTCCTTGGGTAGGGGGTTGCTGATTTGATTGACTGGGCTGGCCTCCCTTTAATTCTGCCATTTCCTGATTCATCTGCTGAAATCCTACCTTGCAATTGTTTTGCAACTTCTCTACTTCTTTGAACATGAGAGATTTTGATTCCTCCAACTTCAGAACCTGTTTGGCCAGGTGGGACAGTTGATCCCGAAGAGGAGGATACGTCTTTTTGATAGTTATCTTTTTTAAGAGGGCGTCCTTTTCCTCTATACTCATGCTTTCTGGCTGGGGGTACTGTTGTCCCTCCATGGTGATGTCCTGGAAAGTTTTTGTTAGCTTTAGACCTGTTATTATAAGCAGGCTTTTCACTTACACTATCCTGGGGAGCACTCATATTGTTCAGAATGACAATATATTACGTCTACAAAAGGAAAAAACTCTATGGAATTAGTAGACAAATAATATTAGCAATTATATTACTAATAAAAAGCAATGGAGCTTACCCTGAATTTATATCTTTATTTATTTAAATAAAATGTAAGAAAAATTCGAAAAAATCTGTTAAAAATATAATAATAAGTTTAACTAGACCTCTATAAGGGTGAATAATTAGCTTACCAAGCTTTAGCCAAATACCATTTTAATTGGGTGTTATATTGGTGTCCAAATACCAAGTGGAATTGGGTTTATATTGGGTACAGTTACTACTGTAAATATCTAATTTTTATGATAATAAATTAGTACAATTATTATAAGGGTTCTTTTCCGCAATCAATGAGTTATTATGACCCACTAATATGCAGCAGACCCAAATATTTGGTTAATTTTGAGCTGTACTAAGGTAAAAATCACGTCCCAAGGCTTATACTAAATAATAAGTAAAATATAAGGAAAGACCCCAATTGTCAGTATAGTCTAGTGTATAAGTATGATATAATAGTGTTATTTTATGGTCCTACTACTTATTGATAAATGATTTAGTGATTAAACCTCAGGGGAAGACTAATAAAATAGTTATACTCAAATAAAACTCACAATACTTGGATTTAAATGCATGCTAGTGGTGGAAAATAGAAGAATAAAATATAGTTATAGCTTTTATAAAGATAATATCAATTTATAAGGGCTTTATGATATATTTCTAAATGCTAATAATTGTATTGTAGTTTTTGTTTGAAGTTTAGTAATTGAATGATGATAATAAACCGTCAAAAATCCCTCCTTACTTATACCCAAATCCACTGGAGTGCACAGACCTTCAATCCAGATGATGTCACTGCTATCCCCGGCAATTACAGCACTGTGAGGGCTCATCACCTTCCCATGGCGTCCACTTCAAGCAGTTTCAACACCCAGACCTCCAGTAAGGACCCTCCATCACTATTAATAATAACACAGAGTCATACCATAAATAGAAAACCCAGATAAAAGCGGATACCATAAAGAAACAGGTAAAATAAATAATCAAAAAGAGATTTAATGAAACTAAAAGCATATAAAGGAAACAAATAAAATGTCCAAGCTCCCAATAACATCCCCAAGCATCCACATTAACCCAGAAACATCCTTCCAACCCATAAATCCGTGAATAACCATCCAAGGAAGTAATTTTAGTTGTCCAAACTGGGTGTATGCGCCTGATATAGGTGTCTATGCTTCTTTAGGCGTTGTGAGTCAACTGATTTCGTCCATATGACCTAAAATAAGCAGAAAAACAAAGTTTATAGGCTATTAAGGGGCTAAAACCCACTTATATACCTAAATATACATAATATACTGCATATTTCACTGAATATGAGTCTTATGTATACATATAAGCTTATTTATGTCAATAATTACTTCATATCACTTAAGATAAGTATATTATGACTCCATTAACACCTTAATGAGTATTATTAGGCCATGGATAAGCTATTTAAACTATTATAAATTATATAATAGAATAATAATTATATATATATATAATAAAATAATATATATTATTATTTTAACCTTATTTTTAAGATATAAGCTTAATCTACTTAAGGTTATCTTATTTTAAGCATAAGAAATACTCAGTCCTAAGGATATTTAGGCTGAAAGTTTTAGCCCATTAATAGCCTATAACCTTTGTTTTTCTGCTTATTTTATGTCATATGGACAAAATCAGTGGACTCACAACGCCTACAGAAGCATAGACACCTATATCAGGCGCATACACCCAGTTTGGACAACTAAAATTACTTCCTTGGATGGTTATTCACGGATTTATGGTTGGAATGATGTTTCTGGGTTAATATGGATGCTTGGGGATGTTATTGGGGGCTTGGAAATTTTATTTGTTTCCTTTATATGCTTTTAGTTTCATTAAATCTCTTTTTGATTATTTTTTTTACCTGTTTCTTTATGGTATCCGCTTTTATCTGGGTTTTCTATTTATGGTATGACTCTGTGTTATTATTAATAGTGATGGAGGGTCCTTACTGGAGGTCTGGGTGTTGAAACTTCTTGAAGTGGTCGCCATGGGGAGGTGATGAGCCCTCACAGTGCTGTGATTGCCGGGGATAGCAGTGACATCATCTGGATTGAAGGTTTGTGCACTCCAGTGGATTTGGGTATAAGTAAGGAGTGATTTTGACGGTTTATCATCGTCATTCAATTACTACATTTCAAACAACCACTACAATACAATTATTAGCATTCATAAATATATTATAAAGCCCTTATAAATTGATATTATCTTTATATAAGCTATAACTATATTTTATTCTTCTATTTTCCACCACTAGCACGCATTTAAATCCAAGTATTGTGAGTTTTATTTGAGTATAACTATTCTAATAGTCTTCCCCTGAGGTTTAATCACTAAATCATTTATCAATAAGTAGTAGGACCATAAAATAACACTATTATATCATACTTATATACTAGACTATACTGACATTTAGTATTGAAGATATTGACTCCTCTAGTTTCAAAACCTGTTTAGCCAGATGGAAAAGTTGATCTTGAAGAAGAGGTGAAGTCTTTTTTATATTTATCTTTTTTAATAAGGCATCCTTCCCCTCTATAATCATTGCTTCTGGCTATGGGTAGGATTGGCACTCAATAGTGATGGTGTGGAACAGTGTTTTTAGCTTTAGAACTGGTGTCAAAAGCAGGTTTTTCACTTACTTTTTCCTGTGGAGAACTCATTATGACTTAAGTAAATATTCTTCATATCTACAAAAGAGAAAACCTGTATGGTAATTGGTAGACAAAAATTGTTAGCAATATAATTACTAATAAAAGCACTGGAGCTTACCCTGAATATAAATCTTTATTTTTTTAAATAAAATATAAGAAAAATTTGAAAAAGTATGTTAAACATTAAATATTAAGTTCAAATAGACCTATATAAGGTTGATTAATTAGTTTACCAAGTTTTAACCAAATACAAATTTAATTGGATGTTATATTGGTGACTAAATACCAAGTGATATTGAGTTTATATTGGGTACAGTTACTGTCATCCTAGATATCCCTGATACTGAGTATTTCTTATACTTAAAATATGATATTGTTAAGTACATTAAGCTTATATCTTAAAACTAAGGTTAAAAAAATAATATATATGATTATAATACATATATATATAATTATTACTCTATTACTTAAATTATAGTAGTTTAAATAGCTTATCCATAGCCTAATAATACTTATTAAGGTGTTAATGGAGTCATAATATACTTATCTTGAGTGATATGAAGTAATTATTGACATACATAAGCTTATATGTATACATAAATCTGTTATTCAGTGAAATATGCAGTATATTATGTATATTTAGGTATATAAGTGGGTTTTAGCCCCTTAATAGACTATAACCTTTGTTTTTCTGCTTATTTTAGGTCATATGGACGTATCCAATGGACTCACAACGCCTACAGAAGCATAAACATCTATTTCAGGCGCATACACTCAGTCTGGACAACTTAATCTGCTTCCTTGGATAAATATTCACAGATTTATAGGTTGGGAAGTCATTGCTGGGTTAATATGGATGCTTGGAAATTTTATTTGTTTAATTATATGCTTTGGGTTTCATTATATTCTCTTTGGATGAGTTATTTTACCTGTTTCTTTTAGGTATCCGCTTTTATCTGGATTTTCTATTTATGGTATAGGTCTGTGTTATCATTAATTTTGATGGAGGGTCCTTACTGGAGGTCTGGGTGTTGAATCTTCTTGAAGTGAACGCCATGGGGAGGTGATGGGCCTCACAGTGCTGTAATTGCTGGGGATAGCAGTGACATCATCTGGATTGAAGGTCTGTGCACTCCAGTGGATTTTGGTATAAGTAAGGGAGGATTTTGATGGTTATTAGACATAATTCACTTACTACAATTCAAAAAAACACTACAACACAATTATTAACATTTAGAAATATATTATAAATCCATTATAAATTGATATTATCTTTATATAAGCTATAACTATATTATATTCATCTATTTTCCACCACTAGCACGCATTTAAATCCAAGTATTGTGAGTTTTATTTGAGTATAACTATTTTATTAGTCTTCCGCTGAGGTTTAATCACTAAATAATTTATTAATAAGTGGTAGGATCATAAATAAATATTTTTATATCATACTTAAATACTAGATACACTGAGAGTTACTACTATAAATACCTAATTTTTATCCCAAAAAATTAGTTAAATTATTATAAGGGTTCTTTTCCTGAAATTAATGAGCTATGTTGACCCACTAATATGCTGCAGCCGCGAAAATTTGGTTTGTATGAGATATACTAGAGTAACAATCACAACCTAAGGCTTATACTAATTAATAATAAATAATTAAGGAAAGACCCCCAATTGTCAGTGTATGCTAGTATCTAAGTATGATTTAACAGTAAATATTAATGGTCCTCCTACTTATTAATAAATAATTTAGTGATTTAACCTCAGTTGAAGACTAATAAAGTAGTTATTCTCAATAAAAACTCACAATATTTAGATTTTTGTGTGTGCTAGTGGTGGAAAAAAGATAAATATAATATAGTTATAGCTTATATAAAGATAATATCAATTTATAAATGTTTTATAATATATTTTAATATAATAATTATTGTGTTATAGTGCTTATATTAATTTTAGTAAGTAATTTATGTCAAAGAAACCGTAAAAATCTCCCTTACTTATACCGAAATCCACTGGAGTGCACAGATGTCCAATCCAGATGATGTCATTGCTATCCCCTGAAATTACAGCACTGTGAGGCCCATTACCTCACCATGGAGTCCAATTCAAAAAGTTCCAACAACCAGACCTCCATTAAGGACCCTCCATCACAATTAATGATACCACAGACCCATACCATAAGTAGAATAAACAGATAAAGGTGGATAACATAAAGAAACAAGTAAAATATTTCATCCAAAGAGTATATAATGAAACCCAAAGCATATAAAGAAACCAAATAAATTTCCAAGCCTCTACTAACATCCACAAGCATTCGTTTTAACCCAGTTATGATATTCCAACTCATAAATCTGTGAATATCCATAAAAGGGAGCAGATTAATTTGTCCAATCTGGATATATGGGCCTGAAAAAGGTGTATATTCTTGTGTAGGTTTTTTGAGTCCACTGAATACATCCATATGACCTAAAATAAGCAGAAAAATAAAGGTTATAGGCAATTAAGAGGTTAAAACCCACTTATAGACCTAAATATACATAATATAACTACATATTTCACTGAATATGAGGTTTATGTATACATATATGCTTATGTATGTCTATACTTACTTAATATAACTTAAGATAATTATATTATGACTCCCTTGGCACCTTAATAAGTTCTATAAGGCTATGGATAAGCTATTTAAAATACTATGGGTTATATAAAAGTGTAATAATTATATATGTATGTATTATAACCATATATATAAGTATTATAAACTTAATTTTAATTTATAAGCTTAATTTAATTAAGTTTATCTTTTTATAAAAATAATAATTACTCAGTCATAGTGATACCTATCCTGAAAGTATCTGAATTATTACAGCTAATTTTCTACCAACTATAAGATTGAAACCCATTTATAATTAGTGAGAAAAAATTACTGAGACCCTTATATTGAGTTATATTTTAATAATTATTGGATTTTTACTAAAGTATTCATATAGGAAAATTAAAACCTTCTAGACAACTGACTATTTAAGCTAGTTCACGTCTCTGTACTTTATCTCAGCCTGAAGATTGGGGACCTTTACTCAAGAATGATGTTGGTTATCTTCCAGTAAGTAAAAATTAATAAAAAAATACTACAAGTAAATAAAATCCCTATAGAAATATTTGGATAATTACAGCAGGTTGGGGTCACTTATATAATGATTTCAGAAAAAAAAGCCCTTTTATATAATAAAATTTTGACATTGATTCAACAATTTTACCACTATTTTAATGTAAAATTTTTTCTTAGTGAAAGTCTGTTAATAGACCAATTAATTTTTTGATCTTTGAAGGTAATAAACCAGATAATAAAAACTGATTAATTTTTTTCTTTTAAACAGGACTCTTAATCCCTTTTTATTGGTTTGTAAATCTCATTTAATATAGAAAGATTATTCCTGACAAATTTCAATTTTTAATTATAAAACCACAGCTACATATTGTAGACCAGTTAAATAAAGTGAACACAAAAAAATTTTTTTCACTTTTGGAACTTATAAATTAACTTAATCCCTACAAGTAAGCAATAAAATTGTCTTCAGTAGTATTAATTAATACTGATAAAACTCCTTTTAATTTTTTAATGTCTCAAATCTCATTCCATGTAAAAATGTGTGACAACAACAATGGTTTCGTGAATAATAAGGCAAAAAAATATAACTTAAGACCTTAAGCTGCAAGACCTGTTACAGGATGTTCAAATGGAGGGCCAAGATTCTCCCACCAACAGCAACACTCAACAGATGTCTCTGGAGGAAAGGGAAATAATTTTAAAACAAGGATCAATAAAGAAAACAAAAAATACTTTGCAAGAACAAATTCACTTCCTACCCACTCTTCTTAACACCATAAAAATAAGAGTCAACAAAATATTAGACCAAATGAACAATCTGGAGATAAGAGCTGCACAGGGCTACATAGAGGTCAACCAAGCTCTAGTGGAAATAAAAGCTCAACCAACAACAGTTTCAACCAACAATTTCACAGTAGCAACAGTCACACCTTCATCCCAAGAGGAAGACCAATATATTACAGTAATAAAATAGAAATGGGACTTGTATGCCCAAAACTACAACAACCCTTCACAGCAGGGCTCCAGAAGTCATCCTTACGGGGGAAAGGCAAGGAGAGGCAGGGGAAATGGAATAAGACCTTGGTAAGTCATCCATCATCTAATGATCAACTATATAATACTAACAATGAATTACTTATAGTTAATGAGACTAATAAAGAGTTACTGGATATAATTAATAAAGATTAAAAAAATTAGTGATTTGAAAACAAAATTTTAAACTTGTCTTTATATGATGACAATGTTGATAGTTTTATCAATCACCAGGATAATACTAGTCACATTTAAATGTTACCAAGTGAAGTAAATCTTGAGCCTTATGATGAGTCTTCAGAATTGGACATGAAAAAAATTGAATATTTTTTAAAAGGAAATACAATTGAATCAAAATCGTGAGCAAATTGTTATCAAGAATTGAAAAATTTGAGGAATTCTCTAGAGAGTCAAAAAATAATACAGAAAGTGTATTATTAAACCTCACACAACCATTGAGTACCACAGCCAATAAATTAAAGATAATTAAAAATTAAACTAATGAATTAACCAATGAAAATAAAAGATTAAACTGTCATTAAGAATTTCCAAGATAAATTAGATCATTCTCAGAATATTATGGCTACCATTGAGGGATGTGTATAATTGTCTTTTTCAAATGTGAATGATACTTTAACTCATGTACCTATAATAAATGATATGTTACAAAGAGTAGAAATTGAAATAGCTAACATTTTGAAAAATACTGATAAAGTAAAGGATGATACCTCTTATGTGGATTGAGTACCAGTTTTTGTGAAACACTCAGATGATAAACCAATGATTGAACATGAAGATATTATTATGGGCTCTGAGAATATAAAATCAGTAAAGGATTAAATAAATGATCATCTTTCTAAGTAAGTGAATTAGTTAATATTGCTCAGGTTAAAGAAGCAAAAAATAACCAAATGAACTGGAAAAAAATAGATCAGTACCCTTGTTTTGATGGGGATTAAAAGTCTGATTAGCGAAAATTCATTCAGAGAATTGATAACTTAAAATTTCTATACAAATTACCTGATGAAGAAATTACATCAAAATTGATATCTTTATTTACAGATGTGGCCTTATTATGGTTTGAATATGTATTGAGTAAGGGAATTAACTACTCCTGGAAGTAATGGAAGGCACTTATTAAAAGGAAATTTGGTGGACCAAAATTTAGAATCACTCAACAAAGATTGTATGAGAAATCTAGATATAATCCAAATGATGGAGATAAACCCAATTTATTTTTAATGAATTTAATAAAAATCATGAAATTCATGGATTCAAAAATGTATTATGATGAGTGGAAAGAAAATATAATATATAAATTTCCTATATCAGTCAGAGACATTATTGTTGATAGAACTGAAACCATCATAGATACTTCTAGATTTATTAACATATGAAATGAAATATCATTGAACCACAAATATGAAACCAGGTATAATAATTACAAGAAAAGTGTTTAGGTAGTAAAATTTACTACAAATAAGTTACCAGTGTTGAAGAAAAAACCTTCAGCTCCCCTTGTCCCTAAAAGACAGGAATATAACACGTGCTACAAATGTAATGAAGCTTGGGCTAAAGGTCATAATTGTAAGAAAAGAATAAATGTTATTGAAAACTCACAAGATTCTGAACAAAGGAATCATTAAGATGAAATGGAGGAATATAGTGAGGATTGTAAAAGTAATATTTCTTACAGTGATGATGAAAATGAGATATATGTATTAGAACAGGATATTATGTTCCTGAATGATGCAATACCTCATAGAGATACATCTTTAACTTCCATTGAAGAAGCTGAAATTATCATAAATGTATCTCATGATACTTACAAAATAACACCTATTAGATTGCCTGTTATTATATGTGGAAAAGGAATGAATGCAATTCTTGAAACTGGGGCTTCAGTTAGTGTAGTTTCTATTAACACATTAATGAAACTAGATAGTAAGTATAAGGAAAAACTAGAGCCTGTAAAGACAAAGAACTGTAGGGATTTTGGTTCAGTATTAATTCCAATTTTCAAATAAAAAACTGCTGTATTCTCTAAATATAATAATTAATAATTAAGAGCAGTATGTGAATTTTTGGTAATGAATAATAAGAATTGCAGTGATTGGTTTATTATTGGCAATGACTTATTGACAAAATTTGGCATCAAACTAGATCCTGCAAAAGTTTCTTCAATATAGGAGTAAATGGGAAAAGAAAATGCAAGATTTGATCTGAAAATTCAGTTTATTCCATTGATCCTAAAGAAGAATAACTGCAAGGTGGAAGAGCCACCTCTGAGGTGGTAGAGTCGGAAAATGAGATTGGAAAATCCCCTTTCAGTCCTCAACTCTCAAAATTTGAAGAAGAAAATGTTTTGGGATTGATAAAATCTTATCTTATGGCATTTTCTCATGGCTCAAATGAGCTATGATTGTTCAGAGACCATGAGATGAAAATCTCTTTAAGTTTTGATTTGGATAAAATTCCTGGAAGCTTGAAAAATAAGCCTTACCCAGCTTCTCCTTCAAAAAGGAAAGAAATTGAATACAACATTAAAATGTTGTTAGAAATGGGTATTTTTGATAAAGTGGACACAACACCAAAGTATTGTGTTATTTCACCAGTTTTAATCTCTTATGAAAAAAACAAGTCAAGATTATGTGGTTATTACAGATCTCTGAATATATTCACTGTAGATGATATTTACCTTCTACCATGGATAGCTTCTATCCATGCTACCTTACAAGGTGCAAGATACATTTCCTGTCTGGATTGAAAAAAATGTTACTTCCAGATCCCAGTGGAAAAGAATTCTGAGAATTACTTACTCATAACTACACACATGGGGATATATAAATATGTGAGAATGCTTTTTGGCCCAAATAATGGGCCTTCAGTCTTCCAAAAATTTATGAATATTGCTTTTCATCAGTAAATGGTTTAAAGGTGGCTTTTAGTTTATACTGATGACATCATAGTATTTTCAAAAACATATGATGAACATTTAAATCATCTGAAAAGATTATTTCAAAAGGAGGATGAAATTAATATGACAATTGCATTAAAAAAATGTATGTTTGGGTTTCAATCCTTATAATTACTTGGACTTGTTGTATCTGGATTGAAAATTTGTGTTGACCAGAATAAGGTTAAAGCAAAAAAAATATTAGTATAACTAAGAATGTGAAATATTTTCAAAGTATTTTATGTAGTTGTGAATATTATAGGAAGTATATAAAAAACTACCAATTTATTTAAGTACCTTTAAAAATATTAATCAGTAAAAATGAGGCTTTTATTTGTAATAATGAAAGAAAACACGCCTTTGATAAATTGAAGGAATTTTTAATTTCAGCTCCAATATTGGGACTGCCTGATTTTAACCTCCCTTTTATCTTGTATACTGATGCAAGTTTCACAGGGTTAGGTGCTGCTTTACAGAAAAAACAGATATCAAATGGTAAATTATCTGAAGTAGTTCTCTGTTATATATCCCAAATTTTGAGAAAGACAGAATTAAGGTACGGTGCCACCCAACAAGAATTTTTAGCCATTGTTTGGGGCCTGGAGAAACTTTATTACTATCTGGAAGACCAGAAGTTTGAATTAATAACATATTTCAGTGCAGTGAAATCATTACTAAACATGAAAAAACCTAATAGGCACATGTTTAGATGGCAACTAGCTGTACAAGAGTGCAGAGGAAGAATGAAAAACATGCATAGAGAAGGAACATTGCATTCTAGTGTGGATTTATTATCCAGAAGCCCTTTGCAAAATGATACTGACAACCCAGGTTATGCACCTGAAAATGAGGTAATACATATATTTAGAATTTATATAGTGAATTTAGAGGAAGATTTTATGCAAACTATATTGGAAAATTTTTTTTCTGATAAAGATTTGTCTAAATTATCTACAATTTCAAATGATCCAACTAATTCCTCTATGGTTGCATAAATTAAAACCTTACCTCCAAAGTATAAAACTGCATTGGAAAAATTTAAACTGTCAATTGATGATGGATACATATATTACAGAAGAAAGCTAAGTAATGTAATAGTTATACCATCTTCTATAAAAGAGTTAATTTTCAATACTTGTCATGATGACATCTTAGCTGGTCATTTTGATTTCAAAAAAACATTAACTAGAGTTAAGAATAAAGCCTGGTGGATAAACATGAAAGAAGATGTACAAAAATAAATTGAAACATGTGACTCTTCTTAGAAATCTAAAAGATTGACTGGAAAGAGAGCTGGGTTGTTACAACAAATAGAGCAGCCAAAATCTCCATGGGAAATTATAAACATAGTTTTTGTCACTGGATTTCCATTGGAAGGAAAAGAAAGTTTTAATTTTTGCTGGGTAATTGTGAATAGACTAAAAAAAGGTGTAATTTTATCCCTACCAATAAAAAGGTATCTGCAAAAGACTTGTCATTACTATGGTTGACTCAGATGATGATTACTGCTGGGTTCCTCAAAGCCATAATCTCTGACAGAGAATCTAAATTTTCTTTAGAATTTTGGACTTCTTTATGGAAGTATCAGGTTGTCAATTGAAATTGTCTACAGCATACCATTCACAAACTGATGGGGTGGCAGAGAGAATGATACAGACTCTAGAAGATATAATGAGAAGATATTGCACCTTTGGATTAGAATAAAAAGACAATGAGAAATTCACACATGACTTAGTAACATTAATTCCTTGCCTTTAATTTTCTTATAACAGCACAACACATTCTGTAACAGAGAAAAAACCATTTGAACTCTGGCTGGGATATGTACAAAATACCCCAGTAAATCATTAAAATAAATTACGAAGGTTAGATATACACCCTGGCACTAAATACTTTATTCATATGTAACAAATTTGCAGAAAGAATGCAGAGGAATGCATCCAAAAATAATTTGAATATGAAAAGAAAATGTGGGATAAATCTCATAAAGAATTTGAATTCAAAAAAGGAGATGAAGTCCTAATTTCAACACTACATTTTGACTCACAAGGTAATGTTAAATTGAAGGATCCCTTTGTAGGACCTTTTGTAGTCAGCATAATGGTTGGTAATAATGCTGTGGAAGTTATATTATATGCCCCATATGATAGGAAACATCAAGTTTTCCCTATCTCATTATTAAAACCTTACCATGAAAATGATCCTGACTGATTTCCAAATAGAAGAGGAAGGCCTAAAAATCAACCTAAAGAAATTGTGTAAAAAGAAGAGACTTAAAAATACTCACAAAAATAATCCTTACTAAAGAAAAAGGAACTGAGTATTTACTAAGATTTAAGGGGAAATTAAATGAATTTGATAAATGGATACCTGAAAAAGAAATTTCAAATCTATACTCCCTTCTTAAAAAATTTAAACAAAAATAAATTTCTGTTCAAAAAACTGAGAGGTTGAGAACCAGTGCTCATAATATTTTATTATGTTTTATTTCTTTAAAGAAATAATCTTTAATGCTACAAAATTTTCTGAATACCTGAAAAATACAAATAATATAAAAAATAGTGTATGACTTATCATTTTTTATTGTTTATTGTTTATTTCTCGGTGGATGAGTGTCAGCATGGATATCACAAGGACTGAGTAAAAATTACCTATAAGTTAGTTTAAACACATGGACTATACATTGGAACAATAAATTAAAGTACACATGTTGTATACATAAGTGAAAATTATGATAAAATACAATATATGCCATTATAACACCTTATCTACACGCATATATCCACATTTTTTAAGTCTTATGTACTTAATATCAAGTTGAAGTATCTCAGGGTAACCTTATGAGCCTTAAATATAAGGCTACATAATTTTTAAGTAGACTTAAAGCTGTTTTTTTCATTGTTATATTTAAAAATTAATAAATGCGGTTAAATCACTTAAAAATTGAGTATATGTACTATAAAAATTATAATGTTAAAAATGTGCTTTGACAGATCAATTTTTCTTAATTAGAAATATTGATTTGGCTACTCAAATTCATAAAAATAACACTTTTCAAATTTGGTGTTTTTATGCCAGAAATGGCTTCTGTGTACTGGCCACATACTGCCTGCATTTTTCCCATGTGAATAGCTTCATTTTTAGAGAAGTAAGCTTTTTCACACAATAATTACACCACAGTTTAAGCCCACTGTGGGGAAACACACTAAAATATGCAACAAGCGCTTATTTAGTGTCCTAATTTAATTATATGTGCATTGACCCTAATTATATGCACTAATTTCATTAAGAACCTCAAGCTTGGCGCTTTAATTCACTACCACACTTAAACTTTGCCTAAATTAGTCAAGTATTTACCCATGAAAGCACCTTCCAAGGTCTGCTTGTAGTTACCCCACATCTCACACCCTTTTTTGGGTATCTAAGTGGTTTCTCAGTCAATTTTAGTTATTTTTAAATGAGTATTTCATGTAGTTTAATGTTATTATAAGATGCATAATTTCTACTTTTAATCCCCCTTAATATTAGGTAATAATTAGTCCTAAGTTCTCTTTTTTAGTCTTTTATTTTAATGTATTACACGCATATACTCTTTTTTTGATTATTCTTAATTTTTAACGGATTATCACTATTACTGCAGGATTTTGGAAGGTGATATCATTCTAATTATGATACTGGTCACTCATTATGTTTTCTAAAATTTCTATTAGTTATAATGAGGCATAATTAACTGTGTATAGAGCTGGAAAATCAAGGGGTTCATTGGGGAATTTATTGTGTATAAAAGGAGGGGGTTTTTGGTCTTGTTTTCTAAATTCTTTATCAATACAATCAAACATATACCCAATACAATACAATACATATTAATAGCACTTATAAAGTCCTTTTATAGTATCTAATCTATTACATCTATTTTTCCACCAACTATAAGATTTTAACCCATTTATAATTAGTGAGATTAAAATTACTGAGTTCCCTTATTTTGAGTTTTATTTTAATACTTATTGGATTTGTACTACAGAATTCATATAGGACCATTAAAATCTTCTAAAAAACTGACTATTCATGTTAGTTCACATCACTTTACTTGATTTCAGCCTGACAGTTGTGGTGTGGGAATTGTTGGTGGTTGTATCAAAGTCATTGGTTTTTTTTACCATGTTTAATACTGATTCTATATTTTTTAATGAGAAGAGAGAAGGAAGAATGGGAGAGGGAAAAAAAGAAAAGGAAAGAAGGAAGAGGAAAGAGGAAAGAGGAAAGAGGAAAGAGGAAAGAGGAAAGAGGAAAGAGGAAAGAGGAAAGAGGAAAGAGGAAAGAGGAAAGAGGAAAGAGGAAAGAGGAAAGAGGAAAGAGGAAAGAGGAAAGAGGAAAGAGGAAAGAGGAAAGAGGAAAGAGGAAAGAGGAAAGAGGAAAGAGGAAAGAGGAAAGAGGAAAGAGGAAAGAGGAAAGAGGAAAGAGGAAAGAGGAAAGAGGAAAGAGGAAAGAGGAAAGAGGAAAGAGGAAAGAGGAAAGAGGAAAGAGGAAAGAGGAAAGAGGAAAGAGGAAAGAGGAAAGAGGAAAGAGGAAAGAGGAAAGAGGAAAGAGGAAAGAGGAAAGAGGAAAGAGGAAAGAGGAAAGAGGAAAGAGGAAAGAGAGAGTTGTTGAGAGAGA